>CM042820.1:13475880-14150046 GCA_009982885.2 Hyles vespertilio
TGATGGTATTATGCTATTAGATATTACGCACACAATAACATTGTAGAATCATTCTTACTATTATAAAGGGCAATTATAAAACATCGGATAAATACTAGCAGGTAATCTTATGTAACTTAGATGGAAGGTTGTCTGTAAGAAATCGCCTAGAGTGATAAGACAGCCATTTCTTCTATTTGTTTATTATAGTTTATTTTAACCTTTTTATATTCATTTTTTGTGAGTTATTATTATGTGAAGCTTAAAACTTTTATATTTACGCATTCAGTGCGCAAGAGGAATATTTTTTGCTCACTCACTTGAAGTTCTATTTTCGAACAACGTCGACACTTCTTGATGCGACAAAAACGTGAAAGTAACAATAAACAAATCATATTGAATGATTTTCATTTAATTAGAGATAAGGAGAAATTCAAAATTGTTATTTAATTTTGTAATACAGCAATCTAACCTACAAACATTCAATAAATAATTAAATATTTAAGTAATATATTTCATTCTATATTTAGACTCATAGTAAGTTTAGTAACGTGTGTAAAACAAATCAGCTTAAGCAGACACTGTGACCTACTGACGTGGTACATTTTAAGGGGCGCCTTTGACGGCCTTTTAAAACCCAGCTTGTATTTATGACTATCTTTGTTTTGATGCCTGTGCTTCGAGTATCGGTTGGTCATTTTGCCAATCTTGCCATTTTCTTACACGAAATATTAAATATATTTTTTTTTTATTTTATTTCAGTCTGCTGTATTTATTGTTTTAATGCCTTCAAAAATGCAAAAATCTAGTTGTTACCAAGTAATATGTTTTTACATTGTTGCATAGCAAATGAATGCATAATATACTCAACAATTATGGGTGTCAAACGAAAATAAAAGCCGTGTTTCGAGGTTAAACATTACGCTTTTTGAATGTATTTTTGTATGAATGGATGAAAATTGTCTTGTTTCTGACGAATTTTGAATAGCATTACGAATTAAAGACAAGTTAGTATTCCTAAGAGACTCAACGAGGCTCAGCATTCAGCGTGAATCGTTTTTGCCCCTGTTTTTGTTGATTATAATTTCTTACTGACAGGAGTTGTAGTAGTGAGTGACTGGGCGGTATAACCCATAGATAAATTTTATACCGACTGCTAATAAAAGCTACAGATGTAAAAAATATATATGATAATATGGACGAGATTTCGAAATCTTTTTGTATAATAGTTGTAATGAGTTTGGGCAATAAATTATTCAACAGTCGCCCCATTTATCGAAACCTCTTATAAACAATGATATTTTATAAATCTGAAAATATATCTAGCACGCCTTTAACACAACAGTTATCTCTCGCAATATATAAGCTTAGATAATTTAGAAATTTTATATTTTTATAATTATGTTTATGGTTCGATGGTCTATATTTGGTGGTTTTCAAATTTATCTATGTAAATAATTCTTCCTTTAATACAAAATATAAATTTAAAAGCGCTGTCCCCAAATTCTAAACAATCAAATTGATAAGCTTCTCTTTTGAAGTCACTTAAAAAGCCGAAGGTGCATCACTTCACGATCGAAGTAGTTTATTATAACATTCCACAAATTCTCAATTTGAAATTTCCAATGACCTACGAGGTCAGAGGGTCAACTTTTCATTACAATCTAGAAGTGTGAAATAAACTTTAGATACGGTTGTCTCATATATTTTATCGAGTGTAACTAATATGTCACGGCTTCTGTATCGCTATTCAGCGTTTCTGCAAAGATTTTTCACAATTTTTTTTTACATTCGTATGAATGATAAATTAATGACACCTTTGAGGAGGGTTAAAAAAATGTAACATTTGTTTTACATTTTTAAAACCTACTTTATTAAGAAGAAACTACTTTGAAAGTCTTTACTTTCTTAATTCAATATAGACTTTGCAAATTCATTCCTTTAGCTAGATTATTAATGAGGTTGAAATTAAAAGTTACACTATGGGGCATTCCACGCGAAGCGGACAGGTAAAAAATCTCGATGTTTCTGATTTCAGAAATATTTGAGTATGTTCTACCTATATATGTCCTTGATTCGTGTATCAAATATTTTTCTAATATAGTGGCTGGTTAAAGAATTAAGGACCTTTGAAATTTTGGCCAACTGGTGGCCATACAGTACTTCAAAGCCGATTATCTAGTTAATTAAACCACTGGATTTAAAACTTCATTTAATGAGCTTTTTAATTGCATTTTTGGATACGAAAATAAATTGTTTTTTTTCCATATTTTTTTTATTTTATTTTTTTTTAACTTCGATTTTCACAAACTTAGACCATTTCGATTTTTTTTATATTTTTTATGAAAATAGCTAGTATTGTATAGAACATCCTTGCCAAGTTTTATTATGGGTTGGGAAGTGGTTTACGAGCTATACTGGAAATATGCGCCGCACCGCGCCAAACGCCCGTCACGTGCGTGAGCTTGCAGACATTATTTCTTTAGTACTTTGATATAATATTTAAAATAAAACGAATTATTTTTATGTGACTAACTACAAATTTATTTACAGGCTTTTACAACTTTAAATGTCACACTGTTACTTGTGCGTGTTACCATAACGCCTTCAGTAGTAGGAATGAAGGCATGATATTTTTTTGTGCCTGGTATTGTCGCTGCCGACTCAAATCTGCTTTTGAAAGACTCTTTTCTAGCATAGAAAATGTGCGTTTGTGGAATTGATTTTCTCGACCAATGGTACAAACGCTCAGCTGTGCAATTACTTCGTTTGACGCCGATTGTAGACTAGCTGTTTTTAACCAGTCACTATATTAGAAAAATATTTGATACACGAATCAAGGACATATATAGGTAGAACATACTCAAATATTTCTGAAATCAGAAACATCGAGATTTTATACCTGTCCGCTTCGCGTGGAATGCCCCCTATACATGATGACAAAACTTAAAAAATATAGACCAATAAATTTAATAATAACTAAAAAGTAGTACGAGTAAGATATAATGTAAAAATGAATTTGTTAAACAAAATAATAGTAGTTTATCGATTCTTTCTATAATTTTAACAAATTCAACAAAAATAATATTTTAAAAACTATCAAAGGATATGCCCGATATTGGCCAACTCATTAATATTCGGTGAGGTGATATGGAATTAATAATCTCAAAGTACACAGATAAAAATATATTATTAATCGACACGTGACGATAAAACGACGGCTCTTATGAAATATTATTACGAAACGAACACAATACAAACAAAAATCTGTTTGGTATAAATATGAATAATTAAACAACCGGACTATCTACCGGGTATCTCAAGACTGCTACCGAAAACGAAGCTGGGTGGTAGTTTTAGTGACTACAAACACAATGCAACTAAAAATTTCGCAAAGAAACGCGACAATGATTTTTTATGATTTTTTAAATATCGTCATTTTTGGGTGGTAAATCCATAGTTTTTGCTAAAATAATAGTTTTAACACTTTTATACCTTAGATTATTTATAAATAAAAGGGTATACACTATTATTTTAGTAAAAAATGTATTTACCACCCAAATATGGTCATAGGAAAAAAATATCAAAAAAAAACTGTCGCTTTTTTTTTGCAACTTTTTCTGTTGCATTGTGTCTGAAGTCGCATTAACTACCACCCGGCTTCGTTTTCGGTAGCAGTCTTGATATACCCTGTATATTACTAAAATAAGTGAATTAAAGAAACGCATTGTTTTTTAAGTTTTATGGAGAGCGCATTACTTCAGATAGCACTAGATGCAAACATAAAACAACGTTCCTTTTTGGCTAATTTCGGTCATTGAACTCTTACATGGACGCTTACAATGGTCTTAAAACTGACAAATGACGACCATTTGCACAAAGTTTAATGCGGCAATTTCCGTGAGCACATTCGCCAGATCGTCGGTTCACCAAGGCCGAGTTCCCGTATTCATTGCCCAGCTATATTGTCGATGGTAGTGTTGGAATAAATAGCAATAGTAATCACAAATAGCAAGTGAAGTCGATAATAATATTTCATATGTTTTATAAATGAGCTAATTTTGCGATTTGCGATTGTGATTCACAAAGCCAATAATTGGCGACTTTGTTATATGAAGGAGTGATATTTTTACGAACCCATTTATAAAAGAAACTGAACAATCAATTTTGAGTGTGTAATTTTAGATGTGGAAAATGGTTTTAATAATTTTATTATATGGTCAGTGCTTTTGTTTACAAATTATGTGGCAATTAGCAATAACAAAAATAAAGAGCATGCTAAGACTTCAACATTAAAAAGGTAGTGATGTTAATTTGAAATAGCAATTATTCCCATTACTATTCGATGATGGTAACAACCAGGATCAATCCAAATGGCACACGAGGGAGTTTTGTACAGCTTTTTGTAATCGATACTAAGCTTCGCACAGGTACAATCGTTTAGGGAAATAAGGAAAAATTTTCAGTTAGAATGCAGACAAGATTTTTAGATAGGACAGGATAAATTGGTCACATGTGTACGAGGCTGTTATAGAGACATCATGACAAATTTATTAAGTGAGTGCAATTTATAATACCAATTGCAATTTATTAAAATAAATTAATATAACACCAAAACAGCCAAAAAGAACGCATTATAAGTAATCTTTGCAAACATTTATCTTCACGACGCAAAACTGCTGCGTTTAGGGGAAAAAGCTGTTATTATTTTTGCATTGTGCTCAAGTTAATCTTCTTAATATCGCTGCAAAGTCACGAATTGCCGCACCAGGGTAGGAGTAGAAGGGGGGAGGGGGCATTTTAGCGGTTTACGGGGACGGGAATTAGGCAGGACCTGTTTACGCAATATGTAGGCGGGTTTCAAAGAATATAAAGGAAATCCTCGGATTATACACAGAAGGAATATTATGAAATTTTTAACATTGTTGAGGTATATTGACTGTGAAGGAAATGAATAAAGAGATGGTTTTTAATATAGAGCAGTAGCATACCCTATATAAAGAATAGGTAGATGAAATTTAATGAAAAATCATAGAATATAGTATAAGAAGAAAATAAAATATTAATAGTCAATGCTCATTTTACAAATAAAATTACTAAGATCATTTTTTTAATTGATTTAAGCTTAGTTTGTTGACCTAAGAAATTATATGATGCCAATTTTAGCGTAATTACTATACAAGCGATCATAAAAACATGCAATTTGTTAATATGTGTAGAATATCACCAATAGTCATCGCTTGATTTTAGATCTTTGATAACCGTCGTTAAGACAATATTTGAAGTTCTAAGAAACAGAAGGTTAACCATTTCCTTTCAATATCATTTTTGTATTCCCAGAAAGTTAACTATATAAGTGGTATAATATTTATAGCTCTAATTTACATTTCTTAATTACCAATGCTGAAGTCTTTTGATGAAGTCCAGAAAACAAATTCGAATAACTTTTTTGTGAAATCTCTTTTACTTTACGATTGTCAAGAGGCCACTAAATTGTATTTAAATTCGTGTTGAAGTAATCAGAAAGAGAAAAAATAGAAGTTAGAAATAATTAATGGTTCGTATCTTTCCTTAATGTCAGTCTGTCTACAAATGCATACACCAAAGTATACGACAGATTTTGTTTGCGATCAAAATTAAAGGAATAATGAAAACTCATTATTTAAAACATCTACACAAAATAAAAGGTTAATGGCAGACATAAAAATCGGCGGTCTTATCGCTAAGAACGATCTCTTCCAGACAACAACAATAGTTTTTTATTAATTTGTAATCAAAGGGAAAATCACTTACTACGAATATAATCCTAAGTTCAAAGCATTTTAACTTCACAGGCACTAATCACCCGTCTAGATCAAGGCTAAACTTATTCAATTTATTTCAAAGTTACCTCTGATAGAACATTAAACCCATTGTTCGTTAGTTTGAAGTTGTAAAAGCCGTCTAGCCAATCTCTGCTGAACGTTCAGAGCATAGATTGAAATATGTTTGTAGAGAATTGGTATCATGTATTGTACTGGTGGTAAGTCACTCATATTACATTATATTTGGGAGACAGCCTGGGTAGGTACAATCTATCTTACAGATCTACATTCACATTAGCTTTTGGTATAACTAATCCTATCTAATTGGTATAAATAATAACTAAACTAATGATATATAAAAACAACCAAACCAACACAAACAGCAAACAAAATTAAAAAAAAAAACTAATTTTTGTGCGTGTTCCTCTAATTGTGCCGGCGTGTGTAGATTGTACTGTTAGACCTGGCAAAACTCACCCCTGTCACTTAAGGCGAGGGTTTGGGAGCGTTACGCACAAGTAGGTCGCAATATGTTGATGACGTTTTTACACGAGAAACGTGATCAAGTACGCGTCGTGTTTTTACGCGGGCGTGTTTTTCCTTTTTCTATACTGTTAACAAAAAATTGGCGCACCTGATCCTAGTTCGAAAAGAACGTAAAATAAAGTAAACGTCTGCAGTGGCACGTTTTTACTGTAATGCATATTAATTTTATTAGCGTCGTCTTTTCATGGCCTCATTTATTGTCTTTGTGGCAGTGAAAACGTCCGTGAACGTAGCGTGTTCAGAACCAACGGAAAAGACTATGAGGTACATAATTGATATGTAATTAAATTAGTCGGTTACACAAATTGTTATTGTATAAAGTAAAATAAGATATTCTTCAAGTTGTCCAAATTTAAGTTTCTTTGTACATGAAAATTGCTTGATCAAATATTAAGGCTAAGGTTGTGTATATTTGATTTGGACCAGATCGGAATAATGGTAACTCTTTATCTCTCCCTCTTTCTCCCTCTCTTCAGCCACCGGCAGTCTACTACGGAACATAGGCGTCCCCAAAGATAACCACATCGATCTGTTAGAAGCGGCATGCATCCAGCGACTTTCATCATAATTGTAACCATGAAACGGCAAATCTTTTCAATAGTTGTCGGGAACTGCTGACGTGAGTTATCATTTTTTATATTTGAGAATCATTTAGGCCAATGATTCTCAACTTAAATATTAATGATGTATTTATGTTCGGGTAATACCGCGATTCCCAAAAGCTTTGGGTAGCCACATTTACCCTATCCCACCCTAATTTCCCTAGCGAAAACATTTTATTAACAATTTATGCGTAACACAAATTAGTTATATGAAATGTATCCAATTTAAAGAATATTTTATTAGTATGAATAAATTATAGGATCTGGCATATTCGATTTAGACGTGTACTATAAATTTGATTACACGGTTTTATCAATCGTACTTTCAATTGTAGAGGAGGCTTGTGCCCTGCAGTGGGATGTATATGGGCTGTTACAGTACAGTATTATTAATAAGCGAGGAGCAACAATATAATGTTTTTACAAAAAGTATTAAACAATAAGCAGATATTTAAGAACAAGCTGTAGAGACGTCTTGAATCTTAAGTTGTATAAAGTTTAATGTAAAAATCATTAATAGTAATACATATAGATTTATCGTTAGCCTTGACATATAAATCATTCGAAACAACGTTGTGAAAAACAAAAAAATGAGCCTTTTTAGTAATTTCTTAATAACAACGTCTATACAGAAACGTCAAACATCGAAACACAATACAGAAAACAAGAAAACATAATTTTTATTCTCCCGATAGACATTTTATACAAACCATCACATTTATGTGTCCGCCACAACAAATAATAAGTTTTGTTTATTTTGTTATCACAATCTTGTTACGGAATGGTCAAAGGTTTATCCCGTACTGATGTTTCAAGTTTATCCACGTATTATCGTGCTTCACTGATTTTATATGAGGTTATGTGACACCAAAAGTAATACAATTTACGTATATACTATCTTTTGGATACGAATGTTATACTTTCATTGAGAAATGGAACATTTCGTGCCCATAATATCTTTGGTTGTATTGTAAAATTATATGAGGCTGCATTATAGAGTCGATTTTTTTAGGGAATAAAATAGGCCACTTTATTATATTTTTTTAAATTTAATGATTAATTGCCATTGATATTAGATTTCGGTGCTAGCGGTACGTTCACTATGTTTATTTGTGTAAGTTCCATCTATTGTAATTGCAACCATGACGCAAAAGGAAATTTAAAGACATACATACATACAAGTATCTCGGATGAATAAAAAGCAATGGAGCCTGTAATTATAAAATAATATCGTCGGATTATACCTATAGCTTGGCAAAAAGAGTCTGTTTTTAATGAGGGCGCTCAGATCGAATTTAATACTAATATAGCAGCCCGATATACTACGGCGGAAATTTTGAGATACTTGTTATTTTTTTATTGTTAATTATCGTTTCTTTAGTTGTTTATTATAAATCACAAAACAAACAAAAATCGCACGAAAATGTATAGAAATACTTAGATATAAAATTATTCAAGGAACACAATGCAATTTTTAATAGTGTTGCCATAATTGTTTAGCTTTAGTGCCAATTTTCACCGTATTGTGCTCTCTTTTGCCTAGTTATATTATGACAACTGGTGCTCACAGTTCGTCCAACACAGCAAAAACAGCAAGCTCTTCAATAAATTTAACAACATTAAACTGAGTAACCACTGACGAATTAAAAACTAGTCAATGTGTGCAACATTAAATCGCTACGCGTCGTTTTAATAATACCTACTAAAGGTCCCCTTAGACAGATATAATAATAATTAAATATTGTAATATAATACTACAGTAAAATAAGTTTATATAATATTTTAAGAAATATTTTACGGATGGCTTTCAAGCTAAAGGTTCGGCTATTACTCCTCGCAGAAGTAGCATATTCTCCCCACTAATGTAGGTATTTATTTATCTAGTTGTTTATTTATTTATTTAGTTTTTATGTATATCTTTTATTTATATATAAAATTATATTAGTAAATATATCTATATAATCAATTTTTTTATATATCCGTTTAAATATTATTATTTATATTTTATATATTTTCTCTTTTCGCTTATTGTTAATTTTATTAATAAGCACCTGCTTCCGTCTCTCTGCACTACCTTAAGGTTGGCTGGTAGAGAATGCCCTTGGGCATTAAGTCCGCCTGTACTACATCTGTGTACAAAGTGTTTAAAATAAAATAAATAAATATTTTGTAAATAGAGTTTAAGTAGTTTAAATAGACATAAGAGAAATGGTCCTAAATGGTCAATAAACGAATGTAGTTTCATTTAATAACAAATTCTAACACTACTAGGAATAAGGAAATAACTATGTACGTTACAGAGTACACAAATTAAACAGATAATTCACATTGTGCGTCAGTTTTGTGGTCAAACGTGGACACCGCTCTAAAATATTAAAGCCACATTACACGTGCTTTGTCAAATAGCACCCAACTACATATATTTAATAGGCAAAGCGATATTTGTAATGACAGTAATTAAGTGCGTCAAATTTAAGTCTAAAAATGGTACGCTAATTACTAGATGGAGTCGCGTAACAATTGTTCCGTTTTTACCGAAAATTGTACGCTTTTGTGAATGCTCAATTATGGGAATTATATCGTAATTATAATAATAATAAATATCTTTATTGGCAGAAAAGTTTACATACATTAACTTATTCAAAGCCCTGGCTCCTGTGCTAGTATAAACTGTTTTACAGGAACCAGTGTCTTCTCCTTACAGTAAATAACTACAGCTAATTTGAGGCAATATGCGGGAAGGACTAGGAACAATGTAATTAAATTATGGTTTTACTTAGGGAGATTCAATAGTACAGTTTTAGGTTATTTTCCTATATTTTCTCAATGTGAACTGTTTTGTGTGTTGTTGACAGTTTGATTATGTTAAAAACAGTTTACACACAAAAACAACGTGATACCAAAACATGACCACTTAACATTGCCATTGCCGTGATAAAAAAAATTGTACACCCGTACTTCACAAAATGTTCCTACCATCACAAACCAACAGTCATTTCCCAAAAAAGCTTGTGTACGAAAACACGTATTTGTCTCGCTAGCAGTACTTTTTCAAGTCACTGCGGCATGCAGCGCGAAGTGTAAGCTCTACACATAGATACTCTCAAGTCCTTAAAAACGAGGTCTCTCCTACTTAGTATTCAGCCGGCGGTATTCACGTCCCCTGCAAATAAATTAAATTTCCCCCAAGGAAAGAGATACGAGTGGTGACGAGCAAATTGTCAAGGTTTTAACGAAACAATATTTAAAATGGCGTATATAAATTAGGTTAGGGTTTTCAAATGTAACATGATAGTTTTCGGTTAAATAAGTTTCACGAAGGCCTTATTTAGAAGATAATTTTAAAAGCTATTTAGCTGTCGAATATTGTGTCCCTTTCTAACGACTTTTGAATTCAGTTTGAGTGAAGGAGACAAAACATTCTGTACCTAAATTAGGTATAAAACGTCAAGGTAAAAGAATGATCCAACTTTATATATATATAAAAAAAAAACCAGAATACATGTTTTTGTTACCACGTCTGCTACTATTAGATATGCTATAGTAGTGCGAATACTAAACGAAGAATCATGACATACAGATAGGTTTATTATCGACCCTATTCTTTATTACAGTACTGGCATCACACCTAATGGAAAGTCCACGCCTAATAGAATATCTGCCGGCGAAAAAAAGCTATCTCTGAACAGGATTAACCCGAAACGTTATTGGCCCCAGAAATGTTCGTTATTTATGATTTTATGACGAATTTTCCAACACTGTATTGTAGTTATTATCGTGGTAACAAATCAATGGCAACATATCCAACTGAGTGTGTTATATGGAAACATTACATTGCTTAAAAAGATCTGTAATATAGTTATAGATTAACTAGAGGAATTGTGGAGATTACATAATATATTTTAAGTGCATTGGCTATAAGGTGTATTGCAGTCAATTAGCCTTTGATATCATGATTCGATAAAAGTAACAAAAAATGGTGGTAGGTCACTCATGAGAGGCGTAGGTACCACCGCAGTGTCTATTTCCCCGTTCTCGCGAAAACAGCATTGTACAGTCAGCAACATAAGTCGCTACACAGTCACGAGATTTGGAATTATCTTATCATCCAATATAATAATTATTTTCAATATCGTATGGCACTTCTCGGCATAGATGACTTTACTTGGTTATATTTTACGACTACAGATTAGTACGTACAAATTTTAATTCATAAAAAGTTATCAAAAAATGTGAAGTGTTCAGCGACTTATGTTGCTGACTGTACATACACTGTTGTGTTTCGGATTGAAGGACATTGTAGCCAGAGTAACTACGAGAAATATTAACATCATATGTCTCAGGAAGGCGAGCGCAGTGAAATGCCAAGCATTGCTTTGCAATTCAAGGTGTTGTTTAGTTTTGTTACTGTTCATGAGCAGTCGTATCGCTTACCATCACACAAACCGCATGCACGTCTCGATAATCGTAGCAGTAAAAAAAAAATCGTGTATAAATTAGAACTTATGCTAAATACTCAAATGTCTGAGAGCTAAAATCTCATAATATTATGATTATTATGAGATTTTATGATTAATTATATTTCAGGACTTAATAATTTTATTCCTTCCATATCAAAGTGCGTAAACATAATCACACACTCGGGCCTTTGTGTAACAATAAAGCATATCATTTTCCTGTTATTGCGGTTTAGAATATTGTGGGTTTCATCTCCTATATACACATATATCCGGTATTTCAATCCTTATACATAAAACTTGGATTTATTTACTGCTTTTTTTTATTTATTTATTTACTTTTGTGCACAATAAAGAGTATCTAGATTTGAAAGAGTTGAAGCATTTGTGTACACATTGAGTATTATAAAATCTTTTAATTATATTTATAAAATCTTTTTTGTCATCTGTTGTGGCTTTTGAAGCTGTAAAAATGTTTGACTGGTATGCATGTTTGATTTTAATATTCATCGGCGCACTTTTGGTGTCGAATGTGCAAGGGAAATAGCAGAACAAAGGCGCTGCATGGGAAATGCTGGTGACAAAGCCTTTGATCACAATTTTCTAAAAGTATTTGACTTCAGAGGTATGAAATTTTTTGGAATAACTTTTAGTTTATTTATAGATTTATTTCGTTTGTGTATTTTAAACAAATAAATTTAAATGGTATATTCTATTAAATATATAAGAACCCATGGATTAAACAAATAACTTGGCGCCTAGACTTAAAACTGATTCAATAATTTATCTAAAAATCTAACAGACAATTTAGTAAAATAATTTTACAATATACTAGTAAGTACATATAAAAACCAGTAGCAGAAGACCTTTTACGTAAACATATGCGTAACACAAGTAGACCTTGAATGTAACGGATGATTGAAAATGGCTGTACGAAGAAACACGATATCTGAGTGGTTTGTATGACTTTATCCGTGCAAAAAGATACGGTATTGTGTCATTAATAAAAGAATGGATCGGTTTCCAGCCAGATATGTTATTTGACGTTTCCACTTCTGAATACTTTTATGAAATGGTTTTTGTTTTGTGGTCGGTTTGGTAACGAGACGCATGCACTGTTGTGTTTCGGATTGAAGGACATTATAGCCAGAGTAACTATGGAACATATTAAGATATTGCATCTTGTGTCTCAAGATGGCGAGCAAAACAACAACAGCGTGAATTATAATTGTTGGCATTTTACTGGACTCGCCATGTTGAGGAATAAGATGATAAGTCTCAATATTTCTAGTAGTTACTCTGACTACAATGCCTTCAACACGGAATACAGCAGTACACTGTTGATCGCAGAAGAAATAAATATTGCGGTGGCACTTACCCAGGCGGCTTAAGATATAAGAGACCTACCACCAATGACACAAATGTATGCTGGATACTATTGAATAAGAACATAAGTTATTTAGAAGGTAGCTCAAGACGATTTGAAACTAAGGTTTAAACCTATGGGTTTAACACTAAAAAGCATATTAACCGCATTAGCCTACATCACATTGACAGAAACTGGGGCGGAAAAGGGCAATGACAGTGATAAATTACGAATTTAACAATTATGAGGTCTCTTTGCATAATTCACAAGAGCGCCGAAGTATAATTATAATTATAATTCAATTCAGTTGGGGTAAGATTTTTCAAACACTGTTGGAATTTGTTTATTCGTTGAGTTGGACTAAAGTCTACTATTGTGTTTTATTTGTATATTCGGACGTGTCTTTTGATTTGCTCCAAAAATCTGTAGGCACAGAGTATTATAACAACTAACAGGAACAGGCCATATTAATTTTGGTGGAGACAATCAATCGATTATGTTAAGAAAATGCTACTTTAAATATAAAAATCGGTTATAAAAAATAAAAAAAATCATAAAATTAAAATTACTACATAATAACAAATTTAATTCAATCTAGTACCAAGAGGATAAAACATGTGAAAGTAAGATACAAATTAACTTAAAAAGGGCAGAGGTGGTCCAATAATTCAGGAACTGAAATCAAAATCAATACCGAAGACCGCCTCAATATGTTCTATTTTAAATCAACGATCAACTCTAATGTATCGAATACAGCACGTTGAAAATCACATTACACGTGCCGGTTTTCCCACGCCATCTTTTTACGGTAAAAGCATTTTATGTTGTTCAATCTCAGAAATAAACTTGAGTACACTTCAGTCACTGGGCGTAGCTTATATAACGGCAGGAATCAAATCTGCTTGCTTTATTGATCTGTCATTTCGCACCCTTAGTGGAGGTATATTGGTTTCAAAAATCGGCATCATAGAAATGACACTGAAATCAGATGTTCGATTGTTTTTAAAGATCATAATAATGAGGGTTATAGAATACGCGTATTTATAGTAAGAATTACAGTACGTATAACTAATTTAAGCTCGTATTAGAAATTACCTATTTAGGCTAATTTGTATCAGAAATGCCAGTAATATTTACTTATTTAATTTAATAAATACACTGGACTCCTAATAATAGTAAACACTCACTAAAAACTAAACTAAACATTTTGTTGGGTCGAAATAAAGTCAATGAAATTCTGCTTATTATTTAAAATACTTGGTGAAACAAAGAGATGCATGAGAAATACCGACAATATAAAACATTTAAGAACACTCAGGCTTGGCCACTATTAAAGTCAAACGAACTACATGAATACGTTGGTAACAGATGGTTTGACCGCATCGTAAAGAAGCTGAATTCTGTGGTAGGCCTAAAAGCGGTCATGGTGCCATCCTGTTCTGTGGTGCCATCAATAGATTGAAGACGTTACAGAAAAAATTATAAGGTAGAAAAGATTTTGATGAATTGAAATTTAGATCGGAGGGACTGCTAGATTATGGCCCAAATCACTGAAAATATAATATGCGACCTCAATTAATTATCAATATAAATAATATATTGCAACTAATACAAATGTAAGCAACCGTTTGTTTGTTTTTACTACTCGTGTATATTTTGTGTCAAACATAAATAAACTAACAGGATAGTTAATACAAGGAAGGAAATTGTGAACTATCCTTAGTGTTATATCCTATTGATATAACAAATAATACAATAAGACGATACGGATTTACCGACTTTACGAAGTTCTGGACCTGGATACTTTATATGCACTACAGCAGCACGAATTTGAAAATAAAATCACTATAAACATGGAAAACAATATCTACAATTAGCTGATAAATATCCACTTTGTTGAAAATCTTGCGATAGCTCTAATAGTAATTGGAGCGAAGACTCCGCTTGAACTGGTCGATCTATATTTAGTGAATGGATGGCGTAGATGCTCCTCTATATAATGTTTATTGATAAAATAACTTACGCAGCGGAAGTTTGAGTGAAAAATTGCAGCGTTGACAGGCCGCAGTAAAAAATAGAATAGATAAATTGTACTACGAACCACATGGATTTTTCCAAATATTGGGTAAATTTGAAGTAATAGTACGTGTAGAAATTAAAGTAATGAATGTACGAATATAATCCATTATTTTTTCTAATGTGAGAAATATCAAAGCATTTCTTGGCATTAGTATGGTTGAACGATTATGTATCGTCTAAATTAATTAAACAATAAAGAAATATTTTGTTGAAAATTAAGTATAATCAATACAAATTAATTAGTGTCAGACGCCACAAAGTGATTGACTTGAAAATGGAGACCCAACAATTATTTCGCTCACGAAATCATTAAACATTCATGAAGTGTTAAGTAAGAACAGGCAATTCTTATTTACGTAATATAATTAGCAAAACGCAAACAATAGAACCAAGAAGACGTCAAATAAATGTTCAAGTCAAATTATCACGACCGCGACAGTTTAAACTGCTTTTGTGCTCACAAAAAAAAGTAAAACAATATTATGCACAGATTTTGGTATTGAAATATAAATTTTATTCACGGTAGAATTCTAGAAAACGAATTTTGGAACCATTAAAAATTGGAATTAAAGAACATTGAAATACTATATCATATTTCTCGTATTATTCGAATATATAACCATTTCATATCCCTATTAGAATCCAATCTTGAGATTAATTTGTGTGAAACGCTCTTAGTCTCATCAAAGGTCTACGGATATTAGTTAAGTTCGCTGAGAAATTCCAATCGGAATACAAGATCATTATTATCTCTCCTCAATAATCATAGCAAACATTGAATTATCGGGCAGATGTTCACTATAACACCTTAGATAATTTGGATATTAATACCAATATGACGTAGACAAGAGATTAATATGGTGGAAAAATTAAAGTGGGGTTTAGGATAGTATTTCATGTGAAATTCGGTATGTGCCGAAATTAGTTATTAAATTATGTAAAATCACTTAGTCACTGTAAGGTTATTACATTAAAATTATTTTAAGATTGTGAATACATATCTTGTTAACCATACATATGTTGTTGTAACCTATTTTTACACAAATAAAGCAAACATTACCATATTTTTTTCAAGACTGACGCCCGAATACTGGAACGCCATTCAAATAATAAGTTGCTCTTAACAGCGCACGGCCCACTCAGCCAGTACATTTAATGGGGATTAACGTAGTTAAGCGCCATTTATATTTAATTTGCGTTCCAGTATTTGGGCGTTACTGTTCGGGTAACGAAAAGAGCAATTTACATAAAACATGTTACACAATATTATCATATTCTGGTGATAATAATATGAAAATCTCTTCCTCAAAGAATCGGAGGGGATCAATGGCAGAGAGCGGTTACCAACGTACTCTATGTTCGTTGTAAATAGGAGTCATATTCGTGTTAATAATGAAAAAAAAAAGAAATAAAAAAAAGGTACAAAAATAAATATGTTAAGGAAACACACATGTCTACTTTACGCAAAGAGGAAAAAATCCCAAAGTACTAGGAGATAAAAGTATTATTGAAGAAACCAAATTACATGATATAATCATATTTTTTATGGCAATGTATGGCGGGACGAGCAGGCCGTTCGTTTGATGGTAAGCGATACGACCACTCATGAACAGTGGCAAAACCAAACACCCTGAATTACAAAGCAATGCTTGGCATTCGACTGCGCTCACCATTCTGAGACATAGGATGTTAATTCTCTATATGTCCAGTAATTAATCTGGCTACAATATTCTTCAAACGGAAATACAACAGTGCATTTCTTCTGGTGGTAGGTCTCTCATATGTGAGAGGCCATCTGGGTAGGTACCACCGCAATGTCTATTTTTCCCGTGAAACAACACTGCTTAAATGCACTGTTGTGTTTCGGATTGAAGGACATTGTAGCCAGAGCAACTACTGAACATATTGAGACTTAACGTCTTATGTCTCAGGATGGCGAGCGCAGTGGAATGTTGCTACTGTTTATGAGCGGTCGTATCGCTTACCATCAGGCGAACGGCTTGCTCGCCTCGCTATTTAAAGCAATAAAAAAAATTACACTGCTATTTCGCGGGAGAAATATTTAGATATAATAAAATAACCATAATATTATGTTTATGCATGGTAATATAAATATTGTGTTCATTACTTGGAATTATACAAAAAAACAACCTTAAAGTAAATGAGACTAGCGACATCTACAGGCTATTAGGCATCGACTATCAACTTACTATTTGGTATCACTTATCAGCATAGGTAACCTAAAATCCTTTTACAAAACTACATTCTACTATACTATTGCAAATAATTAGTTTTGATAATCCGATCAGCATTTTACCAATAATACTCTTTTATTTGCCACCAAAGTGATGTTAGCTCAACAAATATCTTGACTTTGACTAAGAAAAATGCTTTTAAATTAATAATGTAAATATTAATTGTCTATTTTGGTATTTGAAATTAGGTTAAGGTGTTTCAAACATAGAAGAAGCTGGGAGAACAAAACAATTGCTACAATTGTATTTTCTATGAATTGTAATAAATTGAGCTAGGGTTTAAATAGGATAGGTATTGTTTTGCGAATCGAAAACTAATTTATTTCACTTTGTAGTATAATATATTCAGACCAAATACGGTGAATGACGTAACTGTTTCAGAATTGGACATTAAAGGAAATCTTTGTATTATTTTTTGTTTGTTTATATCATCATAATTTTTTTCGCACTGATAATCTCATTTATGGTTATTGAAACATGGTAAGAATATACGACATGAATTTAAGATAGTTACTCGTATTGAACCACTGAATTTAAAATGTATGCTGACAATTAAATGAAAACAAATGGTATCACGTAATTTAGAAGTATAAAATATCCATAGAAATAAACACAGAAAGAAATTAAAATTTAAAAAAATTAAAAAAAAACAAAAATAAATAACACCAATATCAAAATATTGAACATCAAGTACACACATAAAGTAAATATGAACTAAAGCTAATAAGATTATTAATAGCCAATACATTCCAATCTCACACTCCATCACATATTAAAATCGAACAAGTAAGTGAAAATTCACCAGTGAATCAGAAGTTTGACGTCACAAATAAAAAGGTTATTATTACACCTGATTAAACAAATAAAAGCGCGTAATCCGCACAACGCCTACCCGTCTACCGAGACGACGTTCATGGCATTTTGTACTTCATATATAACATGGAAAAAGCACCAATACCGCTTGAATCACAACACAAGGCACTCACGGCCTAACTGCACTGCACGATGACGTCACCACGCGTCTCCTTTTTCGAAAAAAGAATATAATATTTTTTTCTACTCACGCTGCAATGCTTTTCGACAACGGCCAGCGTTCCATGGACGCTTGGTACTTCATGTTTTCGATCTGCTTTTTCAGTGCCTCCTTGTCCATGGCTGCAAGAATACTGGGGTCCATGGCGCAAAATCTGTGGTATAAAACACGCACACATAAATTTCCAGTTACGTTATACACTGCGCGTAGTCGTGGTAAGGGACGGCACGTGTACCGCTGAGCACACAAGTGACTAGGCGTATTTGATACTAGGAATTGGTTGAGACTATTTCAATTTATATGTTACTTTTTATCCGCATTAAAGTTTTTTTTATATGATAATTTTTAAATATATATAATAGTTTATAGGAAGTATTGCAATTGTAAATGATTACAAACCAGACTAAGCTTAATAGATATTCTATTTTATAAATATATTATGGAAAATTTATTATCAATAATAGTTTTACCAATATTTAAAAATATACTAAAATAAAATAATTTCAGCTCTATTTAATTATAACTATGTACTAAGTGGGCTGAAATTATAGTTATTGCGATTATTTATAATTGAAAATAAACAAATATATTATAATTAATTTGAAAGTCATAAATAATATGGCACGTGTATAATATCGTCCTATAATAATAATATTTTTAAAACAGTTGGTAAAGAGAATTCTATTTCCTAACCTAGCCAGACAGTTGTGTTAGCGACTGTAACAAATTATCCGTCTCACTCACACAGAAGGGGAAAATTGGAGTGGTATGTGTAAGCTTTGTTAGTGTGAGCGATGCGCGCGCAACGCTTTACTGTTTCTATGACAATCCCTTAGGAACGCTGAAATTATATTGGCTGCACACAAACTTCGACCTTATCACATCAAGATAAGTTCTATTATTTAATGATGTAAGTATTGTAAAATTAATGAATTAATGCCCGGCAGTTCTCGGCATTTTGCGTGTCCATTATTCTTTGTTTTGCCACCATTAACACAGAGGGCGCTGTTCGCCACGATTGACAGTAAGCTGAGTTCGGTAACAAGTTTACGTGTATATGGATGAGTGGGTAAGAACAAAATGAACTGACACGGAGAGCAACGTACTGAAAATTCCCTGTAAAATTTATACGTGCTGACTACGTCTAGAAGATATGGGCAATGTAGTTATTTCCAAGTAGCAAATTATTTTTCCATAACAATTAAGTAACGTAGTGTTGGATACATTTTCATGTCATAAATATTTTACATATGTTGAATATCTTAGCAAGAGATTTTACGTGAGATTTTGTTGTTAGCATTGTTATTGGGTGTAGGAAAAACAATAGATTACACCAAATGGGCATTACAGTATAACGTTAAAACTGTGCGTCCTTAGTTTTTAGTATAATTGCAGATTATCACATAAGCATCTTTTATCAGCATACTCTATTTAATATATTGACATAGATTATATGAAATTAAAAATGCCAACTGAAAATAAATGTTTAACAACTATTTCAGTTAATACATAAATATGTTTTGCTTTTACATAGACAAAAACTGTAAAATTCTTATGATATCTTGAGCTGAATTTTACTACGATCAAGAAATAGAGGTAAGATACTTAATAAAAGTGGAAATTTTTCCCCTAGTCTTGTATTCATTGGTGAGGAAAATTTGTAGAAATCATTCTTTTTAAAATGAAACGCAAACATCTGGGAAAACGATGACTTGCCCACTTAAAAGCAGTAGGTACGTCAAAAAATATTTTTGTTTAGATAAAAACACAATGAAACTATTATTTTTATTTGCTCTCAGATGAAAGCTGTCCGTGGGTAAAAAGCTTTGATATCATTGTCTAGTGAGCTTATTAAATATTCTTTTTTAGCATTGTATTGTAATGAATATGGTTTGTTGCCTCGGGTTTGCCTGCTACTTATGAACGACGTTTTAGATTAACATTGCGTTTTTGTAAATTATATATATGTTATACGAGTATAGGGATTTTGTTCTAATTTTCGAAAGAGTCGAAATCAGGCAATTACAGGTTTTAATAATATTTCAGTTAAATTTTATAATTACTATCTACCGCTCGCAGAGACGAGTAATGTCAATTAAATTGTTCTTTAGCCATTCCTTTAGCATAGATTCTCTTCGTAAAGTCTATACTAAATAAATATATATTCATACATAAGCTCACGCCTTTTTCCTGAAGAAATAGGCAGAGGTGCCAGGACACTCACATTTCGTCTTGTATATTTCGTCCCACATTGTGATGGGTGAGCCTACTAATCGGGCACAAACTAAGTCCAGGCTCATAATGTATAGAAAAATCCAATGTCCTTGCTATTATTTAATTGTAATTAAAAGTCTCTGACTGCAGTACATATTTTTACGCTCAAATTACACTGTTAAGGGATGAGGTCATAGAAAAGAAATAACATACTAGCACACTTTCTTACATTATTTGTCACAACAACGACAGAATGCAAGTCGCTCATTATGTATCTATATAGTAAAGATTATTGTCGCTCATGGAAACTGACAAATCTGGGAAAGCGTAGATGGATTGCGTGGGTCTATATGGGCTGAAGTATAGAAAGGCTGGCCAAATGAGTATTTATACACGTACCCATAGACATAAACCCATCTATTTATGCATGAAGGGACAGTCAGAAGTTTCACTAGAGAATCGCGTAGTTTTTTAACGTTATGGTAGATAATATCGTCAAGTCTGTCTCAAATGTGAGTCTATAAAACTCGCATTAAGAGATTCTTCAATTTTGAAACGAACATTCTGACCTCAGGGCTGAAGCTGCCACTAGAATAAAAAGATGTGTAGGTTTGATAATGTTCAAAATAATTTTAATGGCACTATTTTATGAAATAAGATTATAATTTAAAAAAATACTTTAAGAATATAATTGACTCGATTGGCTGAAATATGTAATATTTACGTCTATAAAATTCATATGTACTAAACAGACAAACAAAATTCGTAACTTAGTACTTATAAAAGTATCACTTATTATATTTTGTTTTTATAAAGGCTTTGTAAAAGACGCAATGTTTGTGAAGAAAAACTAGCTTATGTTTTATTGGCTTTGTGTAAAAGAGATTCCAAGGTATTTTTTATTTTACGCTATCTGGTTGCAGTAAAATAAAAGTTTGCTTCATTTTGAGATTTAATTTAATTAGTGTAGTAAAATTTCAAGCGCATTTATTCATTTATTTTGCTTTCATATTAGGTCGTTCTTTTCTTTATTATACGAGTATTTCTATTATAAAAACTGCTACGACTACTTTAAATTAGTTTTTTTTTTGTTTCAATAACACAGTGATTATGGAAAAAAAGGCTTTTGTATTATTAATTGTAAAGTTTGGAGCTCTGATACATATAAAATTTAATTGCTATTACTTTTAAAATTACTGGACAATTTAAAATTAGGAATAAGTTTTAAGTTTTTATCCTCTTGATTAAATACATTTCGTTAATACGATAAACAATGAATTTGCCGCATTGCAGCATGTATGGCGTTAACCGTCTTTGGTTCAATTCTATGATAGGAGAATCACATGGGCTGGGCTTTAAGAAAATCTCACCCTAATATATATATATATATATACACGTAAATAAATTATTAATGAACTGCTCTGATTAAAACCAACTTGTAAATTTTGTAATAATCACTTTTGTATCGTAAACTGGTTTTGAAAATAACAACCCTAGATTTTCTTGCCCATTTTTCTCCAGTGAAAACCGCTTTCAGAACCAGGTTGATCAAAAGATGACTAAATCCAAACGATATTTAAAATGATTAAATAAAATATTTTCATTTTTATTTTCTTTTTTCACAATGCAGCAAAAATTTTACTCCCTTAAGTCCAAAACATCCGCATATTTCAAGCATGGCCTATCTTTGTCGTTTAGATAGAGCTAGGGACGTTACGCGATGTCAAGAACACAGAAGTGGGCCGTGTAATTGACTCGGCGACTGTACATTATAACCAAAGGTCAAGTGCGCGGTTAACCGAGTCAATTTTATTATTATAAGACCACTTATAACACGTGCTTCACATTGTGGAGATTTTTGTATGGATAGGATAGGTTATATTATATTGAAGAACTCGTGTGGAAAAATAATATACTGTGTTAATAAATAGGGGAATCTAATGTGACTTAGAATATTTTTTGTCTTATAAAAATACAAGAATAGTGAAGATATCTAAGTTATAGGCTAGGATTATATTATTTTGAAAGCCCAATGAACTTTCGTCGAGTTTTACCATTTGAAATACTTTTACTGGGATAAATATATTCAAGAGTTCGCTTCAAGTATGCGGCTGATCGTAAAAGTAATTGGTATACATGCTATCGGAATTAAAATCATTGAAAACGAAGTTTTTTGTCCCAGAAAGTGTAAGCAGAGGTTCCAGGACACCCACATTTCGCCTTGTATGTTAATTCCCACGATCTGGTAAGGGGCGAACTTATCGTCATAACGGGCACAAATTTCTGACTCCGGACTGATAATTAATAGAAAAATCCAATATCACTTTGCACGATTTGATTCGAACCCGCGACCTCAGCTTTGTTACCGCACCTTAGGATAACTACGCCACCGAGGCAGTCTATTATTCGAATGTAAAAACCTGTGAAATTACAAGAAATGTTGCAGTTTGAACAATTCTATTGTATGTATATTCTATACAAACATAGACTTTATCTCACTATTTCTATTATGCACGCTAATTACTATTTGTATGGAAATAAATTAGATTTGCATATAATTCTGTTCCGGTTAGAAACACTTAGTTATGAATGCAAGGAACCTGTGAATAATTTATCCTATTATCATTTTAATCTATACAAATTGATTAATTTGTGGGAAATCTGCATGTTTTAGATATAATCAATTTTTATTCCCCATTGTAGGTAGTCGTTTTTCTAAATTTATCTTTTAATATCACTACGTAATCGGCAATAATGTGGTGTTTTAGATTCTTACTATTTTCGATAATAGAGACGGCATTTGCAATTATTGAGCGCCCTATTAAGTTACGATATTGATGACGTAGAAATTTTAGTATGCAAAATAAATAGTAAATTTATTTTTATTTTCAGTTTTAATTAAGAATGGATATATTTATAGAATAAACATATTATGATACATATTGTCTACTCTACTAAAATTACATAAATGTACAACTTTTTTTAACCAAAACAAAATGATTATATATTTATTTATTTCTTTAGTCACCGTAATCATACACCAACACTAGAACATAAGCCTTATATAACAGTCCAATACAAATCTTAGTTCACGTCACGTGACGTATCCACTCATATCGAAAAAACTCTTTTACCATGCCGTATCTACCGCCTAAATATAGAGCTGTAGAGACACGATAGCCATCTGGGCATTTCAAAACGTACACTGACTCCGTACACACGGACAAACAAACGCCTTTTGTAAATATTATGACTAATGACTGCCAGCCAGGTGTTTTATTTAAGTGCGTTCGTAATGCCATGGAAAATAGATGCGAAACTATTTGTCTATGAGGTATTTTTTTATATGGCGAGACGAGCAAGCCGTTCACCAAATGGTAAGCGATATGATCGCTCATGAACTGTAGCAAAATCAAACAACGCCTTTAAATTACAAAGCTATGAGACGCTGAGACATAAGATGTTAAATTAATCTAGCTACAATGTCCTTCAAACCGAAACACAACAGTGCATTTACACTACTGTTTGGCAGTAGTAATTTGATAGTTTTTATTATCATGTATGTTGGTTTGATCACCCTTATTGTGAACTCAATATAATAGTAGCATATCGCTTTACCAAGCCAATTTATGTAAATTGCAAGCTATAAATAGTAGTGTTCTACTCTCTTTTGTTAGGTACTTAAAAATACAAAGATATCGTAGTCTTCAATACACTACCATTTAATTGCGCTCTTTCATAGCAATGAAGTCACACTTTTATTAACAGTACACAGTTTCTATTACTGATTTACTCCGCTTAAGGGGGGAGCCTGATTTAGAAGCTTAAAAAAATCGATATTTTCGAGGATTTTTTTGGGAAGGAAAGAAATATTTGATTGAAACGAAACTTTCAGGTTTTATTGTTATGTATTTCAAGAGTCTTCTCAAATTTTTTCATCAAAATATATGTATGTCATATTATGCGTGGTACAAGCATTTCGCCGAGGCGCCTCGAGTATGCATGTGTCGTGTGGCGGGAAAAATGCAGGTCGCAATTTTCATCTGAAACTAAAAAACCAAAAATTTTTTTAATTTTCAATAGTATAGCTTCTAGTTGAACCTAAAAAAACTTGAAAAAGTTATGATTAACCATTTTTTTAAACAATCTAAAGTTAATTTTTTTTTCCAAAAATATGTTTTTTTTTAGTTTGCAAAAAATAATTGTATTTTTCACTTTTTTTTTAATTTTCTTGGTTTAACTAGAAGCTATACTATTGAAAATTAATTTTTTTTTGTTTTTTTTGTTTCAGATGAAAATTGCGACCTGCATCTTTCCCGCCGCACGACACATGCATGCTCGAGGCGCCTCGGCGAAATGCTTGTACCATGCATAATATGACATATATTTTGATGAAAAAAATTGAAATACATAACAATAAAACCTGAAATTTTCGTTGCAATTAAATATTTCTTTCCTTCCCAAAAAAAAAAATCCTCGAAAAAAAAACGATTTTTTTAAGCTTCTAAAGCAGGCTCCCCCCTTAAAGGGATGATTAGAGTGAAAGTTGTTAAGAGTGAAGAAAGGTGTAAATGCGACTTATTTTAAAAAATATAGATAGATAGATAGATAGATAACACTTTACTGTTCACCACATATTACATAAAATTACACAGTTTACAATCTGTTGAAATAATGTAACCACTGGCGGACTTATCGTTATTAGCGATCTCTTCCAGACAACCAAACGTACGATGGATCATCCGTTATATAAGATAATATGTAATATATACAGTTTCAAATAGCCAGCGCCCTCCTAATTAATATACATACCTTCTTGTTTGGGCATTCTACAATTTTATAGTATTAGCAGGGCTTTATTATCTAAACGGACAAACAATTAGTTGCTTGATATTAAAACTAACTATAGTAATATATTTGTTCATAATCTTCTATCATATCCGTCACCTTGCCATTATAATATTACAAGGATTGCACAACATGTTTTCTACATATTGCACATTCATTTAAGTACTTCAAAATTTTACTCATAATTGTCCCTCATCAACCCTGTCCGGTATAGGTAACGTTGTACGCGATAAAAAAAGAATTATAAGGACCTTGAAAGTATACATACAAATGTTTCAGAAATGTAAGATTAAAGCTGATTTGCAAAATAAAAAGGATTAGTTAGTTTTAAATTAGACCTGTTATATTTTTTTGTAACTATACCGGCTCACTGCAGGGCAAAAATCTTGACTACTACTTAACTCTATTTGTAACTGTTACTATACTAAGTTTTTGAAGTAGTCGAAGCTATCATGCTATCTTTTGTCATTTACCACGAGTCTTATGACACTAACAATTACTTCAGTTAGTTCACTAATAAACAAGCCAATTATTGGTACGATGAATCAACACAGACTTGACAATACAATAGACCCACCTAGCCAGTTTAATAGAGTTCTAGAATAGGAACAGTTTTAAGCCAAACGCCGGTCCCATGTGAAGTGCGACAACATGCATGATAATTGCATAAAGTGTTTGTAGACAACCTAAAGCCAGCTTAATGGCGTGTCTTGGGCCAAAGTTACTTGCAAACTGTCTTACTGAATTGGAGTAGTGAGCTTTGAGTGTTTGGGTGAGATATATGCATAATAATTTGTATAAATTATTCTTGTGTGTATTTGTAGTAAAACACATCACAAGGATGAAGATTTTTTAAACAGCGTCTTTTGACAGTATAAACTATGCTCCTTTCCACAGTCAGTCAAGAGGTCAACTGAGAAGCTGGATATCATGGGTACCGTTGGTTAAAGTCTATGGCTGTATGACATTGGGCTACGATAGAAATGAAAGGGGCGGTAACTATTTACGTCATCCCGAATATAATAAAACTGCGCGACTTTTTAATCATTTTCAAGTCGAAAAAATGTTAAATATTTCATGTCGTTTTAATCAAAGTAAGCTATCCGGTAATAAAATATATTAATATTTCATATTCAAAGTATTGAACGTCTTGCGCTAATGAATTCGTTTTGAGTCTCCTCGTTGAACGAGGCCGTAAAAGTAAAATAAAGAGCACTTATTAAAGTAAACAGTTTCCAAGAAAGTTTCTCTCGTATTCTAAATTTCTCTTTGCTTGTGAACGAACCTTTATGGCGGTTGTCAAAGAGAATGGGCACATTTAATCCCTGTTAACTGAATTTTTTTTTACGAAGGCACCGTTTTCCTTCCAACAGTTTCTTGTTTCTGGCAAAATGATAGGTCGAGGAAATCACCAGCTTACCTTAATTGCTTCCTTGTTAAGAATTTACGATGTCTTGGTTTCGGGGCTTAGTTCCAGCACCAACCTTTGCTCTGCTGTTCTTGGCTTAAGCACGAATCTGCAACTGAAAAGGGTTTAAATGTTTAATAAGGTTCAAGACAAGCTTAAAATTAGTTGCACGTTTTAATTTATGATATAAAACATATAATGTTATAATCGATTTAATGTAATGCAGAATAATATAAATATAATCATTTTCTACAACGTGGACGCATGACTTGATTAAGGTTACAGTAAGTCGTTGATTATAGGCCGCTACCAACAGGTCGATGTGGAGATCCTATGTTCAGCAGTGGTTTTCCTGTGGCTGAAGAGAAAGGGAGAAAGAGATAAATAATTTTCTGCTGTACCGCCATAAATCAGTTATGATGTCATTAAAGAACTATGAACGACTTTTTTAATGACACGATTTAATACTGAATATAAAATATTTTACGTCTTATTTTTAACTATTTTTTTTCCATTATTTTTCATTAATTTATTTTAGAACAAGTCAACAACAAGTATTTTAGAACAAGTCCTATGGACATGCCAGCTCCATCGTACCCTAATACCAAATAGCTATTTATAATTGTATAATCTTATTTTTATAACACATTCTGGTACAACAAAGTATAAATCATTCTGGCTTGTTCAGAGTCAAGTACTATATAATAATACTTTATACCAATCCTATATCTAATTTATTTAAACCTAATTTATTTACAATTGTCTGCCGTGAAGAGTTATTAATGGAACACTCTATTGTTGTTGGACAACATACTTTTTTCATTTGTATTCCACAAATAATTATCCTACGAGTATATGTTGATGCTTTGCTTATCAAAGCAAAGCATCAACATATACTCGTAGGATATATGTTGATATATACAGCTTTTATATATGGCAATTATTGATATTATTTTAAAATATATTTCTAAAAATGAATAGACTCTCGAATAACGAATTTAGTTGCCTGTACAATAATATATCAATATAATATTGTTGTATTGTATCAGCCCATATACGTCCCACTGCAGGGCACGGGCCTACTCTATAATCGAAAGTACGATTGAGAGTGGTTAGGCCATATAGTCCACCACGCTGGCCTGGCTCAATATAATATATCAATGAAAATTGCTTCTGCGCTTAATCACGAGTTAGCTCCTGCAGTGTCGTATAGTTAATTAATGAGATTATATCGTCTGCATTCGATTTAGCTGCGAATGCCTGAATGAGAGATATTTCAGCGTCATTCGGATATATATTTAGAGTTAATTGAAGAAGTAAAGCGGTGTTAGATGCAGAGTTAGTTAAATTAAGAATGTGTTACTGTAATTATTCCACTGAATGCATAACTGCTGCTAAAAATGATTTTAATTTTAAAAAAATGCGGTTTGAAAACTTAACGATGAATAATATAATGCAATTTTTGATATGGGTTGGTTAATATTAGTATTTACAATTATTCGGTTTGTTTGATAAATCATTGTGATAGCAAACATTAATGAAATATTAACTTTTTCAATAATTATAATGTTTTGATATAATAAATAAACTATATGTAAAATTAAAACTCTGTATGATTCCTATTAATCGTGAACTTTATTTTGAAGTAATTATGTGGGGCGGTTCTCAATTCGTCAGATTTTGTTTATATGTTAACATTTTAATCAGTTTAGCCTCAAATTCAGACACCATCTCAATATTAAGTACTATTAAGTAGTTAAACTAGCATTTTGTATCCATGTTATTTATGTACTTGGCTACATATTTAGTAAATAAACAAGTTATTTGGTGCGTGTGGTTTTAGGCGTGTCATAAAGTTTGTTGTGTAAACCTTGGTATTTTTCCCGAGTACTTTCTGTTTATGAGCCTAACTCGTTACGGCGAATGGAAACTTAGAAAGGAGCATATGGTTACAGGACATAAAACTTCTGCGAGTGCCATTCTCCTTAATAGAGGAATAAAACAAAATGAATGTAATGGGACTTGTATTGCGTAGCAATACCTTCATTGATATTAAAAATATGTAGGGCTTGAATTAAAATAAATTTTCATGAACAAAATAAAGCCATAATGTTAAAAAAATAAAACTTGGTAGGTGTCAAGGGACACCCGGATGGAACGAAGTTCCTTTCGATTAATTAGTGAAGGAATTCTAATAAAATTGTATTTCTTTTAAGTTATAATATTTATTTTTTATTATTAAAAATATAATGTAATATAAACTTAATCAATAGGCTCAATTTTAGTAATAATTGGCAAAGATACATAGTTAAATGAAGGGATGATGATTGACAGCAGGGTAACAAACTAAAATTGTAAAAAACGATTGTCAAATGTTTTAAAGTGTTGTTACAACTTTCGGTCTTTATTTTTTCCGTCTAGCCCCCTTTTGCAACGCGCGATAACGAACTTCGTTCCAATACCCCAATATTTTCTTATGCCCTCTATTTTTATAAGAGCTTTTTTAATTATTGATTACAGTTTTTTATGATTTTTTATGCGACGCTTTATTAATTTGGAACCCGGTAAACACATAAGAATTTAAAAATATATTGTTAATGTTACATGAATGTAGATTACATTTTATATGAATAAAGATTTTACCTTTTATTATAAATAGTGATAAAATAAATATTAAACTAATTAAACTCTAGAAAACCTGATATCTAACGGAATAGGTTATCCTAGGTCAAATGTCAAGGCGTTATTGTTTATGTAAATTGATTCATGATTATCATAATTATATACAGCGATAAGATCCATGGTCATATTCTGCCTAGAATCGAAAGGGTGTATGTTAAAAAATATTTATTTATTTATTTATTTATTTAAACTTTATACAATATGTACAGGCGGACTTAATGCCGTCGGCATTTTCTACCAGTCAACCTTTAGGAGATGCAGAGATGAGATTAAAAGGGTGTTTCGAAGATACAGAAAAAAAATATATACACGATTATATACCAAAATATACACATACATATACATATATACATACATATACACAAACATATATATATATATATACATACATAACATATATAGATGAATACAATATATAGCTATAAAATATACATGTCATAAATGAAACGAGAACTTAATTTGACTGTTCTGCCATTTGTTTTAGAAACAGTTCTCGAACCTTCACTTTAAATGCAAGACGATTCCTGCACGTCCTAATTTCCGTAGGGAGCGCGTTCCAAAGAAGTATGGATTGGATGTGGAAAGAGGAATGAAGAAAATCAGGGCTATGGGAGGGACACTTAAGAAGTAAATTATTAAATGAACGAAGATTTTTATCGTGGTTGCTACCAAGGTATTGAAAGCAGGGAATTAAGTAAGAAGGTGGAGAAGGTGAAACAAGAAAAGAATGCAGAAGAGTAAGTGCACGCAGGTTACGGCGTTGGCGAATGGGCAACCACTTTAACTGGGAACGGCAAGTCGACACATGATCATACTTACGAAGGTTAAAAACGAAACGAATGCAGTTATTCAGAAGTCGATCTAATTTGTTGAGAAGATCTGCATTCAGGTCAAAATAGCACACATCACCATAGTCGATTACTGGGAGGATTAAGGCTTGCACAAGCATTGCCTTAGTTTTAAGAGGAAGAAAATTCTTCAGGCGATAAAGAACACGAAGGGTATCGGTCACTCGACGGCAAACATAGGTGACTTGAGTTCGCCAGTTCATATTTGAGTCAATGTGCAATCCAAGATCTTTAACATCAGGAGACAAAGGTATTACTGATCCGTTGTAGAAAAGTGGTGGAAGACTCGTTATGTCTATCCTGGTTAACAACCGCTGGCTTCCCGCGATAATCGCCTGACATTTAGATGGGTTGACTGATAGCCCAAACCGCTCAGACCAGCGTTGAATATGTGTCAAATCCCTATTTACCTTGTCTATAGCCGAATAGACACTATCAATATTCGCCTGAGCATATAGTTGCAAGTCATCGGCATAAAGATGATACGCACATTGAAGATCCTGGGTTAAGAGATTGATAAAAATTGAAAACAAAAGTGGAGAAAGTATACCGCCTTGAGGGACGCCAGAAATCAGGTCACACCAAATTGACGATGATTCACCAAGTTTTACTGATTGTTGACGCCCTCGAAGATAACTTGAAAACCATTCCAGTGCCTCCGATGAGACATTAAGATAGGAGAGGATAGATAACAGGATATCGTGACTGACGGTATTAAAAGCGTTCGAGAAATCAACCAAAACCAGTATGGTTATTTTGGTATCCTCCATACCTGCCCTAATATCGTCAGTCACTTTTAGAAGGGCGGATATAGTGCTGTGTCCGGGCCTGAAGCCAGACTGAAATGGGCTAAGAAGTTGATACAATGATTAATACTTTGTGAATTGGAAAGTCGAGGGTCCAATGGTCCCTTTGTTTATTTCCATGGCCTACAGATATTTGTCCACGTTTAAGTAGATGTGGATATATAATTTATGATTATAAAAAAATTGCGATTTTTACACGTATTTTTTTATTGCAATGTATGGCGAGACGAACAAGCCGTTCACCTGGTGGTAAGCGATACGACCGCTCATAAACAGTAGGAAAATTCCACTGCGCTCGCCATCCTGAGACATAAGATTTTAAGTCTCAATATGTCCAGTAGTTACTCTGGCTACAATGTCCTTCAATCCGAAACACAACAGTGCATTTATATTGCTGTTTCACGGGAGAAATAGACATTGCGGTGGTACCTATCCAGATGTCCTCTCACATATGAGAGACCTTCCACCAGTGAAATATAGAATACATATATTGAATACGTATATTGTATAATACATATAACCATAATTATATCATAGAGTAAAAGTAAATGCCAAGTGGGAAATTATAACAAAACCGGTGAATTAACTCGTTCTTCTTCTTTCTTGTTATTTACGAACGAGTTTGGATACTTTTTCCAAGCCCGTATAGTATCCTGAAAATACTACGAACCCTAGTGGGTATGTATATTTTATACGATCAAGTATACTAAAAAGTAAAAAATGGCATCATTTATCTTAAAAAAATCTATAAATTAATAGAAGTCGCATAGATTAACACACTAGATATCATAAATTTGCAATCCACTGAAAACGTCCCCATTAAGAGTCGAACCAAAAACCGATACATCCCGGAGTCAGCATGTCTAACAGACGCGCGATAAATTACGCAAACGAACATAAACAAGGATATCCTGCAATAAAATATGGTTACACTCTTGACACGATAGTGTCTGCGGCGTAGCTTTCGGCATATGCAACTCTGAAACGTAAATCTGGAAAGATTACGATAGTGATCATTACGATTATGACCATTTTTTTTATTGCGGTGAATGGCGAGCGTGCCCTTTGCATGATCTTAAGCGATACGATCGCTCATGGATGACATGCTGCCAATATGTTCAAGGTGGTCGCGGGTTGGAATCCCAGGGCACACGTCTGATTTTCAGAGTCATGTGTGTATTGAATAATCACCACGCATTAAAACGGTGAAGGAAAAATTCGTGGGGAAACCTTCATACCATAGCGATTTATAAGACTTTCTATATCCAACAACCCACATTAGGCTAGCGTAGTGGGCTATATGGCCTCATCATCAGCGTATTCGCGTGCACTGCTGGACATAGGGCTCTCCTATGGCACGCCACTGGGCCTTTATTACTTATTTTTTTTATTTAGTGAAAACGCTGACTACGTACTGAGGATGCGGATTCGATCCTCGTAGCGATGTCAATGTTTATATGATCCACAAGTATTTTTTTCATGCCTGGGTGTAGTTTTACCATAACTTCTATCTTTCGGATGTCCGTGACAAAAAAAATATCTCCTTGCGGATTGAAACCCCTGTGTCAGTTGGGTGTCTATTTATTTTAGAGATTTCTTACATATTTTATATTATGTTAAAAAAACAATATTTCAAACAGACTTAATTAAATACAAATAATATATATTTAGCGTCTTTACCGTTAATAAATATTATCGGATAGCCTCCGTGGCGCAGGCGGTTGGACGCCACCTGTGAAACGTGAGGCCGCGGGTTCGATCCCCGCACCGAGAGAAATGTTTGTGCGCCTCATAAATATTTCATTCGGGTCTGGGTGTTTGTGAGACCGAAAGTCTCTCGTAGTTCCTGATACCCACGACACAGGACTCGATCTTAGTGTGGGGTCGGGGCTACGAGTATGTATGTGACTATTGGGTGTTATTTATTTATTTTATTTATTTATTATAACTGATCGATTTAGTATTTAGCAACTTCTAATGCTATACACTGTATGTAGTACTAATTGACATCGCTGACCGGCGTACGAGAGGTTATTGCAGTCTTGTCAACAAGGCTATTCACCGCTCATTTAATTGTTACGCTATAAGGTTTCCGGCCTAGATTAACAAATTATCCACTGTGTAGTGAAGGGATTCGCAATATACGACATGTTCTTTTCTATGTTTCAGATGGATACTAGTCTTCTGTCACGCGATTCAATAATGTCGCCGGCTTTATTATTTGTTTTTTCAAGGAGCAGCCCTGGCAAGGGAAATATTTTTTAAAATAATAATTCAGAAATGCCTTTTGATGAGGTATGAATTTAAAACATTGGAATTTATGTCGGCTTCCCACCAGATAGGTTTCAATGTCTTTGGTAAAAAATAAATATCTTGCCATACCCCCCGTCTCGGTTTGCGCTGGCCCCTACACGCCAAGTCAAGGACTGTCTACTATGATACTACGGCATAATTACAAAGCTGAGGTCTCGGGCTCAAATCCCGGATCGGTCAAAACAGTATTGGATTATTCTATTCCTTATCAGACCTGAGTTAAGATTGTGGGTATCTTGGTGGCTGCACTGACTACTCCTTCTAGTGAAAAGGCGTGGGTTTACGAATGTATGTAAACATCACAATATTGTTCGTGATATCAATTTACCGATGTAAACCCTACTAACTCGTATAGTCTTGACCATACAATAAGATAAAAATATTGTTTTGTGGTAATCAGGAGGGTTGCTATGATCCAAATGAAGTTTAAGTGTTGGAACGTGCGACATACAAAGTAATACAAAAGTTTTTCCGCTTCTAATATCAAATTTATACTTTATGACAATTTTCATTCATCAAGCGATGGTTATTATGTAGGATAGAAGATTCGATCATTTTTTGCAGTACCTAGGCACATCCGTACAGTTTTACGTACGACCTTCAAACATTCAAATTTCGTTTTGAATCATAGAGTCACCCCTCTGAAATCAAGATATATTTTTACAATTTACATCAACATCAAGATTTAATATGTTAGTCATTAATTTGCCTCGGTGTGAGGGTCAAACCCGCGGCCAATCGTTTCATAGTCACCCGTCATTACCTGCGTCACGTCGTCTAGGCTGTCAAAGTGGCAGTAGATAAGTAGCACTCTGTAAGCCGAATGTCAAAATAAATGTATGACTTTATATATACCTACTTATAACATCAGTTTGGTTAGTTTGCTAAATTCTATTAACTAAACTGCCCGAGGCTAAAGTTTGTAATATCGGTGGGATAAATTATCTTGTCAACAATTATAAAGGGGTCGTATAGAATGTCTGGCTCCCTGTCCAGATGGCACACGAGGGTCGGCAGCTGCTGAATGCATAAATCAGCAGAATAGGCTCTGCGATGTACCTTGGGAGAGGACTATGCCCAGCACTGGACTGCAATGTGCTGTTAATGATGATTATGATGATGTAAGGTAAATGGACTAGACGCGGCTGCCAACATGTCCAAAGTGGTCGCGGGTTCGAATCCCAGGGCAAACCTCTGACTTTTCGGAGTCATGTGTGTATTGATAGTCAATCATCACGCATTAAAACGGTGAAGGAAAACATCGTGAGGAAACCTGCATACCATAGCGATTTATAAGAATTTCTATGCTATGTAAGTCCGCCAACCCGCACTAGGCCAGCGTGGTGGACTATATGGCCTAACCACTCATAGTCGTATTCTCGATTGTATAGTAGGACCGTGCCCTGCAATGGGACGTATATGGGCTGATACAGTATGATGATGTATAAAATGTAAACTACAGCCATAGCAATAAGTCCTTATCAAGTTCATTTACTATATTCTGAGAGAAGAGATATTGCTTGTTCGTTCATTAGTTCGCATGTTTAATATTCCCTTTGATATTGTCTGTAAATGAACGCCATTAAGCCTTTTATGACGTCATAAAATATGGACTGATATCACAAGATAATTAAGTATGCAATATGAACAGAAATTTCAATATCACACTCAATTTAGCTATAGCACACGTTAACATAATGTATCTCATTGCTTTTTATAGTCTCGAAAAGAATTAGTCATGCGCTATTGTTTTTACAAGAACAAAAGTCGCAAATGAATGCAAAATTACTGAATTTAAAAATGGAATAATACTCACCGATAGTCTGGTACTCACAGAACAGTAATCACAATTTTAAAAGATGTATGGATGACAAAATGCCGTCAAATATTAACCTACATAGAAGTCGCGTGCCACAGCGGTGGCCGCAAAACAAATTTAATTAGCACTAATTCGATTACCGTACTAAGCTCCCACCCGGCCTTACATTACTCGGCCGCACACTAAAACACCAAGTATTGTAAAACACACATAATGTGCTTGTAACCTTAATATAATATAACGAAGACAATGTAACCTTTTCTACTATTTTTAGCGTTATGTAGCAATTTATGCAACTTGTGAGAATGACTTTACAAAATACATTGATTTAAGTTGACTGAAGTAGATTTTAATTACAATGGTTTCAGAATAATACGATTGAGCTACATGATATGAGTCAATTCTAATACATTAATAGCATACTTTAAACAGATAAAAAATATAAAATGCTGTCACGAAACTCATTATAAAAAAACTACAAAGAAATAATGGCCATTAAGCACTGAATAAAGAAATATACATTTATTTTGTATATCTTTGCACTAAGTACTCAAAACTGAAGAAAGTTAACATAAAATCAATTAAATAAATAATCCCCACAACAAAGGTTAAAGCCATCAAAACATACTTATCTGGCCGGAAACAATTCCATAATAATTTAAAAAACACAAGTATTATCAACACATTAAAAAACGTAAAAATAACAAACACGTGCACTGACACAACAAAATTTTAAAATAACGTTCCAATTTTAATTTAATTTCCGAATTTAAATACACAACGTTCTAATTTTGTTTAGCGACAAGCGGCAGCTTAGTTTTTTTTTAATATTTTTTTAAATAACTTTTTCCTACCGTGTGACGAAGACAATAGCCTGTTGCGCCTAATGAAAAACCCATCCGCCTATCTTGAGTGCTAGAGCCACTATAATACGGACCTAGCATGGGCTTGCTACCGCGTTCTACGCTCTAATTGAGTAAGAATGTATCATGCAACAGTAAATTAATTAATATTTCCAGTTTACTAGTGTAAACATTAAGTAAAAGTGGGATTATGTTCTATTTAGCATTGCGTGTGAGACACACTGGCGTTTTAGAAAATAGATTAATTAAGATTAAAAAGATATGACATCTAGATTATCGTATTGGAAATTCGTGAAGTCATATTTGCATCTTGCATTAATTATCTACATGAATTTTTACTTACTGAATCGCTCTACAACGAGAATTTCCTACTGAAAACTAATAGAGGCAGAATGGAATTTGCATGAAATTGGTATTTTTTAATTATAATTTTTTCAGACAAATTTTAAAAACACAATCAAAGGAATGAAATTATTTCTTCATATTTTAACATATTCATAAATATGGTGAATTTCTTCTTAAGTAATACTTTATCACATTTTTCTGCCTAACAATAGATGACGTTAAAAAGAGTGAAAGGAAATTTTGTGCCAAGGTTTACCAAGCATGGTTTTTTGCACGGTAACTCATTTTCAGCTGAGTAAATAATTTAACCAAGTGTATCACGTTTAAGAAAGCATGATGTATTGTTAAAATAAAATATGTTACGAAGGCAGTTGGAATAACTATGCTGATACTGTAAGCTTAAAAACCAAAACCTTATTTTATGAATTTGAATTAAAACTTAGTTTATTTTGACATAAATATCACTTGTGACGTTGAAATTATAATTTCAGTATGCCCAATTCTATACATACTTAGGTATTTCCAATTCCGTCAATTTTTTGCCAAGAATTTGATATACATTTTTAGAATTCAAACGGACACAAACGTCATAAATAAAAGAATTTCTACATCCGCAGAAATATATTTTCTAACAACACAGACTGTAAAAAAATATTCCCATTTTTATAGTTTGTTCTCGTCGGATGGAACTAAAACCACCATTTTTCATTCGGTCTACGGTTTCCGATATTCTGTACTTCCATCCACTGTTATATTGTAGGCTATTTTTATCCTTTCCTTTGTCTATATATTATCATTTGTCTATTGGCTCGAATATAACACCGTAAATCTCTTTTATACAAGTTTTAGTGATCTACCAAAATGAAAATAAAATTACAATATCGCATGAGATTAGGCTAGGAGCGATGTTTTTTGAGAAAGTAATATTTAAATAAATAAGATAAGCTGTAAGCTGAATAATCTAAATTACTGCAGATGACTGTTTTAGACTGATCATGAAGTAGAAGATAATGATAAAAATAATGATTAAATATTGAACAATTTTATTATCATAATCAGTTTATAAACATTGCAAGCATAACGATGCTGCCTCTTGCATAAAATGCCCTTATAGCTAATTATAAGTTAAAATAAACCCTCCAAAAAGTGTACATCTACTCCAAAAGTCGTAGAGGTTCATATACCATGGCTAATAATAAAATAATAAATACTAAATAAATATTGTATTAAAATTCTCACATACTGCGTTGTGCCAGCCAGGCCGTCGACAAGGGCCGCGAGACACACATGCGCGACACACACACATAAGTTCACAGACACACGTGCATCCGTGTACATGATTGCATATTGACCGTTTAATACTATGAGTTAGGTGAGCTTTGGACGTTTCCATTGACATACGGTGGGAGGCTCATTAGCGTTTTGCTGAAGTTTCGATGGGAGATGAAATACATGAGTTTCAGGAATGTTGGTGAGCAAATAAGTTGGCCAAAAAGTTATCGAATGAAGGCCACGTAGGTGGTCAGACGACCTGGTAAAGGTCGCGGGACGTCGCTGGATGCCTCCAACAGGTCACTGTGGAAATCATTGGGAGAGGCCTATGTTCACCAGTGGACTTCCTTTGGCTGATGGATGGATGGATGATGAGCAATAGTGTTATGAGAGTTAAGTGGACTCGGTAGATCAGGGTGTTAGGAATGATGTTATACAACCAACAGTCACACACTAGGAGCCACAAGCTTAGGTTTGTGTTTTTAAACATGTGCTTGGCTAGCGCGTAGTAGCTGTAATAATCTTGTCCAAGATGCCGGTACTATTAAAACCGGTACTGTTACTACATATAGTTTGGTCATACACGCAAAATTTGTAACATTTGCGGATAGCCGTAAAGCCGTAATCAATTAGACTGCAAATATTATATATACGAGCATTCTTTAATATATAAAGAGCCCATAGATAAAGTACCAGAACAGATATCATATATTCTTAGAGTATATATGTATATATAGAGGGAGCGCTGGTACTTCAAAAACGTAGATAAAAATGGTGGTGCCGGGCCACCTTTTTCTACCTTCCTATTGGCTAATATTTGAACAGTTTGTGCAACATACATAAATTACTTGAAAAAAAATTTAAAAATAAATAGTTTAGGTATATTTAATTTCACTCAAACTAATTTTAAAAGGATAATAGCTAAATATAATTTCGGCTATCAAAGGAATTTCTAGCAATTTATTGCTAAATAATTAATTCAATTTTCACTAATATAGGAGCGCTACCAACATTACGAACAAGAAAATATCTACGTTTTTCAAAACGCGAATGTATGACAGCGCTCCCTCTATATATAAATACTCTAAGCATGTATTATACATGAATTTAATAAAATTATTTTTTACTAAATTATTATTTAAACGGATTATTCCAGGACACTTTTTACACGCAATTAAAATTATATATTATAACGACTGTAAAAAACTAAAACTAATATTACCAACTTACTCGCACATAAATTATTTTCTATAATTCAGCGACATTTCACGATTTCATTGTATAGTAAAAAATGAAATACTTTTTGCAACAATGCCATATCAGGAAGCGGAAATAAAAGAGCGAATTGTGTTGCGTATTCATCCAGGGCGTAGAAGCCGAGTGTCGCAGGAATAATAAAGGATACTTTTATTATTATTTTAAAAATGATTCCCGCATTCGAAATTGTCTATCCAGGGGTGAAAGATGGTGGAGTTTTCAAGGTAAAGGATGGTTATCTCTTGATGGATATGCGGTCCCGGTCTACATATACACATATATATAAGAAAAACGTTACTGATCCATGTCTGTACATGGAAGATATATGAGAAAATCTATTGATGGAAGTCCTGTTAACTTCATAAAACTAATAAAACAATAACTGTTAATTTATTAGACTGCGATAAAGTTTGATCTCGTAGCTGATAGTCTGTATTAACACATAGTCTACTTTTAATCCCGAACAATGTAGTGTTACCGTGGTATACACCAGCAATTCGTATATAATGGCTACTTTTTAAGATTCAAAGGGATGAGATGGAACTGGAGAGGAGAGGATTACATGCCTTTAGTTATTGGACAAAATGAGCCGGGACAGGACGGGATATAACGACACAGACAAAGCAGTATAGAAAGCGGCACTCCTATTGCACTATATTTGCAGGTTGGTCGGACATCTTTGAATCGTGTGGGCGTATAGGCACAGGTATTCACCAAAATAAAAGTCTCACAATATATTATGTGCACGACACGAAATAACTTTAGTTAAAAATAAATAATTGTTCGAAGTGTTTTCATTTTCCCAAACCACACACTATGTGCCTACTGCGCATGCGCGGTGCGGCTTCCGAGGGGGTGAGGGGGCTGGGGGGCGCCTCGGTCACGTAGTACAAGCGGGGCGGGGTGTCGTCGAACAAAACTCTCCGCACCCAAAACCCAGCCGCATTCACGCCCCGGGAGTCCTTAGGGATGGGTGCATGGTGTGAGGGGTTGCGCGGGGATGAGCCCCACACTGTTGTGTGTAAATTGTAATAATTGTAAGAGGAATGTAAGGACAATTATAAAATAAAGATTATGACGGGTACTGAGGGGTGAGGGGCTAGGGGGGGGTGAGCGTGGACAGAAAAAGGATATAAAAGAGGGGTGGTTTGGCCGTATCGGCTTCGCGCCGCGCTGGGCCCCGCCAGAAGAGGACCTCTCCAAAGGAAGACAAGAAACGAACCGCTGCTCCACGCTCGCCCGCCCCTCGCTCGCTCGCCCGCAGGCCCGTCAGCCATTGAAGAGAATTGGTGTTTTGATAATTGAACCAATATCCCTAGGAAATCTATCACGCACATTCGTTGGTCCTTCGAGCCGGATTATGAAGAAAAAGCAATCGTTGATCATTCGCAGACGAATTTGAAGAGGAAATATCAAGATTGAAGACTCAACCCACGCATATCGCCGGTGACTTGGACAACATTGAAGAAATATTGAAGAAATTTCGACGAATCTGATTGGTCGAGAAATCGCTCGAAGTCTCGGAACTTATGCCTGGTGCAAGATTCATTTGGAAGTTTCTAACAGTTTGAAGACTTGGTTCCTGGAAGATTGTTTGAACATTTTAAAGCCACAGCGCGGAGAAGTCGTTCGAAGTCTCGGAACTTATGCCTGGTGCAAGATTCATTTGGAAGTTTCTAACAGTTTGAAGACTTGGTTCCTGGAAGATTGTTTGAACATTTTTAAGCCACAGCGCGGGATTTGTATTTTTTCAGAACAACCGCAAGAAGGAAAAAGATGCCTGTTACTCGCTCGAAGAAGGGAAGTGTGATCGACGCGTCCGAAAGATTGAGCCCGGCCGTAAGGGTGCCCCGTACCGAGGGTGGTCCGTCCAGTGCACCACAAGTAATCACTCAAAGCACTGCGGCAGCCGCCCGAGGCGCGGGTGCCACGCCCACAGGGAATGCTGGCCCATCCGTGAAGACAACTGCAACCTCTGCAAGAACGACGACGACCTCCGAGGATACCGCGACTACTTCAGAGACTTCATACACGGAAACAACGGCGAGTTCGAACACGGCGACCACGCAGGCAGAGAAGGACGACGGCGACACCCTGAAGCCATCCAAAGGCGCCAAATCACAGCGATCGCAGCGCAAGAAGCTTGCTGAGCTCGAGGCACAGGAAAAGATAGCACAACTAAAGCTGGAAGAGGTGCGCGCCTCGCTTGCGTTGGCCCAAGCGAAGTTGGAAAAGGAACGCGCCGCAATCAGCGACGATGAAGAGGACTCTGTGGAGTCCGGAGATGAGCACGACCGATCCAGTCGTGTACAGGAATGGTTGGAGGGTCAAGAGGAACCACCAACAAAGAAGCAGGACTCACCAGACGAGGATGATTCGAAAGGACAAGGACAGGGAGCTCGCAAGAACAAGGAATGCGAGCACCGGGAGCGCAAAGATGAGCCCCGGCCTGCGCGTCAGCCACCGAACGTGGACGTCACCTCACTGGCGACAGCTCTCACCAAAGCTGTGAAGATGTCGAAAGACGCACCGAGATACCTGCAGGAGCTGCCCATGTTCGATGGGCGAAGCAGCGGCTGGCTCGCTTTCGAAGCTGCCTACTATGAGACTGAAGCTGTATTCTCAAGAACTGAAAACGTTTCACGATTGAGGAAGAGCGTCAGGGGGGCGGCGAGCAAAGCGATTAGCGGTTTACTGATTAGCCAACCGGAGCCGGAGACGATTATGAAAGCTTTGAAGAGAAGATTCGGTCGTCCCGACGCGCTAGCCATGCACGAGCTGCAAAAGATGAAGACACTTGGGAAGTTGACCGACAGCCCAAGAGATTTGTGTATATTTGCTGACAAAGTGGCAAATACTGTGGCCGCTATTGAAGCATTGAAGAGGATCCATTACTTGTATAATCCAGAAACAGTCAAGACGACTATAGAAAAGTTCACGCCCACGCTGAGAAGCAAATGGTACGATTACGCCGCCGCATGCAAGGAAGACGTACCCGACCTGAAGAGGCTGGCAACTTTTCTCAGCGAGGAGGCCGACAAGTGTTTAGCGTACGCACCACTCGAGGACGTCCCTGTGGAAAGGCGTGGAAGAAAGAACATCGAACGCACTTTCGTCGCGGATGACAACTTGGAAGAGTGCCCGCTGTGCAAGCAGAAGCATCAGTTACCTGAATGCAAGCAGTTCAGAGACGCCAACGTAGGGGACCGGTGGGAGATCGCGAAGCGGTTTCGAATATGCTTCCGATGCCTGAGGAGCACGCACCGACGAGGAAACTGCAAGAAGTGCGGCCGGGAGGGTTGCCTGATGGCTCACCACCGCTTCTTGCACAAGAACACGGGGAGGACGCCGTCAGCACCTCCCGGGCAGTCCGTGCAGGAGGAAGTGGTCACGTCCGCGGAGCTCGTCACACAGACCGATCGTGGAGGAAACCGGCAAGCATTTCTCAAGATCGCACCTGTCACACTCACCGGACAAGGCGGAGCACGCGTGCACACTTACGCGCTCATGGATGACGGCAGTACCGTCACGCTCGTCGAGGAAGGGCTGGCAGAATTGCTAGGTTTGCAAGGTCCGCGCGAAGAAATGTGGGTGCAAGGTCTCAACGGAACGATGAAACACGCAGATAGCCGCAGAGTCGACGTCAAAATACGCGGACGCTACAGTGACGAAGAATATATGATACGCAACGCACGCACTGTATCGCACCTGATTTCCACCAGACAAAGCGTCGACAGGAGGGACATTAAACACTGTGCACACCTTCAGTATATACAAGAGCGGCTGATCTATAAGAACGCCAATCCAAAGATACTGATTGGGCAAGACAACTGGGAGTTCTTGATGGCGCTCGAGATGCGGACCGGGAGCAGAAGCCAGCCTGTCGCGTCTCGCACGAAGCTGGGATGGGTTGTGCACGGGTATAAGTCAGCACTCCAGAACATCAATGCCTTCTGCGGACACACAGTCACTTTTGATGAGCACATGGGAGAAATGATGAAAAACGATTCCCAACAATTACGATTATGCCTACAATAGACTGAGAAATTTAGAAAATAAGCTCGACCGTGATGAGGACCTGAAGATGAAGTATGAAGAGAGGATAAGTAACCTCCTCGTCTCAGGATACGCGGTCCCGACTACTTCGCCAGCACCACAAGGAAAACCTGGTACTTTCCGCACTTTGCCGTGTGTAACTCAGCGAAGCCAAAGATAAGGGTGGTGCATGACGCAGCGGCAAGATCACACGGAGTCAGTCTGAACGACCTGCTCCTGTCGGGTCCTGACCTCCTGTAATCCCTGCCCGGAATCATGATGAGATTCCGACAACACCCCTTTGCAGTCTCGGCGGACATAAAGGAAATATTCATGCATATCAAAGTCAGACGCGAAGACAGAGACGCCCTGAGGTTCCTGTGGAGAGGACGGGAGAGAGGAGACACGAAGCCTACGGAATATCAGATGACTTCGGTGATATTCGGAGCGACGTCGTCACCATGCACGGCACTCTACATAAAGAACAGGAACGCGGAAGAGTTTCAGGAACAATTTCCCGAGGCAGTGGAGGAAATTAAGCGAAATCATTACATGGACGATTTTATCACCAGCTTCGTGAGCAAAGAAAAGGCCACGGAGGTGACAAAAATAGTGGACCATATTCACCGACAAGCAGGCTTTACCCTGAGAGGATGGGTGTCGAACGAACCCATCGTAGTGCGCCAGATCAGCACGCGCGGGCAGGACGCCGCCGTGCGCATAGGAGGAACGGCCGAGGAGAAAACGCTGGGTCTGTTGTGGCGGTGGCAAGAGGACTGCATTGGGTTTCGCGTCAATGAAGGAAGAACCCCACCGGAGGTGTTGCGCAATGAACGGCCACCAACGAAAAGGGAAGCCTTGAGTGTCATAATATCGCTTTTCGACCCTCTCGGCTTGGTGTCACCAATAACGACCCCGGCGAAAAGGCTGATGCAGGAAATATGGCGACACGGGATCGGATGGGATGACCACATCCCAGAAGAACTACGAATTCGCTGGGTCGAATGGCTGAGCAACCTGCGCGCCTTAAAGGATCTGCGCATACCGCGATGTTACGACATAGGACCGCCGGTGGTGGAAAGAGAGCTACACACGTTCGTGGACGCCAGCGAAGAAGCATACTCGGCAGCGGTGTACATACGCATGCGGCGCGTGGACGACACAATTCACGACGCGCTAGCCGCAGCCAAGAGCCGTGTGGCGCCGCTGAAGCCCACGTCTATTCCACGACTGGAACTACAAGGGGCCCTGCTCGGCGCGCGACTTGCGACCAAGACATGTGAAGAGCACAACTTCGAGTTCAAGAAAAAAATATACTGGAGCGATTCCCGAACAGTCCTCGCATGGATAAGGGCGGAACCGCGCGCTTTCAAGACTTTCGTCGCTCATCGTCTAGCCGAAATCGAAGAATTAACGAAAGTAAACGAGTGGCGCTGGGTGCCGTCGCGTGACAATGTGGCGGACGATGCCACAAGAGACACGCCGACAGGATTTGAAGCACATCACCGATGGTTCCGGGGACCGGAGTTCCTGCGCCAACCGGCGGGAGAGTGGCCGGTGGAAGTGAAAGTGCCGACCGACAAAACGAATGAAGAAAAGTGTCTAAGTGTCAGAGAAGAAAAGGCTTACATCTGTTTGCCCGATCTGTGTCGATTCGCGAAGTGGAGTAGTGCAGTGCGAACCGTGGCGCGAGTGTTGCAATTCCTGGACTTGTGCAGGCGGAAAACACACGTTACGATGGCCGCAAGACGAAAGCGCACAAAAGGCAACACTCAGCAGGACCCCACGTGGAGCGTCTACCAGAAAAGTGATAGCAAATCGAGACCGGAGCTTAAGGTACAACAGCAAAAGTTCATGAGTCTAGACGCGTGTTACCTAAGGCGCGCCGAAGAATTGTGGCTAAGAAAAGTGCAAGATGACAGCTACGCGAGTGAAAGATTGCGCGTCATAAGCGGAAGCCCAACCTCGCCGACAGATCGACTCGCCTCCCTACGTGTGTTCGTGGGAGAGGACGGCTTATTGCGTTTGCGCGGAAGAATAACAGCGGCGAAAAGTGTAAGCGAAGACACAACAAATCCAGTCCTGTTAGACGGACAACATGAATACACGAAGATGTACGTGCAACATGTGCACGAAAGGATGTTCCATGGAGGAATGGAAATGGTGGTAAATGAACTGAGACAAAGGTTCTGGATAACTAGAATACGGCCGACCGTGAAAGGAGTATTGAAGAATTGCTCACCATGCAAAATAAGGAAAGCAAAGCCCACTATCCCAGCCACAGGAGATCTTCCCGCGGCACGACTGGCGCACAACACACGACCCTTCTCCTACACGGGACTAGACTACTTCGGTGTGCGGCGGTGCATCTGGAAGTGGTCGCATCACTGAGCGCGGACTCTGCCGTGTCAGCGCGCTCAGGCGATTCATCGCGCGCAGAGACCAACCGACGGAGCTATGGTCAGACAACGCGACGTGTTTTAATGCTGCGGATAAGGAGTTGAAGGAGGCGTGGGAAGCAACAGGAAGAGAGGCAAATGCACGCTGTATCAACTGGCGTCGCATTCCCCCCGCCGCACCCTTCATGGGCGGAGCATGGGAAAGACTGATACGCAGCGTTAAACAATCCCTGCGAGTGATATTAACAGAGAAATACCCGAGTGACGAGACATTGCACACACTGTTAACGGAGATAGAAAACATTGTGAACTCACGACCACTCACTCATGTGGCCGTGACACCCGACGAGCCGGAGGCGTTAACCCCCAACCACATATTGTTGGGGCCTAACTGTCACGTTGCAGCGCCAGGCGACTTCGCGGACGACGACACTTCTGCACGCCGATGCTGGAAGCGCGCGCAGCGTCTGGCCGACGAGTTCTGGCGGCGCTGGGTGAGGGAGTACCTGCCTTCGCTCCAACACCGGCGGGAGCCCCGCACCACCGGCGCACCCCCGAAAGTCGGGGACTTAGTCGTCGTGTGCGACGCCAACCTGCCGAGAAACGTCTGGCCGAGAGGCCGGGTGTCCAGCATCTACCCCGGGGAAGACGGCGAGGTGCGAGTCGTCGACGTCACAACGAGCAACGGGCACATCCTGCGGCGGCCGTCCCGGAAGATCGTCGTGCTCCCAGTGGAAATCGCGAGCTGCGACGGCGGGAGAAATGTGCACGACATATTTCATGTTAAAAATAGACTTTAGTTAAAAATAAATAATTGTTCCTGAAGTGTTTCCATTTTCCCAAACCTCACACTATGTGCCTACTGCGCATGCGCGGTGCGGCTCCCGAGGGGGTGAGGGGGCTGGGGGGCGCCTCGGTCACGTAGTACAAGCGGGGCGGGGTGTCGTCGAACAAAACTCTCCGCACCCAAAACCCAGCCGCATTCACGCCCCGGGAGTCCTTAGGGATGGGTGCATGGTGTGAGGGGTTGCGCGGGGATGAGCCCCACACTGTTGTGTGTAAATTGTAATAATTGTAAGAGGAATGTAAGGACAATTTTAAATAAAGATTGTGACGGGTACTGAGGGGTGAGGGGCTAGGGGGGGTGAGCGTGGACAGAAAAAGGATATAAAAGAGGGGCGGTTTGGCCGTATCGGCAGCTTCGCGCCGGGCCCCGCCAGAAGAGGACCTCTCCAAAGGAAGACAAGAAACGAACCGCTGCTCCACGCTCGCCCGCCCCTCGCTCGCTCGCCCGCAGGCCCGTCAGCCGTTGAAGAGAATTGGTGTTTTGAAAATTGAGCCAAAATCCCTAGGAAATCTATCACGCACATATTGATTACAATAATAAATCGCGATTAAGAGCAAATGGGTTTGCAAGCGAACATCACGTGCGAATCACCGTCCAAGAATGATGACTCGACCGACATGACACTTACTACTCCATTCGGGTGGTACCCGCTCTCAAAAAATAAATCAACCTTCAATTTTGAACATTATTTTTGACTACCAACATTCTAATTTATTTGCAAACAATAATAATCGATCAAAATAAGTGCGTGCCGTTATATAAATCAAATAATTACTACGTGAAATATATGAAGCTGATGTAGACTGGACTCAAAAAGTATATGCAACGAGGTAAAGTCAGGGGCGGGCCGCTAGTATGTACATTAGTTGTAAATTTATGAGCTCGTTTCAGGCTTAAAGTTCACCTTCCTTAAATTCCATTTGGTTAATTTGAAAGTTTTCCCGTCCCAGTTCCACTAAAACATTCTATGTTTAATTTTGTATGGAATATAAAATGTGGACGCCCGCCGCGGAATAACTTGGTTGAAATTTTAAATATTTATTGGTGTTAATTCAAAACTTGATTCTACTTTTAAATCATGCCTAATATATCAACTTGAAATAAGTAAGAAACGAAATTAAAGGATCCAAATAACGGTTATTCCAACACACTAGCCTACAGCGGATCTAGTCTACTATAAACATTGGATATTATTGTACTAACTTTTATTTTCTATCTTATATTTAAATAAGAATACACGGCAGTGTGTGTCATCAGAACTCTTAGGTAATATCTTGGTTTTTACTAAACATGGAGGTTTTCGAACCAGGCAGTTAGAAATTGCATTAACCCACGATTTGTGGAGGAGAAGGAGAGAGCCTTACATAATATCGGCTAATAAAAAAAAGACTTGTAATTATTAAGTCTAATATCCCAGGTGTAATGGAAACAGTCACCATGCTCTATTACCGAGTGCGATACATCAGACTGAACATACAATATGAGACATATGCATATTCAAAGAGTCGCCGTTTGGCTCGCAATATGACGGTCCAGGTTCGAACTTCATATTAGACGAGCACGGCACTTTATCCCCGCTTAATATAGGGGCGAAGTTAATAAATGCTAATACTTGTTTCCTAGCGCTTAAGTTAGCTTTTGTCGCTCAACGTCAACATAATTATCTGGTGTTTATTTTGCTGCTACACCGGTTTTAAAGGGAAATTTATTCTAAAATCTAAGGTAGCTACAGTGTGCAAATCGTTTCCCGTTGCTATATTTTATACAGTTTTATGAACTTTGATAAAGTTTGCTGCAAAGTAATGGTTAATACTGACTAACTTGAATAACATTCGAATTATTATTTTTAACAAAACTAGCACATAAATTGTTACTAGAATGTTGTGTTAGAATCAATCAATATTCAACTTATCTCTAAGTGTCCATTATTCTTCTCAATAGGTCATGGGTCCAGCATGCTTCTACTGAGCAAAAATAGGGATAGATATATTATTTTTGTTATATTAATGTGTCTATGTATATTAGAAATGAATATATGGGCAGAATATTAATTGTTCCTTTTTAGGTACCTACTCCGCAAATATTGCTATACGTAATGGCATTTATTATACTGCACAATTTCTTTTTATAAAGTTCTATACCAGCATTTCATCGTAAGTTCTTATTATAAGGAGGTTCCAGACATTGTGTTTTTTTTATTTTTGTTGTTGAAATATTCTTAGTGTTATAATCTAGGCTGGCTATTCGTCTAAAAAATATTCATTTTATTCTAAACATAAAACTCGTGTAATCTGGAATCTTTACACTAATAATGCAACTTTCTTGCATTACAACCCTTCTCATCTATTAACAGACCAATGAGTCAGTACTAAAAAGTAAATAAAAGGAGTAAATACTTTCATCTGTATATTAGTATTTCAATTAATTTCATTGGATACATTGAAGTTCAATTTTTACGAATTTGAAATATTTTAAACATAAAAAACATATTAATTAACTCTATAAACCCATTTTTATAAACAACCGGCTTTGTATTTAAAAAAAAATTACCTCTATTATTCCATTCTTAAAATTAACCGGTTTTTGTCATTCCCGCGAAAATTCGTCATTCCATTTTAATTTCAAATTCAGCGCAGCGAGATCTTGAAGCGAAAGATTGCTGAAACTCGGTCACTGGGTAACTAAAGGGGAAGGGAAGTCCTTATTTAAAAGGAAAAACTTGCATACAAACGAAGGATATTAAAGGGAGCGTAGACAAAGGTCCGTAGATATGTAGAGTTGGCAGGTGCCGTGGAATGACATCCATGCGTTATAATAGTGTTATACAAACAGCACGCCGCTTTGTGTCCATACTCTTGCGCTTTGAATTCATTAGGGCACGCACTCTGCTGCAAGTTTTTACTTTGAACTTTCACGAGTACTTGAGAATTCTTTGTAGGATGCTTCTGTCTTTGCTTTTTAGTTTTGGGTAGGGATTTTTAAGTTAAAGTTTTTATTTTTTAACACTTTTAACAGAATTTCTATACTGTTTGGAATCGTTTAATACTTGACAGTATTAATACTTATGAATACAACGTAAAGTAATGATTTTTACCTCACACTTGCGAATAATAATTATTCAGAAGTTGATTAATTTCTATTGACAAAATACATCAATATCATTTTACAGTGCACCTTTTCCAGAAAAACAAAACATAAAAATGAATACAGCTAACCCGAACACACACGTTCCTTCACGATTCGAGAGACAGTACTGTAACAAATGTGATATTAGTACGTCTGTCAACCCTGCTCGAACAATCGGGCTGACAATGATTGTTGGACCGTCACAGGCGACACGGGTATGGTACAAAAGGCCCCACGTCACATTAGCTCTGTAGTTGCAAACGCTGAATTTTACTTGATGTGGAATTATTCCGTTGAGGGTTAGATAAATTACCTAAATTATTTTATTAATATTTTACTGGTGATACTCTAATATGTGTGATATGTAAGAGGCCGCCTTATTAGGTTAGGTATAGGTTAGGTACCACCGCAACGTCTATTTTTCCCGCCAAACAACAGTTTAAATGCACTGTTTTGTTTCAAATTCAGAATAACTACTTGACATATTAAGACTTAACATCTTATGTCTCAGGATGGCAAGCGCAGTGGAATGCCATGCATTGCTTTGTAATTCGAAGTGTTGTTTGGTTTTGCTACTGTTCATGAGCGCCCGTATCACTTACCATCAGGTGAACGACATGCTCGTGTCGCCATTCAGTGAAATAAAAATAACAACATTTTCTACAAGAGATCCTAATATCCATTTTTTAAGTTTAAAATTGATTGTAGTACAGGAAAAAAACTCGAGTATCAAGTTTTTCTAGCAATGATTAAGTACAATAAGTTTAAATACGTATGATCAAGGATTGCTATTGAAAGATTTTTATTTTTTATATATTATATCTAAATAGGATTTTTATTTATTATATCTAAATAGGACTCAAGAGCGGCGCTTCATTTCAAAGAAGGGTAAAAGATTAAGCTTTTCCAAATGTTTTAATAAATACAAATAAAGCCAGTTCAAAAAAATATTTTTAATTGTTGGTGACGAAACTCAAGAGATGTCTGCTCTGAGCTTCAACAGAAGTGTGCCTCATTTCATTTCTATTGATTTACAATAAGTATACAAAAGTCGTTATTGTACAAGTGGTGCGATGAACCTATGAAGTTAACATGTTAAGAATAATTTTCTCGTAAAGGAAATGCCATTCAAAATTTGACTGACTCATTCATACCTACATGCCTATACTCTTATTGGACTCAGAACCTTTAATTATTTAAACTCAATTTAAACTGAGAAAGTTTAACAATATTAATGGTGTTAGGTCTCTCATATGTGAGAGGCCATCTGGGTAGGTATCACCGCAATGTCTATTTCTACCGTGAAACAACACTGCGTAAATGCACTGTTGTGTTTCCGATTGAAGGACATTGTAGCCAGAGCAACTACTGGACATATTGAGACTTAATATCTTATGTCTCAGGATGGCGAGCGCAGTGGAATGTTGCTACTGTTTATGAGCGGTCGTATCGCTTACCATCAGGCGAACGGCTTGCTCGTCTCGCCATTCATTGCAATAAAAAAAAGGTAAAGTTCTTAGGAGCCTAATTAAATTTCATTGAATAATATATTCTATGGATTATTAATATTGGATCAATAAAAAAGTTCAACATTAGTTAGGTGAACTCATTTTTTGTTCTACCACCCGGTTCGGTAAGTGGTTTTCACTAGAGAAGAATGGTAAAAGCAGCTTACAATATAGTGATTATTAAAAAAAAAGGTACAAGTTGGTAAAGGCCATATACAATAATTCTTAATGGTGTAGCCAGATTACAGACTGATGACAAGCAGTGGCATCATCGCCAAAAGCTACCCTCTTTGCACTAAGTGAAAAAAAAAAACATCGTGAGGAAACCTGCAAACAATAGTGATTTGTTTGACTGTCTATGGTATGCAATAATATTAATAATATTAATAATATTTCCATCAGGTGCAATGCCGCCACTATGCCAGGCCATTATTAAAAAAAAAAAAAATGCAAACGCCGCGAATCTGCACTTATACTTCGACTTATTAATGATATGCCTACCGACTTAGCTAATAAAATTACACCTTCTAATATTAAATATAAATTGAAAACGTTCTTTATTAACAATCAATAACTTTATTTTGTTTAATGTATCTACAGTTTTTACTGAATTTGGAATTACCTACCATGTATTTGTGAAGTGCTAATAGATATTATAAAGTACATTTTACTGTCGTATTGTTGCTGTTGTAAACTCTTGTTAGCTGTAGTATAAACCTCTGTGGTTTGTTAGCAGCTGTATTGTAAATTATGTATTTCTGTTTAAAATAATAAATTAAAAAAAAACATAATCAAAAAAAGGCGTACCCTGCAGTGGGACATAATATGGACTGTTACAGTAATTTAAAAAATCCCTTATACAAATTCAATTCAATGATTAGTACACTTGTAAAGGAATATGTAAATGAACAGCATGGTAACAACATCTAACCTTCATTTACTCAGTTCATTCTCCTTCAATTACGAATACACGAACACTTCATTAAAATTATTGGAAAAGCGATGAATAGAGCCAACGAGGCATCGACGCGTATTTTCTAAGAACAACTTTCTCATACTGAGGAACATTCTGTCGAATTGTGGATTTAAGCATACAAAGGGACAGAGAAAGCGACTTTGTTTATACTATGTAGTGACTAACGACCTAACTCGTCTTCGTTCGGATGCAGATACTTATTGAGTCCAGTTTACACCAGATACATATTATTACGCGTATAACTATTTTATTTTTAAACTCAACGTTTCCCTTACATTGTTTTCCTCGTCCCGTCCTGTTACACCCTATCTTGTTAAGTCTCTATCTGTTCCATGATTCAAGGCATGTAAATCTATCCTTTCATATCCCATTTCATTCGCCCTATATTCTATTTTAAACGATCTCTATGGGTTTGAACACAGAACAGATGAATATGGTTAGAAAGAAAATACAAGCATTTGACGCGTCGCAAGGTGGTGCATAAAAAGCTTCGATCAAATATACACTAGATACAACATGAGCGCTTAGAAAATGGCACCAAAAAAGAGTGCTTTAAGCACTCTTTCGCCTTCTAAAACGTCACAGAACTTTAGACAATATTATGTGAAAAGCTACTTTAAGCTCTAGGAATAAGGTGGAATTTGGGTTAATATATTTGGAATCTTTTTGTTGACTTTTTTAATGTCATGCATCGGTGCCACTTTTTAACAGAACTTTTACAGGGAACTGTGTATCTAGTGTATATTTGATCGAAATAAAAAGCATCACTGCCGCGGAACGGATTATTTGTCAAATCATTCGTTGTCGAAATGCCTTGGAGTGTGGTGCTCCGGCAAAAATAGAGTGAAAACCAATACTAAAGCGTCGAATATCAATAGAGGAAGAAATTTATACTACTATTAACCCGATTTTATTGATTATCACCTTTATTTCCAAAAATTGCGGTTTATAATTACGACATTTTGAAGAATTCGATAATGTGATAACCGACATATCAAAAATATACATTACTGATTACGCGTACATACAATGTACGCGAATGCAAGTTCCTACGCAATGCATACGACTCATTTTTGTTATGTCAATTTCAAAATTTGTCACATGTCGCACAGTGTTGTAGTCATGTATATAGTAACTATATCGATGTCGTTATAGTTTTCATAGGCATTAAACAAAGAAAATTAAATCAAATTCTTTAGTAATTTTAAATTGTAGTATCTACTCGTAACGTTGACGACCTATCCTTATGTTCTAATGCCATAACTCCGCCAACTTGGGAACAACATATACTTCTATGAATATACTTTATAATATTAATTCATTCGTTAAAATGAAAATCTTGAAAATCCTGTACATATAGATTTGTAAAATAGTATACAAATTAAAATTAACTTTCAATATTAGATATTGTAGCCTCATTTATTTTCCGTCTATCAACATAATACTAATTAAATAACTGTATCAGGAAAAACCATTAGGTATATCGATAAATTAAATTCGGGTCTTATAACAAAGAGATATTTCCATAATTTTATCGATACTATAAATCGACTATTGCAAGCTTTCTATATTGTATTTGTTGAGGTTTTGTGTTTCGAAAATGACGACGCTGGTTTTCATACAAATTGACGGCTATTGCCTTTCTAACCATTTCAACTGTTCTGTGGGTTTGAAAGAGTAGTAAATATAAATATTGAGTTGTTCAGCGTAGACTCTGACGTGGACTGAAGAACAATAGCAAAAGTTATAAAGTGCCGAAAACTTTATTGTTAGTGGCCTTTTTAAAAGAAAATGTCTATCTATTTATGGATGTAATAAGAACTATAATGCCCTAAGTACGTATAATAACGAGTAAGTACCTATATGACCTTCAATGTAAAAGCCACTTCTTTTTGTTACAGAAATATGTATTTTACGTTATTTGTTCTTTAAAACTGCTTCTTTCATTCCGTTTTATTTATTTATTTATTGATCTCCAACTAAGACTACACATAACATGCATTCAGTGAAATACATAATTTTAAAAAATGATCTCTGTGCGTCTTAAATTACAGGATGACACCGCTTGCTCAATTGTGGGAAATACAATCAAATAAAATAAAAAAGAATACAATCAACAACAAAGAAAATAATGAAAAAAAAAAACAACATTTGAACAAAATATTAAATGGTAATAACAATATTATGGCCATTAAAAACAAATTGATAAAAGATAATTATAAATTATGTTACTTTCATTAAGTTATCTTTAATTAAAACAAACCAAAAATGTTAATGAGATAAATTAAGAGAATTTATAATAAATAAAAAGTAACAACGGCAAAAATAAAAAGTAATACAAAGAAATGGACTTATTTCTATCGCATTAATATTTGAATATGGTTTAAAATGTATTAAAAATATATTTATTAAACACAAAAGGAGAACAAAAGGACAAATGAACAAATTCTCTTAAAATTAGTTTAGTTTTGTTTTATTTAATGCAATCTAATCAAATCCTACGTCAACATTTATTCGGTCGAATTCTTATTACTCATTAAAGCATCTTTAATGAGTTGTTTAAATTTTGGTAATGTGTTATTAAAATACCTAGGTCTGGTGAGGCAACTGATATTTCATTGTATTTGTACGCCAATCTAGCTATTGGCGAATGTTTTCCGATATTGGTTCGGGCTCGAGGTGCTTTAAATAATGGACAAGTATAGCGAGGTATCCTTTGAGGCACATTAATGCATACCTTGCTTAATAGATCCGGACAGTCCATATAATTATTTAAGAGTTTATATAGAAAAATAAGATCAGATGAATCGCGGCGCGACTGCAAAGACATTAAATTAAATAAATGTAGTCGTTTTTTGTAGGATCTTACTGATCTTTTAACATTCCACCGTGATGCTAGGATTCGGACGAATCTCTTTTGTACACTCTCGATTCTAGCCACGTGAATTACGTTTCTGTTACTATTACCCTCGATCCTAGTTAAAAACAACTGCAATGCGAATAATAATATTCTAAATGTTATGTTCAAATAATTGACACCATATTTAACATAAGTGCGTGGTGGCCTGTTGGTTAACGGACTAGACGCTGCTGCCTACATGTTCACGGTGGTCGCGGGTTCGAATCCCAGGGCACACCTCTGACTTTTCGGTGTCATGTGTGTATTGATAATCAATCACCACGCACTAAAACGGCGAACGAAAACATCGTGAGGAAACCTGCATACCATAGCGATTTATAAAAAATTCTATGGTATGTAAGTCCGCCAACCCGCACTAGGCCAGCGTGGTGGACTATATGGCCTAACCACTCTCAATCGTATTCTCGATTGTAGAGTAGGCCCGTGCCCTGCAGTGGGACGTATATGGGCTGGTATATATATACCGGGTATCTCAAGACTGCTACCGAAAACGAAGCCCGGTGGTAGTTTTAGTGGCTACAAACATAATGCAATTAAAAATTTCGCATAGAAACGCGACAATTATTTTTTATGATTTTTTAAATATCGTCATTTTTGGGTGGTAAATCCATAGTTTTTGCTAAAATAATAATTTAAACTCTCTTATATCTTAGAGTATTTATAAATTAAAGGGTATACACTATTATTTTAGGAAAAAATGTATTTACCACCAAAATATGGCAATAGGAAAAAATTACAAAAAAAAAATTGTCGTTTTTTTTTGCAACTTTTTCTGTTGCATTGTGTCTGAAGTCGCTTAAACTACCACCCGGCTTCGTTTTCGGTAGCAGTCTTGATATACCCTGTATATATGTATTATATTTAACATAATTTTCAACTTTGATATTCTCATAATACCAGTTGTCAGTATCACTGCTAATTTCCTTGAAAATCTCGATGGAGCATGGGGCGTTGCTAGGTAGCAGTTTGCTTCCAAGCAACGCCCAGACCAGTGAAAACAAAGCCTACTTGAGCTATTTGTCGGCAAGGCTCTTGTTTCAAGTTAATTGACAATATAAACAGATCTATTTCAAGAAGATGTCTTCGTAAATTCGTACCAAGAAAAAATGTGTAATTCAATAAAACATAATTTAATTGAAACGTTCGATTACCGATCAGCCGTCGCCTAACACTTGAGCCGATAGCGATCAGACTATTCGAAATTGAGTCTGTGAAAGTTAAATATGTAACACACTCGATCTTGATCGATTCCGTTTGGTGGGGACCACTATGAATAGGTATTTAACTAAGGACCTATTCCTACCAAGTAATAAGTATGTGGCCAATAGTCAATCGCCCACTCCTTCGGGTATTTTTTTATTTCGATGTATGGAGAAATGAGCATGCCATTAGCATGTTGGTAAGCAATACGACAGTAGCAAAAGCAAACAACACCACGAATTACAAGGCATTGCTTGGTATTCCACTGCACTCGTCATCTTGACGCATAAAGTCATAAGTCTCTTTATGTCTAGTAGTTACTCTGGCTACAATGTTCTTCAAACCGGAACATTTACATAGCTGCTTGGCCGGAGAAATAGACATTGCGTCGAATCAAGTAATAGTTTAGTAAACAAATGAGTGTCTATAAAGAGAAGAATAATTTAAGTAAATATTGAAATTTATGTAGGTACCCTACAAGCAATCAATCGCAAAGTCACGCTCCCGTAATTATATTTATTTCAGAGGTATTTTTAATTTTAAACGCCTGTTTGTGTTTCGTTGATTTTTTGGGGGGTAGTAAATAAATAATTTTCCCCGCAGTGCTTATCAAAAAAGTTTTTACGTAATTTCAGTTACAATTGAATAATATGCCGTAAATCCTGAACTAAAATTTATCAATATAAATGAATATTTGTATGACCCATTACATCTAAGTACTGAGCACAACTATACCTAGGCAACACGCATAGTCTCCTAACATATTATACTCAAGACTCACTACTAATCACATTCATACCATATCCAACCTAAGACACAATGGCCTGCTAATCTATAGCATATTATAACTCATCCGAGAACGCAACACACATAAGGATTCTTGCTAAGGTATCTATCAGTATTAAATTTCTCGTCTTACCTTGCCCCGCTTCTGAAGCCAATATCGTCTACGCCGCCTCTTGTGATCCCAGTACTTGATTAAAAGCAGAACCATGTAAAACAACGCTGTAGAGCCTGGCTGTTCTATATTAGACGAAGATTTTTTAGGGTTTTGTAGGTAAACATTTTTATCAGTGGAAATTGTGTGATCAAGATATTTATTATAAGAAATGTAGGTAAAATAGGTGTTTTTATAAAAGTGGTTAGGGGGCTAAGTATTGTTTGCGTGGTAATCAGTAATATGACAGAAATGTACACATATTTTTATAAGCTAAGTGATGATATGTATGTGACTGTTGGGTGTTATTTATTATTTATTTATTATTTATTAATCTATTCAATAAATATGTCGGTGATTACCACCCAAAAGGCTACAATCTGTGATTGCTAGTTAAATCAGATTTAGTATTAACACATTATTATAAAATGTGTGGTAACCTATTAGAAACGGAGCAGACGCGGTTGCCTACATGTTTACCGTGGTCTCAGGTTCAAATCCCTGGGCCCACCTGACTTTTATTGACAGTCAATCACCACGCATTATACAATGCAGTAACACATCGTGAGGAAACCTGCATACCATAGTGATTTCGAAGAATTTCTATGGTATGTAAAAGACTATTAAACCGCAGGAGGCGAACGTGGTTGACTATACGGGCAAACCCCTCTCAATCGTATCTTCTGCAGAGGGACGTAAAATCTGTTGCTGGTTTAAGTTTGGATTTGCAATTTTATACGAAACTTTCTTGTTTGTGTTTGAGGATAATTTATCTTAATACTCATAGATATGTACATAAGTTACAAATGGTTCAAGAAATGCGCATTCTATAACGAACAGTGTCTAACATTTTAATTAAAATGTTATTATTGTATAAAACAAATAATACAAATTTTTGGCAAGCACAAAAGTAGCTCGTAGCCAGATCACGTTTGGAATTAAAACATTGCTCCTCAGGGAAACTTTGATGAGTAGAATAACTCTGGTAACGAAATGCATTCCAAATAGGTACCAAGCTTGGATAGAATTAAGACGGGTGATTTTATTATTTAAAGGAATATTAATTGTACTGAAATTTCAAGACATAATGACTATACTTGAGATATGACTCTAAAGATTTTGAGATGCCAAATATCCTTTTCCTCTCCCCATCCTTTTGCCTTCCCGCTCTGGACCAGCAAAATATCTAAGGGTTGTGGATGACGATGGGCGGCAGTGTCACTTACCATTAGGTGAAGTGTTAGCTCGTTTACCGGGGCAAACAAATTAAAAATTAATATCTTCGCTTTCAATGGCGCCGAGGCCTACTGTGCTCAACAATATTGTATATTTGTATTGCAATTCAATATTTGACTGTCTTTGGGCATATTTTTTTCATTTGCATGCCAAATTTATATTTTTAAACGCATCTAAGATATTAAAGTAAATCAATTGTTTTATCTTTACTATTATAATAAAACTATGTAGTATGTTCTCGAATCTCTATATATAAAAATAAATGAAAAATAATAAAAACGACGCAAGCACTTTCAAAGTCTATCTGAAAATATTTGATTATATCACTGTGCTCACCATCCTAAGACATTAGATGTTAGGTCTCAATATATTCAGTAGTTAGAATACCAATTCAAACAATAAAATAAAAATGTGATTTCAAAAATGTTCAACTCATAGACTGATTAGGAAACAAATTAAATTTTAAGAACATCTTCCAAGCGGACAATATCAAGTACCCAACAATTATAGACTTGGCAATACTCAAACATAGTACTTATAATTGCAAGAATTACGTGTATAGAAATAGTGAGTGTGAGTGATACCATTAGCGAAGGCGCGAGTCCTGTGTTCTGTTTAATGAACGCTCGCACTTTGCAGGTACAACTCAGACTTAATTGATTTCTCACGAGACGCCGCCTCACTCCTCACTCGTCACTCGTAAACGGGTACTTACATAAAGCTATTTAGTTTACTTAGCATATTGATAGCTTCTGTGCTGACATTATTAACTGATGTGTTTATTATAATACTAATAGGTATTGGTTGGTCATACGTGTCCTCTTATTTCGAAACCGTTAAAAACGTCCTAACTCCTGTGAATTGAACAATTGTCGAATTACGTATCATTATTAATAAAAAATAAATTATTTGGTATCTTCTTAAATTAGCCACCTGTTATTATTTCGCTTTAAATATGGATATTTTATATAACGATAAATGGTGAGCCGAGCATGCCTCACCTGATGGTATACGACACGACTGCTCATTGAGGAAAGGAGTAGGAAAACCAAACAATACCTTGAAGTACAAAGCAATGCTTAGCATTCTTGGCAAAGGATACTTACAATAATGGTGGATATATCTTTATCTTCTACTCCATTTTTTTCTTATACCAATGGCTTCCATATCTACAGGGTATATCAAGACTGCTACCGAAAACGAAGCCGGGTGGCAGTTTAAGCGACTTCAGACACAATGCAACAGAAAAAGTTGAAAAAAAAAAGCGACAATTTTTTTTTGTTATTTTTTTCCTATGATCATATTTGAGTGGTTAATTCATTTTTTCCTAAAATAATAGTGTATACCCTTTTATTTATTAATACTCTAAGGTATAAAATAGTTCAAATTATTATTTTAGCAAAAACTATGGATTTACCACCCAAAAATGACGATATTTAAAAAATCATAAAAAATAATTGTCGCGCTTTGCGAAATTTTTAATTGCATTGTGTTTGTAGTCACTAAAACTACCACCCGGCTTCGTTTTCGGTAGGGTCTTGAGATACCCGGTATATTAAGCTAGACTGCCTTTACTAGACAAAAAATATTATGGAAGGCTTGCTCCAGTACATACGTATAACGAATAAACAAACACTACTAATCTAAATACTAAACTTTGTATGAATACAACATTGAATGCAAATGTACGACAGTACGGCACAGTTCCTCGTATCGGTTTAATTAATAATTATTTGCTCGAATAGCTGAGACGGCATTGCATGCGTATCTGGGACGTGGAGTAGTGAATCATATCTTGTGATCATGTAGATTAACTCACTTAGAGACAGAAAATTGAAATGTTACTATTACTATTGATTAAGAAATTCATTTGTGATGAAGACAGTTTTCTGGATGATACAAAATTAAAACGAGATATTAGTAATGTTGAAGGAATTCATTTTCATTATTACCTTTTCAATATTACTGCACTGAATCAGCCCATATGCATCCCACTGCAGGGCACGGGCTCCCTTTAGATTTAGAGTGGTTACGCCATATTTCCTCACGATGCTTACGTTCACTGTTAAAGTGCGTTGTGATTGACTAATGACTATCAATACACCCATGACTAATAAAAGTCAGAGGTGTGCCCTGGGATTCGAACCCGCGACCACCGTGATCATGTTGGCAGCCGCGTTTGATCCGTTTACCAACAGGCCACCATGCACTATTTTTAAATATTGATAGAGCAACATTGTTGCTGAACTGCATCGTATGGTAAGTGGAGTGATCGAAATCGAATATTATACCGAAGATGAATGTTTCTACTTTCTTACCAGTTGATAGAATTACGCCGAATTCGGATTTGCTTAAACCCAGGTAATTATAGTTATTATTACGAATAGAATTTTCTGTTTTGTTTTAATCTTATGCATCAGATTTATTTTTTTAAATAGTTGATGGCCTTATTTTGTTATTAAAAGGCATTGGCAATATTAACCTTCACTTTGTCGGTGGCAATAAAATTATTAAGAAAATTAATTATGGCGATTGATAAAAACAATATATTAAAAATATTAAAATACAAAATGTATAAAATGACAATCTTTGTTTACTTCAAATCTTAACATTGAGGTGACAAAAAACTATCACGACTATAAAATAGGTCAGATGTCGACAATTTTAGCAAAACCTGCTGTAACTTTTCGTTCCAGAGATATTGTCTATGTTGGCACATACGGAACACGTAGACCTAAAAGCTTTCACACAACTTAAGGGTACGGCAGAGGTATGAAATATGGAAGTTTTTATTACACGCCACCGTTTATTAAAGTGAAATTCCCATCTAAAGTTGAACATATTTCAGAAAAAATAAATGAGGTATTAGCGTTGATTGTTGCTTTTATTCAAGTATAGTGTTTATTCCAACATTTTTTTAAACATTGTTTTAAAGCAATATCTTATATCTTGTTATTTTATTGTATAATAGCCGGTACATAATAAGTGAATTGTAAATTACTGCGTTTTAATAAATGTCAAGTAATGTGCTATAAACTAGCTCTAACTGATGGTAGTTGGGGTCTAAATGTTCTGGAGTGGACACCACAGGCAAACGCAGTGTCGGACGTCCGCCTACAACGTTGACCGACGACTTAGTTGAGGCTACTGAGAGTATATATTGAAATACTACGTATCGTTGCACTGGCATGATACTAGTTTATGTTTTGTTTGATTACTGGCTTTAGAAAGTGCCAACGAAGCACGTGAATGTGCGTGTAGTACAATCCAAGTAGAGTATCCACGGACGAAATAATATGGTTATCTTTTGTCTATGCACACAATTATGCCGGTCAGCTGAAAATGCTGTATTTATAACGGATAGCCGCCATGCTTGTAATAAAATACAAAGCTAAATATAGCTGTACTAATAAGAATTTATACATATATTCACGCTTTTCTCCCAACGAGTTAGGCAGAGGTGCAGCCATGACACTCACGTTTTGCCATGTGTATTCCGTCCCACGATGTAATAGGGGGCGAGTCTATCACTATGTCGGGCCAAAATTTCTGACTGCGTGTTGATAATGAATGGAAAAATCTAACATCACGTTGCCCGACTATTTATCATTTAGCCGATGTGCATTTATCTAAAGTAAAATGCCTGGTCTGCTAAACTGTATTACGGCCTACGAGTCCCCGATCCTAAATAATTTTCATCCTAAGTTCTAATTCTATTATTTCCAATCTCTTATAGCTCACCTATTATCATGAGCCTTTTCTTTTAAAAAACTGCTACGATAGCCAATATCATTAATGTCAGTGTTATTAAACCCCAAAAGTGATTTGACGTGATACTTAAATAACCTTGAAGAGGCAATTTTAATTTAGGTAATGAGTTAGCAAGCTTGTCGCTTTGCTCTAAGTGTTTCCTGCGAGATGTGAGGCCAGACAGCCCTTACAGCGGCGTGTTCAGTGTAATAATGAGTGGTGAATGACGCTGAAGGCACCGGCTAAGGATTATAGAACAAGAGACAGCGAGTATTCTTAGGTACTTCTAATCAGAAAAATCGCAAAATGATTTTTTTTTGCTTTTTTTTAATATCGTAATGTTTGAGTGGTAAATCCATAATTTTTGCTAAAATAATAGTTTATACCATAGTATAGCATTGCGTCTATAAAAATAAAAGGGTGTATATTAATATATTATTTCAGGAAAAACTACCCAAACACGAGTAAGACGAAAGGAAAAAATTACAAAAAAAACCATCACATTTTTTGCCAAATATTTTAGTTGCATGATTTTGGAAGTCACTAAAACTACCACCTGGCTTCGTTTTCGGTCGCAGTCTCAATATATCCTGTATTGTGTCTTGCCAACTTAATCAAATTCGCTGTATCCTAACACTTATACAGTTTCCCATTAGCGCGCGCCCATCAAAGTCCACTTAGCGTCTGTCTCTAGACGTGGCCTAAAGTGTTTTATAAACTATTCACTTTATATTTGGAGGTGTCACGTGCTGTGTTTTAAACACCCACATTTACTTCTAAAACACCCACATTTACTTTCAAAGCCTGAAACCCTTTACTCTAAGAAACATTAAAACAGAGTTTGATTCCGCATTCCGAGTTTTCAAAGTTTTAGAGCTTGCGACTGTTTCGAAACTTGTTACGTAGACGAAACAAGTGTTAGTGGTTTGGCGAAAACCGCTGTGCTTAGTGCTTACCTGCAGGTGGTACAACTTAAAAAACAATCACGTGGTATTGGAACTTATTACTAACGGTACTTCAATGTTAATGGGATGTTGATGAATGCCTTTCTTTAAGCATACACACAATATTTCCTTACAAACTTTAGGCCACTTTTCTTGTAGGAAATTGATCTGCAATTTTTTAAGGTCCGTTATAAAATGTATTTTTCTATATTAATCCCATATGTATGGAATGGATGTCAGTAATCGATTTTTGATGATTAACAGTTGATAATTGATAGTTCATATATACCAGTATAACAGGACATTTTTTAATAAAAATGTCCGAGCATCCGACTGATCGTAATTGAGTTGAAACTGATGGACATATGATTGTGAGCACGGGGCGGTGTGCATCTGTGAACACTGAACACATAATTGACATCAACTGCCCATTGATTTCATTCGATACAATGGTTTTATAGTTAGACTTTTTACCCTATATATAAATTGTAAAAGGCTTATCATGGATAAACTAGGCTAAAAGATAAAACTTCTAAGACTGAATTGCTACAATGTCTCAAATAAAGTCAAATTTGTAATATATTTTTCAAGTGTTTTTAATATTTAACACTTTTATTTTAAATATACCTATAATCAAAAATTATGTGGGGTGCTCAAATATGGATGGTGGGCGCTGAATTGGCGGGTGGGAGGCTATGTCCAACAGTGGAAAGCGATAGGCTAAATATAACAATGTATATATACCGGGTATCTCAAGACTGCTACCGAAAACGAAGCCGGGTGGTAGTTTTAGTGACTAGAAACATAATGCAGCTAAAAATTTTGCAAAGAAACGCGACAATTATTTTTTATGATTTTTTAAATATCGTCATTTTGGGTGGTAAATCCAAAGTTTTTGCTAAAATAATAGTTTAAATTATTTTATACCTTAAAGTATTTATAAATAAAAGGGTACACACTATTATTCTCGGAAAAAATGTATTTACCACCCAAATATTGCCATAGGAAAAAAATAACAAAAAAAAATTGACGCCTTTTTTTTGCAACTTTTTCTGTTGCATTGTATCTGAAATCGTTTAAACTACCACCCGGCTTCGTTTTCGGTAGCAGTCTTGATATACCCTGTATGTATAAGGTATATTATTTTAACAAAATTCTCCCTTTTAATACATTTTTCTTCAAATGTATTTAGCGTTTCAGGAATCGTTAAGGAAATTATAGAGCCATTAAATATCGATTTGTTGTCAATTTGAAGTGACATTGTCAGACTCTTGTGAAATTAATGTCGGTGCTCAGGGTCGGTGGCATTGAGGGTTAGTGGCTATTTTTTAATATACAATTTACAGCAAAAATATTGCTGGCTTGTTTAAACGCTAAAGAGAGAAATTTCTATGCCAGACGCTAACCTAATATATTGATCGAGTATGTGAATCCCACATCCAAAGAAAAATATGTGTAGGTCAAGCCAATATGCAAATGTTTATTGCTTTGAATAGAGATTTGACGAACATGCCGTTCACCTGATGGTAAGCGATACGACCGCTCATGGACAGTGGCAAAACCAAACAAAACCTTAAATAATAAAGTAATGCTTGGTATTCCACTGCGCTAGCCATCCTGAGACATAAGATGTTAAGTCTCAACATATCCAGAGTTACTTTGGCTCTCACACCGAAACACAACAGTGCATTTACACTGCTGTTTGGCGGGAAAAAGACATTGCGGTGGTAATTATGAATATTTAAGAAACCACTTTGATTAATATAACTATAATTTGTCACGGAAAATTGATGACATAAAATAATTTTTATGAGGACATAATTATTAGGTTTGCTAAGACGGCAGCGTGTTGAATTATGGCGTTAGCATTCTCAATAAATGTTTCAATTGTGACTCGTCACAGTCGGCTATTAAGTACTTACACAATAAAAATTATTCACTATAACAGTGCATTGACACTGGCTAATGACTCAATGTAGTTCCCACTAGGTCGCATACATACCCACATCTGATTATCTAGCTTCAATGTAATATAACACCGCATTGTTACATATCTGGCACCCACAATACAAGATATTCTCGTCTAAAACCAGATTGTGTGGAGTTGTGGGTGTATTACGTCATATTAACTTGTATGCTGTTACATCAGATAGACGTCGAAAGACTCAATGGTAATTTAAATTGGATTTATTTATGATATTTTGTCAATTTTCCTACGTATTTATAGTAAGTTCCATAAGTAAAAATTTAGTCCTGAAAGGAGTACCACAATAGCCATTGGACAGCATACATACCCTGATCAAATTATTGTTTTGTTCCTATACTCACATTTTGTCTTGGAGTTGAAAAGATGTGTGAAATTTGGAGAAAATATTAAGAATGCTCTCTCTTGAAGCGGCGAGAATAACTTGGCATCAGTTATGATGCTTCTATCATTTCTTTTATAAAACCCTAAACAATATGAAATTCTTAAATCCTTAACAAAGTAACATCATAAGATAGAAATCAGCTCATTATTATTAAAGACATATCATATTTCGTAGCCATGAGAGCAACGTCTTAAATCCAGACAAAGTTCTCGCTGTTTCTCGTAATACACAAAGTTAGATGACGGTAAACTCAACTAAATTTGTTTTGTGGTTTTTACGCGACTCGCGTACCAATGAGGAAATTGCAAACTAGTTTTTTCGTATTTCAAAACATATTTTTGTATTTGTTTAATTTTCTTTTTGGGTTGAAAAGCTGGTTTACAAGTTGGGTGAGTATATTTTGAATAATGGCTTTATAAAGTGGAGATTAACTATTTTTAGTGATTACATTATGAGATAATAAATATTTGTCACACGTATAGTATTAATCCTATACTTAGAAACAAAATTGGTGTCATTGGTATCAGAAACTACAATACTTGCACAGACCAGACCTGCGGCCTATTCTTTTGTAACCAGTTTCTTTACCAACTGCCAAACAGCTTACATCTTATCAATTATATTTACAAACCATTTAATGTTTAAGTCTATGTCTTGAAATGATACCTACAATCTTATCAACAATCTACCAAGACATAAAATAAACTTGTCTGTTCTTTAAACTATCTACAAGATTCATCGGCGTGTAATCTCGTATCGAAAACACTTAAAACCTCCTGCAAAGTAATAAATTCAAGAGGTACATTGCAAGCATCCAGGGACACTTTGAATCACCGTCTCCTTGCAGCCACGACTGAATGAAAACCGTCCATTGCAATAACTTCGATATTGGTTCACGTCTGCGACATAGATTTTGGAGATTGCAGATAGCATACTAAGAACTTGATTAGTGCATCAGCATCAAGCATTCTGTTAGTATAACATATTAATGTATAGCATGCTTTAAATTAAATTTTGGTTGTAAAATGAGCCGTGAAAAAGCAACAGCTAATAGAAAGTGCGACATGAAAGACTTCACAAGTCCTTTGAAATAATTTTCCAGAATAAGCGTACATAACCTTATAAAGTTTTCATTGACCATTTAATTGAAATAAAACTATTATTTACGGATTTTATCGCGAATTTAGTTTATTTTTTTTACATTTTTGACTTCCCGACGTTTCGATTACTTTACAGCTTTCGTGGTCACGGGGCGGACTGAGGTATTGGTCGTCCGCTCTGTGACTGTTACAATTCAACTACCCTTATTTTACAATTATTAAATTAAAAAGTTAATTTAAACAGTTAATCTGTATTTGCGATCCGATCTACGCAGAAGGAGCTCACAGTGTCTTGAGGTCTGGCAGTTTGTCTTTTGAGTTCTGATTTAATTAAATGTAGTATTGGATCCCATGCTTGTGCAAGCTTCAAGCCATCTTCTCTATTGAAATTTGGATGTTTTTTAATTTCAATAGCCTCGCGAAACATCCTGGGCAGGAAACGGTGTTCTTTAGCGAGGACTTCTTCTATATGTTCAGCAGCTGCAGACTTCGTTGAGCGTCGATGTTTGACGTCACCTATGTGTTCTTTCACGCGGGTCCCTATGCTTCGTTTTATTTGACTTATGTAGGAGAGGCCACAGTCGCAATCTATTTTGTATATGCCCGGTTCTTGCAAGGGTATATGGCACTTGACAGGTGGTAGAAAATGACTAATCTTCTTGGGCGGCTTGAAATAGGTCTTTATAGAAGCAGCTTCAGGATATAGGCAATTTTGTCTGTGACTCCTTTTATGTAAGGCAAGACAACGGGGACTCGTTCGACTGTGGCTGGCTTCACTCGGTTTCTGTGACGGCGGGGTGGAATTTGGAGCTTGTTGCCTCGCAGTACCTGCTTGACGTGTTGCAGCTCAGTCGCCAGGTGTTTCTCGTCACAGATTCCTCGCGCTCTCTAAAACAAGGATTTACCCACGGTAGCTAACTGTTTTGGATGGTGGTGAGAATCACCGTTCAGATATTTATCTGTATGGGTCTTTTTTCTATACACAGTGTGACTTAAGGACTGATCGGGATTACGGATAACTAAAACATCATTTTTATTTACATTTTCATTTCAATGTGTAACATTCGCGTAAATCTAAGCAACCATTTGACCATTCAAATTAACAATGATTACTTACCAATACACATGTAAGTTCAAAAGGCTGTTTTTTATTTGGACTCAAACTTCAACTTCACTACAACAAAAAATATACGGGAGGAATCGAAAATATTTTTTTCATAATGCACTATTTATGTAAAGCGTACTATGGCAAATTAGATAAGACCTTCTTTCATAACATAAAATATTATGGTCGGTGTTTTGACGTAAAGATATTTTTTAAATCGTTTTACAATCACAAAGGTCCCACGGGGACATTTCTCCACGAATCTAATTTAAGTTTGACGATAGGTTGATGATAGCCATAAACACGACATTTTCCTTTTCAGATTTTTAATTGGAGCGGCAGTTGTTCCCCGGAGTATTTTCAAAGCTGTGGCACGTCTGAATTTTATGTATTCATTCATAATCCGTGGCCTCGCAAAATCTGCACGAACTACTAGTGTTATTGGATTTCTGACTTTATGATGTTTTTTTTTATGGGCGCTTTTATTATCATTTGCTATGCTCTTTGACCGGACCATCGATATTGTATTAGGCCAAGTTCTGACGGTGTAAACATCGTTCATAGTTTCATTTCCTCTAACTTCGGTGGTCAGAATTATTACTGTTATACCCTTTGAGAAAATAAAGTTTACCAATGCAGTAAAACTATTAGTAATTATTGGTCTATTTAAATAATCGGTACTAAAGTTGAATGGACAAATACGTTCAAAACATCATTCAAGTAGTTTATTGGATATTAGTAATGTATCAATCACATTTATATCACATAAATTGTATCACATAAACTATTTTTGAACTCAACTGCATTTCCTTAAGCGAGATAAATAAACTTAAACTTCAAACTATTTTTTCTTAGCATCTGCTTTCTTTTTAGTAGCCGATAGAGTACGGTTAAGAGTTTCACGAACTATAGCTTCATCTCTCTCTTCTAATACTTGGTGAAGTTCCGGAGACCATTGGGAGTCTGCAAGGAGTTACATTTCTTTAAAATTCCTTTTCACTTTTAGGAGACGCTTCCAGACAAGTTCACGTGGTATTATCATAATAATTGATATGTAACAAGGATATTCAATTAAAATTGATTATAATGTGCAATATTTTTTATTTTCATTGTAAATAAATATTTAATAGCCTCTGTCTACTATCATTTATCTTAGTCGTGGTGTAAACATCTCAAGCAAAAACATTATTATATTGCATAAAGTTATCCACCAGTAAAACCGAATGTAACCATAGTGTAATGAAAAACCCTGAATCTTAATCTGCTCAATCAACATCACATAAATTACAAAAGTTTTCGAATTTAAACTTCTTCCGAAACACCTGGGGGGTTACTCTATAAAAACTATACGAACTTCGAATGTTCAGATGTTCGAAATGCGGAGTAGGATATAAGATTTCCTCTTCTAAAATTCAATACAATTATCTCTTATACTTATTATTTTCTCCGAGCTTAATCTATGGTTGCATCGTACGATAGAGGAATCCAACATTATGTGGGGTATCTAGGAACATTTGTGAAGTTTTACGTATGGAGTCCAAACATTCGAAGTTAGTATCGTTTTAATAGAGTAACCCCCAGAGCTATTTAAAACATAGTTAACTCACCAACATAAAGCCTTTCCAACAGCGTACTTCTAGTCTTCTGTCTTCCCAAAACATACGTCTCGTTGTAAGCCTGTAATTCACGCATTCTTTCCAACGCTGCTTCGATACGCGCGTGCCTGTTTTTCTTAGCTGCTTCAGCCATATCTGGCGTTAGTAGGACACTAAAAACGTGAACATACAGCTTAAAAATATTTCTGCTAAATATGCATGTAGGGGTAAATAAGAAATAAAACGATTAGCGTAGTAATATTTCTGTTACGGTCATATAGTTGTTATTGTAAGTTTACAGTCAACATGAAATAAGAATATTAAAGCAATATTTCAATATTTGAAGGATCAAAAACAAAATTATAAATATTTAAAATTCGTATGCATTTATAAAGGCACGCCATATTTTTCAATACATGTAAATTATTTACATCAAAATGTGAGTGCCGCTTTACTGTGGTAGAAGCATGGACGTAGTATATAAACAGGACTGCGCACTATCATCGGAAAAAACGAGCCGAGCGAGAGGTGTAGGAAGATAGGGTTGTGCCCCGTTCCTATAGGGTGACCATATTTTTTGAGAAATACAGAAATTTTAATCAAATTGGCTAATATGGTAAATAATTCAGTTGTAATTCGTCGAATGAAGCATTTTGTTTTTGAGGTAACCAACGTGATATTGTCTAACCGTGTAAAAAAATATTTGACCACCAAAATATTGGACCATTAGGACCTAGCAAAAAAGTTTAAAATCATAGTTTTATACGTATACTTTTTATAGGTGAAATGAAAAATGAAAATAATAATAATAAATCTTTATTAACAGCAAAATTCAGTTAACAATCTTCTCATCTGTTCACAAAGTGCGTACGTTGTGTATTATCAGTGCCAGTCGTCGTCGGGTGTGGTAGCCAGGGTCAACCCAGAGATTCTTACCACCCTCTGTCCCGCCGTTACCGTGGCCGCTACCATAACCAGGAATGGCGGGGCTGCCGGGGACTGGAGTCCTGGTCCTGGTTTAAACAATTATTAGGCTTTTTTATTGTTTATGCCAATACTTACCACGCTTGGCAGGCGGGTTTGCGAGCGCAGGAGGGTACTCACGTTGATGACGCTGCTGTCTGTCTTCAACCGGAGAAAGGAAATAGAGTTTGCGGCTAGAAGATGTTATTGGAAAGGAAAGTATGGAATGTAGAGATGGATACTACAGCCACGGAGGGGAAAGTTGGTAGTAACAGCAGTAGCTCAGGGGGCCCAGATCGCATACCCCGCCATGACCACTAGATAGGAGCGTCCCTGGCCTACTTCATACCAGATACATGTTATTATTCATACCAACTCTTGTAATACCTAACATCAACGTAGCTGCCCTACCGTCTCATCTCTAACGAATATCCCTATCTTAATCGAATCATTAACAATAAAGTTCAAAATGGCGGCGATAATTATCAATTTTGACTCTGAATTTCAATTTGTCGTATAAATGTGTGAACCACCCGTTCAGATATCAATTTTTAGACCACCGGATCAATAAAGAAATGAAATGAAATCCCATAATGCTATTTTTCTAACATTATTCACGCCATTATTTTTCATTTGTAAAAAGGTTTCTATCACTGCAGCGGTTTAGATTTTTCATGTAACATTTCAACCCTTATTTTAACCCCTTTATGGTTTAACTTTAAGAAAACAAAGTGTGCAGTTATTTTTGTTCAAAAATGAGTAAAAAAGTTTGATATCTGTAACTTCAACAGTTTAGATTTTTCCATGCGTACTGCCATTCCTTTGTTCAACCCTTTCAAGCGTTGTCTATACTCGGAAATCGAATTCGAGATCAAAAATGTAAACAAACAAATGTCATTATAAAAGTGACATTTCAGGGTTATGAAACATTTTCTCAAAAACATATTGGGTATAATTTGATTAGTGAATAGATTCAAATGTTGCAAGTACTATGTTTTATTTATTTATATTTATTTTGAATTTTGAACATTTTGAATGTTTTATTATGCCTTTCGACGTGACCCTTGACTTGGGCCTAAACAAATTCTAATGGGTTTAACTCACAGTGATTTTCAAAGACCATAGTTCGTTCGTCTAGGAACACGAGCGCCAGAAATCTTAGGAACAAAATAGAACAAAAACTTAACAGAAAACGTGAAACCAGCTTCATGGCGTTTTAACATTATCACATGATGCACATTCATCAAGTTAAGCAACTATATGAACTAAAGGGAGGTGTCGCGGGCGTCAAAACGACGTATTTGTAGTTAAGGAGACGAAATTTAAAAAAGTTTTATTTCAGTGGCCTAAGGTTACGAATTTCGGCATAATACTTGTAGCATAAAATATTTTCGTACCATTTTTTTCACATACTTAAAAAAGAAGTTGAAATCGTAGTTTCTGTAAATATTATACCAAATAATTTTTATTTGACTTTGTTTTATACTTATTTAACGAATGAAAATAATTCCAGTCTGTTTTTTTAACGGTTGTGAACAAACTACCATGACATATTATTTTATTGTAGTGGTAACACTTTTGTTTACATTTTTGATCTCGGATTCCATTTCCGAGTATACATAACAAACGGTAACCTTTTGCCCTTACCCAAGGTCTAATCTATCTCTATATCAAATTCTTTCAAAATCGGTTCAGTGGCTTAGGCGTGAAAATGTAGCAGACAGTGGACCTGTTAGTGTAATACGTCCGTGCCGAAATCTTACATCGCTCAGTAAATAAAAACTATTGCAAGAAATAAATATTTTTTCTGTATTCTGTATCAGCCCATATACGTCCCACTGCAGGGCACGGGCCTACTCTACAATCGAGAATACGATTGAGAGTGGTTAGGCCATATAGTCCATCACGCTGGCCTAGTGCGGGTTGGCGGACTTACATACCATAGAAATTCTTATGAATCACTATGGTATGCAGGTTTCCTCACGATGTTTTCCTTCACCGTTTTAGTGCGTGGTGATCGACTATCAATACACACATGACTCCGAAAAGTCAGAGGTGTGCCCTGGGATTCGAACCCGCGACCACCGTGAACATCCGCGACCACCGTGAACATCCGCGACCACCGTGAACATCCGCGACCACCGTGAACATTAAACAAATTAAACAAATATTTTTTAATTATACTTAATTCATGATCAATTATATTAGAAAAACTTTTAACGTGTTTATTTTCACTTAAAACATAGTAGGATGCAAATTAACGTGTATAAATTAAACATTACTTTAATAATAAAATTGTAAAGAAAAAAGAACTGCTTTTAATATTCAAGCAGATTAAAAGTTCTTCAATAATTCATCTGAACTTTGAATAGTCGATAAAAAAAATCTAAGGTGGGTTCAGGTGGGTTTTACTATGATCACCGTAGCGAATGTTTGTTAACAAAAATGGTAAATCTCATGAAACCACTCACCTTTGAATCGATACACAACAACCACTATATTATTCACTTATACAAATCATTTTGCAACACTTTTTAACCATTTTCCGTTAATAAATATCGAAAATAATTTGAAATTGTACACCTGTGACATTTCGTATAAGTCATGACATATTTTATTTTTATTATCAAGTGGCCAGAGTTATAATTACGAATTCTCCTCTCACTCCTTTGTTACTATAGATATTCTGTTTATTTTTTTATCGAACTAATCACCTTGTGGCGAATGTAAATAATTTACTAGTGAAAATATTTTTTTTGGTCTGGCTAGCAAATGAGAAGGGATAGAAACCTCTCATACTGTCTCACTCGGTTTCGGCCTTCCTCCATGTCATTTACCATAGTAAATTAAACCTTATGCTACATGCACAAGTCTTATTTCAGGATGACACCATTTTCTGTTTATATATTACGTCCATGGGTAGAAGTACAACATTTCCTTTGAGTATCAATTTGTCGTAATATGAAAGCTTTGCTTTTAATTTCCTTGTATGGTTTACCTCAACTCTTCGTCCTTTTCCTTCATGCAAAACGGCAAAAAATATAATGGAATAAACTTGTCCTTCAACTGTTCTGGCATTGTTAGATATTTGACTTCTTCTTCGCTTTCCACCGTCATTTCTAGTACTGTAGATTAGATATTTTTAGTCAATTATATTCAAAAATAATATTTATATGTACATATATTTATTTATTGCATCCTAATAATCATTCAAAAATCGTATTTAATACAGTATGCTTTTAAAGGAACTAAAATATTATACCTAATTTGAAAGAAATTGAAGCTAAGGATAAAAATAATGAGTTAAATTTATAAATTATATGTAATGTTAATATATACCTAAATCATTTATTTGAATAAAAACAACATTAAATATAAAAATAGTTTCCCAGCTACGTTTTAATTCAATTGTAAGTAATTTATGTCATATTTTATGTCCACCCAAAGCAAAAATATACGCTGAAATTTTAATTACGACTTACGTCCACTTTCCGTCGCCGGTGTCGGTCCTTGCTGCATTTGTATTTGCTGCTCTTCCTCTGAAATTCATTAGAAATATTAATTTAACTTAAACTAAGCTAAATTGTATCCCACAGTACATGAATGAAAACCCTGTACTTTATTTAGTAAGCGTTTGTTCTTATAAAAAGGTTTTATTTCAGATGTACTTCCGTCACCAAGCTGCATGGGTAGGTCGGTTTTACTTGGAATATTCGCGACTTTGTTGATGTCAAATATCGAGGAAAACGTCGAACCTTACTAAATTAATTTCAGTCATGAAAAAACAATGCAAAGGCATTAAATTATGTATTAAAAGTTTTAACAGAATTATAATAGTGTTATCTTTGACGGAGTGGTGGCCAAGAGAGGCACGGTGGCTAAGAGGCAGACCACTTACTAGATGGTCAGATAACATCGTGAGAGTCGCAGAAAAACAATGGATTGGTACAATACTGAGAAATGTGGCGTGCAAATAATAAATCAATAAATAAGAAGAAAAGAAATTAAATAATAGTTAAAAAAAAACTAAAATACACGCTTTAATAAGATATACAACTAAAAAAGTAAAAATAATTGATACTGAATTTAAGATAAGAGAATGGAGTAAAATACATATATTTTATTGTTACAAAGCGTGGGGTGTTTACAACAATTACTTATCCTCCTGCACCCCACGCTTTGTAACAATAAAATATATGTATTTTACTCCATTCTCTTATCTTAAATTCAGTATCAATTATTTTTACTTTTTTAGTTGTATATCTTATTAAAGCGTGTATTTTAGTTTTTTTTAACTATTATTTAATTGTTTTGACTAAAAACATCCATCTACGGCTGTATTTCCAGAGGAAGTTAGCGGCGTGCAAAATATCCATTATTTTTTTTCAAAAAATCTATTTTTTTTAAATTATTGTATTGTCATCGGTCTTTGACAGGTGTGCAAAATTTGAATGAAATCTGTCCGTTTAAAGTGGGTCAAAATCGCGTCTTAAGGAGTCGGTTACAAACAAACATACAACTGAAGCTAATATAAAGCGTGTAAAAAAAACTTTTTTACTATCAAAAAGCTGGCATGGCGGTGCAAAGGCCTGGCTCAAAGTCTAAAATAAATCTATAGAGATAGCATCATAGAGCAGAGCAGCCCGAAACCCGCATTTGTTCATAATGGCTGTGACCTGAATTCTTTTTATGTGAATATAATCTATACTCTGCACAAGGACATTTAACTCACAAAGAATGATAGTAGTTATTTGGAGATGAACGAATGATATGGTTTTATTGCGACTTATGTTTTATTCTTATGTCTCAGGATAGCGAGCGCAGTGGAATGTCAAGCATTACTTTGAAATTCAAGGTATTGTTTGGTTTTACTACTGCTCATGAGCGGTCGTATCGCTTACCATCAGGCAAACGGCATGTTCGTTTCACCACACATTGCAATAAAAAATAAAACAAAAGAAATACTTCTTTACTGAATGTAAAAAATTTCTCACGCGACACGATGTCCGTGCTCACAATACTGTGAGCATTAAGGAGACAATTGAGCGAAACGGAGGCTCCAAAGTGTTTGCAAGAGACTTGTCTATTGGGCAAAGCCAGTTGTCTAGGCTGAAGACGGAAGACGGTCGCGTGGTATCCACGAGGGCAGAGGTATTAAGGGAGATCGAGAGGTTCTACGGACAGCTTTACACCTCGGTTGCCAACCTGCTGTTAGCTCGGCCGAAGACCCGAGAGCCGAGTTGATCCGACACTTTAGCGATGATATCCCGGACATCAGCCTGTGTGAGATTGAGATGGCCCTGAAGCAACTTAAAAACAACAAGGCGCCGGGCGAGGACGGAATAACTTCAGAGCTTCTGAAAGCGGGCGGAACGCCGGTACTGAAAGTCCTTCAGAGGCTCTTCAATTCCGTTCTCCTCGAGGGCTCAACGCCAGAGGCATGGAGCAGGAGCGTGGTGGTACTGTTCTTCAAAAAGGTGATAACACTTTGCTGAAGAATTACAGGCCCATCTCGCTCCTGAGCCATGTCTATAAGTTGTTTTCGAGGGTCATCACAAATCGTCTCGAACGCAGGTTTGATGACTTCCAGCCTCCCGAACAAGCCGGTTTCCGAAAAGGCTTTAGTACCATAGACCACATCCATACGCTTCGGCAAGTTATACAAAAAACCGAGGAATATAACTTGCCGCTTTGTTTAGCGTTTGTGGACTATGAGAAAGCCTTTGATTCGATCGAGACTTGAGCTGTGCTACAGTCTCTCCAGCGGTGCCATATCGACTATCGGTACATCGAAGTGTTGAAGTGTATATACAACAACGCCACCATGTCGGTGCGAGTACAAGATCAGAGTACGAAGGCTATTCCACTACAGAGAGGCGTGAGACAGGGAGATGTCATATCTCCGAAACTGTTCACTGCCGTGCTGGAAAATGCCTTCAAGCTCTTGCAATGGAAAGGATTCGGCATCAACATTAACGGCGAGTATATCACTCACCTTCGGTTTGCCGACGATATTGTAGTCTTGGCAGAATCGCTGGAAGACCTTAGCACTATGCTCGAAGACCTCAATCGAGTCTCCCAACAGGTGGGTCTTAAAATAAACATGGACAAAACGAAGATCATGTCGAATGTCCATGTTGTGCCCACCCCCATCGGTGTTGGGGGCTCGACTCTTGAAGTTGTAGATGAATATGTCTATTTAGGACAAGTGGTCCGGTTAGGCAGGTCCAACTTCGAGAGAGAGGTCAATCGTCGAATCCAACTCGGTTGGGCAGCGTTCGGGAAACTACGCGACGTCTTCTCGTCCAAAATACCTCAGTGCCTTAAATCGAAAGTCTTCGATAGTTGTGTGTTGCCAGTGATGACTTACGGCACCGAGACGTGGCCTCTCACTATGGGCCTTATTAGGAAGCTCAAAGTCACTCAACGAGCTATGGAGAGGGCTATGCTCGGGGTTTCCCTACGAGATCGAATCAGAAATGAGGAGATCCGTAGGAGAACTAAAATAACCGACATAGCCCACCGGATTAGCAAGTTGAAGTGGCAATGGGCAGGGCACATAGCGCGGAGATCTGATGACCGATGGTGTCGGAAAGTGCTCGAATGGAGGCCACGTAGCGGAAAGCGCAGCGTAGGACGTCCACCCACAAGATGGTCCGACGACCTGGTAAAGGTCGCGGGACGTCGCTGGATGCAGGCTGCCTCCAACAGGTCTCTGTGGAAATCATTGGGGGAGGCCTATGTTCAGCAGTGGACTTCCTCTGGCTGATGGATGGATGAAAAAATTTCTCACACTGATAAATCTTGAATTCAGCAAGAGTAATCGGGACATGATAGAATTGATTGTAGAAGTTGCTAATGTGGCAATGCTTTATAAAGTGCACGCACGTATGCCCAGTGCGCACACACGCATGGACGACTTACTATGCCCGTTTTTACTCAAATTGTACCTAGTACGTATGTTTTATCCACACATTTCTCCGTGCATCTATACTTAATCAATACTAATATATAAAGCTGAAGAGTTTGTTTGTTTGTTGCCGCTAAGCTGAGGAATTAATAGTTAAAATAGGAATATATTTTTTGTGTTAGATGGTTCATTTATCGCGGTATGCTATGTCTATATAATATCACGTTATAAACAATAGGAGCGGATCGGTAGTTAAAATTTTGCATTCCTTGGATAATTTTATTCCTTTTGAGGGCTTTCGTTGCATGTGCTGTGTACATGAATAAATAATATGGGACAAAACGGGATCTCATGTAAAGAGATGGTAAAAGTAGTTTAGAAGACGGCAATCATTTTTAATATTTTAATAATTTATTTACCAGAAGGAAAAAGCAAAGAAAATATTGCATAATACAAGAACCGACTTATAATTGGTTTCAGTATTCATTTTTTTTAACTGCCCTGCGCTAAGCTAGGCTTGTGTTGCTTGAATTTTATTTGGGTTTTAAGCATAAAATAGTACACGAAATAATATGTTTTTGATGTGAATTGAAGTCAAAAACTATCTGCATCCAGGAGAAGTCTGGCCGGGCCGATAGTATAAAGATCTAACAACCACATAACGTTTTCCTCGGCACGATTCTTCAATTAATATTATGAGATATGCAGTAAACGTGTTACGTTTTGCAATGTAAACTAAATCTTCGAATAAATCCGTAATGTGTATGTAATTTTAAATATAGTTTGCCATCTACGAGTTTTTAAAGTAGGTACTTACTAAGTTTTATAGGAAATAATAATAAAAAAAAATCATAAGCATTTAGACAAATAATACTTTTCCCATTAATCAATGATATTTCTATGAAATTTTGCGAACAAAATCTTTATAATCTTTATTGTCAAGACAAAGTTGCCTCGTAATTTTATTGGGCAAATTGTTTTTTTATTTGATATTCATGAAAAGATTATTTCTACGAAAAGCAAACATGACAACCGATAAATAGATGAGGGCTATGAGTTAAAATTGAACACTTGGAAATTAATTATTTATTTTACACTGCTCTCTCTTTCTCCTTCTCTCTAAATCCATCCCATGGTTGTCTGTAAGACATTGCTTCAAGCGATAAGACCGCCATTTGTACTTTATTTTTTTTTTAGTTTCTGAATATTGTATTTGGGGGCGCGGCCGAGCCCCCTCCAAGTCGAGCTAAAAAGTGGCATGGCCGTAACATCCTTTTCTCGAAGCAATTCAGACCATTTTCAACCCTATAACATCGTTGTGGCTAAAGCATGAAGCCTGAATTTTCAGTTACTAAGCAGGCATTGTGTAAACACGGTATATTTAAAATTTCATTCAATTTGAACCAGTAGTTTAAGAATTGTAACTAGTCAAACTTTCTTAATTTTGTCTCTCCCTGACTGACTGACCGATCATCAATTTCATCGATCCATTTATTTAAAACGTAAAGAATTTTTAATATTGATATGGTAATAACTAACGTAATAACTTTATATAGAAGGTCCCTTAAGGACTAAATAAATTAATCGACTTGGTATTACATGCATCTCACAACTTTTTGCGGTAGAAAACCTGAGCTGCGAGACTTGGAATTTTTTTACAGGATGTTTTTGATGGGATTTGTTTTTTATGTGTACAATAAAGATTTAAATAAATAATAAATAAATAAATAAGGCCAAATAAACGAAACTTGGCATTGAAAGCATTTTCCCAGAACTTTGGTACCAATCACAGTAACACTAGTTGGAAGAAACGATACAATTAATGCTATAAACGTTTTCACTTACTTTTGGTCTCTTCACCTACAGCTTCCTCTCCAAAGGCTTCCTGAAATAGCAGAATACATTTAAATAATGCAAGAATTAATTATAATTTATTCATAATTAAAAGAGTTACCTCAGCTAGAGTATGCACACTGTCGGACGGTGGAGGTGGTAACGCTTCGAGGAACTCCGCCCGAAATTCCCTTCTGAAATGATTTTATTAACAAAAGTAGAATTTATATGACATTTTATTTTTCCGCACATAAAATCATGCCATAGAGGACCAGAAGGTTAGTATTATAGCGGTCATTCGTAAGGATTTAGGAAATTGTACCCTTGTTATTTAACTTAAGTTTGACTGTATAAATAAATCAGAGAAGCTTGCGACCGTATATTTAGAGAAAGTAATATATATGTTTGTAACAAGAATGATTAACAATAGACAACAATGGTCATGTATCAACAATAAACTGTTAAAGGCTGATGATTATCTTAATTTTACAGTTGCTCGCCATGAAATATCATTTCTGTATCAGCCGCTATACGTCCCACTGCAGGACACGGGCTTACTCTACAATCGAGAATACTATAGAGAGTGGTTAGGCCATATAGTCCACCACGCTGGCCTAGTGCGGGTTGGCGGACTTACATACCATAGAAATTCTTATAAATCGCTATGGTATGCAGGTTTCCTCATGGTGTTTTCCTTCACCGTTTTAGTGCGTGGTGGCCTGTTGGTAAACGGACTAGACGCGGCTGCCTACATGTTCACAGTGATCGCGGGTTCGAATCCCAGGGCACACCTCTGACTTTCGGAGTCATGTGTGTATTGATAATCATTCACCACGCACTAAAACAGTGGAATACCAAGCATTGCTTTGTTATTCGAGGTGTTGTTTGGTTTTGCTACTGTTCTTGAGCGTTCGTATCGCTTACCATCAAGCGAATGACCAACTAGTATCGCCACTTATTGCCATTATCTAGGATCAAAATTTAATTTGCTTAAACTTAAGCAGCAGAATGAGCTATCTTATCATTCAGCATTTTAATAACAAAGTAATATTTAAAATATGGTAGGTAACTAGCCTAATTTGCGCTCCTCGTGCGTTCCTTCCCGGTTCTCTGGCGTCCCACATACGCCTGGCCGTTGCAAACTCAATGTCTCTTTCATCATCACGTCTAGCATATGCACCTCCGCCGCTTGCTACAGCGCATTCCAGCTCCACATAAGCATCTCCAGGTTGCGGTTGATGGCCAGGAATTGGTGAAGGGGCTTTATCTTTATCCTTATCTTTTGCTGAAGTGACCTGTCGTTAGTCAGACAGAATTTAATGCACCGTATAGCTCATGCATATTATTGAAATTTTGCAAAAGCTTAAAGAGCGATCGAGTGGCGTTCAAGAAATCAGTTTAAGTTATTCGATCTTTCTTCAAAGTAATGTTTTATGTATCCTTTAATATATTTAGGCTTCGTCTAAAAAACTAACAAATTGGTTTACTTTTATGGAAATAGGAGATGTGTCGTACTAACAATCTGAGCAACGTTTACAGTGTGGAATTCAGTATGTTAGTTGTGGGCTATATCAAAAGAGAGTACATCAATGAAAACAAATACAATAATAATTGTATCAAAATATGTTTCATTAAATATAAATGTGTACACATACTAATTTATTCCTTTATAAGACATTTTTATCGAATACTATTAAACGATGTCAAAGAAATAGGTAGGGGTGTTTTAGGGAACTAAATATAAACAGAATACTTTCTAGAGACCGGGTATTTTGTTAGCTTATTTGTAATATGGACTTAGTGGAACGGTTACCTTGTCTTTTGCAGGCTTTTTAATTTGCAGATCAAGTTTATAATCCAGTGAGTTGCGTACTTCATCCACTCTCATCCATTGAGCCAATGTGAGTGGCCACCCGGCTGGTGCTATTACCCTGACAAATGTTTAAAAGTTACCTCTCTTTTCAATAATAGGGATTCTCGCTCCTACTTCTTAATTTCTTAAGTTAATAGGAATCCGTTCGATCTATAAATTACCTCACTTTTCAATAAATAATAGGGACTGTTTGCTCCTACTCCTTAATGTCTTTAATTGGTAGGAATCCATCCATTCCTGAACATTCAGTTGCAACTACATAATTATTCATTGTAGTTTTGTATTATATATTTTTGCACTTAGTTTTACTAATACAATAGTATTTTATAATCAAAAGTTCTGTGGGTATTGGTCTATATTCACTTAACACCTTTATAACCTTAATTGAATTCACCATAAGCGCCCAAACGTTCTCGGGACACGGGTTTGATTGACAAAGAAACTTTTAAAAATAAAAAAGTATTTGTTACTTTTTATATGCTGGTAATCGCAATGATTTGACTATATTTGTGGATCAACCACGGTTTCGGGGAAGTTCTAATTGATGGTCACAATTCGTATTTTTTTTTAATAATGATCTTCAAAAAGTACCTTTGAGCTATAATATATAATAAATATGAGGTTTTGATTTTCTTGCCACATTAATATTTACAACCGTGGAATAATATATTAATATTATAATATATTAAATCAAAATTAGTCATCATCACATAAAATATATTTTTAGTTAATGAACAACACACTAAAACTTTGATGTTATGATTTTATACTATATACTTATTCAGCCAAGAATCCAGTGCAAAACATAGAGCTACCTCAAGAATACCTCATAATACATTCGCCATTAATTTTATAAAAATCATATTTATATTCAACCGCTCATGTTTGTATTGTAGGATTTATAAAACCAGTATAATATAAAGGTAGTCATTTCACCATACATTTTAACAAGCGTTGACAATACCGTGGCCGCAGGGTACAAAAATACAAGTGAAATATTTACTTACTGAATCGTGTACTGTTTCGGTTCGACCGTCGCCGCCCTTTGATCTCTCAGCTAAAATGGGAAAATACCTTTATTGCGTTCATTTAATGAGGACAAATATTATGAAAATACAGAAAACATAATAAACAGTGACATAATGATTCCCGTTTTGAAACTTATGATTACGGTACTAATGAATCCATAAATGAAGAACTTCTTAACAGTTAAAAATTGAGAGGATTATGTATGAACCTTATAAACAATAAACTAATAGCAAAATATTACTCTTTAAAGAATTTGTGTGGAATATAATAACGTATCTATAAATAAATTCCATATCAGCTCATATACGTCCCACTGCAGGGCACGGGTCTCCTCTACAATCAAAAGTAAGATCGAGAGTGGTTAGGCCATATAGTCCAACACGCTGGTCTAGTGCGAGTCAGCAGACTTTTAAAAAAATTAAAAATGTCGCGCTGTTTGTTGATTTTGAGACATTCAAAAAATGAATAAAAATATTTTTAAAACGCTTTTTTCTTGGAAACTATTCGTTTTAGGAAAATGTTTTTTGAATAAAAAATGTAGAGAGTGTGAGAGCAAAAAATGTACATTTTTTGTCATTAGAGTGACGTCATCCGACTTGAAATACAAAAAGTAGAGAGCACTAATGGATCAAAAAAGTGTTCCAACGCTATTTTCGATAGGAAAAAATGTTTCTTTTTTGTAATAATGTAAATTAGAAAGTTGTTCGTCAAAAAATTAGCTACAACTTTTATTTAAACAAAATTTTTATAAAACTTATCTACCGTTTTCGAGCTGGAACTTGTCGAAGTGCACAAATTGTACATTATGTACCGTGTCGTTGCACAGTACTCATGCCATTCAGTTTTTATCTTTTTTTTTTTATTCAAATGAAATAGCAGTAATTATTTTCTGATTTTGTTATCAAAAAGTTAGAACTTTTGTTGAGCAAAAAATTTGAACTTATACTCCATCGGTTTAGGTACTTAGCTAAATGTAAACAAACCATAAAAAAGGTTATTTAACATTACCATTTCTCATTTCAAAATTAATTGAAGACTAAAAAAATGTTTACGTAAATGTAAAACTACAATACATTTTCAATTTTATTATAACGATTATAATTATGAATATGTAAGCTTGGAAACAATTAAATGATGTGAGATCATCAGATCAGATCAAATTACCGAAATTAAATTATCTAATTTTACATAATGCAGTCTGTCTACAAAAAAAGACCCAAACACTCAGGCATCCAAAACATTTTCATAAAAGTTACAAGAAATATTATGCTACAAAATCGAGAAGTACAACTTTATCGTAATGCGACTATTTAAATGAAAAATAATGCGTTAAGTCGGATAACTAAGCATCATCGTATGTTATATGCGGCAGCCAATTATTATTCATTGCGATAATGTACTTACTGTTTTCGTGAAGTGGTGAAGTGTTTGGAAGTGTTCATCGTTGTTCTTTATTGTTTTAGTTATTATTTGTTATAAGCTGCTGTTAATTGTTGTTAATACTTGTTACTTGGTTGGCTAAGAAAATATTCGTAAATTGGACATTGCAATAAAATGTTGAACAACCATGCGTCACGTGTTCTGGTTTGTTTACATTTAGTTAAGTACCTAAACCGATGGGAGTATAGGTGAATTTATCTATGTTTTGCATCACATTATTTCAAGTCGGATGATGTCAGTCCAATGACAAAAAATGTAGTTCGCAATGCCCTCTACGATTTTTATTTAAAAAACTTTTTCCTGAAACCAATAGTTTCCAAGAAAAAAGCATTTCAATTCTTTTTTATTCATTTTTGAATTTCTCAAAATCAGCAAACAGCGCGACCTTTTTAATTTTTCTGTGACCTCTTGACATGTCCCCCTAACGATTCATTATGTTAAATAAGGCTAGGTCTTTATTCGGAGGGCAATTAATTATTCCTTACATATTGATTGAACTATCACCATCATTATCAAACGCAATAAGTTCATTAATATAGCCCTTAAGGTCCTTAAGGTTACATTTTTTCATATTATATTTTATATTATATTTATTCTAATGACTCTCAATTGTTCTCTCGGTTGTAAAGGAGGCTCGTGCCCTTAGGCGATACAGTATATTATATTTTTGCAAAGAAAATAATGAAAAATATAAATGATATACCTTGGTGCCGGATTTTGCTCTGCCGGTAGTTGAAGGCTTTGTTGGCTTAGCTGGAGACTTTTGAGACCGAGCGCTGTTTATATCCGACTCCTTATTGACCTGCGAAAATGTAATATGAGGCTCATGTATCCGACTAGAATAGGATAACATTTATGGTACTTCAGTAAAGGAGACGGGCGAAACTTCATAGAACCTTGGGCTTAGCCTTACAGAGTTGGTTTATGCATTATTTTATAGGGATAAGATAAGTACATCGAAATTAAAATTAAAAATCCTTGCACCAAATGGGAGTAAAGAGATAATCGGTATTTATTACAAAATAAAATTACTGTAACTGACATTTTTTTCATGTGCAACCTTTTTATAGTATATCGATGGTGCTGGCAGTAGGAAGAAAAACGTAAAGTCAAATGTCAACGGATGCTGACAAGAGTGACTGAGTGACTGTACCAGACTGTACGATAAAGCTTATTTTACTCATTAGATGTTATTGTTTGATATTGTTAAAGGCACATTGAGCAATAAGAAAGCATTGTCCGTTTCAATTTCATTTGTCATCTTCAGCAATTAATAATAATTAGAACATCATCTAATCATAAATCAATTTCGAATGATTTATTTTGTTCTGTGTTGAATAAATATACCGGGTATCTCAAGACTGCTACCGAAAACGAAGCCGGCTGGTAGTTTTAGTGACTACAAACACAAAGCAACTAAAAATTTCACAAAGAATCGCGACAATTATTTTTTATGATTTTTTAAATATCGTCATTTTTGGGTGGTAAATCCAAAGTTTTTGCTAAAATAATAATTTAAACTCTTGTATACCTTAGATTATTTATAAATAAAAGGGTTTACACTATTATTTTAGGAAAAAATGTATTTACCACCCAAATATGGTAATAGGAAAAAAATAACAAAATAAAAATTGTCGCTTTTTTTTGCAACTTTTCTGTTGCATTGTGTCTGAAGTCGCTTAAACTAACACCCGGCTTCGTTTTCGGTAGCAGTCTTGATATACCCTGTATATATAATAAATGATTATTACATGGCAACAGCAACCTGTTGTTCGTTTTACGACAAATAATTACTATAATAATTTTTAATGCCTAGTCTTCCAACCAGAGAACTATCAATAAAAATATATTTTTGCAGTAATATGGGGAGATTTTAGTGTACTCTTCAATAACCAGAGGCTCTATTTTATTATTATATTCGCAAATATTCGGTACACGGGAAAACATGAGTCGGAAAACGTGATACGTTCGACAAAATATTTTCAAATAAGCAAAGTTGTTAAAATAGGAAGTTACAATATTGAAATCCAACCAATGAGTTCAACATAATTCACACCGTACACACAGCAATTAGGTGCACTCGAGATATATGACATTTATGTCATTTATTAGAAGATGGCGTGATGACAGGCCGCTATGAAAATCTATTATATACTCAATGAATTATTAATTTAATATTTCCATTGTAAAACATCTTTATTATGTTTCGAGGAGAAACAAAAAAATAAATAAAAAAGAATATTAGTGAATCTTTCTTAAGTGTAAGGTCAGGCCCAATTTCGTCCGTCTCCTCTTTCTAAGGAACTTGATTGTGTGATCGCATTATTTATTATTTGCTTTTATTGCGCTGAATGGCGACACTAGTGTGCCATCGACGGTAAGCGATAAGACCGCTCATAGACAGTAGCAAAACCAAACAATGCCCATAATTACAAAGCAATGCTTGGCATGTTGAGATGTCAAGTCTCATTGATTAGTACTTCCTCTAGCTACAATATCTTTGAAACCAGAAGACAACAGTGCATTAACACTATTTTTGGCGGCCTGTAACAAATTATGAGGGACCTACGACCAGTAATTTGCTGCAACTTGTATCTGATATATTTTCATTTATTTTTAGCGACAGGATTTTTTTTAAATCATTCTCTACACATTAATTAATGTAGTCGTTTCTAATAATTAAAATTCAGAAAGATAATTTGTACACACAAAAAAACAGTATATTATGTTACCGCAAACAATTTGTACTACATGTTGCCTGTTTTATACGACTGTCATAAGAGTTAAGATAATTGTCACTTTACTGGCCGAGTTAGAAGTAAGAAAATAATTCAGTGAAGTGCTCATGGACACTTAGACACATCGCTCTAATTGGACCTTATTCCGAAATGGCTCCTTGCGTAGTCCTTATAATTCTTAGGAGACCTTTAAAATTACATAACAAGATATTTTTCATTAACTGTTGTTGGCATGTGCCAAGTCAAGTCAAGTGCAAGAAGTGCGTGGTGGCCTGTTGGTAAAACGGACTAGACGCGGCAGCCAACATGTTCACGGTGGTCGCGGGTTCGAATCCCAGGACGCACCTCTGACTTTTCGGAGTCATTTTTGTATTGATAGTCAATCACCACGCACTAAAACGGTGAAGGAAAACATCGTGAGGAAACCTGCATACCTAGCGATTTATAAGAATTTCTATGGTATGTACCAACCCGCACTAGGCCAGTGTGGTGGACTATATGGCCTAACCACTCTCAATCGTACTCTCGATTGTAGAGTAGGCCCGTGCCCTGCAGTGGGACGTATATGGGCTGATACAGTACAGTTGTTGGCATTACTTATATATCGTTCATTTTTATTAATATTTTTTTATTCTCTTAACTGTTTAGTCCTTGATGAAAATTAGAATTTGAGATCAAGGAATCTGATATACATAATATGTATTATTTTAAAGGATAAGAATGCTTCAGTGGCGTATTTATACTACGGTACGGTTACAAATCTGAAATCTCGGGTTCGAATCCCGGGCGGGGCAAATTGATATTGGCTGTTTCTATTTATTACTAGCTCGGATTCAGGAATTTGTATCCCATATGGCGATAGGCTCGCCTCCTATCGTATAGTGGGATGGAACGTTCATGGCGAAATGTGGGTGCCCTGGTTACACCTTGCCTACCCCTTCTGGGAAAAAGGCGTGAGTTTATGTATGTACGTATGTAGGATTCAAAAAATCTTTCATTGTATTTGTATACATACATAACCTCACGCCTTTTTCCCAGAAGAGGTGGGCTGAGGTGCCAGGGTACACATTTCACTTTGTATGTTCCGTCCCACGATGTGATAGATAGCGAGCCTAGCATATCGAGCACAAATTCCTGACTCTGGGCTGATAAATGAATAGAAAAATCCAATATCACTTTGCCCAACCCAGGATTTGAACCCGAGACCTCAGCTTTGTAAACGTACCGTAGTACAACTACGCCACCGAGCCAATCGAGGCACGCGAGTGTATTTGCGTATACAATAAAATACTTAAAATATATGAAAATGAAATACGAGGTAAACTTACGCTTGAAGAGTGATGTTGCGATGTGTATTTTTTCTTCGACTGGCTCATATCTGGCGGTGGAGATGGTTTCAATCGTATGTAAGGCCAGTTTATTTCACCTTTTCCCGAACAGCGGGCTAACTCCTCAACTATGCCAATTGGTGATAATGAACTAAGAACTGCTACAATTTCCAACTGTAATTAAGAAAATTTGTCAGGGTTAGAACAAATAAGGGTAATGGTATTGTCGAGTTCTTATTTCATCAAAACGTTCAGAATTAGGATAGCTATTTTCATCCGTCGTCTATGGATATAGTATTTAGATTATTTCGTGTTTTGTTTCTTATTTTAGGGTCTGAAATTAGACATAGGTAAGTCCAATTTTGTATGATTATTTCACCCTAATAAACCCTAAATCTATGCCAAAATCTATCTGTATCTGTATCAGCCCATATACGTCCCACTGCAGGGCACGGGCCTACTCTACAATCGAGAGTACGATTGAGAGTGGTTAGGCCATATAGTCCACCACGCTGGCCTAGTGCGGGTTGGCGGACTTACATACCATAGACATTCTTATAAATCGCTATGGTATGCAGGTTTCCTCACGATGTTTTCCTTCACCGTTTTAGTGCGTGGTGATTGACTATCAATACACACATGACTCCGGAAAGTCAGAGGTGTGCCCTGGAATTCGAACCCGCGACCACCGTGAACATGTTGGCAGCCGCGTCTAGTCCGTTTACCAACAGGCCACCACGCACTATCATGCCAAAATCTATACTTTACATATTCAAAACGTCTGTATGTAGTAATATTTTCAAGGTAAAATGTTCAAATAATATTAACTCTAACCAAGAAACCTAAATTTAGTTAATGGAAGCGGGCAGACGTTTATTGACAAATTGAACGATATATTGACAGCAAATAATGATAAAGGCCCATATTTCGAGGAAGATAAAGACGCACTTACGTCTGGGGAAGTAGCAGCCACTCTAAAACTGACAGCTTCATGTTTAGTAACGGAAATCTGTACTCCTCCCAGTATATTTCTTCTGTTTGGTATAAATATCTCGTCTATATGTAGTTTGTTGGCAGCAGGAAGAGGAATTTCGTTGCATGCCTCGAAATCATTGTCACAGACGTGGAATACTCCGTCAGTGGAAGTAAGGACTGTGAGTTGCCAGTGGCAATCTAGATTTGTACCACAGGGTTGATTTAGTGTACCGTGGCCCATTACTGTATATCTGAATGAGAACCGATTTTTAAGGAAAAATGTAAATGTCTAAATACGGTATCAAGTATATGAGTTCAAAGTCATATATGGTTGAAGTATAATATATAAAATCTGAAGCGATCTTTACTATTAGCAATTCATTTTCTGTATTCTGTATCAGCCCATATACGTCGCACTGTAGGGCACGGTTCTCCTCTACAATCGACAGTACGATTGAGAGTAATTAGGCCATATAGTCCACCACGCTGGCCTAGTGCGGGTTGGCAAAACATTTTAATCAGGTTTTATTTTCATTTCGCTAGTGTTTCTTTTTTTGTTCATAGGCTCAAATTCGCTTCACGGTCAAAGGTATAAACTACATTATATACAAATATCACGGATTCAGAAATACAGCAACCAAATAACTCACCCATAATTATTAGGTGCAAAATCAAAAGTAATATGTGCGTTGTATGCCTGAGGTAGTTGCACACCCGTATCATTATCATAAACTGCCAGTGTGGTGTACTGAAGAGTGCTTTGAACATCAAAATGCACTTTGACATGAGCGTGGCAGTAGAAAACTCCTTGGAAATAGGGGATCCATTTGCATTTAGGTGTTATTAAGGTCGCTCCCGTGTGTTGCTGTAAACCATGCACTCCGCTAAGTGCTGAAGCCACGGAGTATGAGTATTTTGCCCCGGGATACATCGCGAAGAACTCGTTCATAAGTGCCGACAGCACGTCTAAGTTGCCAAACGCATTTTCCATTATCTAAAAAGTAAATTCATCCTTGTTATATATACACACATACCCATATTATCTAACCGTCTTTTGAAAGCCTTCACAGCGCAGACAGTTAAGACATCGCCTATTCTTATAGGCTTATTTCGTAATTTCTGTCGCTCTTGACACAACATTGGTATTTCAATGTTAAGTCTAAATGTTGTTTCGGAAAGTTACATGCTTTGTCACACTTACTTTTAATTTGATAATGATCATGATCGTTCTAACTATTTATTGCAATAAACTCACGTATTTCGAAACTTCGGGCGTGAAGGTAGCATGTGAATTTAGACACTTTCTGACCCACGTTCCTCTCCAATGAGCTTGTATGCACGTGGCTGCTTCGTGTTTCCTCACAACTTTCTCCCTTTCATCTTTCAACACTCCACATGGAAGTTCCTCCGTCGCTAGCTCACATACTTGGGATGTTAACGGCTCAGTAGGTAGTGTCAGTAGTTTTTGCATGGTAATGGGGTCTACTAATGACTTTTCTTCTGCTGCCTAAGGTGACAGATAGCTATAGTTGTGTTTATTTACATACTGATTAAATAACTGTATTCTGTGACAAATAATGTTTTCTTTCTTTGAATTGTTCATATTCTTGTATGATTACAATGCTATCTTACTCACTCTGGAATCTTATGTTTCTTTTTAAATAAAGACCAATAAGAGGATAATGTGAATACCTGTTCCTCCAGCATTGCTTCTGTAATTTCAATTTCTTCAGACTCTGGCATCAAACAGTCGCACGGATCCGTCGAGATAATGTATCTTAATGATTTAGATGGCTTGGGTTTCGGAGGAAGACCAAAATCAGGATCACATAAGTAACGTCTTAGCACCGTGCATACTAATCGAAATTCTGCAGTTTGTAGCCTTTTGAAAAGCAGTGACTGCAACGCTTGCCTAAACATCCAGTGAATGAGCGTTTTATCGTAACCTACAATTTCATTGTCCCAAGGTAGATCTGGCTGGTATGACCTGAATAAAAAATAAACAATACTATGTAAAAAAAAAACATACTTTTAACGTTTTGTAGTAGAATATGAAAACATTGTGTATACAAAACTCAATTAAAATATACAACAAAACTATTTCTAACATTGGTAAAATAAAAGAATTCGATGACACATAATACTGACCGGAAAAGAATCTGATGGATTTTTTATTAATCTAGTTCCACCAATTGGGACATATGATAAAGTTAATACCTCTTACCTATAGAATTCTCTATCAGACGATGCAATATTTGGATTAGATCTATTCACTTTTGTCCAATTACTAAAAGCAGTGCCGAGAGCTAATAGAAATCTAGAAGCCCAAGGACACTCCCTCACTGCAGCACACTGGATCACATCCCGAGTGCCCAGAAGAAGAGAAGATTCACTTAGAAGCATAATGTGCCAGTTCATTCTAGAATGGACCCAAATTCTGAAAAAAATAAATTAAACAACTGATGATAACGATTATAATTGAATTTTAGGAATATGAAATATAGATTTTTATGTTGTGCTATTGTGCCATTTCTCAGTTAACAATTAATATTATCGGTCGTCTCTGGCATCACAAAATATGAAATAATCTTACCAGTTTCAAAATAAACTCGAAAAATATAACCTCGTTAAGAAATATATGAATAGGTACCTGCAAAAATGTCTCCCCGGCTGAAATTTCACTTCAATCGAGTCGTAGCCACGAGTCGCCACAAAAGCCTTCGCCACAGGCAGTTCACAGTCCACGAACCATTCAAACCTCTCCATGATTAGATAACCTGGCTCTATATAATCCACTACAGGTACACCGCAATTGAATAAGACCCTTGGATGTAGTATGTTTAGTGATATACAAAGGTCATTTTCCTCTGGTCCATCTATTTGTAAGTACAGTGGTGCGGCCTTCGGTGCAGCGACGTCGATTGCTTTATTTGGAGCCCCTTTCGTTATACGAATTGGCGGGTTACTCGCCGCCGATGTGAACTCAAACATCGACGGGTAATAAAGAATATTGATCTGTTTCACTAAGTTTTGTAACTGAAATTAAATATTTCTAAAATTATATTTTATTTTCAAATAAAACTATTTTTAGGATTTTATAGCGAATTTGGTTTGAATTTAATATAATGTATAATTTCCTGATGTTTCAATTACTTTACAGATTTAGTAGTCAAAAATGTAAAACTAATTTAGCGACAAGATCCGCAAAAAAAAGTTAGATTTATTTATTTATTTTGTTGTGTTTTTTTTATTGATAAAACAAACGTCACACAATGAGTTTAAACTCTCTCGTCTCTGAATTTAAACGAAATATTTTGTTGAACACAATATTACTGCTAATAAGAACAGCTATGCAGGAAATAAGTGATAAGTCAGTGTAACCTATTAAAAAAATATTTAGGATTTAAATAGACAAATAATATTTTCAATATGTTGAATGTCGTGGAGAGTAATTTTTGCTCAACAGTGTATACCGATTCCGCGGTCAGGGCGACCACACTTAATTCAGCCGTACAATATAATTATTATTATGAATAATTTATGAACTGCTCTGAATTTGAACTCCTGTATGATCACTGTATTGTAAACTTATTTTGAAAAGAGCAACGCTAGAGTTTCTTGCCCGTTCTTCTCTGGCGAAAACAGCCTTGTGAACTGGGTGGTAGTGGGAAAAAAAAATATGACTGAATCTAAATAGTGTATGACATTTTATGGATTCAATAAATATTTTCATTTCATTTCATTTCATTAATATCCTCATAACAATTTATGAAAAAAAAAACAGTTTTTCGAACCCTAAAAGAATAAAGGAAGAAACAACTCCCAGATATTTGGAAAGCAAACCTTTTTCCGACTATCACATTGCTTATCCTTTCAGCAGGACTTTATCGTGTGAATTTTATTTGTATTATTATTTTCAGGACTTGGACAATTTACTAGTGCCTTTGTGTTGAAAACCAACGGACTAGGTAGACAGGCTTAGTTTCAAATTATTTTTTAAAGATATTTTATTGCTTTTAATTTATATTAAACCTTGTAATTTCATTTTGACGATGATTTAATAAAAAAAAAACAATCAATAAGAGGAGTTCAGTAATATTTGTGTTATCCACATACATTTATTTTTGACATTTGTTACAGGTCCGGGTATTTGTGGGACCGAAAAGACACTCGTACACTCGTAGTTTCTGTTACCCAAGAAGAAAGATATGATCTCTTGGGTTAGGACTATTGCTTTTATCGTATTTATTAAATGTTGAAAAATCCTAAGAAAGTCATTTAAAGCAATTTTCTAATTAGCTACGGAGATATACGTAATTACCCGTACTGTGCCTTTGTAGGTTTAAGAAATAGTCTAGAAATATATCACAGGGAATTCACCGGATCAAATTGAATCCATTCGCGTAGTTCCTCTTTTAGTTGCTGATTTCCTGTCGATACGGCTGTGTTTGATCGGTTCACTTCTTTTGTCTTTTTAATCTGTATAGAGGGACATATAAGTATTATAAACACATTAATGTTAGATTCCATTTGACGCTGAATCATTTAGATTTTCGTGTGAATAATTAATACCGCGGGTTCCGAAAGGTCTTTATCATTGTACATTAACCTATCTATGTATCTTTAAATTAAATAGTAGAAAGCCAGTACCCATGTGTATGAAATAACATAAAAATCACAACATTTCAGCTTTATCTCATTTAGTAAATATGAGAAAAATATCAATACAACTATTCATCCTACACATACATATTTGGAATCCCTCTCGCTGGCAATTGAAGATTCATAGAAAAGCCCAGGAAATCACCCTTGTTCGAATCACCTGATCTGCCTACCAAACGCAACAGGAAAACAACGAGATAAAAAGGCTTTAGGTACTACCTGAAAAAAAAAAACTAACCGGTGGATTGGTTCTGTCGTGCTCCTCTCTGAAGCCGAAGGTAATCTGTAAAACAAGAGGGCAACGTTGATGCGAAACTATTTTCTCGAAGTAGGCGGAATTCTGGTACAGATTGAAAATCCCCACGTAGCGCCACGTAGCAATGCTTATGTGAATGTAATGTGACGTATGTCTCGTTTTATTTATGCGACAACATTGAAACGCAGAATTTTTGATTATCGAAATAGCGAACATGCTATGAGTGACACAAAATATATAATATCTTGTTTCTATATTAAGTTTTACATACATACATAAACTCACGCCTTTTTCCCACAAGGGGTAGGCAGAGGTGCCAGAGCACCAACATTTCGTCTTGTATGTTCCGTCCCACGATGTGATAGGCGGCGAGCCTATCGCCATATCGGGCGCAAATTCCTGACTCTGGGCTGATAATGAATAGAAAAATCCAATATCACTTTACCCAACCCGGGATTTGAACCCGAGACCTCAGCTTTGTAACCGTATCGTAGTACATCTACGCCACCGAGGTAGTATTAAGTTTTAGTTATTAAAATATTTGCTCAATTACAAATATGAGATGGGTTAGAGAATTAGATTAGAGGCCTGCGGATTCGATCCCCACATCAAGAGAAATTTATTTTTTCTTTCGGGTCTGGGTGTTTCTGAGACCGAAAAATCTCTCGTAGTTCCTGACACCGAAGACAAAAGACTTGAACTTAGTGTGGGTGCAGAACTATGTATGTGAATGTTGGGTGTTATTTATTAATTTTAATTCCTTGGTTGAAGGTAAAATATATAAAAATATATGTTCCAATAACTTTGTGAATTCTCAACAGACAAATATATTACTTACAGACTCAGTGCTTTGTACGTCCAGAAGGTGTGGAGCATATGAAAGTTTTAACAGCCCGTTTACTTTCAGAAATCGTGTGCGGGGACAGTCATAGGCTTCGTACAGTCCGTGTCTGCGAGCCCAGTCCACCCAGCGATAATATTTCCAATACGCCACATCTGACAAATAAATAAAGTAGGTAAATATCTAGTAAATACTAAAAAGCCACAATTTGTTGACACTGTTTGCTGATTAAAGGCAAAACATTGCATTAGTACAATTTCATATGAACCCTGTGCCCTTAGTAATTTTTCGAGACTTTTGCATTGAATGGCTATTTTTATTCCGCCACGAAATTAATACTCCTAGTTATTGCATCGTAACTAAATTTCTAACTTAGCCAGAGATTTCAACTTGTATTTATATTTCAAGATATCTAATGAGCATCACATTTTGCGTACAATTCGTTTCAGGATTACATTAAGTTATTGATTTTTAATTAAATTCTATGTTGTTAATTATTATATAATCGAATACCTGGTTCTGGAAGGGGCTTTTTCAGCGGCAGATCTCTAGCCATGTTTGCAAGTAAAGTCATTTCGTGTCCCGGCGTGATGCCGGGCAACGTGTAAGGCGGTTCGTTCTTTGTGTCACGTATAGTAATGTAGGCTATAGAACTCCGCTAAACAGGAATACAAATAAATTCAATTAAATACTTAAGTAAAAAGTCCCGTTTCTATACATGTGTGAATCATGTCAAAACTTGTATTCAGTCACAGTCAATAAAAAAAAATGTCTACGTAAAACAATAAAATAATAATAAAAACAGTTACATAGTCTTGACTCCACACTAAGATCGAGTTTTGTGTCGTGGGTATCAAGAACTACGAGAAACTTTGGGTCTCACACACCCATACCTAACTTGATTCTCGCATAAAACAATATCGACGCTCTATTCATAGAACTCTCGACTGATGAAATCAGAAAAATAGACTATAAAAAATATAATAAATCAATTATTTTTTACAAAAGTCATAAATAATGAAAAGAAAGAATATTTGATTTGAAAATTATTGGTTCTTTGCACCACTCAAATAATACAGTATTTTATCCAACTATGGCTCGATACTTCATCGTTCAACTTACAATCAAAAACTACTTTCATTGATTTATCGCTGACAAATTCTAATAATTTTGTAGCTAGACAAACAATTTTTATCTAGCTTCTTCAACTTAGTTTGTTATTCAGCACGATGCACGGAACTTAGATGGACTATCTCAACTTTTTCCTGTTACCAACAACAGCGGATCAGGAAACAAAATATTTCCAAGTTTTATTCAATCACGTAAGTTAGATGGTGTCAGATGAAGTAGACTGTAGAAGACTAGAATATCGACAGCTGTATGTTTCAGACAGCTATGATAAATCATATTAGATACCTACGGATTGGCTTCAGCGGTTTATCATTCATCTTTAAAATATTCAGTGTAACATTACAATAAAATAAAAATAAATTAAATTAAATTAGAGGCTGCTAGTAGAGTATCGGATGATATAAAGAAGTTTGTGGCTACATTTCGTTAAATAATTAATTTAAGTGAACGAAGGCTCACACAAGACAATGACGTCACCACCTAGTATGCTTTTACGGAGACAAAATCTATGACAGAAGATGGTAATCTCGTCTTAATAAAAATATGAATTAGTTTTACTCTAACAACAGTGGTCTCCTTGGCTGCAGGTTTCTTAGTGCTTTTGGACTTGACAGTACTTGCTAACGTGTCGTCATCATCGTCCCATGAAAACACGGGCACTTCCATTGTTATCAATTTCCACAAATCTTCAAGATCTGTAAATGAAATAATATAGCCAACCAAGAATTATTTATGTTCCCATTTTTTACTTAAATTTAACAAATACCTATACTCGGAAATCGAATCCGAGATCAAAAATGTAAACAAACAAATGTCATTGTAAAAGTGACATTTCAGGGTTATGAAACATTTTGTCATAAACATATTGGGTATAATTTGATTAGTGAATAGATTCAAATGTTGTGAGTACTATGTTTTATTTATTTATATTTATTTTTGAATGTTACACATTTTGAATGTTTTATTATGCCTGTCGACGTGACCCTTGACTAGGGCCCAAACTAATTCTAATGGGTTTAACTCACAATGATTTTCAAAGGCCATAGTGCGTTCGTCTAAGAACACGAGCGCCAAAAATAGGAACAAAATAGAACAAAAACTTAACAGAAAACGTGAAACCAACACCACGACGACGTAACTTTATCACATGATGCACATTCATCAAGTTAAGCAACTAAATGAACTAAAGGGAGGTGTTGCAGGCGTCAAAGCGACTTATTTGTAGTTAAGGAGACTAAATAAAAAAAAGTATTTTTCAGGGGCCTAAGGTTACGAATTTCTGCATAATATCTGTAGCATAAAATATTTTCGTACCATTTTTTTCACATATCTAAAAAAGAAGTTGAAATTGTAGTTTATGTAAATATTATACCAAAGAATTTTTATTTGGCTTTGTTTTATACTTATTTAACGAATGAGAATAATTCCAACCTATTTTTTTAACGGTTGTGAACAAACTACCATGACAAATTATTTTATTGTGATGTTAACACATTTGTTTACATTTTTGATCTCGGATTCCATTTCCGAGTATAATATACACTATGTAATAATTTTGTTGAAATTTCTAACAGTGCGTATCTGCACCGAACATTTACGTATAAAGTTTCTAGCTTCTTTTACCTATTCAAGATAATGTTAAAATAAACTTATAAAATATTCGCTTAAGTGTATTGGAAAAATGGTGAACAATCATTATATATTAAATTATTATACATACTTAGTCTATAAAATCTCTCAAAATTAATAAATACACACAACGGTCACATACAAAGCCCTGACCCCACATTATGAACAATAAAGTTTGTGCAGCGCTGTGAGTATCAGGCGCTACGAGAGACCTTTTGAAAAGACTCAAAGCATTTGCCCCGGTACGAGGATTGAACCCGCGACCACTCATTTCAAACTCGGCGTCTAATCAACTAAGCTATGGAGACTATCAAAATAACTAAACAACTGCCGTATATTGCAAAACGCATTTTCTTACCCGTAAGATGATAAGTGAGATTGACACCGCCAGTTAGCGTATGCATCACGTCGAACTCCGATATGGGCTCATCTTCATAACTCTCTGTATCCTCGTCGGAATTCATATCCGGAGCCGCCAATTTCAAAAGCGCCTGCTCGATTTTAATTGGCAATTATCAGGTGTGGGTAAATTGTGTAAGCTGCTCGCAGGCGCTTAGACGGCAGAGGTAATTAGTTTATTGTTTATAATTATTTGGAGGTATAATTCAAAAAGTTAAGTAAAGCAACATAAATAAGTGATAAAAATTGGGTCAACGAATTTAATATTCCAGATATAGAAAACGAATTAGTTTCTTTCATAATTTCCATCACGCAAATCTAATACAACAATCATAATTCGCACGGCGTTGACTTAGCTAGAAGTAAGTAGCAGAGTCTTTTAGGACTGACATGATGCATGGTCTCACTTGAACAAATTTTATGCTCACTTTTTTTGTCTGTGAGTCAAAAAATCGGTAAGTAACCGCGAAAATATTAAATTATACTCATTAACGATACCAGTTCAAACTACCCACTTAACTGCCTAAATGCAATTCTAATTAATGAAAACCACTACAATTAAAGTGACGTATAAACTTGTTAAAATACATAAAAACTGGATAGAAGTAATGGAAATTAATGAATTTTATAATAGTGATTATGACGCTAGTGAGCGTCACGCCTGCCCACAGACAGTAGCAATTTAAATTAGAATCTATGATGATCAGTCCGTAGACTGTACTGCGATCTTTACTCTGAGGTATTAAGTTTTAATAATTTTAATGGCCACCAATCCCTGGTAACACATATTTCTGGAACAGAACATAAAACTACCATTTACACTTTGTGGTCTAGCCATACAGACCAATACCAATTTCCTTATTCTATCCGTTTTCTTTACGCTCTCTTCTCAACTTGATGGGACAACACATCCATGATCCAAGCGTTGTGGATATTCATGGACGGCAATGGTTGTTTACCAACAGTTCTATTTACTCGTGTACCGGACCTATGCAATGAAAAAATATCCCCTTACATTGATCTGTCCTCTTTCCATCTCTGCATTCATAGGCAGATAACTGTTGAGCATGCCTAAAGATATTACCACATATCACTGGAGTCGCTTTGCATTGCACAAGTCTCTTACAGCAATAAGTAGGTCTAGTTCTCTCATAGTGATTTCCTCGCAACTCATCTAAGAAATTCTTTAACACCGCAGCACTCAATTTTGTACAAATTTGCGGTAAATGAGTAAATCAATCTTCAATTTATTTCTTAGCGTGGCGCGCATATTTTCGCGGTCTTTCACTCCTAACACTGATAATGGTAAAAGTTGGTTAGGCTTATTGAATATTTATTAGGTCTGTTGCCGCACGATACAATACTTCACGGTCGTGATTTTCTTATAATATATTTCTTAGTTCTTTTTTATATTGGTACATTATTATTGGTCTTTGATGAATACCACTGACGCTAAATCAGTTTTGAAGTAAAGGGTCTGTGATCTGCTTTTTAATAATGAAAAAAATTCTTGTTATGTCTAAATTGCTCTCTATATCTTTGTAAGGCTTTTAATACAACAAATATTACTCGCCATAGAGCCCAAAGCCATGTTTGAGTTAATTTCAGTATTGAATAAAATGTTCGTGGCGCTCCATCAAATATAAAGTACCATCGTTATCATTAATTTGGTAATTAAAATCTGCTTACCTTACATAGAAGCAAAGGCCATAAGTAAACTTCATTAGCAGTGACTGTAGCCGGTACTTGCTTCATCCCCAGCTTGGCAACATTCGTCTTAGAGGAGAGGGGACTAAATGGAAGAAGAGGCGAGCCAGTAGCATCTACTGGAACTTGATCGCTCACCCACACACATCGCCAGGCTCCGAGGTAGAACAAACGAACTAGGTAGCAACCTGGGATCAGACAATAAACTTTTTTTAACTTAATGCATCCCACTGCAGGGCAAAATTTTTCCCCTCATTCTCCACAATTCGCGCTCTAAAGAGAAAAAGTTTCTTCTGGAAGAGATCACTAGTAGTGATAAGACCGCCAGTTGTTACACTATTTCAACAGAATGTAAACTGTGTACTTGTATGTAAAGTGTTATCTCTATCTATATATCTAAAGAAATTTCAGGCCACGTCGGCTCGAGAGCATCCAGGTCATCTCGTCAGCGATTTTGAGATCTGCGCCGGTGTCGTCAGCCATCAAGTATCCATTGGGTGACGATATTTACTCAAAGATCTGGAGGCATTCGAGATGTTAATCTTATTAAATTGTTTTTTTTTTTTCGGGTCTGGATGTATGGGAGGCTAAAAATCTTTCGTAGTTTAAGATCAAACCATAGTCTATCGTCTGATAAGACGTATCGCAGTTTCGGTTTAGAATGGTGTATGTCGCTGTGATGAATTTATTTGTTAATAATGCCAGTCTATATGAAACCTTTACCCTGTGGTTTGGGGGTACAAGAATTCCTCCACGGTATCCTCTGCCCGTCGTAATATTATATAATTATTACGGCTTTGAATATTATATGTGCTGTTGCCCAGATTAACCTTTATATTAATACAACTAATAGTATTCGCATGAGTGCACGCAAAAAATATTATTGCTTTAATAATAGCGTACGAAAATTTTGTAATGGAAGTTCTTTGTACCGATATGTTCCCATATTCCCCTGTGAATACTCACGGAAAATGTGTAGGGAATGATGAAAAAAATTTAAATTTTCATATATCGCTTTCAGTGAAGTGTAATGTCACAGATTACGGTTTTTAACAAAGGCAAAGAAGGACTTTATGACGTAAGTGCTCTTTTAATAACGTTTTTCCTTTGTCGTTTATAGCTCCTGTAATGATTCGTTGTACTTTATTGTATAATTTCGTTCTTGTGATGTTTTTGAATGTGTATGTAAGTGATGGATAAAATACTATTGGATCAAAATGAAACAGCGGTGGTCACCATTTTTGGACAGTCCTGGTCTATGTTGCTGTCCACCACCAGGCTTCATACCAGGTGAGTAAATGTGGTATTTCGCCCGCCAGCCTTCCGGTCCGAATGAGAACACGAAGTTTTCCCATTGATGTTCCACCTACAAATTTATCATCATCAATGATATATTATACAAATACGACGTAGATATCGCACTAGCACTTCAAAAGTGAGGCGTTCAAATTCGGGCAATTGGTGTAATTTCATCTAGTCGCATAGCAACGGCGACAGAAGGAAGACCTCAGTGCTGTCAACATAATTTATTTCGAAAATATTGTCTAAAGTGTCGAATTGTGTGTTTTAAAAGTGTTAAAACAATGGTGCAAAAATATGAAACTAAATTGGACCTACACAACATACGTAAGTATATAAAAAACACACAAAATTAAATTTTTATTTTAAATTAGTAAACAGCGCCTTCAATTGTATAAGAAGGATCGCCTAATACAAAGATTGTGAAGTGCGATAGGGACCAAAAGCGTACGTCATAGATTAACAAGTCAGAAGCGAAACCGATCATACAGAAAATTCACGATGAAAGTTTGAATGGATTTGGATAGTTGTATATTTGTTTCTAATTCAATCATATTTAAAACGATTAAGTTATTTGTTATGAATTATTTTCATAATAAATAACATTATTAAATACATTAGCTTCCCCATATATTTTGAATAACTATATTTACATATTATATCATTGAATGTTTCCAGATTTCCACGTGATGAGCTTTTGAGACGTAAATGGATATGCACTAAGCACAGCTCGGACAAAAAGAGGGGATCGTGACTGGATGCCTTCAAAACTGATTAATATTGGTTTAGCACATTTAATTATGAATAAAAATATACAACTACAAAAATATATATATCCACCTAAAAGAACCCTGCACCATCGGTTGTAGTATCGGTTGTTTACTAGTGGCAGGTCGCTCATATGTTACCACCATGTGTAGGTACCACCGCAATGTCTATTTCCCCCGCCACACGGCAGTTTAAATGCCATGTTATGTTCCGGTTCAAAGGACATTCTCTCCCGAGTAATCGCTGTACTTATAGTTAAGATCTTATGTCTCGGGATGGCGAGCGCAGTGAATGCCAAGCATTGCTTTGTAATTTAAGGTGTCTTGGTTTCGCTTATGTCCACGAGCGGTCGTATCACTCGTCATCATTAAAACAAAAAAAATATTAATAAGAGACATTTTTCAGTGCATGCTTACCATAAACTAATATAAAAAACGGCAATCAATTTATTTTTTATTTTATCAAGGTTGTAAGCAAATAAAAATATATTTGTTTCAGGATGGCCGTACCACAGGTAGACTCATGTAGCAACCTCAAAGTTAATATATTAAATACTTATAAAACCAAATAGGTAGTTTTATTTATCGTTACCCTTCTGTTTCTATCGCTTCGATTCTATGTTTGGATAGCGCAATGCTATCTCTTTTCGTCTCGTACTTTCTGTATAATCTGTTTCATTCACTAAAATTGTCATAAGTATTGACAAATGAGTATGTATAGATAGCAGTACAGTTTTTAAACGTCACGCAATATGGATATGCGTCATCTTTAATAAAACATCATTGATCATCATCATTAAAATTTGTTAGCTGATATGTTTGAATATTTTAAGCCTGAGGGTTTTATTATTGGCTTTTGCCGGCGGTCGAGCATGCGACCCGCATGATGGTAAGCGAACACCGCTGGTCATAGACCTACGCAGTACCAGGGGCCGCTGCGTAGGTACCGTAATTTTTTTGGGTTTCTAATGACGTTTGTTTATATATATTCATTTTATACTGCCTAGTTCATTTGACCATAATATTATGATAATACAGTGCTACTTAAATAGGGCATCGACTATGCCGACAAACAAGAGACCGATGTCTTACATGGTAAACTGTCTGATCTCAAAAGATGGCCTATTTGTATGACTTGTAATGGGAGAGAATACACTTTGTAAGGCGCGATTCGTTCCGATATAAATACCTTAAAGCTATAAAACTGTATATTTTCAAAAGCCTCAATTTTAAATTCTTACGATAAGTCCTTCGACTCTTTCCAGCATGAAACAAGCACACAATACTTTTCTACAAAACGACGACCGAAGCAGGACTTGAGTGTGGCTTAATTGGATATCTGTAGCAGCCATCTTACCGCCGTCATTTTCCTGAAATAATTGAAAGGTTACAATTTTCGTTCTTGAAATAATTTCATCCGAACTGTTCTTATATTATGGTTTGTGTGAGTATTTGTAAATTCTGCTTGTTTTTTTTTTTCAATATGTAAATAATACAATATTTATGAGATGACTCACAAAGTTATCTATAGAATTTAAAAAGTAATCCGAAATCAGTGGCTCATCTTACAATGCAGAATAAGAGGTCTTTGGTTTCTCATCACGTATCGTCAGGAAACCTATTTGTTGCTGATCTAAATTTCGTACTACACTAAAATTTCCATAAAAGAAAATCCATAATGCAGAGTGATATTGGAACACATCGTATTACAAATTACACAGTCCTTTCATTTCGACAAGCGAATATCGCATGTCAGGTTGGAAATGAATAATTCCGCCATTTCCAATATGATCCTCGCATGAAACAATATGTACAAATTGGGGGAACTACTAGTTGTTGCAAACTCGCACAGATATTCTGGAAACTACAAAATAAAATAGATTTCATTTGGTTGATAAATAATTGAAAATTTTAAGCAGAGGGCATTATTTTGGAATGTACAAAAAAAAGGTTTAAATACTATGTTTTTTTTTAGATATCCTACCTGGTTTTATTGGAAAAATTAAAGTTAGAGCCCTTACGGTGAGTAACTTAGATCCGGAAGCATTAAATGAATAGCTTGAAAAATTTGTGATTCATTATAAAACTGCATATTTTTTTTGAACATAATTAATCATCTAGATATTATATGCATTTTGCACGCACAGGCCTGAATCACGTATATCCGTATCAAATATTGTTTCTAGATTCATACGCATCTTTATATAAAACACCTATATCAATTTATTTTTTATAGCGATGATAGGCGACAAGAGCATGCTATTTTCCTGATGGTAAGCGTGACGACCGCTCATATCTACTGTACATGAAGAACCAAGAATTTTAAAGCAATGCTTAGCATTCCATAAGATGTTAATTCTCAATATGTCTAGTACTGTATGTGCACTCTGATTACAGTTACCTTCAAACCGGAACACAACAGTATATTTCTTCGAAATGCAAATCTCTACTGATGGATTTGACTTCAACCTTCAGCAATCAATCAATCCAATGCTTAAAATAATAGACAGTTGAAAGTACCTCAAAGATCATTACTTCAGCCTCCCACCGGCTCATCGCTAAATCTTCAGCTCTAACCCATCCATGCAGGAACTGCCGGACAGATCTCGGCAAGGGTTGTGTCTGATCGTCTACCCAAACGTGGTCTCCTGCACCTTTAGGCGCCGCTTTGACTGTTTGAAGCGCTGCTCTGAATGCTGCAGGTCCCTGGATACACACACCACGTAAGTAAACAAATATAAGATGAATTGTGACGTGCCAATAATTTAGCATGTTGATAAAATGAACTTGAGAAACAAGAATCACTGAAAAGTTTAAATTCAATTCGTATGACTGCACATGTTTCGTGCTTTATTGTGAATTGTAGTAACTTTATCAAGCCAAAACAATACAAATTACATAATATTATTTTGAATACATCGTGCAAAAATACGTATTTTCCAGTGACTCAACAATATTATAACATAGTAATAAGGTAATTGATTGAAGAGAACATTGAGGAGCTCTTAACGTGTACACGCTACACATGTTATTATTTTCAAGCATCAACTAAGGACATGATACTTTACGACGACAGGAGCTTTCGGTTTGAAATATTATTCAAATTGTTTAAGACGCTCTGTGCATTATTCCAAGGAAACTGCATTAAGTATTATTTAACACATTTCAATACTAAGAATGTCGATCATGTGTATCAAAAACACCAGACTCGTAACAAACATTTTTTAATGGCCCAAACAGGCGTCTTATGCATGCAAGGCAATTTATCTCAGTAAATTGGTCTCAGGAGCTCAAACGAGGAAGGTAAGGTTCAACAACCCTTCAGAAATTTGCCGTGCTACAGACAGCAGAGTGATGGGAGCCACGTCCCACCGGAGTTGCAGCGACTTAAAGCGCTTCGTAACGATTGCATCATTTATTTAAAATATACTCACTTTAAATATTATACAATGCAGAATTTCAAAAAATACAAAGTAATGCTTGATTTAAAAGCAGAAATACTCAGAGTGTGGATAGCAAGGCTTTTAAACTCAAAAGAGGTTAAGCTGATGAAACAAGATACTAATATGACAAGACGGAAGCTAAGTTGGTGCTTGGCAAAACACAAATTGCTTGAGACATTTTGTCGGACCGATATCCTTGTGAAGTAAACATTTTTCTTGATACTATCGTACAATTTCCTGGAAAAAATAAGTTGCTTTTAGAACTGTTTGATAATTTTTACCAATCCCCAAAATTCTGCTTGTAGTTCATTGTCTCTGAACTCTCGGAAAGGACACTCAGTGGGGCTGACTTCAAATATCATTAAACTTTTTCCGGAATCGGTCACTTTTTTAGACATTCTGGCTCTTAAATAAATGAAATTATCAATTTAAAAATGCTTGTATAATTTTCACATATTTTCGTGACATATTATGACTTTGCGACATTGAAGGTGTTTTACTTTTTAAGAAAATTATTAGGTTTTAATGTTTGAAATATAGTCTATTCCTTTTTGACCGACCTCAAAAGCGTAATCAATTCGACTGATTATTTTTGTTGTTAAGAGACTTTTAGAAAACATCTTAATAATATCATCTTTAATCTCTACTATTAATGTAATTCATGGCCTTACAATATATTAGAAATATTTTGTCTACGATCCTTTGGGGTCGAAATGCGTTGTTGTCAAAATATTAGGAACAGTCAATGGGAACAGTATTTCTCTCTTCACCTTTTATTATATTGGATGTATGTTAATACTATTAGATTACGACTATCAATACTTATTGTTCATATTATCATAGGTAAACATATCTCATAAAACGCGTTATAATATGTTGTTTTAATTTTATTTGTAGTTCCATAATTCGCCACACGCCAATAGAAAATACATTAAGTTTACACATATGGGTTTTGAACTCTGACCTGTGTTCGAATCGCTGATCACGGGGTGCACTTTGTAACTGGACCTAACGATTAAATACGTTGTGTGGTTTTTTTGGTTTGTAAATACTCTTGTTTATTGCACGGAAATAAACTTGGCAAATTGTGGGTGGCACTATTACCCCTTTGAGGGTATAGGAATCTATTTTAAATATATTTATTCTGGTGCTGTAAGATAAATTTTAGTAGGGGATTTAATTTTCACAGATCTCTCATTGTCACATAGCCGCCGGCTACAACTCTTATTCATAGGTCGCAATAACTCCATTCCTAGTATTTATTAAGTACTGAAAATATGTTTTCGTACCATTGGGAGCATTTTTATACGAGTAAATATTATATTAATGTTATCTTAAATTTTATTTTATTTCTTATAAAATAACCGTGTAGTCCAAATAAGGACAAAAGAAAACATTATTTTGTGGAGTTTTATTATTTATTTGCTTTGTATTTCATCGCAAAATGTTGCTTAGTAAACTTTGAGCATCTTATTAAAAAACTAGCGCCCTGGCCCGGCTCTGCCTGGGTGCAAATACACTTATTTGAAAATAATCTATCGTGTATGTTCATAAGAGACATATATAAAAAAAACTGCTTTCTTTCAGTATTGATATTGCTAATAATACCAAAAATGGTATAATATTTCAGTTTCGAAAAGGTTTTAGCAACCTGTTTTGTCTCAACTCAAAGAGCAATTTGATTGAATAACCTATTGCAATAATTTTGTTCATTAGCCACGACAGAAGGCTTGGGAAGTTTAGTTTTATTCTACATTCTTATGTTCTACTTGCCGAGGTCGGTGGAATAGTCCGATCACGGACGTAAAGCAATTGAGCATATACATATATACGTACATACATAATAGGTATAAATGTGGCTGTGTTAGTGTGTGTTTAGTGGACGTTTACGAGCTTTTCTCTACTAAGTTACAGGTTGTTTTTATAGCTTTTTATGTAATACCGTGTATGTAAATAGCCTATTTAGTACAGGTTATTGAGACACAAATAAGTATTTTTATATTGACATTTCCCTGGAAGTAACTCGTAGTTTACCATACTTTAACGCAAGCGCCTTATTGATAGTGCATTTGCATTGATTGACTTATTGCTTATGTTGTAGTATAATTGTAGTTGGAATATTTCTGGAGTGAAATGGAGATATTTGTATTAAAGGCTTTTTGAATTTAAAAATATCGAATAAAAGGACACAACTTACAGCTTAATGCAGTTGTATTAGATTAACAATAAAAGAGTTAAACACGATTTGAGACAGTATAACGACAAAGATAAATTTTGAAAAAAAAAAGTAGACCCAATTGCATGCTGATTTATGTAAAATAAAAACTATAATATTAAATGCGAAAGTCATTATTTTAAAGCTGTTATTACAGATAGATATACAGATAGATATATCTAACAAAATATATTGTAACGCTTAATAGTAATAACATATAAAATATAACACAGATTTAAAATATTGATAGCACACATCTCAATACGTAATCTCCGCGTCAGTTCCACATATTCTTACGTGCACGTTTAATGGCTTGTAACCGGTGTATGCTATGTAGGCGGATATAGGTCGACATTTAATGCAGGAAGTGCTTGGTCGGAGTACCGGTTCGCCGTGAAAGCCTTCGGCGATTGCAATGATTTTATGTGGTAGGAAAAGCCGTATCCGATCAGAACTGTTGAACTAACTGTACGAACGTCGGGAACGTAAAAACTGTGCGTGAAATGGAAACGCCGCGAGCTATTGTAATGAGGCCGGGTAAAAATCTACGGATCGGAATGATGTTCGAATTTTTGGCCTTTTTGAAATTCGAACGCATGGAATATAATTGTATTTGCAATTTATATTTTTGGGAGAATTGTTTTAGATTTATATTTATAGGAATAAAACTGTTTTTTTAAATAGGAATGTCAGCTGTGCTACATTATATGCCGGTTCGCTTATTAGATAAGAAGATTGTGTAATAAATAATAAGTTATGCATGTCTATCGACTTGTAATAATTATTTATTGCTATACATTATTTAGTATGGTTAATTTAATTATAACATACATATTGATGTATGTAAACTGGTACAGTGACATTAGTATCTTGAATACGCTAGCGCTCGTGACGATTAGAATGCCAGCTTCTATATTCAGGAATATAGAAACTAAAAAGGTGAACAAAACCATTGTGAGAAAATGTATGTGAATGTATCATAGCGATTTTTATGAATTTATATGGTACGTAAAATCCGTCAACCCGCATCACGCCAGCGTTATGGTATATATGGCTATTTTTTTTTCAAGAGGAAAAGCTATGAAGCTGCCCTTTCGGTACCCCGGGGGAGGCCGAAAGGGGTATGTCAGTGTCTCTGGCCTTCCAGCCCGGTACACACGCGGATATTGTGTCCGAACTGGGTTCCTAGCAATACCTACGCCAGCATACTGACTAAAAACCTCTCGATAACCCTCACACGCATTGTGAGCAGCACCGGACATCCCAGGGCGAAGGGCGCCCCGATTTACGTCCGCGAACCGCCCCGCGCAAAACCATTGCTGGGCCTTATGTTATCATTATGAAGGCCCAGATTACCTCCATTTACACCCCCTTTTCGGACGCCCGTAAAGCTGTTATGGGCTTCCATGACGGAGACGAGGCTCCATCACACGTCTCGGAGTCCGTTATACGCGAGGGCGCACGGCCCCCGCCGTGTGCCCAGTGACTCCGATGACCCCTTTAGGTCGTCTCTTACGAGGGGCAGAGGATACCGTGGAGGGATTCTTGTACTCCCAAACCACAGGGTAAAGGATAAAGGCGTCGGTTCAGCCAGTTATTACCCGGCGCCTTTTTCTTTGCAGGTGGCGAGCGGGATCGTTCCGCTCACGATCCCGATCTGCGCTCTCCTTCTGCGAAATTACAATTTCACAGAAGGAGAGCATTGCCTGCCACGACCTCCGACTCTCGACCATGGAGGGAATCACGACCGAGAGCGAGAGGTCTACTCCGACGGCTGCACGGAGTATCATACGTTCATCACCCCAGGCTGGACACTCCGAAAGAGTGTGCTGGGCTGTGTCCTCCGCGCAGTTGTCACAGTGATGACACACGGCTGTCGCTTCCTTTCTCGCCACCCGCCACAGATATCTGCCGAAGCACCCATGCCCCGATTCGACCTGTGTCAGGCGGAACGTCATCATGCCGTGGCGCCTGTTCAGCCACTGGTCTAGAACAGGACGCACTGCTGCAATGGTCCACTCACCAGCACTAGGATTGTCCAGCCTGGAGCGCCACTCCTCCACGGCGGCCACGCGCAGGGAGGCCCTTTTAGCCTCAACCTCTCTGAGGGCTGGTAGTTCCCCTCGGCGAGACGCTTCCTCCCGCCAGTAATAGACTGACGAAAGGGATGGTATATATGGCTCTACCCCTTTCAATCGTACTCTCGATTGTAGAAAAGGCACGTGCCCTGCAGTGGGACGTACATATATTGGCTGATAGAGATATAGAAATAAAATACATCATAAATATTTAACATTACGTATCTGCGAGATACCAGTACCACCGGACTAAGTCGACCCATTCGTATATTGAGGATTACCTGTTACGTATTTTTAATGCCAATGGGCTGATATATAATCATAAACAGTTTATATTTTTTATTTTTAAACCCAAGTATTACAAGTATTGTACCACAAACATAACAAAACATAGAGAGTGCGATTTGACTTTCACCATGATTCGATGTAAATTGATGGAAATATAAGATTTGATCTGAGAAATGGTGAGTCACGGGTCATGCTCTCCGCTTCTCGCATCCTACTGACATTATGAATCAGAAAGTCGGATTTATGTTTACGTTGAGTTTGTGAGTCAGGAAATGCAGAATCGGAATTTAGTCAACAATCATGTAGTTGAAAATCTCGTATCATTCCAAATTAGTCATCACAACATATTTAATTGGAGCCCTACTTGCAAAAACATGCTGTGATAATTTTGTTACATAAACCTCTAAAACCGTTGTGTATAATTTACTGGAAATATACATTGAATACAGCACAGGCCAGGGTTTTAAGGCGCGTCCATTAGGTTATTCATTTGCTTAAAACACAATCAAAAGTATTAAGATGCTTCAAAAGAACATGGGTTACATTATTAACATCAACATCATCATCATCATATCAGCCACAGGAAGTCCACTGCTGAACATAGGCCTCCCCCAATGATCTCCACAATGACCTGTTGGAAGCGGCCTGCATCCAACGACTTCCTGCGACCTTAGTCAGATCGTCCGTCCACCTTGTAGGCGGGCGTCCGACACTTCGCTTGCCTGTACGTGGCCTCCACTCGAGAACCTTTCGGCCCCAACGGCCATCGGTTCTACGAGCTATGTGCCCGGCCCACTGCCACTTCAACTTGCCAATCCTATGGGCTATGTCGGTAACCTTGGTTCTCCTACGGATCTCCTCATTTCTGATTCGATCTCGTAGGGAAACACCGAGCATAGCGCGCTCCATAGCTCGTTGAGTGACTTTGAGCCTTTTAAGGAGGCCCACAGTGAGAGGCCACGTCTCGGTGCCGTATGTCATCACTGGTAACACACAACTATCGAAGACTTTCGATTTTAGGCACTGAGGTATTTTGGACGAGAAGACGTCGCGAAGTTTCCCGAACGCTGCCCAACCGAGTTGGATTCGCCGATTGACCTCTTTCTCGAAGTTGGACCTGCCTAACCGGACTACTTGTCCTAAATAGACATATTCGTCTACAACTTCGAGAGTCGATCCCCCAACTCCAATGGGGGTGGGCACAACATGGATATTCGACATGATCTTCGTTTTATCCATGTTCATTTTAAGACCCACCTGTTGGGAGACTCGATTAAGGTCTTCGAGCATAGTGCTAAGGTCTTCGAGCATAGTGCTAAGGTCTTCCAGCGATTCTGCCAAGACTACAATATCGTCGGCAAATCGAAGGTGAGTAATATACTCGCCGTTGATGTTGATGCCGAATCCTTTCCACTGCAAGAGCTTGAAGGCATTTTCCAGCGCGGCAGTGAACAGTTTCGGAGTTATGACATCTCCCTGTCTCACGCCTCTCTGTAGTGGAATAGCCTTCGTGCTCTGATCTTGTACTCGGACCGACATGGTGGCGTTGTTGTATATACACTTCAACACTTCGATGTACCGATAGTATATGTGGCACCGCTGAAGAGACTGTAGCACAGCCCAGGTCTCGATCGAATCAAAGGCTTTCTCATAGTCCACAAACGCTAAACAAAGCGGCAAGTTATACTCCTCGGTTTTTTGTATAACCTGCCGTAGCGTATGAATATGGTCTATGGTACTAAAGCCTTTTCGGAAACCGGCTTGTTCGGAAGGCTGGAAGTCATCAAACTTGCCTTCGAGACGATTTGTGATGACCCTTGAAAACAACTTATAGACATGGCTCAGAAGCGAGATGGGCCTGTAGTTCTTCAGCAAAGTGTTATCACCTTTTTTGAAGAACAGTACCACCACGCTCCTGCTCCATGCCTCCGGCGTTGAGCCCTCGAGGAGAACGGAATTGAAGAGCCTCTGAAGGACTTTTAGTATCGGCGTTCCGCCCGCTTTCAGAAGCTCTGAAGTGATTCCGTCCTCACCCGGCGCCTTGTTGTTTTTAAGTTGTTTGAGGGCCATCTCAATCTCAAACAGGCTGATGTCCGGGATATCATCGCTAAAGTGTCGGATTAACTCGGCTCTCGGGTCTTCGGCCAAGCTAACAGTAGGTTCGGCAACCGAGGTGTAAAGCTGTCCGTAGAACCTCTCGATCTCTCTTAATACCTCTGCCCTAGTCGATACCACGCGGCCATCATCCGTTTTCAGCCTAGACATTATTAACATTATTAACAGTTGATTATAATCGTTATTAAACCAGAAACTGTATACTTGAGGTCACTACAAGATTATAAACACGGGGTAAATAGTAATAAATAAATAAATAATACACATCAGTCACATATAGTCCTGACCCCATATTAAGATCTCCCCATATAAGTCTTGTGTCGTGGGTATCGGGAACTACGAGAGACTTTTCGGTCTCACAAACACCCAGACCCGAGACAAATACTTGTGGGCCTCACAAACATTTGTCTCGGTGCGGGGAGCCGACCCGCGGCCTGTCAAAGCATATACATGCTACACATAAATAATACTGGCCACCGCGTTATTTTTATTCCTCTTTTTACCCAAATTATTGCCCTGTTCTAACATAGAGCAAAATCATCGATCGCTGATGAAGCCATTCTATATCAGCCCACATACATCACACTCCAAGGTACGGACCTCCTCTACAATCGAGAGTTGGATTGAGAGAGGTTAGGCCATATAGTCCACCACACTGACCTAATGCTGGTTGGCGGTCTTTGCATACCATAGTAATGCTTGTAAATTAATATGGTACGCAGATTCCCTCGCGATGTTTTCACTTTTCAATACACACATCACACCGAAAAGTAAGGGGTGTTTTTTTTTTTGCAATGAATGGCGAGACGAGCAAGCCGTTCGCCTGATGTTAAGCGATACGACCGCTCATAAACAGTAGCAAAATTCAACTGCACTCGCCATCCTGAGACATAAGATCTTAAGTCCCAATATATCCAGTAGTTACTCTGGCTACCATGTCGTTCAATCCGAAACACAACAGTGCATTTACACTGCTGTTTCACGGGAGAAATAGGCATTGCGGTAGTACCTACCCAGATGACCTCTCACATATGGAGACCTTCCACCAGTAAAGTCCAGTAAGTCAGGGGTGTGCCCTGGGATTCGAACCACCGCAACCACCGTGAACCACAAATCTTTTAAATAAAAGTAAAAGAAACCAGAAACTGGTAGACACCCCTGTCACACTTTAATTTGTAAACATTTATCTCTATTCAATAAATATCTTGGTCAACTACAGGCGTATAATCTAAGGCTACCAAATTAACATGATCATGATAATAAGTTCTGTTTATTTGATGGTCATCAACAAACATTTGCTACTGGTTGTATTAAGCCTGTTTTATGTACATAATAAACAGGCCTATTTTATGCATGTTTAACAAATCGGAACCTTAGCTAAAAATAATGCTAGATAACAATGAGATTATGTAGTAATAGATAGTCGATTAAAACACCTTTGGTTTTAAAACTAGTTCAATGGGTAGATTAATTATCATGACTTAAGCGTACAAGTATTGCTTAAAACTAACAATTCATGCGCATTTGGTTTGATTGTTGGAGTTCACGTCATATATTCTTAAATTAAAATATTATAATTATAGATTGAAAGTGAACGCTTCACGTAATTTTTAAAGTTTTTGCATCCGTTCTCCGCATAAAATCTTGGCACCTTTGTTTGTGTATTAATTAATTTAAGATTAATCCTCGACTGGCGTCCAAATATTTGGAAAGAATTAGAATTGTCTTCCAGGTTGGTTATACTGCTTAATGCTTTAACTAGCATAAAAAAGCGTATTACATATCGTGATTACACGAACAATTCTCCTTAGAATCTTGATTATGCATTAGCTTACCTGGTAACAGATTATAATCCAAATCCATTAGAAATTAACATGCACAAGGTTAGGCAAGTGCGTGGTGGCCTGTTGGTAAACGGACTAGACGCGGCTGCCAACATGTTCACGATGGTCGCGGGTTCGAATCCCAGGGCACACTTCTGACCTTTCGGAGTCATGTGTTTATTGATAGTCACCGCCACGCACTAAAACGGTGAAGGAAAACATCGTGAGGAAACCAGCGTACCATAGCGATTTATAAGAATTTCTATGGTATGTAAGTCCGCCAACCCGCACTAAGCCAGCGTGGTGGACTATAGGGCTTAACCACTCTCAATCGTACTTTCGATTGTAGAGTAGGCCCGTGCCCTGCAGTGGGACGTATATGGGCTGATACAGATACAGATGCACAAGGTTGAATTGCTACTAACACCAGGTTTTAGTAGACAACCCTTTGCAATTGGATATCAAACTTCCCACTTATTTTAAAAGATTGATAGTCAGCCCAACATGTTACTGGTCGTAGGTGTATCATATGAGAGGGGCCGCATTTTCAATACTTGTTCAATATCAGATATTCCTCAGCTATGAATTTGTCTTCCAGAAGACTCTCTTTGCCGACTACTGTTCTTGTCATTATTAAATGAAGAAGTAATTGTTATTCTTCCCTCTGCGGTCCGTTTTATATTTTTGTCTCTAATTCTATGCAAGCACGTTCACAAAACGTGTTACAAATTAAGTAGTCTTAAATATCAGCTCTTGCTTTATCGGTTTCTTTATACGTGGTGATCAAATGTTTTTTTAACACTCGTGTGTTCGCAAAACTCGTGTCGTTAACTTTTTCAAGGTGAGCGTGTTGTTTGCAAAAATGTCAACTGCATAAGTTTTGATTTAAGCAGAGTTGTTTTGCTGGTTTGCGATGCAACTGCAACAGGTAATTTTACTTTTGTATTGCAATTAGAATGGACTTGTTTGATTTGGATAAATGATGGTTAGTAATCTGGGGTAGTACATAATATATTAGGCAAGACTAGTGTCCTTGCAGCATGAGAATGGATATGGTGATTATAAAAAGTTGCCCCATTCATTTATGTCTCATAAATTATAATGAGCAATATTTTCTTGAAATTTGCCTAAGAGGTGAAACTTCCTAATGATATACACTCAGCCTTATTCATAATCAGTTTCCAAGCCTTTTCAGTTATCAATATTTTGTCTTCTTCGCTCAAACTGAATTATATAATTAATAAAAGTCGTTCAAAAAGGACAAAACTAAGTGTTACCACCATAAAATATTTGTTGATTAATAGCCAGTTGATGACCGATGGGGTCGGAAAGTGCTCGAATGGAGGCCGCGTATCGGAAAGCGCAGCGTAGGACGTCCACCCACAAGATGGTCCGACGACCTGGTAAAGGTCGCGGGACGTCGCTGGATGCAGGCTGCCTCCAACAGGTCTATGTGGAAATCATTGGGGGAGGCCTATGTTCAGCAGTAGACTTCCTTTGGCTGATGGATGGATGGATGGAATAGCCAGTTGTCTAGGCTGAAAACGGATGATGGCCGCGTGGTATCGACTAGGGCAGAGGTATTAAGAGAGATCGAGAGGTTCTACGGACAGCTTTACACCTCGGTTGCCGAACCTACTGTTAGCTTGGCCGAAGACCCGAGAGCCGAGTTAATCCGACACTTTAGCGATGATATCCCGGACATCAGCCTGTTTGAGATTGAGATGGCCCTCAACAACTTAAAAACAACAAGGCGCCGGGTGAGGACGGAATCACTTCAGAGCTTCTGAAAGCGGGCGGAACGCCGATACTAAAAGTCCTTCAGAGGCTCTTCAATTCCGTTCTCCTCGAGGGCTCAACGCCGGAGGCATGGAGCAGGAGCGTGGTGGTACTGTTCTTCAAAAAAGGTGATAACACTTTGCTGAAGAACTACAGGCCCATCTCGCTTCTGAGCCATGTCTATAAGTTGTTTTCAAGGGTCATCACAAATCGTCTCGAAGGCAAGTTTGATGACTTCCAGCCTTCCGAACAAGCCGGTTTCCGAAAAGGCTTTAGTACCATAGACCATATTCATACGCTACGGCAGGTTATACAAAAAACCGAGGAGTATAACTTGCCGCTTTGTTTAGCGTTTGTGGACTATGAGAAAGCCTTTGATTCGATCGAGACCTGGGCTGTGCTACAGTCTCTTCAGCGGTGCCACATAGACTATCGGTACATCGAAGTGTTGAAGTGTATATACAACAACGCCACCATGTCGGTCCGAGTACAAGATCAGAGCACGAAGGCTATTCCACTACAGAGAGGCGTGAGACAGGGAGATGTCATAACTCCGAAACTGTTCACTGCCGCGCTGGAAAATGCCTTCAAGCTCTTGCAGTGGAAAGGATTCGGCATCAACATCAACGGCGAGTATATTACTCACCTTCGATTTGCCGACGATATTGTAGTCTTGGCAGAATCGCTGGAAGACCTTAGCACTATGCTCGAAGACCTTAGCACTATGCTCGAAGACCTTAATCGAGTCTCCCAACAGGTGGGTCTTAAAATGAACATGGATAAAACGAAGATCATGTCGAATATCCATGTTGTGCCCACCCCCATTGGAGTTGGGGGCTCGACTCTCGAAGTTGTAGACGAATATGTCTATTTAGGACAAGTGGTCCGGTTAGGCAGGTCCAACTTCGAGAGAGAGGTCAATCGGCGAATCCAACTCGGTTGGGCAGCGTTCGGGAAACTTCGCGACGTCTTCTCGTCCAAAATACCTCAGTGCCTAAAATCGAAAGTCTTCGATAGTTGTTTGTTACCAGTGATGATATACGGCACCGAGACGTGGCCTCTCACTGTGGCCCTCATTAAAAGGCTCAAAGTCACTCAAGGAGCTATGGAGCGGGCTATGCTCGGTGTTGCCCTACGAGATCGCATCAGAAATGAGGAGATCCGTAGGAGAACCAAGGTTACCGACATAGCCCATAGGATTGGCAAGTTGAAGTGGCAGTGGGCCGGGCACATAGCTCGTAGAACCGATGGCCGTTGGGGCCGAAAGGTTCTCGAGTGGAGGCCACGTACAGGTAAGCCAAGTGTTGGACGCCCGCTTACAAGGTGGACGGACGATCTGACTAAGGTCGCAGGAAGTCGCTGGATGCAGGCCGCTTCCAACAGGTCATTGTGGAGATCATTGGGGGAGGCCTATGTTCAGCAGTGGACTTCCTGTGGCTGATATGATGATGATGATGATGAATAGCCATGTATTGATACATGCAACTGTTAATTTTGGTCAATTTGTAACACAGTAAAGCCAAGTGGTAATCTTTTCGTATTAAAGACGGTTTTGTCATCGACCATAAACATATTAGGCTTACAATCTTCCTGATCGGACAACTCGCGATTGTTCGTAATGTGTGCTATTGCAACGATATAATTGTTTCAGATCCAATGCGCTACTCGCAACAACTTTATGATATTAAGGTCAGTTGCAAAATGAACCAAGCCGAGTGAAAGTAGTTCTAAACGTCCAATAACTTTGGCCTTCCTCGCCCCTCTGTCTGTGAACAACACACAAGCGTGCAAGAGATCCGACGTATAGAGACAGGTGTCAAATTATTTTGGCCGGTGACCGGTTCTACTACTACCCAGATAGCTTTGTTAGGCAAATACTCGTATCTTATTATACTGTGTTACAATTTTAATAATATTAAATGGTAGGTTAATGCGCCATTTTGTTCACACGATGTTAATGTTTAGGAATGTAGGAATTGTACGCGATGGTATAATAAATATAGTTACTATTATAAACTCATTTGCAAAAAAAACGGGCACCTAAGCAATGAACCATTTCAAATGTTACTATTGGTTTGTTTGATAATTGTAGGTAGATTTACTTTCACAATTTTGTAAATTAATAAGCAAATAATCGTTTTCGTCAGTATTATCATAAAATTTTGATAAAATTTAGGGGTTTTAATGCTAAAGTTCACTAGTAGTGTATGCTCGCTAGTAGTGCATATGCTCGTGAAGTAAAAGTTAACAAAGATTTTTGTTTGTTTTTTCTTTGATAAAGTAAAAGCAGATAAATGTTTAGTATCGAGTGTGACCCCCTCTAGCTGAAATCACAGCTTGAATTCGTCTGGGTATGCTAGCGAGGATATCCCGGATACTTGCTTGCGGAATACGTTCCCACTCCGCGGTAATCACATTCTTCAGCTCTCTGATGGTCTGCGGAGCCGGTTGTACTGATCTCACGCGTCGTTTCAGAACGTCCCAGACATGCTCTATAGGATTGAGCCTGGTTCTGGAAGAAAACCATGTACCCAACCACGGGATGATCGTTTTCTTGTGAGTCGCGCATTGAGAAATCGCAAGTCTTCGTATGTGGACCTTAAGAACAACCTCGAAGAAGTAAGAAATGTGCATATTAGTCTATGGACGGTCAGGAGGAGGCTTCTCGCGGCCAATATACGCAGTCATCGCCCGGCCTGCGGCCCTAAGTTACTCCATGAGCACAGAGTTGCCAGGCTTAGGTTTACTCGAAATTGTGAGTCATGGACTCAAGAAAACTGGAATAGGGTATTGTTCTCCGATGAAGCCAGGATATCTCTGTTCGGTGAAGATCGAAGTCGGCGAGTGCTACGAAGACGAGGAGAACGCTTTGCAGAGGCTTGTTTTGAAGAAATCACACCTTATGGTGGGGGCTCTGTTATGTTTTGGGCAGGAATAAATTCAATGGATCGTACAGAGTTAGTCTTCATTGAAAACGGCTCACTGACTGGACATCGATACATAAAGGAAGTTCTAATTCCTCATGCACAACCCGCATTGGCCGCTTTAGGCGAAGACTCAATTTTTATGGACGACAACGTTCGCGCCCACCGGTCTGGCGATGTGGAAGCGTATGAACAAGAGGTCGGCATTCGTCGTTTGGATTGGCCAGCTCGAAGTCCCGACCTCAATCCTATAGAGCATGTCTGGGATGTTCTGAAACGACGCGTGAGATCAGTACAACCGGCTCCGCAGACCATCAGAGAGCTGAAGAATGTGATTACCGCGGAGTGGGAACGTATTCCGCAAGCAAGTATCCGGGATATCCTCGTTAGCATACCCAGACGAATTCAAGCTGTGATTTCAGCTAGAGGGGGTCACACTCGATACTAAACATTTATCTGCTTTTACTTTATTAAAGAAAAAACAAACAAAAATCTTTGTTAACTCTTACTTCACGAGCATATGCACTACTAGCGAGCATACACTACTAGTGAACTTTAGCATTAAAACCCATAAATTTCATCAAAATTTTATGATAATACTGACGAAAACGATTATTTGCTTATTAATTTACAAATTGTGAAAGTAAAACTACCTATAATTATCAAACAAACCAATAGTAACATTTGAAATGGTTCATTGCTTAGGTGCCCGTTTTGTTTGCAAATGAGTTTATAAAAGGAAATGAGTGTTTATATTTTACTCTATTATCAGAGCTTAAGCATAAAATAATAACGATATAATCGGCTTTGTCGTGAGGATATTTAATGTTAATGTAATTTTTTTCCTGTTATTGTTTCCGAAAATAGAAAGTATTCGAGAAATCTTCATAATATGTTCAAGCTAATCTTACCGATTCCATTATATTCATGGCGAATTTCCTTAATACGTTGAAAAATTTCGTAGTGTTTAGTGTATAATTGTTTTTGAATAAGTAATATACATTTTTACGTTCTTCGTTAAACAGAACTACGTAAACTATCTAACAGCTCAAGATTATTAAAATCATGCTAATTCTTATTTAAAATAATTTCTTAAAAAATCGTTATATTCTCCAGATTATGCTTTTTATGTCTAGAGTATCTGTCATTTAATAATTTAAGGAATACAAATATACCCTTACCAATTTTATTAACTGCAACATAAGATTTACATTACAATATTGCTACGCTGTTCTGTTATCTTTTCGATTAAGCTTGTTACGGGTTGCAGATCGGATTGCTAACCTTATCTGCAATTCCCTCAGGTTCCCGAGCCAATACTGCGACATGTAGTGTCCCCGAGGGCTCTCGTGAATGCAAGTCACATCCGATGAATAAGGGTTAATGGAAGATATTAATACGCCATACGCAGTACTGTTGGGTAAAGGCTTTATGATTCATGGATTTATTAAGATTATATAGGATAACAGTTTTTTGTAAGTCAACGCGAATGTTACAATGAAATAAAATATTTTTTACTGATAGTATCGTAGATTTCTTCCATTTTAGTTGATTTTAAGTTAGTAAACTTTACTGCTTTCTTGGTCACAGGGGAACTCAGGGGTGAAAATAATAATATTTAACATGATTTTCGTGATAGCAGGACTTCATCTAAGCAATTGCCTCTGTCACTGTAACCTACAGTATTTTTTTAAATGCATACTAAACTGTAAAATAATATGAAGTCACGAAGTAAAGCTGTAACTTCACAAAAAAGAGTGCGATGCGGTGACAAATAGTATTGTAGAAAAACAATTATGGCAACACTGTTAAAAAGTCATTGTGTTTGTTATATAATGTTATAAGTAAGTATTTAAATACGTTTTCATACGGCTTTCATTTGTTTTGTGAATAAATGAAATAAAGACGTTATTGACAACAAAAAATTAAAAAAACTGAACATTTCCGTCGGAGTATATGGGGTTGCCATATTGATATTGAATTCGATCTTAGCGCTCTCATAAAAAAAGTTTTTTGTTGCCAAGATATACTAGTTCTATGCATGAAGAATCCAATCAATAATCTCTTGTATCAGCTAACTGGTAATAAAATGAAATAACACGTGCGAGAAAAGTATTGTACTTCGACAGGACGTAATATTACGCCAAGCCGCATTGGAAGGGCCAAATATGATACTGTACTGCTCATATCTGTAATTTCATTGCAATGGACGAAAATCCAATTTAATTCCTAGTAAATAGTTTGATTGTACTCGTACGGCATGTATGCAAAGGGTAAAAGCTTTTGTGCTCGTTCATTCTGCAATTACATCTTATATCATAGCCTTCAGCGGAAGCTTTGTTACGAGCGGAAATATCTGTCAAAACAGAGCACCTTGACTAAATACCACGGTCCACGCCTTAAATCTGGCTATCTAATTATGGTTAGTAACTATATAATTTATTTATATTGTTATGAATGGTTAGACGAGCGCGCCAGTCACCTGATAGTAAGCAATACAACTGCTCATGGGTAGTAGCAAAACCAAAACACCATGAATTACACAGCAATGCTCGGCATTCCACCGTGCTCGCCATCCTTAGCCATAATATTATATCAAGTTTCAAATATATTCAGTTGTTTCTCTGGCTACAATGCCTTTCAAAGCGGAAAGCGAATAAAAACTAAATAAATAAATAAACTTAATTATAAATAAAAAATAAAATGTATTTATAAATAAATAAATAAAATTGATTCAGTAATATAATGTATGACATTATATTTATTTATACATTACGATATACTTGTACATTTGAAGTGCTGTCATTTTCAAACGGAACATTTGTGTTTTCAATACAGTTGAAGGACTGTTGCCATTCCGAAACGACCACTACCAAGCTATATTATATTTTTCGAAATACAAATCTCAGCATATTAACATATTAGGATCATAAAACTTCGTCCTACGAACGAAACTACATAAATGATTTTCTTGACCTTCGATGTAGTCAAACTATAGTAAAAACACTCACAAATGATTCTACTAAAGAATATAAATGATTTGATTATTAACACGCTAGCAATAAAGTTTCGCTAGTACTTATAAACTACTTAGAAATCAACATCTATCAAGAATATCTTCCCACGCGAAATCAGCCAATAAACATCGAGAAGTGATTATCACAATCGTTAACCTAGAAAACTGTATTATAAATTGAATCATGAATTTTTCACGATTTATCGCCATATCGGGCAAAAATCCTGACTCTGGGCTGATAATGAATAGAAAAATCCAATATCACTTTGCCCAACCCGGGATTTAAACCCGAGACCACAGCTTTGTAACTGTACTCTAGTACAACTACGCCACCGAGGCAGTCGTATGTATTGTGTTATAAAAAATAAGTGAGATTGTCTAAAAGTCAACAGTTATTGTTTTAACGTGAGTAACAATCAATATGTATTGTATAGCCGTTTCTGCCACCATTTTCGTCATGATATGACGTGCGTCGGAAGTGATACTTTCACTTTTTGATCGTTATTTATTTTGCAACTATCGTATGTCGGGCTTGTAATTATTTTTATTTAGGTGTTAAATGAAATCTATTTCCTGCGGTACTTAAGGTTAATGTTTGCGCTTGAGTTGAAATATGCTGTTTGTGTTGCGATATATAATTGATATATGATTAAAAAATGCACTTATATTTTTTACAAACTAAGTTACAATGGAACAACTATACCAGTTTTTTTAAATTGTTCCTTGCGATATTGAAAATATCTCGATAAGAAACAGAACCATCCAATTATCAGGACTTTCTAAGAACTGTTAGAAGTTTATTCATTCTTTTAGTTATTTTTCAAAATCTTTTAAAGTAATGAACGATAAAATGAACAAGGAAAATCCTTTGAATAAGTTTTTCCATTGAATACGTAGTTTTAGTCTAACTTGTAGTTCGTTTAGTGTGGAATCAACTGTAAATAATTTTATTTAGGTTTATAAAATCAAAATACACAATATTATTAATAATTTAACCAATACAATTGGCATTCAACAATTCATTCCTAGACATTTTATTTGTAATGAATATTTCTCATATTATCATTTCTCAGATTATTGTAGTTAAGTTTTCTATTACATTTTTATAACGGTTTCTTAAATTTACGCGAATGTTACACATTGAAATAAAATTATTATTTACGGATTAATTTTTGTTTTTTAACCTATAATTTCGTGGTCCGCCCCGTGATCACGAAAGCTGTAAAGTAATCGAAACGTTGGAAACTCAAAAAATGTAAAAATTTAACCAAATCCGCGATAAAATCCGTAAATAATAGTTTTATTTCAATTACATTTTTATTTCAATTTATGGACTCAGAAAAGTCAAAGGTACGCCCTGAGCTTTAAATCTACGACCACCGTGAACTTGTTTGCAGCCGCATCTGGTCCATTAACAACAGGTCATCACACACTTCTTATACTAATTTCTATAATATTTTTTAATAAGTAACAGATTGACGATTGAAGATTGACCTCTAATAAGTTTAAAAAATATATTGCTATTTTAGTTGAAAAATATTTTGCAGAATCGTAATGCTTTGATCGGACGAAACTGAACTAAAAAATCCTTGGTTTGCTTACACGGTTATTTTTCGTTCTTTTATTCTTAAACCGCAATGGAGTAAGTTTCCTCGAATAATTCCATGAACTCGTCCAAGGTTTTAACAAAGGGCTATTTTATCACCGATTGTTCTTTAAGAAGTAAAAACATTTTGGCCTTTGGATAATTTGGTCCTCGTTCGTTCACACTACGTCATAATATTATGTCTATTTGTCATGTGTTACCGTTCGATACATTGTAGCCAGAGTAACTACTGGAGATATTGAGATTTAACATGTTATGTCTCTTGATGGCGAGCGCATTAGAACGCCGAGCATTGCCTCGTAATTCAAATTGTTGTTTGGTATTGACACTGTTCATCAGCGGTAAAAAATATATGATAGTCTCAATATGTATCTCATTGGAGTGCCATTTTAAAGTTCTTATCTATTCATTTATTCGTTTTTTTTTTTTCTATAGGAACAATTAATTTATAAATAAATAAATATAAATAAATAGCACCCAACAGTCACATACATAGTCCTGACCCCACTCTAAGATCGAGTCTTATGTCGTGGGTATCAGGAACTATGAGAGACTTTTCGGTCTCACAAACACCCATACCCAAGAGAAATAATTGTGGGCCGCACAAACATTTCTCTCGTTGCGGAGATCGAACTCGCAGCCTCTCATTTCACAGGCGGTGTCCAACCGCCTGCGCCACGGAGGTTGTCAAAATTTGTGAACAGTTTTCACGTTACGTGTTGTGTCTCCAGATAGATTGTGTAAATATTCGGATTTCGCAGTAGTCACTAAAGTTAAATAAATGACCATGATTTTTATACCAACATTATATTAAAACTATTACACCATAAAATATCCAAAATTAAACAATCATTAAATTGAAAACAACTGACAATCGATTGACTCTGACATGAGTATTGTTTATTCGACATCTCATTATTCTAGAGGAAAATAGATAATACACGTTGTAATTTGATGTAGAAACATACCATCGAAATATGTTGTTTTATTCCTAAATTACTCAGAATTCGTATTGTTGGAATATTAAAATTTGAAGCAATGAAGCCATAAAGGTCTTTAAGCTTAATATTATCTAAAGGTTTTACAAATAATGATCTGTTGTACGAATCAGTCCAGTAATTTACAAGTAAAATTAAATTTTTGATTTTACGACTTACTGCAAAGTCCTTGCGAGTAAAATATTTGGCTGTAGACTGAAACTTGTTGCCGTGAGCTCCAGATACAACGTGGAATGCGTGTTGCGACACTGCGGCGCAAATTAACATCATGCTCCATTATGCCTGATACAGATCTTTATAGATTATTGTTTTAAATTCTCCTGACGTGATTGTTGCTGCTAATTCGTATGGAATTAATGATTTGATTTCATTAGGTCTTGGGAATGCGTGTCTTTGTCCAGTTGTAACATCGTGTATATGATTATGTTTCTTTTTTGTTTCTTTCTTCATTGAATTGTGAAGTAGTCAATTTTATTTAGTTTTATTAAATAGTGTAAATGAATCGTGAAACAATGCCATTTATGCTGTAGATGGCTAAATTAATTGTCATTTAGACTTGTTTCGGATCTCTAATTAATAGAATTTTTAAAATACACCAGTTAGATACCTAATTGTTTTTCAGTCAATACTTTCCTCCGCACAACACTCGACTTTTGTTGTTAATATGCCTTAATCGTCCTAGAATAAATAGTCCCATAGCACCTGGGGGTTACTCTATAAAACGATACGAAATTCGAATCTTCGGATGTTCGATATAAGTAAGTAAGATATATGTTTTCCACTTCTTGAAATCAATACTATTCTCTATTATACTTATCATTTTCTCCGAACTTAGTCTATTGTTACGACGTACGATAGAGGATTCTAACATTTTGTGGAGTAACTAGGCACATACGAAGTTCGTATCGTTTCATAGAGTAATCCCTGGGGGATTATTACTGCTACGTGAAGAAATGTAACACAACAAAAAAATCCGCGGTAAGAATTATGATTTTTAATGAGTGTAATTCGTGAATGAGGAAGTGTACGAAACTAATGAACTGCGGTTGCGTTTCGAATATGTGCTATCTCGCTCACACCTCAGATAACATACGCAAGGGGTGAAAGGAAACGTGATTTTTTACTTTAACAATAACTTCAACTATTCGAACCAGTTGCCTGTCTTGATACTTACATCTAATACTAAAGACTTTAATTTAACAATATGTGAGAAAAAAAAGAAAGGAGCGATTTTGAGAAGGAAATTGAACTTGATATTGCAAATTGTGTGGTGATTTAATAAAAAAAAAAAAACATAATGGATCAGTGAAATTAATGTAGCAATACTAATTCTGTATCAGCCCATATACGACCCACTGCAGGGCACGGGCCTCCTCTACAATCGAGAGTACGATTGAGAGTGGTTAGGCCATATAGTCCACCACGCTGGCCTAGTGCGGGTTGGCGGACTTACATACCAAAGTTTTTTTTATTTTATAAATCGCTATGGTATGCAGGTTTCCTCACGATGTTTTCCTTCACCGTTTTAGTGCGTGATGATTGACTATCAATACACACATGACTCCGAAAAGTCAGAGGTGTGCCCTGGGATTCGAACCCGCGACCACCGTGAACATGTTGGCAGTCGCGTCTAGTCCGTTTACCAACAGGCCACCACGCAATACTAATTATTTTAAGTGATTTTAAGGCAATATTTACTTTTGATTAAAAATGTCCCAATGGTCGTTATTTATTAAACGATCTTTAAGCATTTAAATATTTATATTCCAATAATCAGCGTAATACAACTGAGTCGTACGGAAACTCTACGATGACTAGAAATGAATCCTAATCCCGGAACGAAATAGTTATATTTGATTGCCTATCGAATTGATACACAATATGATGTACATAATCTCGATATTAGAACTTGATTTAATCTTAGTTTTCATAGAATTTTGATCATAAAGTTATGAAAATATTTCTATTATCAGTAGTAGCTATTCAGAAATTCCTGTTTCTGAAGAAGTAGGTTGCAGCGAGAGTAGACTATGACCAGGGGTAATATTTATGCAATGTTACATTTTAAAAACGAACAAGAGATATCCGTGTCTATATATATTACAAATATTTATGTGTATGTTGCCTAAAATCCATCACAAATATTGTCACGAAAGTAAATATTGAATGTCTCCAAAGAAAGTAATTTCAAAGGTACTATTGAAAGAAAGTTATAATGCGTTCGCGTATATTTGGGTTAAAGAAAACAAAGAGCGTTTGAGTTCAGCCTGGTTATTAAGTAGCATGTAACGATCTTACTTACTTTCCATTAGCTTTAATGTTTATGGAAATATGTATTTGAAATATTGTTGATATACATATTGTGACTCTATAATTATTACTAGTAGACTTATGAGTAAGTGGTAAAGCCACGTCGTTGTCAGTAATCACTCAGCATGAATGGGCAGGCTCCTATCACAGGCATCAGGCACTATCTAACAGGAAATCGACATGAAGCGCCGGCTTCAATATCGCGTTTCGTATGGTGAGTGGGATTGCTGAATGCTCAATACCCCTTTCCCCTTCCCATCTTTTTTTCTTCCTATTGATGAGCCAATTTGATGAGCTAGCATCACATCTATGATTCAAGTGTTGTGGATGTTCATGGGTGGCAGTAATCACTTACCACTAGGTGACCTGTTTGCTCATTTACCAGACCTATGCAATAAAAAAATGTCGGACAAGAAGCGATTTTGCTCAAATGAGGAATTGCATCATCCGATGGAAAGTTGCTTCTGTCTCTCAAGAACATTCACAAAACTGACAATTCAAATGCATTGCTAGCTTTAAACTAAGAATATAACAAGGAATAGAAATAGTATGAAAGAAAGGATAGATTTGGTGGGCCTACGATTCGGCCTACCTTATAGATAAACTGTGTAGATAAAGACGTATGCTTTCTACAAAACTTTGTTTTACTTAGTACTTTTGTAGGAACAAAGTTGCTTACATTTGCATCCTCCAGACGTTTTTCTTTATTTATTACAACTCGCCATAAAACTTGTGTGATAGGAAGTAAACATTTTCGGTCATGAGCACCCACATAACCTGCGGAACTATAGTTGTTTGTTTAATCCTTCGAGAATGGAGAAACAGCAGAAATTTTACATCAATTTGTGAGAATTCAGGCCCCAATTGGATTAAGTAGAGAGAAATCAGTAACTTTAAAAGTTAGAGATAATAAATTCGATATAAAGGCTTTGACAATTCTTTCGATGACAAAGCCCATCAATAATAATATTATCAGAAATCTTCAATTCAAATATTACAGTAATTATAGCCCTCGATAGGCGTTCAAGAACCGTAAAGGAAGACAATTATTGAGCATTAGCAATCAAGGGAAAAATCCTACCAAGTAATACGCAAACGCTTCGGGCCTTCGAGGGTCGATTAAGCAATTAGGGAGCGATAAGTGGTAGGGTAAGGGAATTATGTAGTCTCCGCACCGTGTCGTTATTTACTATGGTTATTAGCACCCCATGATTTGTCATTCGGAAAACCTACTTGCGATACACTATCAGTTCGGAATTAAAAAGTACGTAAGAGTAAGACTTGGAGTACTGTATTTGAGGGTTGATTCGTTGTTGCATGAGTGAATGTTTTGATACTTGAATTTGGTGTTGTTGGTTTGTGAAATAGATTGTCAATTTACAAGTTAGGGTGAATTTATAATTATATAATGATTTCTTAGGTTTACGCGAATGTTACTCATTGAAATAAAATTTATTTACGGATTTTATCGCGGATTTGGTTTAATTTTTACATTTTTGACTTCCCGACGTTTCGATTACTTTACAGCTTTCGTGGTCACAGGGCGGACTGACGTATTAGTCGTCCGCTTTGTGACTGTTACAATTTGACTACCCTTATTTTACAATTATTAAATTAAAAAAGGTAATTCAAATAGTTAGTCTGTATTTGCGATCCGATCTACGCAGAAGAAGCTCACAGTGTCATGAGGTCTGGCAGTTGGTCTTTTGGGTTCCGATTTTATTAAATGTAGGATTGGATCCCATGCTTGTGCAAGCTTCAACCCTTCTTCTCTATTGAAACTTGGATGTTTTTTTAATTTTAATAGCCTCGCGAAATATCCTGGGCAGGAAACGATGTTCTTTAGCGAGGACTTGGGGCTGGTCAAAGCGAAGGTAATGCCTGGAGCCTTCTTCTATATGTTCAGCAACTGCAGAGTTCGTACAGTCCGCCCCGTGAACACGAAAGTAGTAAAGTAATATCGAAACGTCGGGAAGTCAAAAATGTAAAAATTAAACCAAATCCGCGATAAAATCCGTAAATAATAGTTTTATTTCAATTTATAATTATAGTTTAAAATTAAGCTTAATGATACTTATTTTTTTGTAGGTAAACTCTGACAAGAGTAGATAATATTATTTAATTAAAACACTAATTTAATCGATACCTGGATCAGCCCATATACATCCCACTGCAGAGCACGGGCCTACTCTACAATCGAGAGTACGATTGAGAGTGGTTAGGCCATATAGTCCACCACGCTGGCCTAGTGCGGGTTGGCGGACTTACATACCATATAAATTCTTATGAATCGCTATGGTATGCAGGTTTCCTCACGATGTTTTCCTTCACCGTTTTAGTGCGTGGTGATTGACTATCAATACACACATGACTCCGAAAAGTCAGAGGTGTGCCCTGGGATTTGAACCCGCGACCACCGTGAACATGTTGGCAGCCGCGTCTAGTCCGTTTACCAACAGGCCACCACGCACTTCTAATTTAATCGATATAGTACGAGAATATTTTTTTATAAGTGTCACAAAAAACATTGTAAGGTATGCGCAATGTGCCTGATTTACGTATTTTCATGCAACCTAATCGTTCTACATCTAATATTACTCAATCAAAAAGCATTTTCCGATTAATAATGTAACAAAACTAATAAAATCTTCCTTTCTAACTGTCCCTTAAGTAATACATCCTTATAGACCACAAACCATAAAAACATATCAAAAGCACTCTCGTTTTTTAAACACAATCAAAATTCATGCCCAAGCGTCAAGACAGTTAGGTCCGCATATTGACTCACGCGCACATACTGAATCGTTAACGACGGCGAAACGCAACGACTTTCGGTCGCTCAGTCCACGACTGTCTCTCAACTTGGACAGACGACAGGACCGTCAATAAAATCGATTAATATAATCGAATAGTTTATAGTGATCGACGACTGGTGCTTTATTTAAAAAAAAAAAACTTTCGTGCTACTTTTGTGATCGACTGTACTTGTGCAGTACTGTGTTTTGTGGTGCGCAAGAAATTCTATTTTTAAATCCAAGTGGAATATTTTAGTGGAAATCCGAAAAAATGGTAAGTTGTAGTATAAATACATTCACTTTTTTTATTATTGTTTTTTTTAATTTTGGTAAAATATTTTTACAATGGTCAGTTTTAAATACATATTTTGAATATCAAGTTTGTATGTTCAGTGTCAGCCACTACATCTGATCTTACGCGGATAAAAGTCAACGTTGAATAAATTATATACCTACGAATTAGCTTAAGGTTTATTTTAAATGTCGAATTTAAATTTAAATTCAGAAAACGTATATATAAAATCCAAACTTGTTTGCTCGTTTATTGGAATACGAAATACAGAATAAAGCAATATATACCAAAAAGTCCAAGTTTTCGAACGAAGGTCACTTAATGCATTATACCCGCATAATTGCTTTCGGTTGCAAAACACGAATTTATTTTAAAACAGGCGGTATAAAATAAAAAAGGCCTAAACTTGTTCTGTATGCTAAATGCACTCTACGCGCGAAACTGGCTTAATTCATAACAAAAAACTTTAAATATTTTTAGGCACAAAATGCTATTCGTGATTCTTAGTTATATAATATTTTTCAAAGTTTATAAAATAATTAAAATATAATATTCTTCAAGAATAATAATTAGACTTATTTAATAACATTATTACTTTAATAATTTTACTTTTTCATGCATAACCTTCATAAATAAAAAAGATAAAATTAAAAATAAATTCTAGAAATATCATGTAAAATTTAAAATTGGAAATCCTTCGTGTTCCATATTTGAAATCCGTGAACGTTGCTTCGCGACGCGACGCGGCCGGCCGACAATGAACAAAAAGCCACAGTTTCTCTGAGTGAAAGTGTTGAACAATCGTCTCGTAGAAATCGGCTGTTTCGCACTGCGTACGTACTCGCGGTTGTATGTGATTTAGTTTTTTTTCGACATGTCATTTGAAACTGGGCACTTTCTTCCTTCACTGATGTTAATTGATGAATCATTTCGCTGCTTGAGTGTGAATGACATTACTGACTATCTGTTTTACCATATAAACTTTGTTTACGGGGCGTTATTTTGCTAGATTTTGGTGAAAAAATCCAATAACATAGTGATTGCCTCAATATACTTGCATATGAGGAAAAATATTCTATGCGTTTGTTCCCCACATATGTACATATGGGTTGGATTTCTATGACTTTCACTGTTGACTTTATTCGCTAAAGATTTTCGTTTGTAGTACACGAATTCAAATTTGGTTAAATAAACGAATAGACTATTTATTGTACTTTTAAAGAAGAAAGGTTATTAAAATTCAACGGAATAATAAGATTTATTGTGATAAAATGGAGATAGACATACTACATTATTATCAGCATATTAAGAAAAAAACAATGTTTGGTAAAAAATTTAAAACCACTGATACCAAAACATTACTCGAACGCCTTAAAATCGAGTCTTCATCGAAGTCACCTAGAAAACGTATATTTTAGAGTCAATGGAATTAATATCGGCGCGATTCTAGAAATATACTAAAAAGGAGGTTGTATCCAAACTAAATACATATTTATGAAAACCAGTTGTTCTTTGAGGTTGACTAATATAAATATGCACGCATAGATTTATTTAGTGATATATTAAATACAGCTCTATTGTGACACTTATAATATAATAAAAATAAAGGTTAAAAACGGCGATGGAAAACAAAATTAAGAAAAATAATAAACGATAAACGAGAAATAAAAGGGACGAAACGAAACAATAATACAAATAGGAGCCCTTAAATTTGTGCATATTTTAAATGAAAATCTCATTCATATCTCCTAAAACCCCTAATGGAAGAAAAAATAGCTCGAAGAAATAATCCTTGCCCTGTAATTAACCTCTCACAAAATACCCTAATAACATGAATATTTTACAATTTCTTGGAATTAGAGTATACTAATCAGATTCTTGAAAAACGCTTCGAAAATAATAACAAGAAACGATTTCACACTTACTAAAAATATTCTACTGATATTAAATTACTTAGTATTTTCAATATCCAAAAAGAAGAATGATATTATACTTTAATTAAAAAAGAAAATCCCAATGTAAAAAGTAATATTACGGGTAAGCGAATAAAAATAATGTATTTAAAATCAACCTTTTTATTCTGGCAGCGACCCAATTCTGAACGGGTAATAAATCTTTCAAGAAATTAATTATGAATATGTTTACTTTCAGGTTTTGTTTTGGGGTTAATTAATTCCTATCAAGTATTAAATCAACTGAAATATCACGGAATTAATTATGTGGTTGAATCTACATGTTTTATGATATTGGATGGTGTTAAATATGTATTAATGTTAAATTGGGTGGGTGCTTTCTGTATGGTGACCAAAATACCCTTGCAATAAGTTTGTACTGTCATACTTAAGGTAGATTTTTGATTCATGGACATAGAAAAATACTCAATCGTACTTTCGGTTTTAAAGAATTCTCGTATTTAGCAATATAAGACCAAGACCATCTTTTGCTTTTAGAACGACTACACTTTCTCTTAAAAATCACCTATAAGGTTTTTTTTATCTCTCATCAAAACGTATACCAGTGCATAAAAATGTACCTAACCTAATAATTTAAATACGTTTTATTGCAAATATAAATTCACAGTTACGATTTCACGATTGTTCTTATGTCCCAAATAAAATGCATCTCGTATGCTTTCGACATATTATATAAATACCATATATTGGCATTATCGTTTCGCCATTGTCACAAGTGTGTTAGAAACTATTGCCTTCTTAGAAACACGTCTTAATACAAATAGGAATTGTTTGTAAACTTGATTTCGCAACCACATTTACCTTTGGTGTTATTATACTGTAATATAAAATAATTTACAATCCGAAAATTACATATTCCCACAGGTTAAGTTTAGAAATGGTTATTACTCCGAATATAACAATAATTTCCAACTAAATTTTGAAGTAGAATATGGTATCACCTAAGTTCCCTTATCTACATAAACGAGTACATTAACATATCAATTTGTTTAGTATTTATGGGACCATCCTATTATTCCTAATATTTAATAATATCAATTTACTTTTACTTTAGGTTATGTTGACTTTATATCTGGAAGAACGAAAATATATTGTGATAAAGGGTTAGTCATTATTTATCAGCATAATACATTATTGGTACTCTTGCGAGGAAGTAAGAAGAGAATAAACAATCATAAATAACGGGATATTGAGAAGGCTCTGTAGGCTTTTATTTATCGACGTCTTAGTACTAAGCAAAAAATAAAGCATTTACTTAAAGGGTGATCTAAACCCTAGAACGCAAAGGGATCGAGGAAGTTTTTACAAGAGGGCGAAGTTAAAAGTAATCCCTAAGCAAAGGGCAAAGCATTGTTAACAACTTTCTTAATAAGTTCCAAGTTCTGTGCGTTGGAATTTTACTTTCGGATTAGCCTTTGTTCAGATGTTTTCGACTTATTATAATTGCCAATGCAGACATTAAAAATCGCTTTGCGTAACGAATGAATATTCAAGCAAAGAACTAGTTCAAGAACGAACTTTCTTTGTTTAGCGCAGTGCAATCTGTCTGGGGATTAGGAAAGCCGTGATACAATTATACAATTTACATACATCATTCTGGTCCTGATCAGCTAGCTTTTAGACTGAATTCGATAAATCGTATTTGATAAACTTGAGTGTTATAACATTTAAAAGAATTGAAACATAAAAATGGTTTGTAAACGCAATGTTGATACCGGAACTAAGGTTTTACTGCTTAGAATTTTATGTAATAACATGCTACATGTCATATAATATCTTATAGACGTGAACGAATGCTATTGGTAATTTGGATTATAGTAGCAGATTTCGAAACGTGATTGATGTTCTTAGAAATATTTATTTTAAAACTAGAACTTCTACCAACCACAACCACAGCATAAAAGACAGACACAAAATAATTCCTAAGAATCATCCAACAACCAGTGAGAGCAAAAACATCAGAAGACGTTCAGTTTACAACATTGTCTCAAGCATCTCCACATTCTAACGTGATTACATCGACATTTTCACCAGGTCGGGTCGTGTGACCGACAGCCAATCCCATCATTACCGTTAGCAGTGGTGCAACTGTAATACCAGGTTCTATACGAACGGTCCTCAGCATGCTTCATTAATTGAAGTGTATGTATCCCGTTAGCTCAAACCTATCATTCAGGAGCTTGGTACGCGGCCGGACATCCCGTTACTGGATTATCTGTACACTCGACCGCTGCGAAGCTCCGATTGAAACTTTATGAGGCTCTGTTAAGCCGATTATGAGAGGTCTCGCTTGTCTTACAAATTTTGCATATCACCTATCAACTTTATTAAATCCACGTAATGGTAATTAATGGATTATAGTATTTTATTAAAAATAAAATCTTAATTTGGTTTTTAAATGTTCTTTTTATTAAAATTCTTGGAATGATTAATTGAATACTTTTTGTTGACTTCGCGAACAATACTTTGGATGACTTTCATAGAATTTTAATTAAGAGTGCTTATTAATTTCCTAACTGGAATTAAATTCTTGGTTATAATATTGCCATAATTTCTATAATATAACCAAAAGCACGATATCGTCTTCCGTGATCCACAATTAAATTAAGCTTCCATTTCACTTCGAGTAACGACTAGCGCTACTTCGTGATCCACTTATACCATTGTGTCTTTTGTTCCCAAATGGCCAAGTTAAAATCCTGCTATAGAAACCAAATGTACATATTTGCATTCCCCATTGTTACTTTTGTAATATTTCTATGATAGGTTGTTCTGAAGTACTTTATTGAAGTTGTTTTGAAGAAATTACATTTTACTACATGTGTGGTAACCTCAGCTATAATTCTTAACGTTCGTTTATAATTACAACAATTATTGAGGATTTCCTGGCCTCATTTACCTTCACCGTAAAAATATTAACTAGCATTGATTTGCTGCAATCATAGTATAGATACAGCCTGTTATAATATCATAAAATTTGAAATACAAAATAAATATCTATATCTATATGTAGTTATATGTATATGTAGTTATATCTATATGTAGTTATGTATCAGCCCATATACGTCCCACTGTAGGGCACGAGCGTCCTCTACAAATGAAAGTACGATTGATACGTAATTAAATGTTATCTACATTGAATAGCTTTGCCCTAAATAAAACCAAGCGGTATACGCACCCTCCTGTTTAAATAGAGCTACATTGAATTTCATTTCAATTACTGATTCTTCGTAGGCATTATTGTTTATCCAACAGTGCGCACAGACTATGTCACCAAACGTAATTACTAAAAGAGCTAACATACCTCTGCACTGGTATTAGGTTCACCGAGGTTCGTGCAACTGCTTGGGCAACGCACCGGCACCGATCGTTACGTGCGCGTTACGTAACCGATTGTGTGACGAAATTCTGACGGTAAGGACCTCGCGATGGTGGCTGGTGAAAGGGAGCAAATAGGACGGGCGCTCTATGCTCTATTATAGGTTTCCTAAGATTTACAGAATCCTAAAGGCGATTAATCGTGATCTCGCGGAGTTGCAAGATATTCCTTGACTTGTCTGATTTGCAACATCTTTAGAAAATGTTTGACTATCTATGCTATTATTGTAATTATAATAAATTGAACGGCATTGTTGATATACTTGAAAGCATGATTTCCAAATAATTTGTTTACAATATTTAACATTGATTAAAAAATGGTAATAAATCTAATAACTTATGTAGCCCAAAAAGTATTCTTATAAAATATTTTATAATAATTGTTTTTCTTTTTATTTATTTACCAACCTATTAATAGTATTTAGTAAGCGCCTGCTTCCTTCTCTCTACAGTATTTTAAGAATAACTGGGAAAATAATAATTTGTTACATGTTAAGTGATCGATTAAAAATTAATAATTTGCTTCAACAATAGGATTAGGTTCAACAAAATTTCTCCGAAATAAATCACAATATAAAAAGTAAATACAGAGTTGCTAGTGACGCGTCGTTTTCACTGCTAACCTGCGTTCATGGTTCATCAGACTAACCGTTGGAGCGAGTACTGAACGATACGTATTAGGTGGTACTGACAGAAAAATAAATATTTTGGAAACTCACAATAGTATGGAACTTCTCAATCGTACTCTTGAATGTAGAGGAGGCCTGTGCCCTGCAGTAGGACAGTAAAAGCGGATGAAGAATAATAACTATGCTATTGTATACTTCGATATTAATTTGTGCATTAAATTAATTAAAATAATAATCAACTTGGAACCAGTTATATTTTTTATCATGAACCAGCAGGATAAGTTATGAAGTCATTTTGATGAAATAAATTATGAGATCATAACCATAAAGCAATAGATTCTTCACATATGACTAGTGCGGATACAAACAACATTAATTATATTTCTTTGTGAGACCAGAAACATATTTTTGCCGACGTTACGTATAGACATTTCATATATTTTATAAATATTACGCTTATACGTTTATGTAAGTAATCAAATCAATTGATTGGGTGTACGAGGGCAGAAAACCTGATAAAACCGTGTTCGACTTTCGTTCTAATAGGTCGTTTTTGACGTTTCGCAAATGAAATGACACGAATGAATGGCTGAACGAATGAATGAATGTTAATTGAACGCAGCCAGGCGCCATTCGGAGTGGATCTGAAAGGTCAATCGGAAGATGTAATAGCTGTAATATTTTAGAATAATAATACGGCATAAATTTTATATGAAACTGTTGGAACTATTACCAACACCTGTATTGGCACTGTTGTGATTTTTTGGTGGAGTATTTTTACGCTTTGACATCTCCGCAAGTGATACGTACATAGTGCCGTAGGCAGGATATTGTTTATTTCTTTCAGTATATTTATTGACATGAAGCGAGTTAAGAAACTAGGGTCAAATGAAGGTAGATCGTGACCATGCTAAAGAAGAGATTTATGCCATTGACTTCACGATTTATTACTGACCTACAAAACGTTTTAATGAAATTTTACATCGTCTTTTATAGCAAAGAACATTGGTAAAATCATTGTTAATGCAATTCTTAAGCGTCTATAAATTTCATGTATAAAAATGTTAATAATTAATTTTCTAAGTAATTTGGTGCCTAGCTCACGGCGTACCTAAGCCTGAATTACGAAAACACATTTTTCGTAAAAGTCTATTGATATTTGCTTTATTTTTATTGGAGAAGCGTTATGACGTTTCAATGTTGCCATTTTTAAAATATAAGCTTGACTGGCTTTCTTGCATTATCTTTCTCAGATAATTAATGTAAAAAATAGTGCAGAGAGGTGAGAAAAGCAAAATAATCCCTGATTAATTAATTAAGGAATAACAATTTGTTTCTGTCGCCCGAAAGCGCTATTGTGCAAATAATAATAAATAGTTGTCCCCTGTTTCCTTTTTATTTCATTGCACATGATATTACTATTAGATTAATAAAATAAATAAATACTTGATATTTAAATTGCGTGTAAAATATATTTTTTACTTTCATTTGTGCGTAACTTTGCCTCACGCCAATATAAATGCAACAAAATAACATTAACTACCCACAGAGTTTGATAAGGTGTAGAAAATCTGTGAAACTTTAAAGTGGAATATCTTTTTTCCTAGGCTCGCTACAATAGTAAATCTTAAGAAATAATTGTTAAGGAATTCTAAATCTATATTTTAAAATATTTTTTAGCAATTTTATAGACTGTCCATGCACAAAACATATATATGATAAGTGAAGATAAATTGGAGCTCCGAACTATAACATACTTTAAGGACAATAAAGCATAAATCACCATTAATCAACACAAAGCCGAATATGAATATCTCACCAAAAATTAAAGATATTACCAAGTACTATTGTCAAGTAAGCAAAACTCATTGTAAACACAACCTTTATTAGAATGAAATCTCAGCTATCTACAAGTTTAATATTAAATTAGCTATTCAATTATTGCAAGCTTCAAAGGACATATTAATATCTTAAGATATGCCATTCACATTATAAGCGTAATACCGGTGTCATAGAGACATCTTGGCAGATCGGCGTTTAGTCTCTGTGAGCCAGACACCGTCCAATAAAATATTCAAACAACATCATTTGAAAGCTCTAAGTATGTCATGCTAAGCATAACAATCATGCGCACACTTTATTTTCTAGTATTCGCGTTTGTTTGAAATGGTACTTGGCCAAAGTTCGTACGCTGTTCTATATTAGATATTCTTTTGTTTCAAAGATTTGTCTTCTCAGTATCTTTGAATGCTAATGCAAAATATTTCCATAGTTTTCGAAGCGATATATATGTAAGATTAAGTACAAAATAGTTAGTAATGAGCATCCTCCACACAAATATCTGTTTACAACTTTCACAAGTTTAACTCCAATAGTTTCAAAAGGTTCACTTGATCTAGTATTTATTAAACAATAGTTGCAATCACGCGAAATGGAAGTAATATCCACTGGGTATTGGTATTCAAAATTATTTTCGAGTTTAATAAAATTTTGGATGGGAAAGCTAGGATTAAATGCGACTTTAAATTATTTTGAGGTATTAAAATTAGTGCATCGTAGTGTAATCATATGAGGATTTTGTATACTTCACTCACAGTCCAAATGCCAACCGGTTGGTAAAAGAGGCTTAAGCTGTAGGCCAGTGTGTTTAGTAGACTAAATATTTTGACTAGGGTATAGTCCAAATGTAGAAGTTGAAATTTACTATAGATTCCAGTTAGTGTATATATTGTTATTGAGGAACCAAGAAGAAATTCGTTTAAATAATTTCAAGTACTAATTGATGTTATTTCAGTTCTAATATTTTCGGGTTAGTAAGCATTCACTAGTGCTCATAATATAGCCGTTCATTGGTATTAGAAATAAGCCTAGTAATAAGACATAACAAATTATGTGCTATCGAAAAAGAAAATGTTCCTTGACGCTTATTATTATTGTAGGTATTGGAGTATCGTCTTTTCGCAATCAAATATTGCTGAATGGCCAGAAAATGCCCATATTTACCTTCAAAAAACCTTTTGAGAATTAAGGCTGTATATTCCATAGGTCATCATACAATAATATGATTCCCAATAGATCGCACACATTCATAGGCTTCTGTGCGATATCGAATCTTGTCAAGTTTATGTGGTGACATATTTCGCAAGTCAATGGGAATGTATGTGTCAACAGCTCGCTCGTTAGTTTGCACACCGAGTCCCATGTACGCTCTGGCTTTGACCTAAATTCTGGCGGGTCACTTGAATCAGTTTTTGCCAATCCTTTTCATTAATATTATATATATTAGGAACGATATTACAAACATCAGACGACCTTATTTCCCTTAATCTGTTATTAATAGGAGTTGCAAGTCAACAAACAGCCTATAATTATGTCAGGAATCTAGAGTAGCAGACAATATATAAATCCTTCGCCGATAATTTCTTGTAACAGCAATCTTCAACATCACCAAATGTGGAAGTAGGACTTTGAGAAGAGACGTCATAATCATGCATTATGGGTTGGTGTGAGTGTTACTTGCTGGACATGTAAGAAATTGTACTATTTTCTATATATTACTTCTGTTTCACTAAAATGTTTTGTGTTGTTTTTTGATGATGAATTACTTAATGACTGTCGTTTCTAAAGCAATGTATTATGAAAATAGGCGTAACGACAGTATCAAAATATCAAATATTTTATGATGTTAGGGGGAAAAACATATTAGAAGGATTTAAAACGTTGTTTTAGTTTTAATCCAGAATTGGAGATTAACAAGATTTTCAATAAAATAAAAGTATAAAATATAGCAATCGTCCATTTTGACAGAAACGCTAGCCACGACGCATGACGTCACGCCTATGTAAACCTGCCGTAAACATTACCAATTTCTTTAGAAATGTGGAATGTGAACTTTACCGGAACCACTTATAGACTTTAGAATTCATTTTTATCAAACGAAATATGATTTGTTTCGTTAACTTTCTTCGCTGCGCATAGACACAATGACATGTTTACCTAGTGGTGACGTTATAACGGACGCCATGACACCTACTAGCTTTTTCTGTGCACTATTGAAAGATTATTAGAAAAATGGCTTAAAACTATGTTAAACCTTTGTTAATTCTTGAAATATAGATTATTTCGTATATAATAAATGTGTATCTATATTATAAAACATGATTTTAAAATAATTCGTCTTGCCTATTGTAAATGAAACCGAGAGCAATGATAAACACTATAGAAACAAAATCTGGATATAAGTTTTGAAACTTGAACGCCGTGACATTTAACGTTTGTCATAGAACGAAAATAAAACAATTTGTTTACACAGTTATAAGCTTTAAACAGGTAAGGTTAAAGATCAGAATTACATGTGTGAGAAAATGATTAAACATACAAAAACATAATTTTGGTTGAATGATAATGATACAGATGGTAAATATGATAATACTCTTATTGTGCTGATGGTGACACATGAAAGTTATGCTAACCAAATCACTTTCAGCGAGTAAAAGGTCAGGTCAAGAAACAAGGGTAATTGTACCAAGTTAAAAAAACAAAACTGCCTGGTAGTTTTTTAAAATGCGATTTTATTTTACAAGGTTTTTGGTCAACCCGTACAGGTGTGAGTCGAGCCTTTACCGTTTTTATAAGTTCCTATACCAAAGTGAAGTTCAACTCAACGGTAAACATACCAGTATTTATATAAGCTGGCCAAAAATCGTAAAAACTTAAATCACGATTTTTGACAAAATAATTCATTTCAATTTTTTTTGTACAAAGTGACCAGGGGTGATGAGAAACATTTGGGTTAAATTAAATATCAATAATTGATTAAGTCAATATCACCATGTATATTAAATTTTAATTTTCATTTAAATCTTTTCAGCTATAAAATACCACTATATTACTTATTTTATTTTATTTTATTTTAGAATAAAATAAAATAAAATAAGTAATATAGTGATATTTTATAGCTGAAAAGTGAACTAGAATCAGTCTTTAAATCAGGTTAATGGTTTTCGGTTCGATACTCACTGATTAGTGTGAACGTGTGCTATTGGCAAACTTATTCCACTGCAAGGAATTTCAATTTGAAGGAATTACTAAACTTTGGCAAATGAGAATTTTATGTCTTGACTCAGAGTATAGCTTATTTGAAAATCACTTTTATGAAATGTACTATATTACTTACTGTTTTGAACATATGTTTTTTGCTCTCATTTCCTTTTCAATGATTTTATTTAATTGAAAATTTTAAACTACGAACCCAGGTCCTTGTGCATGTTTATGTCTAAGATAGCGTGAGGTAATTAAAACTAAAATGATGATACAAATCATTGTTTCCAATTGGCCAATCAACATTCTCGCTTTAAACATATCCCAAAACTTCACTTGCTAATATGGCGCACATAATCTTAAAATAGTACCAAAAAACGGAAACAAAATCATATTTCGGTATTGTCATAATATGTTTTATGTTTACAATACTTTCCTGACTCATAAAATCCGAAGTCATAAGCTCGAGGTTGCGAGATAATAAATACATTTTAATCCAGACCCGGCTGTGTCTTGCTTCAAAACGAGTTACGGCGCTGTGTCATGCAAATTTTTATATCTCTCTCCATTGTGTAGGTAATTTTGAATCGATATCTACATCAGCCCATATAATATATAGTCCCACTACAGGGCATGGGCCTCCTCTACAACCAAAAGTACGATTGAGTGGTTAGGCCATAATTATGGTCCACTACGTTAGCCTAATGCCGGACTGTACATACCATAGAAATTCTTACAAATCCCAATGGTATGCAGGCTTCCCCACGATGTTTTCCTTCACCGTTATGGTGCGAGGTGAAAGTTCAGAGGTACGTCCTAGGATTTAAACTCCAAGCCACCTTGCACATGTAGGCAGCTTCGTTTGGTCCGTTACCAACAGGCCACCGCGCACTTTGTATGGAAATTTTATGTATGGAATTATGAGGAATATATTGTACTCGATGTTATTTAGATACGAGTATGTGATATTAAAAGAGTTGATTGCCTAATACTCGGTAATGTTATTTCTTAGTTCTAAACTAATATTAATGTAATTGAATGCGCAAATCACATTGCATTGGATAGACGTGTGCTTATTACGAGTATACTTTGAAGATCGTTTGATTTCGAAATATTGCGTGTGATTATGCTTTGGCTAGATCATTCGATCGAGATAAGATTAGAATTTAAATAATTTGATGCTCGGAGTTACGCATAGTGTATCTTTATATAATTACGCAAAGAATCTTAATTTGTGCATAAAGCGTCTTTTGACATAAAATGCAAATATATTTTTTAATATAAGTTCAACCTGAAGCCATCAGATTATTTAATATAGTACCGGAAACAACAAGCTATATTGACCTTAAGTATTTAGACTCGAATGCAAATACTAAATTGCAAATGCAATGAACGCTTCTCCTCAAGAAGAACTTTGAGCTTAATCTTCATTGAAATACTAGTGTTGATTTTACTAGATCTAGAATTTGATTTAATAATCTTCCAAGTCCAATTTCAAGAATTTAGCAGCGTTTACTGGCATGGCTAATTTATTTTATCTTAGTTTCTTGCAACAAGTTCAAATAATCAAGTCACGTTGTAACACATATCTGATTTGCATATCAACACGACCGTTCTTTTTTCTTCCTGCAGTTATAAAACACATAGTCACAGTTTAGTTTAAGCTTACATTAGTCTGTAGTACAAAGTAATTAAATAGTACAGCCTTCGTGCAGTGAAATGTGAGGCCGCGGGTTCGATCCCCGCACCAAGATAAATATTTGTGTGACACAGGTTGTTTGTGAAACCCAATAGTCTCTCATAGTTCCTGATACCCACGACTTAAGATTGGATCTTAGTGTAGAGTCAGGACTGTGTACGTGATTGTGGGGTATATTTATTTATTCATTAGTTATCTCATAGGTCATAGGTGTATTATAAAATTAAATATGAAAATTTACATTCTAAAAACTCCCATGATTTGAAAATTTTACGCAATTTTTGATTCGTGCGTGCGATGGGTTATCTTATGTTTAATTAAGTGTACGCGTATCTTGTTAGTAAGCCCGTGGATAAAATTGTAAGCGGGAATCCAAAATATGCGTTGATAATCAATTGTAATGTTAATTTTTAAGTGATTGTTGTCAGTCAGTTAATCATTAATTCGTGGCACCCGTTTACCATACCTGTCCATCTGTTTGATTATTAAGCTGACGAAAAGGTTATAAAAAAAAAGATTATATTGATGGAAAATTCTTGTGCACTTACAATTCTTTTGATATATTTTTTTTGATTTCTCCTAGTTTTCAGCACATTTATTCAATTTCGTTGTGTATACCGACTCAATATTCATATAAATAAATCATATTGTCTGATCTCTAGACATGTAGGCAAACAAAATGACAGTCTATAATAAATAATAGTGCGTGGTGGCCTGTTGGTAAACGGACTAGACGCGGCTGCCAACATGTTCACGGTGGTCGCGGGTTCAAATCCCAGGGCACACCTCTGACTTTTCGGAGTCATGTGTGTATTGACAGTCAATCACCACGCACTAAAACGGTGAAGGAAAACATCGTGAGGAAACCTGCATACCATAGCGATTTATAAGAATTTCTATGGTATGTAAGTCCGCCAACCCGCACTAGGCCAGCGTGGTGGACTATATGGCCTAACCACTCTCAATCGTACTTTCGATTGTAGAGTAGGCCCGTGCCCTGCAGTGGGACGTGTATGGGCTGATACAATACAATACAAAATAATAAATAAAACTTTCAGTATTTACAAAGTTAGATAACTTTTTGCTCTACCAATAAAATACTATAATAACTCGCAATTTGCAACCTGTTGCATAATAAGCTGCGTTAGTGGAAATCAAAACGTGATTTTATTATTAAGTAATAATCGTAATCGTTTTTGTTATCGATTAATTTTAGTTGTTGGCAACGGTTATTGCGTCATCACCTTTTTGGTAATCAGTAAGGACGCGAACAAGTTTTGCAGTTTTCCGTACTTTGGACATGAATATAAAAAAATAATTGGCGTACTTACCGAGGAAAGTAGGCTAGAGTTGTGGCCTGTCGCAAACTGTTTAGTGATATAATTTTCTTCATTACATTGCTTTATAACTCATTCCATGCGGATTTCATAGAGTATGAAACAATAGCAAAATAATTACTGGTGGTAGGTCTCTCATATGTGAGAGGCCATCTGGGTGGGTACCACCGCAGTGTCTATTTCTCCCGTGAAACAACACTGCTTAAATGCACTGTTGTGTTTCGGATTGAAGGACATTGTAGCCAGAGCAACTACTGGACATATTGAGACTTAACATCTTATGTCTCAGGATGGCGAGCGCAGTGGAATATTGCTACTGCTTATGAGCGGTCGTATCGCTTACCATCAGGCGAACGGCTTGCTCGTCTCGCCATTCAATGCAATAAAAAAAAATATATGTGTTACGAAGTGTCCATAAACGGTGATTTTCACTTTATTTAGTTTCATAACTCCATCACTTGGATGTTCCTTGATTCAAATGCCGAGATAAGATTTAGTCTTGCTAAAGTCATCCAAATGTGTGCCAAAAAATACCTTCTAATACTTAGGACAATAATAAGCAGGTATTAAAAAAATCATCGTCATACCCACAAAATCTTAGTCTTTTGATTCATTTAAATATACGATATAAACTCCTGGTTAAATATTTATTTGAGCACCAAAGTTCAATCTAATACTTGTTTTATTTTGTATTCCTTCTGCTTTTACTTTAGTTTTAGTGTTTTGTATGTCTTTTTTGTTTAATAAAGTTTATTATTATTGTTAATTACTCTTCTCTTCAAACGTTAATTCAACTAAACTTTGAATAGATAAAAGCTTGTTTTTTTTCTCTTTTGAAAGAGAAAGCACTATAGTATACTCTCACATGATATCAATCAAGTTGATTTCTCTTCCATTTTAAAAAGTACAAGGCTTATTACAAATTCGGATAGCATAATATAACTGCAACATAATACAGTGCTATGTACGTGTATCAAGTGACGATACCTAACTGTTTCGTAAAAGAGACATCGTGTCATGGTCCGCCACTCATCCTTCCTCAAACGCCTCGGTGACACTCTGTTAAACAAGGCGTGTGTGATATTATGCAATTTTTGTATACTTCATAATGTAAATACTTGAGATAAGGTGAGTACATACCTCCCAGGTCAGGTAACTCCAGATCATATTCAGAGCTTCTTCTCCGATTAATAATGATCCCATCAAAAACATCCTGTAAAAACATTCCAAGTCTCGCAGCTCAGTTTTTCTACCGCAAAAAGTTGTGAGATCCATGTTATACCAAGTTGATTAATTTATTTAGTCCTTGATTGAGGGACGTTCTGTATAAAGTTATTACGTAAGTTATTATCATATCAATATTTAAAATTCTTTACGTTGTAAATAAATAGATCGACTTGGCCATCGCATGAAAACATAATGTATCGTACAATTTATGCATAATGCTACTGGCCGCCTGCCTTAGACTTTTGATGATCGGTCAGTCAGTCAGTGAGTGACAAAATTGCGAAAGTTTGGCAAGTTATAATTCTTAAACTACTGGTTCAAATTTAATGAAATTTTAAATACACCGTGTTTACACAATGCCTGCTTAGTAACTGAAAATTCAGGCTTCTTATTTTAACCACAACGAAGTTATGGGGGGTTGAAAATGGTCTGAAGTGCTTCGAGAAAAGGATAGTACGGCTGTGCCGCTTTTTAGCTCGACTTAGAGGGGGCACTGCCGTGCCCCCAGATTCGGCCATAGTCTATTAGATTAGTTAAATGTGGATTAAGTACATACACACACATAAATAAACTCACGCTGTTCTCCCAGAAGAGGTTGGCAGAGTTGCGGTGACAACCACATTTCGCCATGTAAGTTCCATCCCACGATGTGATAAGAAGCGAGCTTGTCGCCATATTGGGCACAAATTCCTGACTCCGGGCTGAAGTTGTAATACTCATAATATCAGTCGTCTCCTTTCAATTTCATTAAACTGTTGAAAGTTGCCTCCAAAACACAAGGAAATAATATTATTAAACAAAAGAGGCACACGCTATTCTTAAACTGTAAACCAGCTGAGTACATGAGCAGTCATTAGTTAAAAATCATTACGAATTATTGCAAGGCTTTGCTTAACCTCAGTGAACTGTTCGTGAAAGTGACGAGGTGGTCAGTGACCATGTGCAGAAATCGCGAAAGTTGCAAACACTATAGTCAGTTTATGTTCACTCGGTTTAATTAGTGATATTTGGTTTGCGTTTTAGCAGATAATTCTTTATTGATTTCTACCACCATGTCATATATTTATAGTATTCACTATTTCTTTGTAAACTGATAGGTTTCCAATTTTATCGATATTTCTCTAACTAGTTATCTATTAATATATTTTATTTTTTAAGTAAATAGATCGCATTGAAAATGTTCAAAAACGCTTCATTAAGTATTTTTGCTACAATCAAAGAATTCCATACGTTTAAAAAATATATCTAAAATTATGTCAAAAATCTGGGGGCACGGCAGTGCCCCCTCCAAGTCGAGCTAAAAAGCGGCACAGCCGTACTATCCTTTTCTCGAAGCAATTCAGACCATTTTCAATCCCCCATAACTTCGTTGTGGTTAAAGCAAGAAGCTTGAATTTTCAGTTACTAATTAGATCTATTTATTTACAACGTAAAAAATTTTTAATATTGATATGATAATAACTTACGTAATAACTTTATACAGAACGTCCCTTAATCAAGGACTAAATAAATTAATCGACTTGGTATTACATGGATCTCACAACTTTTTGCGGTAGATAAACTGAGCTGCGAGACTTGGAATTTTTTTTCAGGATGTTTTTGATGGGATTTCATTTACTACCACTTGCAAATCGCAGAAATATACCAGATATCTTACTATTTTTAAAAATAATCAATAGTGATATCGACTCCCCTGATCTCTTATCCAAAATAAACTTCAAAGCCCCTTCTAAATTATATCGATTTAATCCACCCATATATGGTACCACATGCGTCAACTAACTATAGACAAAATAGTTTTATTATACGAACGAGCAATAATTTCAATAGCATCTGTAAGCAACACAACTTTGATCTGTTTTCTACCACAGTGCATTCAGCAAGGAGATGTTTGAACCTTGAATTTTAGAAAAGACTCTTTAATTAGTATTATTATTTTTGTTTATCATTGTTGAATCTCAGCTTTTAAGCCGGTGGAGTGGATACAGACGGGCCTAAGCCAAGTCTGCACCAGTATGGGAGAGGTTATTATCGCGTAATAATTGGGTATTATTATTATTATTTAAGTATTATTATTTTTACTTTTTCTACTTCTTTATAATATTTCACAAATGTGTACCCATCTCTGTATGGTTGTTATACTGTTGCTGCTCGTGTGAACAGTTGTAATATATTAGTTTATTAATTTTGTAACCAGTATCTATACGTGAAGACTTGTAATTGGCTTTCAAATTGCTACACAACTGTTACATTATCATTTTAAAGCTGTTAAGTTTACTAGATTAGCTAGTACTGGACTAATTTTATTGACTACAAGCTTGAGATCACACATACGCACGAGGTCACTACCCGGCGACTTCTTAAAATTCATTTTATTTATTACTTTTTTATATCATACGAAGTCACTGGTTGCCACCTCATGCTTGTATTCGGGAATGTAACATAGTTATTTCTGTCAAGTAGCTTAATATTACAAAAAATGTTTTATATTGTCAATTTCTTTATCAAAAGTGTTAGCAAAATTATTACTTATTTCTACAGCATTACCTTGATTACGCATATTTGCATTATTATTTTATCAAGTGGCTCCCTATTATTGCCTAACACATCGTTAATTTTGTCCCATAGCTTTTTAATGTTATTATTGCACTCAAGTATACTTTGTTTGTCATACATATTTTTACTTCTATTAATCGCTTTATTGCACTTATTTCTATATTTTGTGTAAGTCAGTCTTTTTAACATATTCTTCGGATCACTATTCCATACATCAAATAACAAGTCTTTTTTCTTTATCATAAAATAAATGCGAAAGGCACTCTAAATACGAAACACCTCTGTCCTAGGATTCTGATTGTCTCTGTCACAAAAATGTAACATGTCGAATGCCTTGAATAGTCTAATTTTGTCAGTAAAAATACCTTTTCAATTTAGAATATGGAAACGCCTACGTAGTCTATTTTGTTATAATACACTCCCATTGAATGTTTTGATGTTTGCATAGGCTATATATAGCACTTTAACCTAATTGAATCCAAATATGTCTTCTTCCCTTATTTTTTGGGCAAAATATCTTGCCCCACATAGGGGTAATTTTAGTAGAGTATATTTCAATCCTATTTTGTTACCTTAGCTTCCTTGAAAGACAGAATCTTGGCTATGTCCATGGTTATTATTAATGTCTATGAATGGGGGTACCACCAGGTAAATCATTAGCTTGTCTGGCATTGGTGCTTGTAAAAATATGTGATAGTGGCCAGATGCACGCAATTAAAGTTTCCTAATATGTCATTGTTGTCAAAAAAGCGTTTGGTTAAAAAGGTCAAGGCATGGGTATATCGTTTGAAATTCGACACCATACACGTCAGGATGGTCGTTGAATGCACTGTTTAGCAATCGATCTTCGTTTGTTCTTTTTGTCGGCTTGTTCAAGGTTTTTAGACAAGGAGTTTGCTCCGCTCAGACGGGTCATTTTTTGTTCGACTTACGGTCAAATATTTCAAATTCCATTCTAATGTATCAAAACTAGAGGGATAATCATAGACAATATTAGTATTTTTTATGCTGGATTAAGATTAATAGTGTGTCATTTAAGTGTTTGGTAAAATTAATTTAAAAGTAACTTCAGCACTCCAGATGACTTGTTCTAAGAAGTTAGTAAAGCGAAAATTTAATTAAAACCGAGTAAGTTAAAGATATTTACACCCAATTTAGCTCGCAAAGCTCCAGTAGCAAGAGCTCCGCAAAATGCAGTGTTGGCAAAAGGCAAAATTCTACGTGAAATGTTAGGATAATGTCGTAACAAATTAAAGAAGTCACATGGTATATTTGGTAACTATATTCTTCACTTGTTAATATTAATTCAGATTATAGAAGCATCTAAACTTATTAGTATCCATACATAACGTAACATAGAACTCCGCAAACAATCATTTTAAGTAAAGAAATAATTGATGCGCTTCTTATTTCAATAGCATTTAAACTACCGGGAGCCACGAGAAAAAATATATTTTGTTGATTTAAGTAAACCATCTCGAATACAAAATTCTGCTTTTTCCGAGCTTGTTTGTGGAATATCAAATCGAGTTTATTTACATTTCTCGCGATGGTGATTTCATTGTTATGCTCAAATGGTGAATTTGGAGATGGTGTAACGGACTCATTCTCCAAAAATAAAAAAGGGTAATGTCCGCTATGGTCACCAAACCGGTCCTATTTATACTGAATTCTAGTAAAACTATTTTAGGAAATGTTATTTAACTCGAATCTAGTTCGGAATGTGTGATGAAAAGAATTTCATTCCTGCACGTCCACTATTGTTGCTATCTCTAGGATAATCTAAGCACTCCCAAAGCGACTTTTACGCACCAATCAGCGTCCCGCGAATTTCTTCGACCTCTATTATAACGTCTGACGTCTGACGCTATGGCATGTTTCAGCTAGAATTTCCAAAATCCTTGAACCTTCTAGCTTTAGTATATACATTTGTGATAAATCGGAGCACATAGCTGTATCGATATTCAATGATTTTAATAATGTTGAGGTAAGAACAATCGCGGTGAACAGTCTTACATTTAATGAATGCTTTACAAGTAGATACTATTGATCGTTGTTCATAGACGGGGATTATTCTGAATTCTCACAAATTGATTGTCTGTACCGATATTCGCATTCAAGGCCTACCTACAGTTACCGTACATCTATTACCTAGGTAACATTGTATTGAAGTTTGAATAGGATCATTTCATACAAATAATAACTACGCCTTAGTGTATCAGCCAATATACGTCCCATTTCACAGCATGGGCCACATGTACATTCAAGAGTATGATTGAGCGGGATTAGGCCATATAATCCACCATACTATGGCCTATTGCAGATTATTGGACTTATATACCACAGAAACACTTGCAAACCTTTATGGATGCAGGTTTCCTCACGATGTTTTCTTTCACTTTTTGAGTACGTGGTGGTAGACTGTCAATACTACGGTTAATATTACATTTCAATTCTCTAAGTTTGTTAGAACAAAACCAGTTTTAAGTGACCAGTTGAATTACACTATCGCAAGTTTTAATTGCGTTTACTTTATGACTACCCATTTAAACTAGTTTATGTAATTATTAGCTTGCTGCCAACAGCCGTTTTAGTGAGACCCTGGTATTATGAAATATGTATGTTATTATTTCATCTATGTTTTTATTATGCAAATAAATTAAATAGTTGCAAAAAAAAAAGTATTTGTATTAAAAAAGTGTAACGTAATAGAAAAAAAATACGAATGCTAATGCTATTTATAATCTAGGAAGCCGCGATTCTTTGCGATCTGTTTTTAAAGAAAGCAATATACTAACCGTGTCATCTGAATACATCTTTCAGAATATAATGCACGTTCGTAAAAATATTAATAAGTTTTATAAGGTCAGTGACACCCACACCATTAATACGCGGAATAAAAATAAACTAGCAATACCCTCGTTTAGACTAGAAAAGTCAAAAAAATCTTTCTTGGGTAGTTGTATTAAATTTTATAATAAACTTCCCAATAGGATAACGCAGCTACCGGACAAACTATTTAGGGTCCATATTAAAAACAAACTTATGACTAGGGGTTATTATAATATTAAGGAATATATTGAGGATAAAAAAGCCTGGGATTAGGTGTTCTCTTGCACATTGCGACCTCCTGGGGCCCTGAACTATTCGCTTATTACACCACCTAATTTAAATAATTAAAAATATCTAAAATTGTGAACTCAAAAATTAAGCTATATACAATCAAATAAATCAATTAAATTATATGACGACCGATCGAAAAAATCATATAAAAATAATAATTAATATGGCAAATCCTTGTAAGACAAGTCACAAATACTTATTTTAGTAAATTGACCAAAACCAAGCCCACTGAGTTTGACTCGCTGGATCTACTCAGAAATGGGTCGCGCCGCGTAGTATCCAGTGGTAAAGTAAAGCCCGCTGAGTTTGTTCGCCGGGTCTTCTCAGTCAGGGCCGCGTTGGATCCGGCAGTAAGCCTAAACATACGGGACGTATCGGAAATACTTATGGTCGTTGTCTTAAGTTGGACCCAAAACAAGCCCACTGAGTCTTAGTCGCTGGATATACTCAGGACTGGGTCGCGTCGCGTAGTTCCAGTGGTAGTGTAAGCCCACTGAGTTTGTTTCGCCGGGTCTTCTCAGGAAGGGCCGCGTTGGATCCGGTGGTAACTATAAACCGCTACGCACCGTTGTAATATTTATGGTCCACAAATAATATAATTTAATTTGACTAACGTAAATAATGTATTTCTTTGACAAATAAATTACTATAAAGTAAAAACTAATACTTTAAATAAAATATGAATAAAAACTAAATAAATTAAAAAAACTAATCATAAATTATAAATAAAAATAAAATTAATTTAAAAATAAATAAAATTAATAAATAAATTGATAAAAGCAAGAAATTAAAATAAGTAATAATAAGCATAGGAAATATATTGTAAATAGAGATTAAGTTCTATGTGTATTGACTTGTCATAAGAGCTCCTTAATTGCCTACGTGATCAATAAATACATTTCATTTCATTTCATTTCATGAATAAAAAAATGCTGGCATAATTTTTATGAAATTGTCATAGTGTAACCAATTAACTTCGATCTTTTATTGTATCCATCGCCTTTTATTTCCAAATACCATTCTAGATTTTCGCAAAGGTCTGTAAATTTTGGTCCACATTTGCCAATTTACAAAGATACCATTCTGCGGTGTTAAAACATGGAAGAACGGCTCGGCTTAAATTGGTTAAGTGGACTGCAGTTGAGTAACACGTTATGTTGAAAGCTAGCTTGTGGCAAGGCCGGCCAGTCTCGGTAAGGACACCGAACGTGTGTTAGTAACTTTGTACCGTGATTTTACAAAGGAAAATACATTTTATGTCAAATAACATTTGTAAAACCTTGCCGAATTAAACGACACTCGTTGACGAAGTGACACTATGAGTTGGGAGATCATTTAATTTTGGTGGATTAACTAAAATTGTTTGATAAAAAGATTACGCGGAGGAAGTGCCTGTGCTTTGAACATCTTGTATCTTTACGTATCTCAGGAAGTGACACTTAATCCTTCCGTAATAAATTAGTTACATTATTATTTACTAGCAATTTTGTAGATATTATGGTTTCTTAGATTTACGCGAATGTTACACATTGAAATAAAACTATTATTTACGGATTTTATCGTGAATTTAGTTTAATTTTTTACATTTTTGACTTCCCGACGTTTCCGGTGACCACGAAAGCTGTAAAGTAATCGAAACGTCGGGAAGTCAAAAATGTAAAAAAATAAACTAAATTCGCGATAAAATCCGTAAATAATAGTTTTATTTCAATTGTAGATATTATCTTGGTTATTGTGCTGTTTTTAATTATAAACTTTCGTAAACGTGAACAGTCGATTATGCAGTTGTATTTTAATAAGTGGTAGAGACTCGACAATCCTTATTATTTACTTATGTTGTCACTATTCTCTTTCCTTAGGATAATTTTTTCAAACATAATTTATACATATGTACGTGTAATGTATGTAATATTTAATAATCTGTACTAAAAACCCTTTCAATGATAAAACATCTATTTTAGATTACTTTTACAAGAGCATATATATTTTTTTAAATAGTTAATTTTATCTCACTTATCTTCTACTTAATGGATTCAATGTACCACACATAATGAGATTTACTTTCAATACTCTTGACCTGATACTTGTTAGCATTATATCATTTGTTTATACTCACCATTAGCAGTAATGTTATGAAATAATGACCATTATTCTAATCATTTTATCTACTACTGTCCTAACTAGTCATCAAAATTACAATATAATAAATTATGAAACCATTAAAACTGGAAGTTTGTCATGTTTATCACGCAAAGAATACTTACGAAATTAGTTATTTCAAGATTTATCGAACGATTATTTTGAATCAATGTTTTAGGTACTAAATATCTTTTCAACATTGTTAATTCCGACTTTGATAGGAATTGGCAAAAGGATTGTAAATCTTAGAAAAAATCAATATTAGAATGCAAAACATTGACGTGAGATATTTTTGACAAAATTACCATTCAGTTTTAATTATTTTTAAAAAGTAATATATTATTGAAGCTTTCTGGTAATTTATGTGAGCTAATCACAAAATAATAATATGAACATAAACAAAATATCTTAAAGTTTCGATAACATTTCATGCATTACCAATATATTGTAGAATTTTATGGTGCAAAAACGAGGGAAAATAAATTTAATGGGGTCGTTGAAACACGAGCTTCGTACCGTGTCATCGTAAAATTGATGCGATTTATGATATAGGAAAAACGTGCGTTATAAAATTTCACTTATACATATATTATTACTAAAAGCACGTTACATTGCTGCAATATTTGCTAAAGAGTGTTCAGTTTCTTTATGTAGAAACAATAACATTTGTATGGTATGTGAAGTCCATTAATCCGCACTAGACTATAGTAGTAGTCTATGGCCTAAACCCCTGAAACGATCTCTCAGTTGTACAGAATTATAGGCTAATGCGTATATATGGCTATAACAACATTCACTTTTATCATATTTTTATTATGGACCTAAATGACTACTATTTGTGTACCATTTATATTTTATTTTTACAATAGGATTTTATATAGGTAATTTTCTAACTTTACTATAAACTTTGTTTACCCACTCAAAACCTTAGTCTTTATATCAATAGTTTTTTGTTTATTGACTTAAAACGTTATATAAAACTTAAAACGTTTGATAACAGTTTATACTAAAAAGTTTTTGAATTTCATTATCCCTTTCGAGACCCACTAAAGAAGTTAACATCATAGGTAGAAAATTTCTTGAAAATTAACTTTACTGGGTCCCATAGCTCATTAATATTTATTCTGAAAATTACTTTTTTTGAAATATAAATTATTATTTTTTTACCTTAAAAAGCTAATTTTTTAAATTAAATCCCGCAGGAGTCTGGGTTCGCCAACCCGCACTAGGCCAGGGTGGTGGACTATATGGCTTAACCACTCTCAATCGTACTGTCGCTTATATGGCCTGATACAGTACAGTGCACTACTGACTATACATTCTGATAAATAAACGTAAATATATATGCATGTCTCAATCAAATATACTTTAAGTTATGCCGGAACAAGTGATAGACATTTCCTCTAAGGCTATTGCGTAGGTTCCGGCCGAAGTTATATTAGTACATATTATGTTGTATTAATTATATATATGACTGCACTGCTCCACTTTGTCAAAAAGAATTATACAAGATACTAACTTGTTTTATGTCCAATTTATTTCCGTCTATACGAAATAATTATTTATTTATTGCATTTGTTGCTACGATAGTCGTTCATTAGCTAACTGAATTATACTAAAAATTAACCTCACAAAATTTATTAATGTACAATCTATTTAAGATAACTAAAATAAGAGCAATACAATAATCGACTTCGACGTGTATTTAATGCCTTTTCTTACTTTCAAGGCTACCGGGTATTTCTTTAAGAATGTCTACAAGATTTTGCAATATTTAAATAGATTAAAACAAAAGCAAAGGTTTGCTTGAAAATCAAACTCGTATTCACTATACACGGTTGTGACTTGCCAGCTGCTACTCGAAATGCCAAAGGAACGCGGAACATAAGAGGAAAAGGTTTTACAAATGTCAACACTTTTCGGTCGTTATTCAGAGAATTGACTTATAATTTTAAAGTAATTCTGAGTGATTCAACAATGTACTTTCACTGATCAAAGGGAATTTCAAATCGAAAAGTATGAATCTTTGTTTACGAATTTATCTATTTGAGTATGTATGTGACTGTTGGGTGTTATTTATTTATTTATTTAATTTAATTTAATTTATTTCATGAAAATACATTAAGCCGATTTTAGTGTAGAGACAATTAACAATACACCCAACAGTAAATACATTTTTAATTATGTAGTTATTGTTTTTTACTCATATAATTTTACCCAATAATTTTTAATAAACATTTTTTTTCCAGGTATGTCAACTTAAATTGCGATATCAGCTACAAGTATTGGTATGTTTATATAATAATGAAAGGTGTGGTCATTATAAATGCCAATATTCGACATTTCCTTTATCAGGTTTCTTTAATAATATATTTAATTAATAACTACACAACGTTATAACGTGAGATACTTATTAAGAAAACTGAATGGTGCAGCGTTATCTGGGGGCGCGGCCGAGCCCCCTCCAAGTCGAGCTATAGGCCGTAACATCCTTTTCTCGAAGCAATTAAGACCATTTTCAACCCCCTATAACTTCGTTGTGGCCAAAGCATGAAGCCTGAATTTTCAGTTACTAAGCAGGCACTGTGTAAACACGGTATATTTAAAATTTCATTCAATTTGAACTAGTAGTTTAAGAATTGTAGCATGTCAAACTTTCTTAATTTTGTCACTCACTGACTGACTGACCGATCATCAAAAGTCTAAGGCACTTCTAGCAGACATAGAACCTTCAAATTTATAATACAATTAGTGTTTAGTGTCTAAAGTAAGGGAAAATTCAAACATTTCATAATTTGTGTCTAGTTTTCTAGATAGACCAACTGCGTGAATAACTTTGTAATCCCATATAAATGTATAGGATTACAAAGTTATATTTGCAGTTAATTAATCATTGTACCCGTATATAATGGAATAATAGTTGTAGATAGATATTTATATACATGAGGCATAACGAAAAGGAAAAAAGTAGGACTCTACAAAAAGACGTGAGATCCCATCAAAAACATCCTGTAAAAAAAAATCCAAGTCTCGCAGCTCAGGTTTTCTACCGCAAAAAGTTGTGAGATGCATGTTATACCAAGTCGATTATTTATTTAGTCCTTAAGGGACCTTCTATATAAAGTTATTACGTTAGTTATTACCATATCAATATTAAAAATTCTTTACGTTTTAAATAAATAGATCGACTTGGCCAGCAGCATTATGTATAAATTGTACGATACATTATGTTTTCATGCGATAATCAAGTACTATTAAATAAAAACATTGTTTCTTAGGAAATATAGGAAACTATAGGAAACTATAATTAAACACTAATTAAATTGTATTTCCGCTTTTGGAAATTCAAACCACAAATGAAACAGTATGTAAACTAAAATACACACGGCCTGAGCGATAAACAGTTATAAAACCTGTTTTAGCTATCGAATATTGTATCTTTTTCTATCGACTTTTGAATTCCATTTGGGCGAAGAAGACAATATTTTCGATAGTTAAAATAGATTTCAAACTCTATGAATAAGGCCCAAAATGTCTAGTATGATGTTAGAAATTGAATACAAAAGTATAAAGGCGTTACATTTCGACATAGAAGCGGACATTGCATACTGCACACCCATAAACAGTGCCTACTGCCTATTAAGCAATATGTTGCGATATGATGGACAGTAATACAACTGCTAATCTGATTACCAACTTAAACACCAAGAAATAAAGTTTAAAATGCTTCGTGACAGAGGCACGATTAGTCTGTGCAAAATTAATTCTGCTGTTCAATAAATTGTAATGTTAAACTATTGCCAGAATTTCATTATAAATTTGGATAACGAGCACAGCGTATAGCTCTGTTGTTTTTAAATGTCATATATTACATAACACCAGTAATTGGACAGTAAGTTTGGTAATTAAGAGTATAAATGCTTATTATAATTGCGTAAGATTTTGTTTTTACGTTAACAAGCAGAAGTATTTCATATGTGATATCGTAAAGACTTTTAACACCAAGATTTCTTAATTTTCAAATTAGGAAATGTTCAAAAGAAGTTTTAAAAGAGGTATCAGCTGATCTTTCTAATTAACATTTTTTGTTCAGAAGCCGGCTCCTAATGCCTATCATTAAACTTGTTCCTTAAAAGTTTCCCTACCATTATGCTAAATTTGGCCCAATTAACAACGTTTGTTTAAATGGCTATTAATTAATTCAAAATTAATAGAGATTCTCAAAGGTATTACGTTACCAGAAGATATTTTAGTACCTTCGTGTTCCGGAAAGTTCGATAAGATTAAGTTACCATGTTTCGGAGGTTATACTGGTAGAAATATGAAGCATCTTATTGCAAATAAAAATATATATATAAAACTTGTTCGATACAGGAATTTGTGCACGACATGGCGATAGGACTTATTCTTTTTGGGACCAGAAACAGCTCATCAACTGAATAATAGTAGTGATATTTTTACCTACGACTAGCTCTATTATTTAGGATGTATTGAAGAAAGTTTTGCTGCGATTTTCTTCAACCAGACAAAATTATCAGCATATTATAATATTTACTTCTCACACCAGTCATTACTTTTAATTTGCTTTGCAGCACGAAAGTTTAAATGTACGGAACAAGACAAATAACTTTTTCTAAAGATTAAAATCTCAAATCCTGTTTCCATATTACGATAGGCTACTTTCGCGTCGTCCTTGAAAAGAAATCACCTTGAAATACCACTTTCTTTTTTTTCTCATTCTACGCACCGTGTCAGTGGGCCACTGAACGTGATTTAGTTTACAATAAAAATAATACTCTGGTATGCATTGGGCCTTCTTCACGACTTGTGGTTACTTTTTGTACCTTATATAAAGCTCATTTACAATTATAAGTGGTAACAGAATATAATAGAATAGTGTTTAGGCAGACATCTGTTTCTTTAGCGTGTTCATAAGTAGTTCTACCAATTTCCAATTCTACGCCTTCACCTTATGTTTGCTGTTATTCCTTGCTCATTTTCTTGGGGTCGGTATAACGTTACTTTTAGCCAAGTTGCAGAATGAATCGAAACATTTCAAACAAACGCTTTTTAGACTATTGTCCCTCAATTTTTGGTAGGTAGTAGAAATACTTATTATTTCTCCCTGATCTTTGCATTACCAGCTGTGCCTTCTTCTTAAATTAACTCTATCGCATTATATAATTATACATAATATACTAACAATGAAGACAATAAGCAAAATTCTGTAAACATGAGAAATATTTCATGATGCTAAGTAAAAAAGGTCACACAGAAAAAAAATTGTTAGCAAACCTTGATGTACGTATTATGAGTGTTATATCATTTAACCTTTCGTGATATTAGCATAAATTTATTGTAACCTCACAAATTTGTTGCACAAGACTCTGGTCTTGTTACTAGATCTGATATTTATAAATCACTTTCTAATCATCTGTTGCTATGATATTCTGTTGTTGTTACTATCTTTATTGGAGGTAATTTTTAAAGTTTATATTTTCTAGTACACGTCCGGTTTGAAACCGGGATAATTATGTTGACTATTGAGAGATATCGATACTCAATAATGGAATTTAATATTATATAATAAGTGATGAATCAAACCAATAGACTACATTTTCGATCATACTTTTATCATCTTTTATTCATAATTAAAATCATCATCATTCAATCATCTTTTATTGTAAAATTTGGATTTCGTTTTGAATTGTATAAACTTTTCCAATACTATTTTTTGTTATTGATTCATCTGTTACTTAGACCTCCAAGCAAGCAGCGATTCCCATCTGATATTAAATAAAGAATTCATTATTGGAAATTATGTATTTCATAAAGTGTACGGCTGATACTAGATTTCATAATAACTCAAGATTGTTGTATAATTTATGTATTACCTAGAGCCATGTGTTGCCTAAGTAGCTGCTAGAGAGCTAAGCCAAGACAATACGAGCAACATTAACTTAACGAGAACTTTATAGTTCGAAATGCAGGACGTAAATCATAATACAAACGGATTGTGTTAAAAGTGCTTATAAGATAAGATACTATCACGTCTTATAAGCTGCATTTTCATATTTGACTGGTAAATACATTCTAACGTGCAAAATAAATCTGTACTCACATTCCTAAAAGGGTAAGCAGAACTGCCAAAAGAGATCCCTGCATTTATTTTTCGCTCAGCTTATTTATATTCCTAAATGCTATTGAAGTGCCCATAGCCATGCCAAAAAATAGTTCCAGGCAAATCCTATCAAATTTTTCAAACCAAAATCTCACGTGAGTTGCTTGCCGAAAATTGAAGTCAGGATTTCTCGCTCCAATATAAACCCATACATTTAGCTACAAAGTACTACATAATACATTGGAAATTAATGTTTATTGAAAACTCCAACTAAAATTCAATCCTCGAAATTCCGTTTAAATCTCTCGTTCCTTAACACATTGTGACGTCGTAAAAAGTTTGTTTCATACTTGTACTTTATTCTCGGAACTTTGTGAACTTTAGCATTCACGACACGTTAACGATCAGATAAATGATTACGATAAGTCTAAGATAACGCAATGAATATAAAACTTCGTAGAATAAACATATGGTAGAAATGGTTGCAAATACCTATTTAGATAGTCTTTTTGTCTGAAATACTTTGAAACATGTTTATAATTGGCAAATAAAGATTTGTGCATAGATTATAATGCCAAATTGCATTTTGTTAAGTTTGAGACATTGCAGATTCAAAGCCTTAATTGGTTTTGGAACCACTACATACTACATACATTATATTTAGGTCAGGTCAATCCGCTCCCTGACGACGAAAGTTGTAAAGAAGTCGGAACATTGCGTCGGGAAGTATAAAAATGGTTTTATTTATGCAATATTGTTCCAAGTATTTAATAAATTTATTCAAACATTTTTGTAAAATATTGTCTATTATTGCGAGAAATTGCATGCGGCTGCTAAAATATGAAACCAGCGGAACCGGTAAGCAGACATCGTAAAGATTTATTTTAAAAGCGCATAATCACAAGTTCGACACTAACGCTAATGGCACGACATATCGTGGTATTTAAATGTCCGAAAGGCTCAAAGGCTCCTTAAAACGGGCCTTATAGAGGTCATCGGGCAGTTCGTTGACTCCAACCTCCACCGATTACTACACTCCTTAAACTCGAGTATTTTGGTAGTACAAAAAGATAAAAAGAAATTGGGAAACGGGTACCGATACCGGCATTAATTTTAAATCCTATAAAATACAAAAGAATATCAATGATGACATTTTTGTTCTTTTTATGATTGATGATATTTGTGTATCTTTGATTTTTGTTGATGTTTAATGAAATACTTGAAGTGAATATATGAAGTGATGATTTTTTTGTTCTAAAAGTCTTCTTTTGTACAATAATTCTAGTTGCAGAAAACAAAGTCGTCCCATAAACATATGGTTTTATTTGAGGGGTATTATATCCATTCAAATAGTTTTATTATTTTGAAATATTTAACAATATGCGAAGGGTTATTATAACAATATCACTTCGTATTTAACTTGACAATTCTGTTATAAAATATACTTACGTTGAAGTACATTTATAGCCTGATTTATCATATTTCTGTCCCATAAACGATACTTAGGCAATTGGTAAGACTTTGCCTGTCAAAGCATCAATCAATCAAAAGCTATAATACCAGATGTGCAGTACTCTTGTAACAGTAAATAACGTAATTGGTTGAAACCAAGCTGTTACGTAATAACAAAATGATGCGTTTCTGATGCGTTAATTCGATTCCACTTATCTTGCTGCTTGTGACATAATAAAGCACGCGTGTTGCGATAGATGTCGCTAAAATCAAAACGCAATAATAAATAACCTTTGAAGTTGTACTGGTACTAGTGATTCAAGAGCTAGAATCTAAAAGCCTGGAGGCAAAAGGTACGATATAAAATAAAAGTTCCTTTGCTATTAATGCTTAAAGCCCACATAATAACTACTAATTATAAGTTTCACTCATATTTCGATGAAATATTGTCTAACAAGTTCATGGTAATCATATTACTTGTTTTACGGACATTATCAAGGAAGTGCATTTATTTAATTGAATATTATACATATACTAAGTAACTTTTCTTTACAGGCACTTATTATACTTTCATCATCTTAAAGGATGATAGAACAGGCCAGTTGTTTGTAAGCACTCTAACCTGAAAAGTCGAAGTAAAAAGCTTTTTATAGATAAATAATGTTACAGCTTTTGAATACAGTATATTAGTAATTCGCGAATTTAACGGTTATTCAATAACTCAGTTTAATGATGCATCAGAACATTGCACAATGATAAACACAATGAAGTGCCTACTAAATGAGTTTTTAATGTAAATATCGCTATTAGCAGAGAAGCTAGTGGTTATAATTAATTATACGTCGATTTTACCATTATTTTTGTGGTTATATGGACGTGCTTATATTACTGAATCATTGATGAAATTTGATATTTTGCGGTTCTCATTTAAATACTATTTATAAACAATTTAAAATAATATTACCAGTGCTTCATAAGTCATTACCATGATCATTTTCGACGGTAATGCAAATTATACATATATAATAGAAAGTATTTCTTCTGAATTCTGTTATAAAAAACCTAAAATTTAGAGCAATTGATACACTTTACGCAACTTACGCTGATCATTTTAGATAGTTTTGCGTTTGTTAGAGTACTTTTTTTTCTTGTTATACACATATTACTGTACGTTGTAACTGTAAAGTAAATATTTTCTTTATTTCTTATTTTTTAAATCCGACTACCTTTCTTTCGATCTCACCGGGAATAACAATTCAAACCTCTGCCACTTTGAACAATGTTATTATATATTATGTTGTTTTGCTTTTTTGAAACTTTTTTTTGTTTTGTTTTCACATTTTATGGATAGGAGTATTAGTGGGTTTATTTTTAATAGCATTAATAGGCATTGTAAACTCTATTAGGTTTGCATATACAGAGATTCCAAATCATTCGGCAATATATTATATTTAATAATCCTCATTGATGTCAGTCTATATGATTTAAGCGTATATTCCTGTTACAGGTCAATTATATACACGTGTTCCTTGTCGGAGATAGATTAGCGGTATAAATGGATTATCAGATTTAATCTAACGTCAGAATTGGATTACTGATTAGGCAACTGAAGCACCGGATTATTAGCTACCAATTTGTGGGTTATTGACTGAAAAATGTGACAATATTATTATTTCCATTGTTCACGCATCTATAAGTTTAACGTTATGATTGTTATCCATTGTGTGACTTTTTTCCTTGCCCATACCACTGCAGTGGGAGCAGGGCAAAGGTCACCCTTTCCTTCTTCCACCCGTCTCTATCAAAAGCTTTCACTTGCCAGTTATTATAAAAATGCTCCAAGTCATCTCCTAATACAACATGTTACTTATAGTTTATTTAAATAATTGCATAAGTCACTGAAGATCCTGTGTGGCATACAAATTTTGGGGCTACAATTTTTTTTGTCGCCTTATAATCTGGTATCAACATTTGGATCTCACAGTCTCGTTCAAAGTTGAACAGTGGAAACAATTGAAAATAGAGACCTGATTGTTATTTATGTGGAGCACAACATACAAACAGTATACAAGTATCAAAAATAGCCAATGGTATCACAGCTGTGGCAAAATCCGGATCTCTCAAATATGTAGCCAAACCAAAATTGATGAACAGGTTTGGTCCTAATTTCAATCTCAGCCAAACTATATTTAAAAATGGCGCTTATATCGCCTACGTTTAATCCTTTGAGACTAGCGTAAAAATGTCAAACTCAAGGTTGCATGAGTCACAAATGCCAATCGATCGACTTTGCCAATTATGTACTTAATTATAATATTTGATGGAAAAAAATAATAAGTGTATTTTAACCGTGAATACTTGCGAACCGTTTTTTAGGATTCTAATTATATATTATAGCCAAATGTAATTACAATTCTTCAAGTCTTATTTTATACTACGCTCTTCCAATAGTATTTATAATTATTACAAAAAATCCTCCATATTTTGTAAAATATTTGGATAAAGATTTCGTATTACAAAACGTGTCGAATAATAATTAGGTGTATTATCAGGAACACAACTTGAAAATAAATTAACAAAACTGGAAAATGGTAAAACTTAAGCACTAAGCCCAACAAACAAATATTTAAAGAGAATAAGCTAAACAAAAAATAACCAAAATATACAAGAAACTAACTGTAATTAATTTTCTGTCGTTTTATGTAGATATTATAACAGCAATTATGACAAATAAATTTGAAAAGCAACGTGTTAACAATAGGGGACGGTTATATCATCACGAATTTGATGAATTAACATTTATTTCACAAAAGTGTCCCACGCTATTAATGTAGGCTATTGAATTTGGGATGTTTTGTAATATTACGTGTCTTTTTATTATTTAATAATGTTTTCTCATATTGTTATTTGCATTTTGAAAGCGGTCAAGTTCGTGTTGCATTATTTTACTTCTACCTATGCTTTTTCTACGATTCTACGTTGCATATAATACTGAATATTATATGCTTATGACTTACGTAGGTCTACGTGTCGTCAATCCTATTAAATCTCATTTTTTTTAAATTGCAAGCATTATTCAACGAAGATACTATCATAGTTCATGTGGATCCCGTGATTTACAACCAATTTACGATTTATTATATAATTAAACTAATGAAACGACTATACAGGGTATATCAAGACTACTACCGAAAACGAAGCCGGGTGGTAGTTTAAGCGACTTCAGACACAATGCAACAGAAATGTTAAAAAAAAGCGTCAATTTTTTTTTGTTATTTTTTTCCTATGGCCATATTTGGTTGGTAAATACATTTTTTCCTAAAATAATAGTGTATATTATTTTATTTATAAATACTCTAAGGTATAAAAGAGTTTAAATTATTATTTTAGCAAAAACTATGGATTTACCACCAAAAAATGACGATATTTAAAAAAATATTAAAAATAATTGTCGCGTTTCTTTGCGAAATTTTTAGTTGCATTGTGTTTGTAGTCACTAAAACTACCACCCGGCTTCGTTTTCGGTAGCAGTCTTGATATACCCGGTATATTCGATGTTATTAAAATATACTTTGTTAGAATACATTGGCCTGAATCTCGCTAATCAATTCCCACCTTGAATACTCAACTTGGAGTATTATATGCATATATCTATGGATGTAAATGTCACGTGATCCTATCAAACTTGTACCTCATACACGCAAATATACGAATCAAGTTATTGATTGATATTGAATTTATTAATATTCAATATCAAGTTTGATTTGGTTCGATAATAATAATAAGTCAGAAGCAGGCATTGCCATGCGGAAATCGTTAAAGATTTATTATTCAGTAGGTGTAGGATTCGAACTTTGGTTTGTAAGATAACTCTGGCTTTGGGCAAATGACGTAGCATAGTAGTTTTGGCATTTCCAAACTAAAGATCATGCGGCTTGAATTCTATTAATAGGCTTTGTTTTAATAGCATTTTATATTTATAATCGTAGTTTATTTTTAATTTTAACTTAAAACGTTCCAATACTTTTAAACTAAGGTATAAAATAAAAAAAACTATACTGTGTATAAAACCATGTGTCTACACGGTTTTATATATATTAAAAAAGGAAAGGATCTGAATCTATACTATAATACTATAATATAATATAAAGAGGAAAACTTTGTTTGTTTGTTTGTTTGTTTGGTTGTAATGAATAGGCTCAAAAAATACTGGACCGATTTTAAAAATTCTTTCACCATTCGAAACCTACATTATCCACGAGTAACATAGACTATATTTTATTTTGGATAAAAATAGGGTTCCGTAAGATATTTGGATTTTTCGGACACAAACTGAAAAAAATCAACCAAAGAAGTTACTTATTTTGCGTACGCTGCCTAAACTACAAAAGATAGAACCATAAAATGTTATAATTAATTGTAGATCTTATAAATATCTACAAAAAAGTCCGCGACACACTATACCTATCTATGTCGAGTGAGGCACAACAACCACATTTTTATTTAAAAATCTTGATTTTTTTTTGGACTACATTTAAACGCGTTTATTTTACTCATGCTATTAATCCTTATCAAAATAAATTATTTCATCAATAAGTACAGTTTATGTTGATAATATTTGGTCTTTGAATGATTAAAATTGGACGTTTGGTTTTGAAGTTGTGGTGAAATTAAAATATTACGATTTCTGCTGCACAAAAATTTCATAAGGCAATCTTTATATGTACATGTATATGGAGAGACGGGATATAATAGAGTGGAAGGTACGGGAGAAGGCTGGGATAGCTGACAGATTTGATAGGACGAAATATAAATGCACGTTATAAGACGGGATGGATAATAAAGAGAAAGGACGGGATGGATTGGGAAGAGACTGAACAGACGGATGAGACGGGATTGAGCCGGACAGTAGGACAGCTACGTCAAGTTTAGGTATATAAGAGTTTATACGAAAAATAACATGTATTTGATGTGGAGTGGAATCAAAAAATATATACACCCAGACGAAGCTGGGCCGGGCCGCTAGTAATTTAATATGTTTATAAGCAACGACAGCGACAAAAACACTTTATGGATCCAAATCCCGATCACCTGGAAGTGTCCGCAATAAAAAGTCGACAGCCGGACAACTTTTCCATTGAACGAGTATCGGCCAAGCAACGGTCGCAACGGTCGGACTGGTTCCCTGCTGACATTTGCTCACTGCCCGCCAACCGGTTGCGTCAGCGCAATGTTTATACCATCTGACAGATGTAGGGCTCTGGGATTCGATTCTGTGATAATTGTGAAAGGCTGTGGGTTGAGTATCAGGTTATAAGAGATTAATGCTCTTTTGGATTATAGTTCTAGGTTATGTTACGTATGACGTCATTTGTTTTCAATTGTTTTTGTGTCAGTTTAATTACTAGATGCATATATTAATTAGTATTGTCAAAACCCAACACCGTGAAAATAACTTTTGTATCAAAATATTTACATTGGTAAGTAAACTTAAGATCTATTACAAATCGACAAACACAACAGCTTATAACAATTCTGTGGCTGCCAACAAACGATTATACAAACCAAGCCATTGCAAAATTGGGTGGCATTACCAGAGACCTCGAAAATCTGTTAAGATATTACAGAATAGGGTTGCAGTTTTGCTGTTATACCATAACTCATTGCGTGAACTAAACGTTGTGCAAGTCCTAAGTACATATTTCCGTGTACCTATGGTGCAAAAAAACGCTATGATGACATCTACACCGTGCTTTTATGATGAAGAGAATAAGCAATCGAATGATGTAAGCATTGCTTGATTTACGATGACAAAGAATTTAAAAATATAGGAAAAATGACGAAGGCATGATTCTAGTATTACAATTTGTACTAATATACTTTGATTGGTCTATTTATAGTTGTGTATTAATTGCACGACCATCTAAATTCTAGATAGAGCGGCGAAAAGAATGATCTTGTACAAATAAGCATACTTATGTCGAACCACTAGACACTGCACTATCTTAACCATTATATTTGTGCATTTTAAGATTACCTTATTTACATGTGTTATGAGTTATTAAAGAAAGAGCCTTGTAAAAGAACATAAACATTTAAATTAGCTCACGATGTTTTATTAGCTGTAATGACAGTTCCACCTCCGAGGTTGACAAGTACACCTGTTCATCAAAGAATCGGTTTCTCTCCAATACAAAAATATGCGAATTACATAATTGGAGTGGAGGCAGTGCGTACCACTTTTACTTTTGCGCGTAAAAAATACTTCTGTCTTGTAACAGGTTGAATAACAGTACTAAATTGTGAACTCTTGGGAACGATGTGTTAAGCTGTATACACATTGCAACTGTTCTAGGAATATAATTATTTTTACTAAACGTATTTAGCAACAAATTGCCGACTTTTCAGATGGAATGAATGAGGCCAGTAAAGCATAGGAAAAGGTTGATTAAAATAATAAAAAAATATGGCATCACTAACTATTATATGTAGCATTTGGTTACCTATCTAACCCAATGTTCTGCAGGAGCAAAGCTATAGGTTTTTATAGGTAGTCGTGTATCAATAATTGAGCTGATTATTTCGTATTCTAGACAGAATGGCTACAGCATGCCTCTATCAGTTACATCGACATCTATCTTCCCGTCAAATTATTATTGAGCGTCGTATTATTGAGCGTCTCTCGTAACTCGGCGTATGTGACTCAATATAACTAAACTAATAAAAGTTTACATGAATCCGTTTGAAGCGAGCCAGATCTTCTTTAGTGTAAGTATCAAGATTCCAGTTATTACTCAGACTGGAGCGTGAAAATGATATATTAAACGATGCATCGCGATGGCCAAATGAATATCTATGTCCAAATGTATTTATACAGTATTAGCAGTGTATACATGAATAAAATATATCATTTAGAAACGTAGCAGAATTTGGACTATCCGACGACGACCAGTACGAAGCCGCTTTAATTATTGGTAATTTATACTTTATTTACCAATATTTAAATTATTATAAGACTGTAATAAACTCTGAAAGTGAAACATGCCCTCATAACCGTATCTGATGAAAGTGATCAGGTTTGTGTACAAATTGGCTGAAGCAATCTTAATGCAAATATCAGTTTGATATGATTGCAGGCTCCTACTGCACTTGAAATAAGTGCACTTAAAAATTGAAGAATCGAATTTAACAACTTATAGTATTCCGCCGCTATCACTTCGCGAGCCCTTCAAGTCCGAGCCAACTTCATTAGTTTTGTATGAGTGTTATTTATTCTAAAATTTGGTTAAAAAGTTATGCTTATCTGTATTATGTTCAAATCTGCTTTTACACTATCTTTTGATTAGTTAGAGAAAACTACCGAAGAAAAATTAAAAGCCTTTCCTTCCAATTACTTTCTTGTTCTGTTACTTTTTTACTCTTATAAATGCTGTTCTATTATGAATAATGATATCATAGATGTAATATTTACAATTTTCATTGTGTGGTGGATACATAACATAACAAAGAATATCCGTTGTTGTATAAGTATGATCGATCATATTAAAATTTTCGCAGTATTGCATACGCAAAAAATAATTACTCGTACTTGTATTCATCCTCAAGTATCAATTGTTATGATGTAGTCATAATAAGAGTACAAAAACACGTGTATTTTGCAACATACTCTGTTATGCACAAACATCGTTATATACCTTTAGAATTGCATAATATGTATGGGAATGATATTAACCTGTGAAACGAATATCTCATAACAATACGCGAAATAAAATCTCTTCCGGATTGGAAATATATTGCGTCGGCCATCAAAATAGATGAGAATTGAGGGTAATTTAAATTGACCGTTGTTCATTCTAGTCAGGTAGTAGATCAATCGATTGTCTGGCGAGCCTAACTTTGTCTATGTGTAGCCACCGCAATGTTAATTTTGTAGTCGTTTTTCTTCTGCCGAATGTCCAATACAGTGTTATTGAAATACAAAATGACTATACAATCCAAGACCTTTGATTGATTTTAAGGGTTGGTAAATAATGCATTAGAATTGAATTATAGGCCACCATAAGATATACATAATTCCATTGAATAAATACGTGTATAAGAAAAAGAAAGCAAATGTAAAAATAAAATGTATTACAATACACGAATCGCTAAATTGTATGGAACATTCGAGACAAAATGCCAGAACTCAACATTCACATAATTAAACACCAAAAAACCTATAAAATTATATAAATAAGAATAAATCATCGCAAAATATTTATCAGTCAGCAAAAAAAGAAAAAATCTGTCACGCGGAGCGTCAATATTTTACTCACAAGCAAATACATTGGGCGGGGCGCGTACGGAACAAAAATACGAAAAAGACACTCGAATGGAATAAAGAGGAGGTTTTGCCGTGTAATGGAATTGTATTACTACAAACGGTTCAGGGGAAAAAATAGCTGGGCTTTCGTCCTGACGAGATCTGTACTTATTCCTGAATCGTAAACAAAGTGTAATAGCCGCACCGGAACCCTTCCCGTTAAGGTAAAAAAGATCAGCCATTTTATTTCTACAAAAAGAATATAAAGATTATTTTTACTCCCGCCGGAATCATTTATGTTTCCGTGAATCTCTTTCGGACGCCATAATCGGCTTAAATTGCGTGCTTTGAAAAGTTTATATTTTTAATACAAAATATTTTGATTGCTATATTTTGTTAGGATAATAAATTGTTAAGATCCATAGAGCAAATGGATAATCGTACGTTGTACAAACGTTCATTAATAACAACATTTTGTACTTTAATATATTCGATCATTTTGTAGCAGTTTATCATAAGTCTACATGGTATTTTAACATGAATTTTACACGCATGTTTCTCCAATGTTATTTTAAACAATAACTTTGTCTTGTTATGTTCAAAACAGACGCTTTCTAAAGTGTGTCTAAAGTGTTACCATAAACAAGAGTGCTTGGAAAAAAAGAAAATGAGTCGGGTGGAAATAAATGCGTATTCTCTTGCATACGTTTGACTTAATAGCCACACTTGGTAGCACGCTTGTGGTATAAGTTATAAGATATAATTTATTTTTGTAACGTGACATGAGTGATACCGTATGTTATTTTGGATATTTTTTATCTTGTATTTAAATTTCCAACACTAGTAATCTTTTTTCAAATTTTACCATAATTTTCATTTATTATATCGTCCCTACCTCTTTAATTCCAATGATAAACTTAGGTCTGTGGGGTGTAAGTGGGCCACCAACACCTAAGGACCAAAGCCAACCTCACCTGCTCGCGGTGCACTCTGCTGACCTTACGAACGAGGCAATGGCGAACCTTTGGTTCCCAATTTATGGGTTGTGGGGGTCAGACGGCGGGTCGCCCCATGTAATACCAAAAGCTCCGTCATATCAAATGGTATGGAAAAAGGAAAAAGTGTTGGTACGGCTAGGGCGTCGCCGCAAAACGACGCGCAGGCCCATCGCCCTAAGCCTGTGACAAGTGGGCAAGGGCTACCGCGCAGGGTACGGGCGCGGCCAAAGACGCGAGTACCAACCAAGCTCCGTTTCGCCACATGGAACATTGGCTCTCTCACCGGTAAATGCCGAGAGCTTGCAGATGTTCTCGAGAGACGTCGGGTGCAAGTCGCGTTTCTTCAAGAGACGCGATGGAAGGGTGGCAAGTCTCGGGATATCGGGCAGGGTTACAAACTGATTTACAGTGGATCTCCCACTGGCCGGAACGGGGTTGCCGTAGTGTTGTCTTCGAGCGTTCGGGAGAGTATTCTTGAAGTCGACAGACGGAGTGACCGGCTTGTGCGGGTTAAAGTAATGATTGAGGGGGTTGTTACCAACTTGATCAGTGCTTACGCCCCGCAAGCTGGTTGTTCGGAGTCGGAGAAAGAAGCCTTCTGGACCCTTGTTGATGATACTATGCGTAATCTGCCCCAATCCGAGAGCATTGTGGTGGGTGGGGACCTGAATGGGCACGTAGGTGAGGACCGTCGGGAGAATGAGCGTGTTCATGGCGGCTATGGTTTTGGCGCACGTAACGCAGAGGGGGACTCTGTTCTCAGAGCCTGCCATGTGGCAGACCTGGCCGTTGTGAATACGTTCTTCCAAAAGAAACCCGAACATCTCATCACATACAAAAGTGGGCCCCACTCAACACAAATTGACTACCTGCTCATAAGGAGATGCCACATCAGCAAAGTGACCAACTGCAAGGTTATCCCGGGAGAATGTCTCACGACACAGCATCGTCTCCTTGTTATGGATGTGAAGGTAACACCGAAACCCAAAGTGACCGAGTATCGAGCACCAAGGATAAAGTGGTGGTTGCTGGATGGACCTGCTGTGCATGGTTTCCGCGAAGCTTTGATCCCCTTATTAGAAAATTGTATGGGGATCGAAGATGTGGGGGAACTGTGGGGCGGCATTCAGTCAGCAATCACCACCCTTGCGAAGTCGAAGCTCGGAACAACTAAGGGCGGTCGCACCCTTAACAGGGAGACTTGGTGGTGGAGTGGGACAGTCCGGGAGGCAATTCTCAGGAAGAAGACACTCTTCAAAAAGTGGCAAGCGACTAACTCTCCTGAAGACCGCGCTGCGTACAACCTCGCCAAATGCGCTGCAAAGCGAGCTGTGGCCATGGCCCGACACGAGTCTCTGACCCCTCTGTATGAGAAGTTGGAGACTGTGGAGGGTCAAAAGCTCATTTATCGGCTCGCAAAGACTCGGGAAAAGGCGACACTCGACATTACCAAATGCCGATGTGTCAAGGATTCCCGAGGCGCTTTGGTATGTGAGGCTAGCGCGGTGAAGGAGAGGTGGCGCTCTTACTTCCACGGTTTATTTAACACCATACCTCTGGGAGTGTCCTACCCTGAATTGCCCCTGAACCAAGGTCTTGTTGCACCTGTTGCACCTGAAGAAGTTCTCTGTAGTCTTCGTCGCATGAAGAACCGGAAAGCGGTAGGGCCTGACCATATTCCGATAGAGGCGTGGAAGTCGTTGGGGCTTCATGGTGTGGAGCTTCTTGCTGCGTTATTCAACCGCATCCTGAATACCAAAAACATGCCTGACTCATGGCGGTTGAGTGTGATAACTCCCGTATACAAGGGTAAAGGCTGTGTTCAGGAATGCGGTAATTATCGCGGCATTAAGGTCATGAGTCATACCATGAAGCTCTTCGAACGCGTCATCGAGGCCAGGCTCCGCCAAGAGTGTACTGTCTCTGAGTGTCAATATGGCTTCCGTCCTGGTAGTGGTACTACTGACCCGATATTTGCACTCAGGATGCTCGGCGAGGCATACAGGACGAAGAAGAAGCCACTGCACATGGCTTTCTTGGACCTGCAGAAGGCCTTCGACTGTGTGCCGCGACAGGCAATCTGGTGGGCGATGAGGGTGAAAGGAATACCGGAAGCCTATGTGGACATTATCAGAGACATGTACCTCCGATCCGAGTCCTTCGTTCGGACCGCCGTTGGCGATACGAATCCTTTCCCGATTGATGTCGGTGTGCACCAAGGCTCGGCGCTGAGTCCATTCCTCTTTAGTGTTGTGCTCGACGCCATTACGTCTCACATCCAGGTCCCTGCGCCCTGGTTGTTGATGTATGCCGATGACATTGCACTGGTAGAGGAGGACCGGCGACTTTTGGAGCGCAAGGTCAACCGGTGGAAGGAGACACTCGAGAGCGGTGGTCTGAAGTTAAATGTGGCGAAGACCGAGTACATGGCTTGCGGGAGTACGGACCCCCAAAGCATCGTGATAGGGAACGAACTTGCCGTGAAGACGGACAAGTTCAAGTACCTTGGGTCCGTACTGCATGAGTCCGGTGACATCGACCTTGACGTCAAAGCCCGTATAAGCGCTGCTTGGGCTAAGTGGAGGGAGGTCTCAGGCATACTCTGCGACCGCAGGATGCCGATGAGGCTCAAGGGTCTCATCTATAAAAGCATCGTGCGGCCGGTGCTCCTGTATGGTTCTGAGACGTGGCCTGCCCTCAAGCGGCACGTCCAGGAGGTTCACGTCGCGGAGATGAAGATGCTGCGGTGGATGTGCAACGTTACGCGTTTGGACAAAATCCGTAACGAGCACATCCGTGGCAGTCTTGGTGTCCGCGATGTGGCTGATAAACTCCAGGAATCCCGCTTGAGATGGTATGGTCACGTCCTAAGGAAACCGCAGGAGTACGTCGGTAATGTGTGCCTGAGCCTCAATATTCCCGGACCTCGACCGCGGGGTAGACCCAAGAAGCGCTGGCTCGATGTCGTCAAGGAAGATATGAGGGTCAATGGCCTTACTATTGAGGATGCCGAAGATCGGGCGAAATGGAGGAGAATTTGCCGGAGGGCGGACCCTGGCACCGGCCGGGATAACGCCAGGTAGAAGAAGAAGAAGAAGAGGAGATAAACTTAGGTCTGTTTGCTGGTTACTGTTCACTAAGGGAAAAAACAACCTCTCATAATGTGCGGAATGTACACTCAAAATATATAACATATTTAATTTAAAATCATTTAAATGTATTTGTTGTAATATTTCTGCTATGAACAATTTTTTGTTGGATTGTTAAATGTCTAGTAGTTCCTAATACTCAAGACTAACTTACTCTACGGTCAGAATGTACGAGTTTTGGCTATATTTATGAATTATGTAGTCAGGGACCATAAAATATATGTACAAGCGTTTGCAATTTGCGGCAAAGTCCATGCAGTCGCTCCACCAAGGCGGGAACTGCGTGACGGAATCCACCACGCTCTACTTACTACAATAGTAATACTTGTCAATTTCTAAATAAATATTTGAAATGTCTGGCAATTTGCTTATTATTTATCATATTACATCGCATTTTTCTAGCATTCTACGCTTGTGCCGCTTAGTTCAATTAACTGCGCGAAACGAATCGTTTAATGTGAATGATATATCGTTTTAGAGATTTTATTTAATGTTGATTTATGTTATTGAATAAGCCTTTCATTGCCTGTTATTACTTCACAATAAATAATAATATACAATAGACAACGCAAAAATATAAAAGTTTTAATTGAGAATATTATACTCTTTAAAACTTGAGGCAGCCGTTCAAATACATTCGCCTTTCGAAGATGTCCTAACAGCTATTGAATTAAAGGGTGCTTTGTCAAACTTGAGGTCACGATGAAGAAACAAAATTTGACAAAGAATTTCTTCATACAACTGTATTTCAATCACAAAGCCACGACTTTTGTCAGTCGTGGGCTTCAAATCTTCATGCAAATATGAAATAATATAAGAGAAGATGATAAATATCCTGCCAAATATGGTTGAAGCTTAACTTATTTGTTCAAAAATACTAAAATGATTCAACAAATATAATCATAATTGTTCAAACAAAAGCTAACAGGTCTGGTAAAGGAACGGCCGATAATTAAAAAAAGTATTGTTTAGGTCTAATCTGTCAAGAAAATCTAACTTTTCAGTTATCAGGATCGAATAGCTCTGCACGAGTACTTAAAGCGATTTCGTAACTTGTAAATGATTATTACTGCCTTATAAATATGAAACCGCTCCAGCAAACAATTTACATTCACTACGATTCATGACCAGACTCAATAACCATATCAGGCGTTGTACATCTTTGTGCAGTGACCTTAAAGATGCCGTCCATTCTACAAAGCTAGACGCAGCTTCCATATATGTAATGCATTTTGAAAGGATCAAAGAACTCGTGTCTTTGGAAATTATTATAAGCTCTAGTTTAGAAATTATGGTCTTTGTGTCTTGGGCCATTCAAGAATTTCTCTTTCCAACAACTCAATTTGTCACTTCTACTAACTTGCCTCAATTTTCGTTTACTGTTCCAATTTATCATTATCACTACAATAAACGTAAAAGTAAACAATCCAATAGATTTCAACTTCCAAGAATAATATATTTCCTCTGAATCAAAAAAATCTAGTCTGAATAAAATATAAGCTGTCCCAATTATTCCGATATGTGACACAGATTTAAAAACTGAATATTAATTAGGTTCTAGTTTTAAATCTAACAGAAAACTAGGCTACGTCTCCCGTCGAAGTCGGGAATAGCGCCATTAGATCACTTCGTAAATAATATATTGGAAGCGGTGCTAATACCATATTACCCACACCAAGCCCGCGGAGGTTTCGCAATGTTTTTGGTTGGTGTGTCGTCATCTAGTGTTTGAGTTACGTCGATGAGGAAAAATATCGATAGTATTTATTTGACTTGTCAGTTTCGAAATGTTCAATTTGTTAATTTCATTATTAGCTGTGATTGTTGAGGACTGTCGTTCCTTGGGGCGTACTTGAAGTTTATTAAAGGCCACACTGAAAACTAAAATACGTAACTTTATATAATTGGAAAAAAAATAGTAATATTCCAACACTCGTATGTTAAAGTTTAAATGAACTTGTTTATTAGCAATTAGGTAACTGAACAAATATAACCACAGTAAAAACGCAAAGGTCATGACATCATTAGATGCTTACCTAAATACCAAAAGGTTAAGATAATGCATGCAACAAAATTATCTAAGAAGAATTTTAATACCCAGAACACTTAACTATCTATCTAAGGTTTTACAAGAAAAATTATGTATTATTGTGTATTATTAATAGCTTCCTATAAAATTATAAAATTCATTAAAACTATTCACCAACATTACAACAACATTGTGACGAAATTGTCGAGTTCGTTAGCTTTTATGTTGGTGCCATTAACCTTCAATTTACGTTAATGTTCTTTTAACAGCAAACTGATACTATTGCAACTTGTTGAATTATTAGACATGTCATTTCATAATTTTATTTCATAAATTGATTTTCATAATGTCAAATGATTTTGACCTTTGCTCGTATGTTGTGACGTTGATTGTGTTTTTCTTCCCTCTATGGGATTTTAAACTTGCTGGTTTCATATTATTATCAATGTCGTGTTTTTTAAACCATTATATTATATGTTGAACATTAGGAAATATGAAGTTGAAGCCAATGGGCTAATTACAACTAAAATATAGTGTTCAGAGTAAAAATAAAAAGTGGGAATTCAGTGAATACTTATCATATTATATTACGTCTATTATTCAAGTTACAACCAAACACATTTCATTAGCAAAAGTTACAATTTACATTGTATGCAACTGGTCGATAGTAAAAAGAAGAAAGATGGACGTTTCAAAAACCAACAAAAATGACTTCCACGTATAAATTACAACAACTTTGTAGAAATATTAAACATTCTAAAATGTGTTAGTCTTCTTGATTAGCCAGTAATAAAAAATAATATTTAAATATTTTTGATTGAATGAATAGAAATTTAAATTAATAGGATAGTTTAAGACTATTAGCAAACAATCTTGCACGTTCATAACAGTATGCGATTTAATTGGCAAGCAAATACAAAACACACTTATAACATTACGAAAAATATACACATTTTTTAACTGCATATTACAATATATTTTAAGTAATAAACCTTAAACCAGAATACGCAACTAGTTTCATTACGTATTATAGCAGTTGTGACCTGACTTTGCAATAATTATTTAATACATTTTTTTTAACACAATTCATAAGGAAATCAGTCTAATATCAGTAGAGATAACATTATGGAACTTATGTAAACTTGCAACATGCCGACATGTCTGAGGCTCCATAAAGTGCGGACAATAGTTCATTCTTTGTATAAAATAAAGGTTTGTCAACACAATAATGGAGCGACTATTTGGGAACTGTATGTACTGCAGGTGCATACTAATTTTATTTTTAGACACGGTGACGTCATCAACTCGTACTTTTACTGTTTTAGTTGCCGAAAAACAAATGCTTACGGGAAGAGAGAGGGGAAAGCGAGCGAGTGGGTCACATTCCTGACGAGTTGAAAATAAAGGTTTGACATATGCTGCATATAAAATACCTCTATTAAAGAACACTTTTTTGCCTTTCATACTATTTTGATGTTTCTAAATACATGCAGATAAAATTCCAAAGGCAGGTTCAACCGCATCGCTGTTCTTTCTAACTTTCGTTTAACATTTCATTTCACATAATTTCGCGCCTCAGATAACTTTGATGCCCATATAGAACTAATGAAATAATTTAACTATGTCAGTGTCGTGAGTTCATATACCAAGTTGTGTATTCAACTGCTTGCGTCTATCAATCGCTTTTCGAAACTTTCATAAATATTTACATAGTACTTTTCTCAGCAAGGTAAATGTCGTGAGGAAACTTGTACCGCTTTTGCATACATAATTTGTTTACAATGCATAATGTTGCTCAATCTGTGCAATATATGTTATGTAAATACCTGGCTTTTTCCCGTACGTCGACTGCAATACGAAGAGTAACTTAATTATCATTTATATTGATTAATAGTATTAGGAAAATTCAATAGTCCGGTATAACATTGCAGTGACCGTAATTTTTCATCAATAAAGGAATTGGTTGCAGTTTGCTTCTTGAGACACAGTATGATATTACTTAACACGACTGAATATAGTCGTCTGTAAATTAAAATATTATTGAAGTGATAGTAATTTTATTAGTAGTAGGGTTAACTATTATTCTTCTCCATTACAGAATCCAAGTTAGTACCAACAGAGTAATAAACTCAATAAATTACAGACCGTTAATTTATGATAACTTTATTCCCTAGCCTACTGAATAAAACATGATAAACGTAATGGTGTCATCTTCGAACATAGAAAATCCGCATAGCAATAAAAAAAAACTATCGATAAAGGTATGGGACATCTCTAACTTCCTACAATTTGGGCTCGCATTGCAGCTTCCAACAAAAAAGGCCGGGACTCTTTGGGAATTTATTTGAGCTGGCAAGGTACCTAATGTTCTTTTTGCGCTTTGACTGCATACAGAGTATTCACTGGCAGAAACTTGTGACATAAAAAGGGAGTACAGAAGGTACAACGTTTTAATTAAAATCAAAATTTATTCAATAACCTGTTTCTGACATGGCATTGGACGAGAGAATCATTAGTAAATATTATGTTCTTTTTTCGCGGTGGCAATTTAAAGAAAATGTTCAAAGAACGTTGCATTGTTAAATAACATAGCATCCAAATGTTCCGACTTTCACAAACATCTTAGCAAATCGCGCTGATGAGGTACGCAAGGAAACTGGTATTTATATTATTGTTAGCTTTGTGGTTTTAATGATCACTGTTGTTGAACAATGGTTAGACCAACTTACATAATTCAGTAGCTTGTGGGAATTGTAGTTATATTTATAAAAGGATTTCTTGAGGTTTACTGAACTATTCTGGTGTCTTCCATAATGAATATTTTATTGTTGGCGCTTCTATCTTTTTAATGATGCGATAAGTTTTAGATAAGATAAATCATAAAGGTGTCCACGTACTTATCGTGACTTTAGCATATCTTACAATTGCAGCATTCCATTTATTAATTTGTTACTGACTATACGTTCTGTGCGATAATTGTTTATGTCCAAACGCTAATGAAATTTGAACGAGCTCACAGATTAAGAACATTTATTTACAGTTAACTTTATTCACAAATGGAATGTGTGACGGCGAATTTTTTTTTCTTTCATTTAATGCAAGATTGCAGGCTTCCGTCTCTTGCAGTTGATATATTTACTTTTGCTTTTATGGTTGTCCGAAGTGCGTTTGTATTTTTAAATTATTTTCCTCAAAGATGATAAATATTCTTTGCTGCTGGAATTTTTATTGCTGCGTTGTTTAACAACAAACATAGGTTTGGCTTACCAATCGGATTTTTTTAAAGTATTTCATAACGTTTGGTCTATTCTGAACTTTAAGAAACAAAGTAGTAAATTGATTGAAGTTTTAAATTAATTAGCTTGACTTCTAAATATGGTTACCCATTACTATTATTTCAGGTAGCCTACTTTAAATACTTAAAAGCGTATATGACCTGCAGCATCTCTTAATTGATGCCTATATTTAGAAGTTTCAAATCATTAGCTGATAATTACAAAGCCCTTTCAATATCCCACTATAGAAATGTTTACTTATTCAACCTCTATAAATGTAATTAGATTGGAATCTTCATTACCTTTGCAAGCTTTAATATCAAATTTTACCACAGCATTCTAGGTGTACATTAACATTTAAAATTCGACTTAGCAGGAAATGTTTGTTCAACTTAAAGAGCCTATTATTTAGCGGAGGTACGAAGACAAATGGTACATGAAATCAAAGTATGGAAAGCAAGGACGGTATAATCATAATTGCTTTTACCTTTGTAAGAACGCTACGGTCAGTCTCAATGCTGCAGCGATTGACCGTATAAGGTTTTTGTACCCGTGTATAAAGTTTATCGCTTTATATTCTTTAATTAATTTTGATGTAGGATTACTCGTTATGTTGTATTGCTTTATTGAAGCAAAAAATCAAATCAACGTTTATGAATTGTGTCATATGAAATTTATTATTCGACTAATGAAGATAATTTTTATTAAGTACCAATTAAAATGCGAAACCAATTGACAATGTAAATTCGTGTTCTGAGCAATATTAATAAAGTGCTTAGTGTTTTTACTAAAGCGGTAGAAATGCATGTCCATAAAGTGTATTCAAAGGTTTCCTAATTTCAAGATCAAAATAAGTTTCACCAACATTTGGGGTAACAATTAGTTTTTAAGTCACATAATGTTACCAAATTGATTTACTTTATTAAACCAATAAAAAAATTAACAAGTGTCATAAAACGCACCCGTAGTGTTAGTTGCCAATCAACAATGTATCGATGAAACGAAAGGTGTTGCTTTCCTCACAATTCAATTACGAAATAGCTGTTTTACGTAATTAGGCATTTATATTCTTATAGAAAATGAAAATAACAGTAATATTAATATTACCGAAGTAGTTCTCTCATTTTATAGAAAAGAACACTAACATTAAACGCATTATGCATTAAATGTTAGTGTCCTAATCTTATACAGCACTACCAGTCAAAAATTCCATAAATATTTGACTCGGTTTGGGATTCGAAGCTGCATTCAGTACTGCATTTCCATTTGAAATCCGTCTTGTTATTTCTTAGGCCCAGTTATCTTAACTAACTTTATACATAACTCTGACTTTCAAAATGTCGATCCAATATATTTGCAATCTCAAATGTTGTGTGATGAGTTTATTAAAACTAAAGTTATCGTCAAAATTAGTTTATGTAACAAGGCCTTAAAAAACCACGCTACCAACGATAACGATTTGCCGACGATATTGTAATCACTGGAAGACCTTAGCACTATGCTCGAAGACCTCAATCGAGTCTCCCAACAGGTGGGTCTTAAAATGAACATGGACAAAACGAAGATCATGTCGAATGTCCATGTCGTGCCCACCCCCATCGGTGTTGGGGGCTCGACTCTTGAAGTTGTAGACGAATATGTCTATTTAGGACAAGCGGTCCGGTTAGGCAGGTCCAACTTCGAGAGAGAGAGATCAATCGTCGAATTCAACTCGGTTGGGCAGCGTTCGGGAAACTACGCGACGTCTTCTCGTCCAAAATACCTCAGTGCCTTAAATCGAAAGTCTTCGATAGTTGTGTGTTGCCAGTGATGACTTACGGCACCGAGACGTGGCCTCTCACTATGGGCCTTATTAGGAAGGTCAAAGTCACTCAACGAGCTATGGAGAGGGCTATGCTCGGGGTTTCCCTACGAGATCGAATCAGAAATGAGGAGATCCGTAGGAGAACTAAAATAACCGACATAGCCCACCGGATTAGCAATTTGAAGTGGCAATGGGCAGGGCACATAGCGCGGAGATGTGATGACCGATGGGGTCGGAAAGCGCTCGAATGGAGGCTACGTAGCGGAAAGCGCAGCGTGGGACGTCCACCCACAAGGTGGTCAGACGACCTGGTAAAGGTCGTGGAACGTCGCTGGATGAAGGCTGTCTCCAACAGGTCTTTGTGGAAATCATTGGGGGAGGCCTATGTTCAGCAGTGGACTTCCTTTGGCTGATAGTTGGAATAGTGAGTGGTCTTAGCAGGCCGGCATAAATGTGTCGAATGGCATGGAACTGTCGACTGATGCCATTCGATAGTGCAGTGCAGTCATTATGCCAGACAAGTATAAAAAAAATAGTATCAGTCTGAAATAACCTTAAATCCGCCTGTAGATTGTGAGACAGGTGCTTAACATGCAGCAGTCGGCATAAAAGTGGAAGCAACTAGATCAAGGGCACTTCTGACAGAATCCGACTTTAGACATTCCGTACATTGAGTTTAATGCAGTAAAATTTAATGTAATATTCATTTTTATGTCGGTTTTTTGTTTAGTACTTGTGTTGTATTTTATAGTGCTGATATTTTTTAATTGTTTTCCTTGGTTGCCAATTTTTCATCACCGCATAGGTATCCTCAATGTTGGGCATAAGGTTATCAAATTAAATGTCGAAAATCAGCAGTCTTGATATTTTATGAAATAACACAATTATATTGAAAAACGTTTATTATAAATTATTATTATTGTTACTGCTAATACTAATACAGTAGAGGGACATAGATATTTCGCGAACATTTTTAAATTTTTATTAAGTCTTGAGTTTATGTTGCTTAATTTGTTTAGATGTATTATAATATACACTTTATATTCGCTGAGGATCAGTAATGGATCATAAGACCTTGGGCACAACCTCTAATTTGGAAATAAAAAGGTCGTGTTCATAAGTTGCATATATTGTCTATAAGGCTATTGTTTCAAGTGGACACAATATTGCGTGACTGAAGTTGTTAAATATATTTTTACCATATTTAAGTGTGTATGGTATAGAAATCTAGTGACCTCATTGCTTGAGTTTCCACAAATGAATTTGTTTTACAGAAGCTTAATGCAGTTTTAAGTGGACTAAAGTTTCCAGCCTTGTATTGCTAGGGTGAACACACTACATTCATTTTTATACTCATTTTCCCCACATAGATTTGCGTTGACCCGTATATTTTAATATTTTTATTTCCTTTTAAGTTTCGTAGCATGATGTTAATAACCTAATACGTTCAACAAGAAATAATTACAAAATAAGTACACCCAACAGTCCCATACATAGTGATGACCCCACACTAAGATCGAGTCTTGTGTCGTGGGAATCAGAAACTACTAAAAATATTTAAAAAAAATTATAAATCAATTAAATACATCAATTAAATGCTTACCTTTTTATCAGTCAGTTTCAGAGATTAATACGTTCAAACAAACCTTATTTTAATAGTATAGATAGAAGATAGTGCTGAACTAAATGGCAAACCCGTATTTCTAAATGTCTATGCAAATAAAATAACTGTCTTAATGCATGTGATTTCGCATATTTATGTATAGTCCATTGAAATGTTACATGAGCTTTGCATTTTTTTAGAGGACGCAATTTTATTTTTGGGATATGTGTGGGCGGTCAATAGAAGCTTAACCTCAAGTTTGTGGGGTCGCTACCCTTGTCCCCCGGCCGCCATCTTGGAAAAATGGGTGAAAACACTTTTTTCGCGTTATCTCGGAAACTATACGTATTACGAAAAATTTGTAAAAACATAATTTGCAGCTAATTGTATTACCTACAAATATATTTATATAATTTTATGCCCTAAATTAAAAATTAAAGAAGTTATAAGCAAAAAAGTGAGTAAATATTTATAAAAAAAATCTTTTTTTCTCTAAAACTTTTTATGAAGAATCTCACTTTTTTGCTATTTTTTTTATTTATATTAACCTATTATGTGCCACTGATGGGCAAAGGTCTCCCCCAACTCCTTCTACTTATGCCTGTCAGTTGCTGATGCCATCCAAGTGCTGCTAAATTGGTCGTAATCGTCGCGCCACCTTTTTCGAAGCCTGCCGCGTGGCCTCTCGCCATCCTTAGGCATCCATTGATTGGCACACATCTTTGTCCACCTCTTCGGGTGCATCCGGGTGACGTGGCCCACCCAATTCCAGCTTAGTTTATCTTATTTCTGTGCAACATTCTTGACTCTGGTTATGGAGCGCAAGGTGTTAGTGGGTACTCTGTCCATGCGTGTTACGCCTAGCATCCTGTGCTCCATAGCTTTTTGACAAACCTGGACCTGGGCCTCTGAAGTTCGGTCAAAGACCAGGATTGAGCACTGTATGTGAGAATTGTTAAGATACAAGCCGAGGAGTCTACTTTTAAGAGAAACGGGAAGATTTCCCTTATGAAACTTCTTCTTCACTTTTTTGCTTATAACTTCTTTAATTTTTAATTTAGGGAAAAAAATATATAAACATATTTATAGGCAAAACAATTTGCTACAAATACAAAACAAAACAAAATTATGTTCTTACAATTTTTTTGTAAGACGCATAGTTTCCGAATTATCGCGAAAAAAGTGTTTTCACCCCTTTTTCCAAGATAACGGCCGGGGGACAAGGGTGGCGACCCCACAAACTTGAGGTTAAGCTTCTATTGACCCCCCAAACATGTCTCAAAAATAAAATTGCGTCCTCTAAGAAATGCAATATTCGGTCCTTAAATTGTAACATTTCAATGGACTAGTAAACATTTAGATGTTTGTAATTTTATATCGCACCATGTTTTGTTTATAAAGACAGGTGTATCGATATCGTAAATGCATACATACCATTAATAAAATAAGTCTTAAGAATTTGCGGTGACGAGCACCAAGGCGTCACGTTCAATTCAAAAAGTAAATATGAAAACAAAACTACTTGCATAAACTATTAAAATGTTATTTTATGCAATTTTTGTTTAGAAATTTCATGTATATAATTTTTTTGTTCTTGTATTGTAATTAATATTCCATTAATATTGTACTCATAATTTTAAATGCAAACAATTAGAAATCTTATGTCACATGTTTTGGTGAAAGTAACCAAAATTGTCTAAACGATTTCAATTATTTTTGACAATCATAAATTTCATTATCTTATTAACTTTTACGATTATCCCTAATAGCACAAAACTCCCTGTAACAATACATGCTATCAACCAATTACAAATAAATTCTGATACTTTCTCTTCCGAAGTGCAACAATGGAACACAAATCATCAGCACTGTAAACAGCGTCGTTTAGCCAAATGTCAAATAAATATCAATTTGTGTCTTGTTACGTTGTATACAAAAGAACCTTTTAAGGTAACATGGGGTTAAAGCGATAAATAACGCAATTGTAGCAAGCTTTTGTTTTGATTTATAGCATAGTCTACACGTTAACTTCTGCAAATTTTCACTGTTTGCCTTGCAAATGTATTTGAGCTTATATTGTTAAGATGAAGAGTTGGTTACATCGTGCATATTTTTTTAACTAACAATAGGATTTGAATAAATCTTTTTGTATTTATTAACTCAGTTTTTTAAGAAGTTTATTTATAAGTCTTTAGAGTCAAACTTATTCAAAAGTTATTTATAATGTTCCATCAGATTAAAAAATAAAAAGGGTTAGTACGTTTAAAAGGAAGTAAAGTAATTTAACCCAGGCTATACTAGTTTTAATATCCTGAAAACTTTATAGTTTATATTTTTTCTATCAATGTCTCCCAAAAAACAGCTATATTTTAATTGACATAATTATATATTTTTCTTACAACAATTGGGCTCAGGCGACCTCCATACACAAAAAGATTTACTCTTTAGTCCATCTTTGCACTAGCAGTTGTCATTGACCCATGCAAGTGTGATGCGTTTCCTGGTCAACTTGTGTAATCAAACAAAACATCTGCATAATTTTGTCGTAGCGGAAGATAACCATCTCTAATAAATAATAAACTGTATAAAAATAATGGCTACTCTATTCTTTAAATCAATATAATAAGTTACACCCAACAGTCGAATACTTAATTCTGATCACTTTTCTATTCTACATAAGGAGAGTTCTGAACCCACATTAGGATCAATTAAGTCTTGTAACGTGTCTGGTGAAACTACGAGAAACTTCTCTATATCAAGTATTTGTGAGCCACGCCATCATTTTTCTCCGTGAGGGAATCGAACCCGCGTCCTCTCATTTCACAGCCGGCATCTAACCAACTGCTCCACTGAGGCTGTCAATATCGCATAGCACTATACACATCATCACAACATAACAATGTCATGTACAAAAAATAATAGTGTTTACTGGACAATAGATTTCCTACTTATTTGCATGGCAACATAGTATTCTGGGAAATATTATTTTATTTTTTAACAACTCAAGGGTCTTTTTGCACAGCCTTTAAGTATTTGGTTTGACGCAGTCAGCCTTGACAACGACACGAAACAGGTTTATACGCGGCTTAAGTACCGTTCAAATCTTATAAAAGTCACTTAATATTTTTACATTGAATATTTTTACGCATGTTTGGCATTTTACCACGTATATTCTATTCGGCACTTATTAAACACTCTTTACGTTTTTCTTTGTCATTTGCAGGCCCTGTTTAACCATAATTAAATCATTTTCCTTAAGGCTTGACCTCAGACAAAGCCAGTAAAAGATGCAATGCTTTACTCAAGACAATACTACAAATGCGCTCATTCTCCCCTATTATATAGGACTAAAGGAAGTCTAAAATAAGGATTCAATATTATTTAAATAGGATTGCTAGCGGTTTTTCTATAGGCTTTTATATTCAATTCAATTAATTTGTACGCGGATATACATATGCCAATAGAATGTGAAGTGTGTTTTCTGTCTCATTAGCCTTGACGGCTTCCGGGAAATAATTTAGTATACCGATTATGATGTAAAAGTAACAATTAGAACAGGTTTCTTAGTACTATAGACACATGAAGCAGTATTAAAAGAACACAGCTTTTATTTTTTAGCAAGAGTGACGATATGACCATAATATTTCAATTTCATTTTTTATATTTATATCATTCGAGCTTTATCCTAAGAGTACATTTTAGACTGCCCAATTTTCCTTCTCTTATGTCCATCCCATGGAAGTCGATAAGGGATTGCCTTGCGCAATACGACCGCCATTTATACTCTTATGTTAGAAAGAAGAATGAAAATTATATTTTATTTATTTTATTATATTTAAAGTAGCAATAACTTAACTAGAATATTATAAAAATCTATGTTAAAAAATTCTTACAATATTAAAATATTATTATACAAATAGTGCTTGTCACAAAAACGGGCCACATTCAAAAATGTCAAATATTCGTTCAGTTTAAAATTTACTTGGTGTACAAATAACAATAAAATAAATAATTATAAGCAAGAGAACTAATTCTTTACAAATTCGATGGCACTGCACTTTGCTGGTAGACCGAGATATTAGGTCTCAACCTCCTTAATACCTAGCCTTGTCTACGATATTTGTCGCTGTGTTTGTCGCCAATAGCGCTGTTGTCAAAGTATCAAGAATAGTTTTATCTCTCATGATATTTTAGTAGATACATAGGATTTGTTAATACTATTAGATTACGAGTATAAAAATGCATGATGATTATAGTATGGAAACATATTATCTTAAACAATGCATTATATTAAATTTTAGTTCCAAATTTCGCCACACGCCAATATATGATAGGTGACATTTAACTGATTCATTTGAGATCGTTAAAAAAATATACCTACCATATCGATTTCTGCTTTATGAATAAATTTTTCCGGCTACCGTCTACGTAGGTTTTCATAGTACTTAACTTTTGACATTATCTGGTACTCATAGGTCAAGCGACTGGCGTCTAACCTGCGTAACCCCAAGGAAACTGCGCTTTCGTCACAGTGTTTAATAGGGTTTCGTATCCATTCGAAACAGGAATTGTATGGAAATACCGGAATTCAATCAATATTTAATACGAAACTAATTTATTCATCACGTCCATGATTAATTTATTCATCATCGTTATTGTCAGAAGATTATTGCTAAACATACATTTCCGTAAAAAAACATCATTTAAAAATAATCATTCAAATCTTTTCCTATAATAATATTTAGTATACCTGTCTACTATTATCTTTTTCTTCTAGAAGGAACATTGACTTACATTAAATCATTGTAATCACGCTGAGTGCTGTCAGCTATTTTCAATGACCGTGCCCACATACTTGGGACAAAGACTTATAAGTCTCTACATAGCTCTGCTCTGCGGCCAAGTTTTTGCTGTCCGCTCCTTTTCCTTTCATTTGGCCTTGCGGACAGTCGGCCGTATGCGTGCTACAATAAACTAGCGTTTTGTATAGTTCAACTACTCCCTTGATAGACTGTGGGAATTCAATGCAACTGGCGTTTAATTTAAACTTTAATTGTGCATACCAAAATCATTTGTACGTGGGACAGCCGCTTATATTTGCCTATTCATGGTTTTTGTACGGTTTGATATGAGTCTGTTCTCAAGAGTTACTTCATGTTTCAGACAACGTCCTTGTATAAATGAGTCATGCATTATGGTTCATTTCCTATAGAAACCTTGCATTAGGATGCTGTTTAATTAGGTTGTCAGCTTTGTTCCAAGAAACTTGTTTAATACGAACTAATTATTCCCCTTGTATCCTATATTTTACTTTTCAACAACAGCTGTATAATTCTTTGTTTCCTAATTGATTTAATTCCACACATTAACGTTCAATCAGCGGATGAAATTTCGTACTTATGACAACATAAATTATTGTAAAATATGGCTAACAGACGTTTTAATGAAATGATATTTTTCGGACATTAAATCTAATCTCGGGTTAATCTAACTAAGCTGGTAATAGAACCTAAATTCTTATAAGCCTCATAATCATTTTCCTAAGCCAAATAATCCCAATTGAATTACCAAAACGAGTATAGATAATACTATATTTTTTTCGACATACCATAGCCCCTTCCCTTCCCCTCTCTATAACTTTTTTTTAAATTAATATAACACGTCTTTGGTTTAACTATTACACATTAAGCCAAGCAAACGTTCCCAATCATCACTGCACTGCACTCGCCGTAACGCAACCTTTTCCAATAAGTCTCGCCATTTGCGCCGAGTTCCCTAATTGGCAACTAGTATTGGATTTAAAGCTAGATCGGAATTTTCCACGCCACGCGACGTTTCTGCCAATAACTTCGGCTTACGTTTACGTGATCTGCAGTGACAGCTGTTGGACCTCGTATAGATTGTATTTTCAATTTCTACGTGTTTTTATTCCTACCTTTATAGAGCCAATCCATCATGAATTTTATGAATCTTCGAGTTATCTGGGACATAACACAATATTACTTATTGTTCTTTCATCTTCTGGCTTAATTCAATATAATTTTTATGTTGCACAATAATTTGGATCGTTCAATATCTAGGTATCAATAAAAAATGTTAAAATAATTCAATAGAAAAATAATACCTACTGCGTTTGTACACCTGACCGCCGCAGGGTTCAATTTCGATGAAAATAAAGTTTAACAACGCAAACGTCAAATTTTTTTTTTGTATTGTTTCACAGACGCGTTATTCAAAACATAGCTCTTCTATTAAAATATAATCGCTATCTTGAAAAACTTTCATTATGTTTTTGTTGTAATTTGTTCCCTTATTGTAGCGTATAATAGTGATTTTAAATTAAAAGAGCCCCAAGCATTGTCCTTATTTCGCGCTAACAACCCAACAATGTAAATATTTAAATATCACAACGCAACGACTGTTATTGTGCTCTTTTTTGTATCTTCACAAAATTATTTCAACTTATACATTTTCAACGAGTGTACATCTGATTAATTAGTTGTAAGGTTTTGGTAAAAGTTTTTAGGCCAATGGCGAAGATATTATTTTTATATGTGATGTACGATTAATAGGGACACTGCTATTTACCTTAACAATTAATTGAATAATTTGTCTTGAGCTAAAACTTACTTAGCCTTAATTAAACACAGACTTCACTAAAAACTCCGCAAATTTAGAAACTTCTACAGCGTTTAAAAATAATTTGAAGTCTAATATTATGGCTTACAATACCTATCGTAACTAAAATAAAGCGAGAAAATTTTAAAACTACAAGTCAAATATTTTTCAATATATTTTTTCTCTCGGCTAGTTGTTCATTAGCGAGTTTGCTTGTTTTCATATGAAACTTAAGTGCAGTTCGGAGCATTTTCCATTAAAAACGGTTTTACATTTTCCAAGAAATCTGCCAGCTGTGAAATATGCAATACTCGGCCTTAGTTGCCCCAGACTCTATTTATATTTCTAAAAGAAAATTGTATTAACACTTTATTTCTTTTAAAATACAAATTTGAATTGCGTATTTATTTAATATCATTTTTTGATTCTATAACTATAGGTATTTTAAATCGTTCATTTTTGAACAAATATTATCATTTAAAGCTCTATAGTAGCTATGAACTTTGCTACTCAGCCATTTGGAACTTTTTATTACATTATTTTATCGTAATTGTCTAGTACAACAAAAACTTTGTTTGTTTGAACACCTATTGAAACGGTGAATTGTAATTAAAAATACACATGTTAAATAACAAATTACTAATTTATTACATGTATAAACCTATATCAACAATATTTTTTTTTTTACTTTCCTAAATCCACAGAATGCTTTGATCTGGCTCTTTGGCTTATAATTTGGGAGTACATATCATGAATATTCATACTTTATGGATATTAATTCAAATGTAGGAACAAAGGACTTGATTTTGATGAAGGCAAAAATTTGTTTTGCGTAGCCATTTTGTTGCTTCCGTATTTCTAATCCCAACACTAAGAGAAAGTTGTTTAAACCCGACTGAATAAAATAACTATTTGCGTAAGGGACTTGTCAGTAGTCAGTGATTATTATCTAAATAGTATTGTGAATATTCTAGATAATAAGTACAAGGTATTCGGAGAGCTTAATATTTATCATGTAAGTACGTCGATTGTAGAGTAGGCCCGTGCACTGCAGTGGGACATAATATATGGGCTGATACATTATGACATACATGAAGTACGTACGTACCTAGGTTGTTTGATGGTAGAATATTTGCATCACCCCGTCGGGATAGCTAACGCCTTACGGAGTGGTTTGAAAACCATTTTTTTTGAGTTATATAGTCATGATGGTGTAATAGTTTTACTTTTCATTAACGCAATCTATATTTATTGTTATAAATAAAAAATTAACGAAGCGTGTTATAAGTGACATTCCTGTGGGTAATAATGTATTGATTGCTGAAGATATTATTTATATAAAAACATAATTTGAAAATTAATTACCGTTTTTGTTAGGTTTGAATAGTTAGTTCAAACATAACATAAGCTGTCTCTGGGGTAATTATGCATTCCCACATAATTTGAGAAGGGTCTCATCTTAACATCAAACAAAGGGCTCTTGGACGCCTTCTGGGAACCATTAATAGCCTTGTTTGTACCGTGTCCTACAGGTACACACTGCCAGTATTGATTTTAGTAGTTGTGTATGAAATATTGATGTATTTAGTTCGTTATGGGAAGTTCACGCTGTTAGGGCTAACTACACTGTAACGTTTGAAGAGAAACAAAGAGTGTTTAATATTTACAATTCGTGAAATTTATATTATTTTGAAAATGTGTGTGAAAATAATCATAAGATACCATATCTTTATTTAAATTGTTGATTTGCTTTGTATTTAAATCTTATAAGCAATGTTTATCGTACAAAAAATACGTCTTGTATTATCAACATTAAAACATGACTTAAGTTAAAAAGGGTGAAAACCTTAATTGATATTTTATTACAATAAAGTGTCCTTAATATTGTATTTATATATGCGTATATGACAATTACAATGAAAAATCATATTTTAGCGATATTGCCTCTATAATCATTTGTACTACATAACTTACACTACACAGTTCCATTATAATCTATATATAATTCACGAATCTATCAACAAAAGGATTCAATACCAACCTAATGTTCACTTCCGAATACATAAACAGCTTCCATTATTCCCTTAATAAGCGTATCAATGAAACAGCATTTATCCAAACCAATGGTATCCAAACGTCTAAGGCTATCTATAAGAAAGCGATATTTTACAGAACAGAGAAAACTTATGCATACTTTCTAATACACTGAGTTAATAGCAACGCAGCTGTGTTTACTGTGGAAGAAATCATAAGTAAAGGTTAATGGGAATTCCTTTATAAGTACCGCTTAGTTGTAATCGAATAGTATAATGTGATTGCAGACAATTTATTGAAAAAACGTGTGAGGATTCTATAAGTAAACGTTAATTATGTATGTGCAATGTTACTTACTTCTGAAATCCAAAATAATAAAACCAAATACCAAAGAGCCTCTACGAACATCTCAAGTGGTCGTTGGGTCAAGAGCCAGATCCAAAAGGTGGTGTTGTTGGACACGGCACGCATAGTGAGGAGTTTCCTCATTTTGGATCCCTAACCACCGGTGACTAGGGTCTTGAGCCTCGCCACCGAAGGGTCAATTATTATTTTTTATATTTTTATGTATAAATGTAAAAATAAGAAAACTTACGATATAAGGAAATAGCCGGGATGTGGAAACTACACGAAATAACAATAATCCCAATATGGAATGGATGGATGAATGGGTTAAGGACGTACACTCCTATATTTTATATGAGTTTACGTTTTTACCCTTTACGCAATACACGGTGTTACCCCAACGCACCTTACCACATATTTTTTTAGATGTATACATTCCTTAAAACATTGACAAAATTAACTCAATGAAAAGGCAGCTCATTCACAATACAACACCAGCGAGCTGTAAACTTGTAAATCCAATTTCACAGTCCAACTGTATTACCGATGTTTGAAACAACAAACTGGGAATTAATATTTGTACATATTCAATTACCCTGTACTCCATTCATAGGATCTAAACGTAATCAGAGAACATGCGAGACAAGACGTGATGCGCGTTCCGATGCATTATTCATGGTTATGGGTCGTGTTAGGCTGAAACTGTAATCTAGGGGATAAAGGGCACGAACTACACGCGATATTATTTAGTATATGAGATTATACAGGCGTCCAAGTGTCGAACTACAATGCCTGAATAATTGCTTTAGTTGAGGAAGGATTTCACAGAGTTAGAGTATAAGATATAGCTGTTAGCTGATTCTTAGTCCCAGATGAATTGGAACATCAATACATGAATATTTATTTATAATATAAAATATTTATTCACGCTTTAGGTTTATAAATAACTAAAATTTCAAGAGTTTCCCATAACGTCATATGAACAAATACACGTACTTAAGCAAATATCAATCGCTTTTTGTTAGTATTTCGTTTAAATAACAAAACCGATATTTTTTCGTTTTATAGCATTTTTTGTATTTATCTAGTCGAACATATAATTATTTATTTATTTTCCTCGTTTTCTTATCTCAGCATAAAGCTAACGTATGTGTTTTTTTTTTGTTACAGTGGCCACCAAGATTGATGCGGTGGACATTTACCATCATATTGATAGTAGCTGTCATCGCTCCAACATCAGATTCTACAAGTAAGTTTTATTTTATTTTTAACTAGTCAATTATGTTATGTCATGCTCAATGTGTCTGGCACATGCGTCATACTCGTGAACGGGTCATACCAATAGGGACTAGTCTGCCTGATTTGCTTAAAAGGAAAACGCTTAATTAGTTGGAAACTTTATTGCTATTCAGCGTTTTGAACGACCTTACTTTACTCAGCAGTATGAATTGACTTAATCAATATTGTTGTTAGTCAATTTACTAGTATAAATCGTCTGTGAACTGCTCTGAATTAAATTAAACTGCGACGCTTGTGTAATCTCTGCATTGTGAACTGATTTTGAAAAGAGCAACGCTAGATTTATTTTCCAGCCTTATTCATAGAAGATGTATAACATATTTTAACTATCGAATGTTACGTCCCTTTCAAACGAGTTTTAAGTTAAGTATGAGTGAAGAGGACAAAACATTTGATAGTTTATGAAAATAAGTTTATGAATTGTCTATGAATAAGGCCGGTAGAGTATACGTCTGCTCGCGTTGGTTATATCTTAACAATATCTGAGACATATCCTTTCCTGTTCGAATATATTTGAAAAAGTAAGTTTTCCTTTTCTTATAATTTAAACTTTCAACATATAGTACATCACTGTGACATACCCTTATCTTTATGTGTCCTAACTTAGACATTCAGAAAAAAATATAAATTACACAATCTACTTAATTTCTACTTCAATTTTCCAATAACTTTTACAAATCTCTCGTTTCAATCAACGTGAGTGAACATTACCATACAGACAGATCTTCTAAGTTTGTTTACATTACGTTTCAATTATTGAAATCAGATTCAACCACAGAACAGTTGAATATGGTTAGAATGGCAATAGCCGTCAAATTGTATGAAAACCGGTGTCGTCGTTTTCGAAACACAAAACCTCTACAAAAACAATCTAAAACGCTTGCAATAGTCGATTCAAAGTATCGATAAAATTATGCAAATATGTTTTTGTTATAAGACCGGAATTTATTTATCAATATGCTTAATGGTTTTTCCTGATACAGTTATTCATATAATTAATATTATGTATGCTGGAAAATAAATGAGACTACAATATCTAATATTGAAAGTTAATTTTAATTTGTATACTATTTCACAAATTCATATGTACAGGATTTTTAAGATTTTCAACTGTGTGTGAGATATTAACATTTTTCTTATTGAAAAAGCACATATACATATGTATGCATTTATTACAATAAAAATATGATTTCTTTACGTCAATAGCCTAAATGTTTTGATTTTTCATATAATTATTTCACCCCAATAATACAGTTTCTCCATAAGCGTTGCCCGTAATTATTTTTTATTTGTATATTACTTAGGATATAGATTTTTTTATCGTCTTGTGTTTCACTAAAATGAATACTTAGAACAAATCGTACTGGATTTTGTAGGAATCCAGTTGTCTCTACCAGTTATCTTTATCGACTCACTCTTGGAAACCTACAAACGAATGAATTAATATTATAAAGTATATTCAGACACAAATATATGTAGTTCTCGAGTTGGCGGAGTTATGACTTTAGAACTTAAGATAGGTCGTCAACGTTATCAAACGTTACGAGTACTACAATTTAAAATTACTAAAGGATTTGATTTAATTTTCTTTGTTTAATGTCTGTGAAAACTGATTTACAAGTATACGAAATCTATGACTATATCGATATAGTTACTATGTAGATGATTACAACACTGTTTGACATGTGACAAATTTCGAAGTTGACATAATAAAAAATGAGTCGTATGCATTGCGTAGGAACTTGGCATTCGCGTACATTGTATGTACGCGTAATCAGCAATGTAGATTTTTCATTTGTCGTCTATCATATTATCGAATTCTTCTAAATGTCGTAATTATAAACCGCATTTTTTGGAAATAAAGGTGAAAATCTATAAAATCGGGTTTATAGTGGTATAACATTCTTCCACCATTGATATTCGACGCTTTAGTATTGGAACTGCAAGATAAAATAGCACAAATCCGCATTTTTACTCTATTTTGCCGGAGCACCACACTCCAAGTCATTTCGACAACGACTGATTTGACAGATCATCTGTTCCGCGGCAGTGATGCTTTTTATGCACCACCTTGCGACGTGTCAAACGCTTGTATTTCCCTTCTAACTATATTCATCTGTTCTGTGGATTCAACTATTGAGCAATTACTACAACAGCAAATTAAAACAAATCGAATTTAATCTGATCCAACAACGGTTTCGTAAAGTAAACCACAGGAATATCGGTTGAACAGTTACTGAATTATAATACAGTTGAAATTAAAACCGCCCAATTAAATGCGTGTACGTATTGTTTCCGTTTCATGACATATGATCATTGAATTTTATTGGTTGATAGCTTAATTTTAAACTCAATAAGCGGTCAGGCCTAGCTTCGCCCAGGTGGAGACAGTTTTTGAGGCTAGTCCACATCAAGAGCATATAATTTTACGTACTAACTGTTTTATATTTAAATTACATCCACAGGCTCAGACAGTAAAAATACTATTATTAATTTTTGGTAGCCTCTTAAAATTTCCTTCGTAAATAGACTTTTTCTATATATACATTATGAATGTTTATTCTGTAAGAAGATCTAATACAAATGCCAACTTAAAATAAATTACAGGCAAACCATATGACATTTTTTAAAACGAGAAGCTTACATTGTAGATAGCGGAACACGGGATTCGAACTTCGAATCTCTGCCAGAAACCCAGAACACCGTTCACGGTCCATACATGCTACCGACGAGTAAGACAAATAAAAAAACATTAAAGTGCTAAAGTTCTAAGTACGTCATCGCGAGTCTGCATAATTTGAAGTATAACTCATTAGGAACATTTTATGTCGTTCACGCAGTTGTTAAACGCAATTCTAACCGTCTTTCATTCATTATTCAACTCGACATGAGGGTATTTACATAAAAGTCAGCCGGAATTATTGCTGCGTCCAAGCTTCGCGACATGTCCCGCGACGCATGTCCAGACCGCTGAAAATATATTACTGATAATCCGACAATTTATTTTAACCGAAAAAAATCTAGGCTTATCATGCTCGCGATGGTTATGTTGTGGACATGACATAAAAAAAACAACTAACAACTAATGTTAAAGTGATATAGTAAGAAATGACTGATACAATATAGTGCATACCAAAAAAAATAGAAAAGTTCATTATTTTGTTGTTCCAAATAAATGGAAAATAATCATAATAATATCAATAAAGCTGACATTGAGACCATACTTGACGCATCTACATTCGATTTTAAGTATTCATTAATTTTAAATTGTATTAACATTACATCACCTTACCTTAAAAGCCGATACATGTTTCTGTGTTTTAAATACTAGGTTATATACTCTATTTGTAAAGACCGCCCACTATTTCTCAAGTTGGTCGTATAGAATATTATTATTATTTGGCCCTAGGAGTCTAACAAGTTTTATACCTATAACTTTCTTAAATTTGTTCAACTAAAACTTTAAGAACATAAAAGAAATACTACTTTGTAGGGAATTATTAAGTTAATTTCCTGGCCCCATTGGTATCGTAGACGCGTAATACAAAGTTACAAAATAACGCTATGAGGTAAAATCATTCCTTACAAAAGTTGTAAGTTAATAAGCACATATCTAAATAATGAACGAAATAAAGTACTAACATTTGAACATAATTCTCCAAGTAAATAAAAACACGAAAATGTGTCCCCTGCATAAAGACCTAAATACAAATTTACTTGGTGTACAAAATAATTACGCACAAACAAAGGTATTAAGTTTCAAATTGTCCGTCACAAAACTCAATCAAACGTGTTTGTATAAGAACAACAATTATCCATTCTTCAGGCCAATATAATAATGTTTAGCTTCCGTTTTCGTAGCTCCTCAAGGCGTTCGAGAATAATTTAAAGCAATTTTGGATAATTAAGGATATTTAATTTGTAAAATGGCTCTTCGAGAACTGTTTTTGTCGGTCAACTGTGGAAATATATGTATAAAATAACTAAATTTGTAAATATGCGTTTATTGACTTATGGTATTTTGCTGGTTTAATATACAACTATAGAATATGCACATCTCGGTATTTTCCATAATAATTCCAGTATTAGTTATTCCAGCTCTTTAGTTTTGGAACCTGCCATTGTGGCGTGTTCTGGGATCGGCTAGTAAAGTTTCTGAAACGCAGACATAATTGTATCAGCAAAAAAATATCTCCCTTTCCAATTCCTCACAACATTTTCCATGATTTTTTCAGTGTGAGAAAAATAATGTAACAAAAAATAATAAAAAATATGGAATTGAATTGTGATACATCCACATTAACCTTACGTTCAAGATTTATGTAATTTATGAAAACAGCAACACATTACCCGTTTATGTAGCTAAACGTTTAGCAAGATCTATTGAAAAAACGCATTTGTGTATGTAAATTATATTTTTTTGGATTTTTACTACCAGCAGTTTAATGCTCTGCGAGACGATTGAAATATTAGGCGCCATAAGAAAATGCATTTTTATTCCCTGTGTAAGGTTTTATGGGATACATAAAATCGTTAATTTATACAACATTTCATGCTTACATACAATTGTACATTTATCAATTAAAAAATGTATCTTTTTGCCGTCCTCTAAGCTTTGCCATTCAATATCTGTCCAGACTGTTGGTCTGAACGTACCGGAAAATCAATGTTAAACCTACCACAAGAGAGCCAGCATTCATACATATTTTATGCTTTTTCTTTCTATAAACTTTCCTGTATTTCATTCCTTCGCCACTTCAAAATATTTTTGCATATGGCTGTACTTTTGAAATAAAATGCAATGTCTCATTCGTATTATAACAAAGAATGTGTCAAGAAAATATCGACTCTATCCTATTGTATTTTGGTGCATTTTTGTTTGTTTATAAATACTTCAGATCAGTTACAACGCGTCTCCTATGTTTTTGAAATTCAAAGCATGCATCAACTTTATTGCTCGGAACAGATTGGAAAATAGTGGTACTGTGAAAATATATTGTTATAAAATAACCTAAAATAAAATAAAATGCCGGCTATAGGTGTATCTAAAACGTATCCAAAACGTTTGATGTTCTACAGATACAGGTGATCCTGTTAAAATAATTTTAAATTGAAACGTAAAATTGATCAATAAACTGGGACATGTAATGATCCTCAAGTATTATTTCAATATTACAACACAAAACTCTTCCTTTAAAAACTCTAACTCTCTCAAAACCACCTGGCAGGCTTCATTGTGTTTTGCATTGCTAAAGTATAGGTAGCGTTGGCTTCTTATCATCGGAAAGTTCGCTATTTTATTTGCCTATGTAAAACATAAAAGATGTTTGATAATTGCCAACTATTATCTTCAAAATCGTATCAAAGTCATCTTACTGAAAGACCTATAACGTTAATGCAATTGAATTTTATTTCACCAGCCTTCAGAGCATTTTACTCTTCATCATGTAGAAAATGTGTAAATTAATATAAAAATCTAACCACTCTCAATCGTACTCTCGATTGTAGAGTAGGCCCGTGCCCTGCAGTGGGACGTATATGGGCTGATCCAGATCCAGATCCAGAATATAAAAATATCACGCGATATGACCTTGCACAGTGCGCACTCTTAGTCCCCACCACATTTAATATGAAAAGCATTTTAAATCCAGATTTTCTATTCAATTCAGCTTTTCTATTGCCTTCAAATGGCACTTTATAAGATTTTTCCACGATTAAATTTCCGAGTATAAACCTTTTAGGTTGCAGGTAAAGTACGTTTTATCAAACTGCGCTGTATGTAAAGGCGATTGAGCGGTAAAGCCAACGCATTGCCGCAACTGCCTCTTTGATGTTTACTTAAATGGAAGAAATTGAACGCCAGGGCGAAAGAACGAGAAGTCTTTCAAGTTTAAAGAAAATTCATTCAATATTTACGCGAAACTTCAAAGAGAATAATTTTCATAACTAGTTTTTCTTTAGAATCAAGTTTTTTTTTACTGATTTGGTGCAACTATGATATGCAAACAAGTTACTTTAAATATAATTACTTACAGGGGTCTAGATTTTAGGTAAAATCTTCGCCCTGAGCAATAATTAAGTTAACGTATCAATTGGTCTTTGCGATCAACAAAAACAATACAAGTAATAATAATGATAGTATGATTGCAGTTGATATATTCAGTAACCACCAAATCAACGTCAATATTTATCTTAGAACAGTTTAATTAAAATATGTATATTATGATATCATAAAAACATGTTCTATTCCTTTAAATTTTAAACTGCACAAGCTCAATAACACTGTCATTGTCTTTATTAAAAACCAAAGACAATGGACATCGGGAATCTGTCGGAAGATGTGCAATTCAAATATTACGACGGTTTTGTTGACTAAGCGAACTTTGCACTATAAAATTGCCCCTACATTCAAAACTCACTAACTTGCAGCCAAATATGTGAATATATTTACTCCGACGTCTAAGTGTTGTGGGATAACTTTCGGCAGCTTGCGGCATTCAATTTTAACGTGGCTGGCTTAGCATCCGTAAACTGAATATTCTGTTTTCACTTCTACAGAGTCACAAGAACTCCTTAATTTGTTTTTTAGTAAGATCAAATTTTTAACAACTTTTAGTTTTCAAACGGATTTATAAATATTATATCCGTATATTGTACAGCTATGTTAATTAATAAGGGTTATACGAGTCATTGTCTTTAAATGTACAGATTATCTACTTAAGGTTGCAGGAACGAAAGTAACAGGAAGTAGCCAATTTCCAACACGCCGCGTGCTATGGAAAGGGGAGGGCTTATTTTAAAAATGGAATGGTGGAATGGGACATGTTATTTTTAAAATAACAATAATCTTAATAAATAAGTGTCCATAGCACGCGAAATGGAAACTTTTTTACAAAAACTATATCTAATCTGTAATTTTGTCCGCAGCCGTACGCAGAAGACTTCGCAAGCCGTCCAAAGTATCAACATCAGTGTCTACCAGCGTGTCTAGGTCTACAGATCAAGTCTTGTCTGCCAGTGTGAACAGGCCTAAGATCCGTGGCAGGCCGAATATAGCCAGCCGAAAATCTTCGGCCGCTATCGATAATTCTGTCACCACCGATCATCATAAAGATAAAGATGGATACAAGGTTAGTAACGATATGAACAATTTGAGACCTAAAAAGTAACATATTAAAAAGAGTTGACATAGTACCCGCGCAAAGAGTTATCACCCGCGCAAAGAGCAAAAACACTTTAAGAGAAAATAATAGATCAGTATCACCGAAACACAGATGTTTTAACACTTGTTATTCTTGAAAATTAATAATATTATATTAAATACAATTAATAAAATAAATCTTTTTAATGTACTGTGGACCAGTTTAGCATGGGATTTATTTATTTATTTATTTACACTTTATTGCACACAAAAGGAAAACAAATATAAACCGAAATCACATATACAAAAAGTACAATTGGCGGTCTTATCGCCGAAAGGCAATGTCTTGCAGACAACCATGGGATGGATTTAAAAATAGGATAAATAAAAGGCAGTCTAAAGTGTAAAGGATAGAACTTGCTTAGAAAGGAAAAGTATTGCAAATAAGTACAAATAATTTAATGAAATTACAAGTAATACAAATAATAAATACACATATTATGTTATATAAACATATATATATATATATACAAATATGCATACATAAATAATAATATAATAAATATACATATATAGGAAGATACATATACATAATATATTTATATATACAGGGTATATCAAGACTGCTACCGAAAACGAAGCCGGGTGGTAGTTTAAGCGACTTCAGACACAATGCAACAGAAAAAGTTGCAAAAAAAAGCGACAAATTTTTTTTTTTTTTTTCCTATTGCCATATTTTGGTGGTAAATACATTTTTTCCTAAAATAATAGTGTATACCCTTTAATTTATAAATACTCTAAGATATAAGAGAGTTTAAATTATTATTTTAGCAAAATCTATGGATTTACCACCCAAAAATGACGATATTTAAAAAATCATAAAAAATAATTGTCGCGTTTCTAAGCGAAATTTTTAATTGCATTGTGTTTGTAGCCACTAAAACTACCACCCGGCTTCGTTTTCGGTAGCAGTCTTGAGATACCCGGTATATATATATACACATACATTAAAATACCAGTACATACAAATAGGTAAATTATCCACAGAAATGTGTCAGTTCAGTGAGAAAGATAGTAATCTTTGACAAGTTTTTTGAATGATGATAGTGATCGTGCCCGTCTTACCACAACTGGTAATGCGTTCCACAGTCGAACAGCCTGGACATTAAACGATTTATCCAAGAATGTGGTGGAGTGCACGGGCATTCTCAACTTCAGGCTCTCTGACGACCGCAGGGATCTAGTATGTGAGTCGTGGAGAAATACAAATCGATCTTTGAGATAAGAGGGGGTAAGAGGATTAAACAATATGTTGTACAGAAGGTAAAGAATATGAGCATTCCGACGAAGGATTGTTAAGGATATAACATATTATAAAATCTTTTCTTAGAAAAAGACAAGATTAATTAACCTACGATTTAAAATGGTAATAAATACGTAACATGACATAATAAGAAATAGATTTTCCTCAAACCAGTAAATCATGTTAAATGCTGATTCCATGAACCTCAGTGACTCAATAAGAACGGAAATGTCTTACAAAAACTTGAAAAACCAAGTTAGCCCTTATACAAACCTTCGATTCGAATAATCGGAATTGCGAAACCTTTTTTTAACGAGAATAAAGCGCTTTAAGCCTTCCTTCCGATGTGAGAGGTCGCTAGGGGCATATCGGGGTCTCCGGACTTTTAACCTGGCGCACAGGGACAATTTTCCGCACCACGCAGATGTTGCAGCTAGGCTGGATGCCTAACGAGATCTTAAAGGATCTTTACAACATACTGACTAAAATCTCTGGGTGGCCATCGTTCGCATTACGGACGGCCGGCAATGCGGACGGGCGAGTAGCACCCAGTTGAATCGCCGTGAATTGCGAAGCCTATCTGCGTCAGATATAGAAAGGATTATTTCTTAGCGCCCGTGGACAGGAAATAATATCGAAGCAAGCAAGCTTCACCGCCAACCGAGTACAAATTTGTGCATATCAGTGATATGCAAATAAATCCAATCGACTTTGGACTTTATAGCTCCTAAATAAAGCCTAAAAGTGATTATCACTGTCCGCAAATAGTAATTTTGCTGATGCAAATACTATGCGGATATGATTGAGCTTTTCGAATGCAAAACTTACTGACCTTGGAATGTTTGTTACTGTCCAACATTAAGACCCATGTAATAAGATTAAAAAAACAAAAAGTGTATCGACTATCGAGTGAAGTACATTTACCTCACAACTACAATATAATATCAAAATCAGCTGACGCTGGGATACAATATGATCCTTATTTCAGTAAATACCTGTATCTTGAAATTCTATCTTGCATCAACGTTATAAAATTGTCATTTACTTAAACATATAGTTTTATACCAACGTATTCAATTTCAAAAATGAAATTAAAACAAATTTAATACCAGAAAAAGCATAGCCAACGTTGGTGTTTTAAAGAAACTTCCGAGACCGAGTGTATGACTGTTGTTGAGTTTTACCTCAAATAACTGAAGTGCACTAAAAGGAGCCTCAAAATTTGTTTTTAATTTGGAATAAAATTAAACGTGTTCAAGTTTGCTTTCGGTGCTAAACGAACCATTAAGAAGTGGGGCTTGTGAGTCATTTTATAAAACTAAGCGACTTGGTAGTTTGGAATTTAAAACCGGCATACTAGAAGGATAAAGGTGCATTGAATTAGCATAAGAGTTGGCAAATACTTGATTAACTCAAACAGGATAAGTTTGAATTAGCTTGTAATGTATTTCAAAACAAGTTAGGCAAAGGTAGAAATCAATGAATTATCAATCAATAAAGAAGAGAGAGTGACGATTTTAGCAATTGTTGAAAACAATAACACAGTTTACATACCTTATTTTTTCCATAATAATATATTTCATATTAATACGTGTCTGAATAAAACTAACAAGCCTGTCCACGAATATAATTAATTAGATGATAAAATAAGCAGCAACACTACCAATACTTTATGTAAATAGATTATAAAGAACCGATTTATTTATGCATGCCTATACATTAAAGGTCAACTTTGGTGTGTGATGCTACTAAAAATGTTTTAAATGGTTTACATCGCATTACTTCTTTTCCATATCAACTAACTTTCTGTTTGAAAGTTTGGCTATTTGATGCCAACTAGTTAATTTTAAAATAAGATCAAATGGCAACAGTCTTTACAGCTCAAGATTCAAATATAGATTTAAATTTGCTTCATTTAAGAAGTGAGAAGTGAAGGCTGAATATTTTATTCATGGAAAGTTACCTTTTCAAAATTGCCTCTTTAAAAAAATCTATTCTACCGTCGTCTTTCGACAATCATTATCGTTACTATAATGTTCATTTTCTTCCTCATCTAGATCGTCTGCTACTACACCAACTGGTCCCAATACCGTACCAAGATCGGCAAGTACGTTCCTGAAGACATCCAACCTGATCTATGCACGCACATCATCTTCGCTTTCGGTTGGCTGAAGAAGGGAAAGCTTAGCTCCTTTGAGACCAATGATGAGACCAAGGACGGCAAGACCGGATTGTACGACAGAATTAACGCTTTGAAAAAGGCTAACCCTAAATTGAAGACTCTTTTGGCTATTGGTAAGTGTTTTGATCTTCTTTTAGTTCGTAGAAAATCTATAAACAATAGACAAAAAGGAGAAAAAATATACTACAGCGAAGCAGTCGTTCTTCTCTCTCTTCTCTGTCATTTACCCCTCCAGGAAGGCAACTCCTCAATATATATGACTATAAAGAAATAAACCATTTAAACCCTTAAAAATCTGTTTTAAATGGTTTAAATAGTATTTATGATAGTTCCTACAATGCCATCCTTACTTCATTGTCATTAACAAACGGAATAAAGAACTCATGACTGCGTATACCACATCCTTTATTATTACAATAACGTATTATTATTCTGAATTCAATAAGGATGGAATAGAAGCAATCACTTGTTATTCTACACATGTAGGTATCAGGATTTTCCATCGACGTATGCTCCCAATACATTGTTACCAGACCATAACCACAATTTCCTTACTTGCCATTAATTCCGTAGAGCTCAATAGAAAAGTTTTTCTAACAAAAACATTTTTCCTTTGTGCCGTTCGGATAATAGGCATAGTGAGAGCACAAGACAGCACTTGGTAGGTTACAGACCGCAGAGTTGAACCGAGGATAGTGATGTCAAGCCAAATATCGATATAATTAAATATAAGATAAATATAATTTGATTTGCCTTCGAAAGTAAATAATTAGCTAATGTTGAAGTTGTTAAAGGAATTTGGTTTTTAAAAGAATCCTCAATAGACTGTTTATCAACAGAATTTTTGAATTTTTATGAATTATACGTATTTGCTGGATAAAGGTGATAACGAAATGTAAAAACTAAGTAAATATACGTAATTAGTTACTTATGATTATTTTTATTGCAAAGTTGTTTCCCACAGATTAATAATATCAAATATCTCTATTAGCTAATAGAGTCTAGCTGTATTAAGCCAAAACTAAATACAAAATATACTGAACAGCAGAACGCCTTATCTGAAAGTGATTAGTAATTTCCTTTTCCGTATAGTGGCGAAAGCATTAAATTTATTAGCAATGCCAGATTGTGCAATTTATTCGGAGGCCAATAGTAATATTACCAGCAAAAAAGAGCATTTAAGATTAATATTAAATTTGTTTATAAAAGCCGAAAAAATCGTATTTTGTATGTAACTTTGAGTGCGTAATCACTGTACATGACCTTGCGCTTATATTTCGGAATGTGTAGGAGGAGTTGGTATTGGTGTTCCTCAAAATTTGTAGAGGATATTTACGTCTCAAGATAAAATATGAGATAGAGCATACATTTTAGTCCAAATACTGTCATACCAACATTTTTAACTCGAAAATTCACACCATTTCTAACATAAAGCGATTTACATCGTATTTAAGCTGCGAATAGGCTAATGCGATGATATTTGTTTATCATATCATTAGTGACTCACGACATTTAGGTATTAGTCTAGAATCTATACATGCGACTACATCGTGTATTTATTATTAATTTATAAAGTTATAACGAAACATTAATTATCATTCACCGTAAGAAATCGACAGATTTTACATATTTTGTAGGTTAACCAGTTGTAGACAACTGTTATGCTTATAAAGGAAACAATTAAGTGTGAGATCGGATAATTATGTGACATAATGTTCCGTCTAATAGCGTAGAATGTTGTTATGAATCACTAGTCTGAAATAAAATTATATACGTTGAGCTTCCTAGCTATATATGTTCATAAAGAAAAATCAAATCCCAGGCATCCTGATTTTTTTATATTGGTCTCCTCTCTGGTAACGACGACCCTACGGGATGTTGGAAAACCTTTCATGGCGATCTATGCAAGTGTGTCGCTTTTTAGGATCAGCTTGGGTGTATCGGGTTTCGACAAGGGTAGCATAATTGTATCTACTCCGCGAGAGACAACCATTCCCAAAAAAGCCGAATTGCTCTATGGTTTAGAGTGCACATTCTGGATGAGGATCCTTATGTAATTCACTAATGAACCATTCTTTATGTTGTTATGACAATGTATTATGTTGTATTGTATTGCACCAGCCCATATACATCCCATTGGAGGGCACAAGCCTCCTGTACAATCGAGAGTACTAATGAAAAGTGTTAGGGCTTATTTTAATCCACCACACTGGCTTAGTTTGTAGTAAATTAGTGGATAAAAAACCATCTAAACTAGACATTAATTTAAAATATTTTTGTTTAAATATTCTACCAACTCACATTACAACTGTATTGTACATTGAAGCTAACAACTCATGCATAACACACTCATGGTTTATAACTAGTAGTAGGAACTATCAAGCTTATAGTATACACACATGTCATATCAAAATATTACTCACAGATTTAGTTATTATTCACAGATTTAGTTATTACAACATCGTAAATATCATCGCTTATTTTAGTTTTCCTTAATCAGGTATATATTTTTGTTCACATACAAAAAACAGTTTCTTGTTCTGGAAATTCGATATCAAAAGGTCAAGAGTTTGTTCGTTTTTAAATCATCCTTGCAATATCATCGACTATCAGTTAAGTTGTATATTGTGTAATCTATACTTAAAGTACTTTATTAAGAAGCATCAGTTGTTGCTCGACTTTGTCTCTGTGATAAGATGTTTCGGTTCTTAGGGGAACTATGCACTAATCCTGATTTAACAGATATCACCTAAGATCCTGGCTTGAGAATCCTTATCGGGAAATCTCCATAGAATTGTTTTTATGTTAGAGCAGATAAAACACGGAAAAGTGTTATTATAATATAGGTTGAAGATAAATTGATTTTGTCATACAATTTTCATCAACATCTTTAATTTTAGGGTGACCACTGCAGGAAATAGATCTTTAATAATTGTTGTTTCTTTAACTGTATGTTGCAATTCAGTTGTTTTAATGCTGTAATTTCTATGGTATGTAAGTTCGCCAACCCGCGCTAAGTCAGCGTGGTGAACGATATGGCCTAAACACTCTCAATCGTACTCTCGATTGTAGAGTAGGCCCGTGCCCTGCAGTGGGACGTATATGGGCTGATAAAGAAAGATAAAGAATGCTGTAAGCCATTGATTGATACTCGTAATATCCAAATTTCCTCGCTAACAAAGTCGTGTTAAATTCAGTCTTATAAACCACACTCCGTTTATTGATGGTGTAATAGGTCAATCTTTATGCAACATAACAATAAGACATTCCTCTCTATACCATTTATCAAACAATAAAGAAATAAAAACTTAATAAACCATTTATACCTAATAAATTTAAAAATTTTAAACAATACCTGCATTTTATTACTTTCTAATGATAAATATTGAAGCTCCCATTAGAAATGATGTAATACAATGCGGAAAACAATTCATATGGCTTAGAAGACGATGCTGATCTGTTGTGAAATAAAAATGCAGTGTCTTACATCATAATTTGTAAAGCTTTTTGTATTCCGCACAGCTGGATATGATATAAATATGTAATAAGGTGCTAATTAGTAAATTGAAATATAAGATTGACGGCATAAACAAATCAGAAGAAGCTGATGTATGGAGACAGCTTTTCATAAATTGTTATGAGAATCTTTGAAAAAAGTATTTTATTACATTTAACCTTTGTCCTGGTACAGTAAAGACTGACCTGTTTTCTTCTCATATCTCCATCCTATGGTAGTCGGTAAGAGATAGCCTTTAGTAGTTATGTTTAATTTTTAAGATTCATTGGTGTAGAATAAAGAATAAAATAAATAAATACTTAATTAAGCAGTTGAAAATATGTGGCTACTAATGATAATAATATTATTCTATACTTCGACACGAAGTTCCAACATTCGTCGTCGTGTCGCAGAACAGAGTTACCCTACAGTACTCAACGAGAAACGTTTGGTGTAATACTATCGAGCTAGTGGAGTTAAATGGCTTATTATCTGCGATCGAAAAAGACCACGTTCGAACGCAAAATTTGGAGTTCGTCCTCAATGGATCTTGATAACTATTTGATAACACATTCTCGGTTGAACCAAATCAGAACTGAAGTGCGTGGTGGCCTGTTGGTAAACGGACTAGACGCGACTGCCAACATGTTCACGGTGGTCGCGGGTTCGAATCCCAGGGCACACCTCTGACTTTTCGGAGTCATGTGTGTATTGATAGTCAATCACCACGCACTAAAACGGTGAAGGAAAACATCGTGAGGAAACCTGCATACCATAGCGATTTATAAAATTTCTATGGTATGTAAGTCCGCCAACCCGCACTAGGCCAGCGTGGTGGACTATATGGTCTAACCATTCTCAATCGTACTTTCGATTGTAGAGGAGGCCCGGTCCCTGCAGTGGGAGGTATATGGGCTGATACAGAGGGTAAGCTGAGAAACATTTTGACCTAGGTCACGATTTGTCAACGTGGCTTATGCCTGAAATTCTTTAGCGCGGTTAGAAATATGTGCTCTGCAGTGGGACGCCCGATATAGAATCATTACAACTCAGATTTTTAGGTTTAAAACTAATATAATTTCTTATTTATAAATAAGTTAAGATTTGCATGTTTGTTTTTTTTTGTATGTTGGATAAAAGTCTGCAAAATGCATACACCGCAAAATTGAAATAAATTAAAACATTTCATTTAGGCCATAATTTTTTGCTTAGTAAAAAATGTTTTAATTGGTTTTCTACACCTGTTTTTAATTTATTCTAATGCTTGCGAAAATACATCGAATGGAAATATTAAAACATTAATTTATAGTAATGATAATTAATTTGGTTTTTTATTCTAGATTGTATTTCAGCCGTATTCAATAGTTACGTAAAAAAAAGATTAAGTTAGCTATAAAGTTAATGACAAAAGTGAGAGACCCCATAAATTGCGTAAAACAATATTAGTGATGAGATTAAATTAAACAAATTAAAATATTGCTATGCTATGGGGACATACGAGTTATTTAATTTTGCAATAATAAGTAGAAGTAAGTTTTTACAGTAATACAGTTTTCCTCCCATAAATACGCTTTTGCGAGCTAGAGACGAGATGATCTGAATTCCTTAACAAAGACCAATTAATCACAACTTGATCAAAAGAATAAGATTATCGATATCGATAACACTCGTCACACTGTGCACGTGCGAATACACCTCAGCGGCTTTCCCACGGCACAGCGCCTACATTTTCACCCATTTTCACGCCGATAAAAACCCCGGCCGTTTTCATAACAGCATAAGAAGTTGACGCAATCAACCATTATATGACGATAAGTAATGAGATCGAAATGCGTGTTTAAGATTTTCTCTCGCACTTACGAAAACTCTTGTTTGGTTTGCCTTATTAATCGAAATTATTGTGGAATTTCTTTATTGGAGCATCTAAGAACAATTTTGATTGAATTTTTGAATATTTCCAAGTGTTTTCCGTATAGTGTAATAGAAACATACAGTCGAATTGAGAACCTCATCTTTTTGAAGTCGGTTAAAAATATTAAAAGTACGAGTTTCTATTGTAATATAATTATAAAATTTAACACTTACTTTTCCTGCAATTTAAAATTTGTTAGGTGGGATTTTTGTGTGAGTGGACTTTCCTTAAATCCATTCTTTCTTATTTAAATTAAAGATTAGCTCATCAAAAATCCCGAAAATGTTGTTTATGTTTAATCTTATGAACAAAATCCGAAATCTTTTATTCTGGGCAAATCCATATTAACTTTTTTCTTGTATTTTTGTTGGTACCTGGAAGCAAAGTTTAACAGAGACCTAATCTTTAGATGATAGGTAATTTAAATTATTTATGTCCTCTATGACATAGAGTCTATGAACACGACCTAATTTACCATTCTTTTCACAGGTGGTTGGTCCTTCGGTACCCAGAAGTTCAAGGAGATGTCTGCGACCCGCTACGCTCGTCAGACCTTCATCTACTCCGCTATTCCTTACCTCCGCGACAGGAACTTCGACGGCTTGGATATCGATTGGGAGTACCCGAAAGGCGGCGACGATAAGAAGAACTACGTTTTGCTGCTGAAAGGTAAGATTTTTATACTAAAAGGATTTTTATAAAAATCCTCAATGTAGTATGTGACGCCATCTATCGGCTTACATTGCAAGAAAACTAAATGACAGCCTCCGTGACGCAGTTGGCTGTGGAACATGAGGTCGCGGGTTCAATTCCCGTACCGAGACTAATATTTTAGGTTTCACAAATATTTGTTTTGGGTCTAACTGTTTTTTGTGACCGAAATGTCTCTCGTAGTTCCTGATACCTACGACACAAGACTCTATCGTAGTGTCGGTCAGGACTATGTATGTCACTGTTGAGTGTATTTATTTCAATGAAGTTATTAAGAAAAAAAACAGATTTTCGCTTTTTTGCGGAAAACCATACGTCACTAAATGTGGGTTAAAATACTATCAATTATGTATGTATTTTACTAATAGTTAAGCACGACTCATCCTCTTCCTTACCAAACTACCAGTGAATTTTCACTTTTTATCCACATCATCGATCAATCATAATGTAACAGAGCAGACCAGACCAACGGAGTCGTGTCTGGACGATAGACCAATCAACTTTAATTACTGTGTACAATGCACTGCAATTCTCTTACATTTTACAGTAGCTTTACAAAAGGTTAATTTTGTTATCATTTCAAATTAAAAATTAACAGAGAGCTTTAAATAATATACATATTTTATTATAATTTTTGCATAGTCCAGTTTATTGATAACTCTCTATTGTTGGTAAAATACGTTTGCAGTGAGTTATCAGAATATAAAAGATGTCGATTAATTCTGAAACTTTTTTCTTAGACTTAAATATTTTTTTATATTCGAAAATTTTTACCGCTGGTTCATTTTTTATTTTATTTTAAACTAACCATAAATGTGTTGCGTAATATTTTGGCATACACCTTTTTAACACCAATATTTACCTTCCTTTATTGATTCTTCTCTGTGATCCACGCCTGTGTGTGTGGGAATAGTTGCGTCTTGGGTCAAATGAAACAAAGATCGTTGGGATAATCAATATATCTTCTTTTATAAACGTGTTTATTTCATCGTCAGTTCAGTAGTCTTTCACGTCTTCAATCGTCTTTCAGACTCTTCTCCCTTATTCCGTCCCTCTGAGCTTCAACATCTTAATCATTTATCCTCTAACTCTTTCCATTTTCTTACTTACTTTCATCAGTCATCTCTTTTACATATACCACGTTGCATAGCAGTCATTTGTCTAACGTCTCATTTTACTCATCTTTCTTTATAACATTCAAATTTTAGATATATTATCTATAACTCGTTTAATTATGTGCTATGCATCTCGTATAGTTAGTTGTAAGGGTAAACCACTGAAAATCCATCTGAATGTGAGCTGTAGTTGAATATTACTACACAAAGTTTCCATGCATCATAGTTTTAAAATTCAAACTAGAATTCTCAGGTCTCGTATAAATCTGCATTACCGTGAGAAGTATATTTCAAAAGTTATTTTATATGTAACGGAATATACACATTGCATCTCATATTTTTGCTAAACCAATGTTGTTCTTTAAGACCACACACTGGGCTATATATGTAACTAGGAGCGACGCAGATTTAAATTTTGTATGCATGTTTGCGTAATGGTATATTTTTGTTATAAAAAGAACCCAGTTGTAAGGAATATGCATTCGTAACGCCCGTATCCCTTAAGCCCCATTTACATGGCGCGAATATCTCGCCTCGAAGATCGATCGAAGATATCGTAAGGATAAAAAAAGTTGCATCGTGTAAACATTTCTCAAACACGATAATCTTATGGTGGTGATGTCATACGATTCTTGACCCGAGAAACTCCTCGTGTAAATGGTCCTTAAGAGATGTCTAGACAATACATTTTCGCTCGTACATGTCATATCATTTTTCGCAACAACCACTTTCACCATTATTTCCATGCATTTTCATATATTCAGGGTACTTTAATGTCCTTGTTTAACTTGTCGCCAATATGACTCGCGTGGGTTTAATTTCGCCTTTTTTTGGCTAATTTGTTCATCTTCTTCATGTGACCAATCCATTTAAATATTCCTAAAAATAAAATTTGTAATAACAGATCGTATATAGATTTAAAATTCCGTTTAATCTCCTTCGCCCCATCAGATACATTTTATCCCATCAAACGTTTCGAACCGATTTTAGTATAATCTCTATTAATCCGTTTAAAAGGTACGCAATGAAGAGATTTAAAAATGAACGCCGATTTTTTTTTAGATTTCATGCAATGCTTTTTTTTTATAATCTGGTATGGCGAAGGTAGTATATTACACAATGTGTTAAGTCCAGTTCTATGTATTGGATAATTGCCTAGCTTAAATCTGCTTAATAATCTATAATCTATATCATGTGAATCACAAAAACATTTGTTTCGGTGCGGGAATCGAACCCGCAGCCTCACATTTCAGAGCCAGCGTCTAAAAAACTGCGCCGAGGAAACTATCAAAAAACCCAAATACTACTTTAATTCAAACTAAAACGCTTGTCAAAAAGCACAATATCAATCCTTGCCAATTCAAATATGAAGTTTCAAAAACAAACAGTAAAATCGAATACAGCGATTTGAGAAGCGTACAAAAGGATGTAGTATTTCAAATGTAATCTCTGAAAGCTATATCTCTCGACTAACGGTCATATGATCAAAATATTGACAAATATCGGACCCCTCCCGCGGACAGGTGCACCGGTTTGGGTAGACCTACATATTATTGGAACTGGATAGTATTTTATTATATTTCGAATATTTCCATTTTTGATCCTGGTAGAATGATTGTATTCGATTGGATAGGTTTTAAATATATTCGCTATCGAATAGTTCTTTTAATTTCGATAGCTAAGCAAACGCAAGCGGAAAGTATATACCTATATGTATGTATTGAATTGGATTTATCATCAGGTATACTAGTCATCTTCGTTTGTTGTTGACTTCATAAATAAACATAATCTTTAAAACACGTATCTTTTAGTCTCTTATTAATAATTTTACTAAATTATTACTAGTAGTAGTAATAATTTTGCCATTAATTGTCCAAATATAACACGGGTTCAAACATAATTACTCGCATAATACAATGAACGATATTGCACGCCTCCGTGCAAATACCTACACCGTCTTCTCTACATTAATTTATCACCTCCACGAACAATTTAAAATAAGTGGAAGCACGTTTATAGTACAATAATTACAATAGTCACGAATAACCACGGAATATTAATTTCAATCCACCTCTGTTTCGTTATAGTGCTGCGCTATCTAAATACAATTTATCGAAATATCGATAGAGTTTGTCGGTGGCCGGTCGCGGCGTGCTCCGTTGCACCTGTCACCGGCACCGGCAGTGCAGTGAAACATTTTTTATCGATAAAACGGCAATTAATAATAATAATATGCGTGTTTTCGATAAATTTAATGATGAAAATTGTTCGTGGAATTTTCAGAGGCTATCGTAAACAATGTTTTAATTTTACCTTGTTAAACATTTCGCGATTTTATGTACTTTACAGTTCAGGGTGTAAGATAATTTTTGGTTATTATAAGCAGTAGCTTTCTATAAATATACATTAATTACTGTTTAGTCCCAATTGAATTTTGAATTTCGTCAGATGCATATTTTTTCAATGGAATTAAGTATTATAATAATTGATAATGGATAAGATAATCAACGTTTTATGCTTCCATTCTTAAATTTTAAATAAACTAGAAAGCATAAATTATGAAATATTTTCATTGACCATTCAATGCTTGATAATTATACGTATATCATGAGCATGTTGGAGACAAATAGGGAGTTAACATGTAATAAAAGTATAAAAGAGCTATTTACCCTGGATTTTTTTATTCATTTAGAAGAGAAAACATCAAACAGACAACCTTACGGGATACAATTAGTCTAATGCGCAATTTGTTAAAATGTCACATTAGAGTTATTAGGTCAAGGTTATCGGATTCAATCAAAATTTTTGTTTTTAACTCACCAGACACATATTACGTAGCTAAATATGCTAATTAATCTCGACTTAGTTGTGCGACATTAATATTTATTGTAAAGATGATACTGTGATTCCGTTTCTGTGATATATTGATTTTAATTTAATATTCATACAAGTTTCGTTAATGTCGCAACATACATAATATGCAAGAATATTTATCCGTTTGATTTCTCTAAAACGGAAGGTTGGATTGAGAGGGCTTAGGCTATAGTAACCACACAGTCCTTGTGCGGTATAGCAGACTTCACATCTGTATCAGCCCATATACGTCCCACTGCAGGGCACGGGCCTACTCTACAATCGAAGAGTACGATTGAGAGTGGTTAGGCCATATAGTCCACCACGCTGGCCTAGTGCGGGTTGGCGGACATACATACCATAGAAATTTTTATAAATCGCTATGGTATGTAGGTTTCCTCACGATGTTTTCCTTCACCGTTTTAGAGCGTGGTGATTGACTATCAATACACACATGACTCCGAAAAGTCAGAGGCGTGCCCTGGGATTCGAACCCGCGACCACCGTGAACATGTTGGCAGTCGCGTCTAGTCCGTTTACCAACAGGCCACCACGCACTTCACATACCATAGAAAATATTTTTTTGGTCTCCACACAGGTCTCACACAGGTTTCCTCACAATATTTTCGTTTACTGTTCCAGTGCTATCTACAGAAATAATTTTATTTAATTCATTGTGTTATATTGAGGATAACTTTGTTCTACAATTACCTTATTTGGTTAGTTTGTTTATATCACATGTCAATATTTCTGCTTGTTTTAATGAGCGTAATAATAGCTGGACAAGGATATAAGCTAAGCCTAACACGATTAAATATTAGTCGTCCTTGCTAATAAAGACGACGAATATTTAGGCAAATATTGCAACTTCTTAATTATACTACTGTGGTCTATGGAATACATTTGTTTCGTATAATTAAGATGTCTATTGGCATTGAATTTATGAATAATGCCTCAAATTTTAACTGGTACCGCAAAAGGCACTTTTTACGAAAACGCTTGAATTACATGAAAACTCACAAGCTAAGTTACAGCAGACGTTGTCCAATAATTTGTTGCAGATACGAAATCATTATTTTTACCATTCTCGAAAAATTCACTAGACTTAACTTACCTAAAATAGTTTACATTTTACACTAAAACCTAGTTTACTTCTACAAGAATCTACAAACTCCCACTGTCCGCATTCCGAGTCTTAGATAAACTTCTTTCAATTTATCGACTAATTTTAAAGTTGCCAGCATCACTAAATTGTAAAGGGCCATTCATATTGTGACATCAGAACGCGCGGCACGTTTCGCCACTGTTTTCTTGTCACGACACCACTCGGTCGAGTTTGAGGAGATAAAATTAAGATTTTAGAGCAAAAACAGCCTTCGCAGCTGTATTTGAAAGTGACCCTATTAGAAATTAGTGCAGTGCACGTTGTGAACGTGTTCTGTCAAAATAATAATCAAAGTTGTTTTCACTCAATTTTGGGCTACAAATACCATTTCTTACTTTCTATCACCATATTTAATCATATGAAATAGTCAGAATATTTGATTATCGGAAAGTCACCAAAACTTCACTTTGGTGATCAATCTCCATTCATATTTATAGGTCGGCAATCCACTTAAAATCCCCAAGATTTTAGAAAATATGATTGGCAACTATTTTTATTTTACGTAAGATGCACAAAGTAAGGTTAGCTGTTAAGTTCTACTATCAGGTATCATCATCATGCCACAAAACCTTTCATCTTCGAGTATAAAACGAATTGTTCGAGTGAATAGTTCATCTTTTTCTGCAAAAATCAAAACACATGCACTTCAATCAGTGCAGACTATAAACTGTGAGTTTTTGTACTTTTTATTTGCTTCAGTTCGTACGTTGGAAGTACAGAAAACACTGTCGTATTTTATCGTTCTCTCGGCAATACGCCATGTTCCGACAGCATTCCATTGATTAAGAACCATATTTGTTTGGTTCTAAGACTTACTTTTTTGACTTGTAATGTTGCCAGTAACGCAACTTGTGATAAAAAAGGAAAAAATCTGCCATTTATTTTCGACAAATGTGTATTTTTCTCAAAAACCCTTGTATATTCTAGAATGTTGGCGCGATCAATGTGACACCAAAAAGCCGTCCACCTTGTCCTTCATACGGCTATGGTCAAGCCATATTGAACAGCGCGTTTTTATCTTATATAGATTATCATGATATAATATACAACATCGATTATAAAAAAATGGAATTCGTTGCAATTTACAAATATTATCCTTCCATTTTGTTCTTGCCTATATGGTTCTCGAAATAACTTGATTCTAATTTAAAATACTAATAAATATCACGGGCTATATTCTCTTGGATATGGAAAAAAATCCTTTTCAATATTTTCAGTACCATGCCCTTATAAGAAATACATACACACTGGACTTTACAAAGCCGACCCAGCACGTGTAAACGCACCTAACGGAAGCCACTTAAGACGAATGCGGTAATTAAAAGTGGCGGTTACTCGGCGGAATTACAATCGATTTCCTCGAGCAAACACAACCGAAGTTGGAAGTGGAAAGTGGAATTTTCCAAGCGTGCTGTATCTTTCATCGTGGTTACTTTCTCAACCCGACACTATTTAACGCGCGCTTTAAATAGTTTGCTGGGTCGCCGAAATACTGGCACCTTGTTCAGCAATTCTCAAGAGGAAAGACTAGACTTTTATCAAGTGGGATTTGGTTACTATTCATCTAAGTAATTGTGATTATAAGATTTAAGGTGGACAAGAAGGTAGATGGATATCCTATTCAGGAATATAGACCGGTTTTAGGTGTATCTCTGTTAAAAATAAATAGCCTTTGCTGCCAATGATGATGATGATGATCCGAAATTGTATGGCAACAGTATATTGTCAATCCTCCTAAATGTAATACATACGTAAATCCTCCTAGAATGATCCAGTTCTGAAAATCTATGACGTCGCCAAATTAGATCAACAGCCCTAAGCAATGCTAATAATATATTAATCGAATGAATATATGTCGAATGTGAAAATGACTTCTGCGGGGATTTGGTTGACGGTGTGTGAATTTTTAGAGGATCATCTGTTTGGCATAGTTGACTAAAAACTAAGACTGAAAATAAGAACTCATTAAATTCAAATATGAAGACTGGTTTAGATAAATATCAATGGCCCCAAAACATTCTTAAACAATAAAATTAAAACCAAATATACAGATTTTTATAGAAATATATATACCGGGTATCTCAAGATTGCTACCGAAAACGAAGCCGGGTGGTAGTTTTAGTGGCTACAAACACAATGCAATTAAAAATTTCGCATAGAAACGCGACAATTATTTTATATGATTTTTTAAATATCGTAATTTTTGGGTGGTAAATCCATAGTTTTTGCTAAAATAATAACTTAAACTCTTTTATACCTTAGATTATTTATAAATAAAAGGGTATACACTATTATTTAGGAAAAAATGTATTTACCACCCAAATATGACCACAGGAAAAAAATAACAAAAAAAAAATTGTCGCGTTTCTATGTGAAATTTTTAATTGCATTATGTTTGTAGCCACTAAAACTACCACCCGGCTTCGTTTTCGGTAGCAGTCTTGAGATACCCGGTATATATAGAATGAATATATTATTATATAGCGCGAAATATCCTTCTAAAAATAGAATAAATTAAAATAAATTGATCGTGTGAAGACACGAATTCTAATAAATCTTGTTAACTCAACATAATGCAAATACACGGAGTATTATCGTGATTTCTAATTTTATGCAACATGCCATAACAATCATTAATCTAAGACGTCTAGTTTCCGTTCCTTACATTGTAAGGTACATTAACTACTGTCAAACAGGGTAATCCCGAACGCAGGGTTTATAGGGATTAAACTGGACGCCTTGAGATAAGTGGTTATATTTAACATTTGCGGCTTATTTCTGGTGCTTAGAAAAATAAAGAAGCTTAGCCAGTTTTCTAAACTAGAGATAAGAACCCTGATGAACCCTGCTATGTTGATACCCAAATGAGTAAGGTGTTTCTAGTTCATCTGTACTGGTGGTAGGTCTCTCATATGTGAGAGGCCATCTGGGTAGGTACCACCGCAATGTCTATTTCTCCCGTGAAACAACACTGCTTAAATGCACTGTTGTGTTTCGGATTGAAGAACATTGTAGCCAGAGCAACTACTGAACATATTGAGACTTAACATCTTATGTCTCAGGATGGCGAGCGCAGTGGAATGTTGCTACTGTTCATGAGCGGTCGTATCGCTTACCATCAGGCGAACGGCTTGCTCGTCTCGCCATTCAATGCAATAAAAAAAAACTGTCTTTATCCGGATAGTATCATACATACATACATAATTATTATCATACTCACGCTTTTTTCTCAGTATTAGGCAGAGATTTTCCTAGCAGTAATCAGGACACCCACGTTTCTCCTTGTGTGTTCCGTCCCACGATGTGTATATGGGCAAGTCTAACGCCATATCAGGTACATATTCCTGACTCCGGGATGATAATATGAATGGAAAAATCCAATGTCTGCTCGATCTGAGATTGGAACCCGAGACGTTAACTTTGCAAACTTACCGTAGTATACCTACACCACCTTGGGTAATATAAGGTTGGCTAAATTGTGTTCCCAGGGAGAGGTAACCATGTTTCATGCCAGAATAAAAGAAACACACGTATGAAATTCAGTTTACATTTTATTCTTTGCGTCTTGCTGATCCTGGCCAACAGGAGTTGCACTCATGGATGCATGGGCGGGAAAGTCTCCACATGTGTATGTCATTCTTTCATTTTGACAGCCTCCGTGGCGCAGTCGGTTAGACGCCGCCTGTGAAACGAGAGGCCGCGGGTTCGATCCCCGCACCGAGATAAATGTTTGTGCGGCCCACAAATATTTCTTCCGGGTCTGGGTGTTTGTGAGACCGAAAAGTCTCTCGTAGTTCCTGATACCCACGACACAAGACTCGATCTTAGTGTGGGGTCAGGACTATGTATGTGACTGTTGGGTGTTATTTATTTATTATTTATTCTTCATAGTTTACTCAGCCAGTTCGGTTCCTATTTACCCTAATTCCCAATTCAGCTCGTTTGCACGATACGGGTCTGTTCTGTGACACTATTTGTCATTCCGCGTTCGTAATTAAACTTGTGAACATTGCGAAACTAATGAAACGTGCGGCGTACGACCCTTTAGTGGAACGGATGGTATTGGAATGACTCAAGTACAGAAACTGAAATGACCATAGACCTTCTAGTGTTAGAGATATTTGAGGTTTATTTAAAGTTATTGCTTCTATAGACTTAGATACTCATGTTACTTATGTAAATGACCCCGTCATGTGGTACAAATAGTAATTAAATAAGCTTAACATATAAAATACAAAATATGTAGGCATAAATGAGTTTGTAAAAAACATCTAATTTTTATCATAGCAAAATTTAATTTTATTATTATAGTTATCCGAAAATATTATCGCTTAGTCACTTCATATTGATATTAATCTATTTACAAATTAATATAATATAAGCTACATAATACTCTTACATGGTTTAACAACATGCTTTAAAGGAATTATTAATAATAAAGATAATAGCAAATGTATACAGATATGCAGAGCTCCACCCACAGTAGCGAATTTAATTTCGGTTGAGGCCGCATTCCGTGATATCATTAATTAGTTTACAATTATACTGTGCCGATAGACTGTGAATAGATTTAACTTGAATTAAAGTATCTACATTACGTTTATTCGATGCATTCAAAACCATAATATGCTGTTAAACCTGAAGAAATATTTAATGTTTTAGAAATAATGTAACATTTTCTTATAAAAATTCCAGAGGGTACATTAACAGTTAATCTTTTCATTGTGACTTTTAAAATATCATGGAACTCTCAACTGACGCTAATTTGTTTAGCGCGAAAGTAAAATTAAATTTAGATTATCCCAAATGTTGATTTTATGAAATTCAGTAAATAATCTACCTCTTCGCAAATGATCTTTCTTTGTCAATGTGAACTATAGATCGTGAACCAGTTTGAACGTGGGCGAAACTTGCCAAACTTACTGCACATCGTATATTTATATAAAACAAAAGGAAATTGTGAGTCATCGAGATGCATCTCGTCCTCGACATTTCTATAAGGTCAGATAACTATCCGAGTTAGTATTTTTATGCACATGACCTCATACTATATTTCTACCTCACGTGAGCTTGTATTAAGTTTATAAACAATTCAATATTACAATAATCCAGTCCATCCAAAGGTCGCCTGTAGTAACCATGCCTTTAGTTTTTAAGTGTTTTGTAAGCATCTTTCATTTTGGTGGACAAGAAAGCTTATATAAATAAATAAATAATTAAAGTATTTGGTTTACTTCAGGTATGTAAAGGAATAATTTTCGGAATGTAATATCTCTAATGTGTGTCTCCGTAAACTGTGTAAACTCTAATGGGTCTACTTTTACGGATTTTACAGCTTATAAACTCAACTTTTGGAGGTTAAAATAAAGTTAAAAATGTTTGTTTCAATATTAACACGCATAAACCTTAACTGTTATAAGGGCTAAGTGTTTATTAATGAAAGAAGCAAGCACGTCTAAATACAGAATATTTTAATGAACACTCCGCTTTAATAGAAATAGCGGCTCTCTGATTAAAGTCTAGTGCTATTATATTCTAGATAATGATTATGAAGCTAAGCAAGAACGTAATAACCTACTGCTTATAGACTAGATGCTTTGAGCTAACGCACCTGCTTAAGCAAGCGATTAGGGTTACGTTCTGTTCCAGTCACTAAACGTATTTACTATTCAAGACATTATTGGACACACGAACGAAGTGTAGGCACACGAGTAACCTAGAAACCCAACATATTTTTTTACTAAAGCGACAAGATTCCAAATCGTCAGTCTAAAATACTCTGTGGTCTAAAACAATCACACGAAAGTTTAATCAAGGGTAACACTCCAATACAGTGTTCAAACATTGACTTAGAACCGTAATAAGGTGCGTCTATGGTGATAGCGATTTAATTAAAACGATATTTTTTTGAGTATAATAATGCAATGATTACCTAAAAAATAATATGTTGGATTACAAAATATTATCAAAATCAATATCTTTTTTTTTTCATCAACATAATACAGCAGTGTATTACTGAATGTATGTGCTTATCCCATTGCATACCACTGATTACGATTTTAGCTGTCTCAATTTTATCTCCAGTTACATACATGGAGAAAAAAACAGACTGACATCATAATGATTAAATAATCATAAATATATTTTAAATTTTAATTAATCATATCTATTAACTATTCGCCTCGGTCAGGTCCAACCGGGTGCAGATACATTTTTTTGAGAATATTCTGTTGCCTATGTTCATCAGGGATAATGTAGGACAAATAGTGAAAAAAGTTTTCAAATCGGTCCAGTAGCTTCAGAGCTTATTCAATGCAAACAAACAATAAAATCATTACTCTTTATATTATAAGACTAGCGGTCGGACCCGGCACCGCCCGGGTGCATATACACGTTTTAAAATGACGGTCAAAATGTTTAATTCTGACTATCAGTTTAGAATATCGACCAATCGGACCACGGAAAACGAACAAAATTTCCTCGTATTTGCTAGAAATATCACTACTGCTTTCCTCCTATAGGTCATAGCGTGATGATATATAGCCTATAGCCTTCCTCGGTAATGGACTACTCAACACTGAAAAAATCATTCAAATCGGACCAGTAGTTCCAGAGATTAGCGCGTTCAAACAAACAAACTCTGCAGCTTTATAATATTAGTATAGATTAGCTAAGACATGCTATTTAGTTGTATTCACCGATATTAAATTAACTTTACATCATATTTCGTGAATAAGTATTTGTTGCCTCGAAGTCTCATAAAGCAGTCAATAGCTTCTAAGCGCCTTGGGTGATAATTAGCACTAATATATCTTCGCGCATCTAAATACCAACTCAGAACTGCACATGACCTAAATAGGATAATATTTGGCAAGTGCATTACAGCGGAGGTAACTAGCAGATTTAAGAGGTATGTCTATTACAAAACTATTATCAACCTTTTTGTAAGAGCCTTGGTTTAGTGATCCAAAAGTGTTTAAAAAACAATTGAATGAAGATTGATATGTGCGTTTATGTATATTTATTACATAAGATATGTATGGTGTTATGCTGACTGGTAACAAATGTTCAGATATATTAAGTTTTTGGTTTTTAGATATTCCTAAGGCTAATTACATTCGTTGAAGCATAAAATTAAAACTATAGTTTGACATCAAAGCTAATTACATTAAATTTTAAAAGTACCTTTAGAAATTTTGTAACTTCCATCGTTAGGGTCGGTAAATTTTTACTCGAATTTCATTTAATGAATTTAAAATTATGAGGATAATTGCACCGCATAGAAATGTACGCAATATTTTTTATTGTACGTGAAGTCAGCTAGCCTGTACTAAACCAGTGCGGTGTACAACAGCCTAGACCTTCAGAATCGTATTCCAAATAGTCGGAAATTGGCATTTTTAACTGTACACTTTTGGGTGCTGGTACAGCTATAGCGAAAGAAAAAAATATATATTAAAAATAAATTACTAAAATAGAAAAGTTATCTTCGTCGCTTACACTGGAACCACACGTTTCCCTCTCACATTGATTACCGCGTGGAATTAACTCTTAGATGTAGGATACTAGAAGATATTGGAAGCACTGTGACAGTACTGTCAGGTAGCTCCCACACCGGTTTACAAGCATCGAACAGGCTTTAAACGATCGCCGTTCTTTTTACGCTTGTCCAATTTACTTCGGGTACTGTGAATCGAATTTCTATGAATTATTTTCCGACCGCTATTGGTGTCTTTTCTTCTTTACACCTGTTTTAAGCTTTATTGAGCAACTTTTATTAATACTTTTAAATAGTAATATGATTTTTAAAGTTGTTAATATACAAAGTATAGTAATTAATGGACGTATGTTGTTTAAATTTGCATAAAATTATAATTAATAAAGTTCATACCGGCTAGTCGTGAGCTTTGCCTTTTGGTATGTATTATTGTAGATAATTTATAGATACTTAGTGTGAAGTGATTCACTGCAAAAATATAGATGTTTGAATCAACCTTTAGAAATCTATTTATCTACATATGTAGTGGATATGCGTATGTTTACTGGAAATTTCTACACCCTTATGATAACTGTCAAAATTACCACTAATAGTTTCCTAATTCGTGATCAAACTAGTTTCATTTTAGAAATTACGCTCAGTTTTACGTTGAATTTAACGTATACGCAAAACGTGTAAGCGATAATTATCATAATGCAAACAGTACCAACAATTATGTATTGTGCAAACGAAAATGCTTTCCGCGCGGAAATCCTATGTGAAGCTAATAAAAAGCAACACGCTTTCTTGACTCGATACTTGATGCACAGCTTGTCTGATAATTATGGAGCTGTTTCATCATCGATATGTGAAGAGGATTTGAATTCTTTGCATTTTATAGTACATATTAGGTTTGAGCGTAATCTCACCTCTAGAGAGCTAGTCTAGTATACATTATTAATCGTCTAAGTAGGATGTACCCATTGAGTTAAAATTATTATCGAATCGAAGGGAAATTAATTTAGAAAATGTACATATATAGAGATATGAAGACATTTAACCAAGAAATAATAGCTTGAAAGATTCAAAATTTATATTATTTGTGTTTGTTATTATCATCTGTGGTGTCAAAAATAACATAAACACTGTGGAAGTTTTGAATAGTTATTTGAATACAACTTTATTAATTGTTGTTGTTAAAACAATTACTTTTTAACTACTATTGCATTGACAGAAGACACATACACATCGTAACACACAGATACACATCGTAACATGTAAGTAATAAAAAAATAATTGCTGAAGAAACTATAATTAAAAGCCCTTATAATGGCGTTTAAATTTCATTTATACATACTCACGCCTTCTTCCCAAAAGGAGTAGGCACAAGTACTACCAGAAAACCCACATTTTGCCTTACGTGTGCCTCGATGTGTACACTTATTCCGGGCTGATAGTAAAAAAATCCAATATAACTTTGCCTGACCCGGTATTAGATCCCTAGATCTTAGCTTTGCAATCATACGTAGCACAACTACGCCACAGACGCAGGATAAGTTGCATGCCTATATAAAATATCTCCATGCAACCTTCACTGTTATTAAGCCAACATTACCTACATAGGCTATCAATACGGAACAAGGAAGTTTTTATGATGCAATCAATATTCTTTAAAGAAAGTCATGACGTTTGACATTGAATCAAATTAATGGCATGGAGTCTTACTTGACCCTTTATTTCCGGTCAATCAGGCTCTTCTTTGGGTATGTGCATACAATGAGTTTTTTATTCCTTAAATATCAAGTGTTATTATTATTATTTTGTAAATGTGTATAGTTTTTAAATCACGGTTATGTGAGTTAAGAGCAAGGTTAGTTTCTCATGCTTGGCAAAAGCTATTTAACATAATATTGTATGTAAACTTATGAATTGATGCTGGCCGCTTCCAACAGTCTGTGTGGAGACCCTCGGGAGAGGTCTGTGCTCAGCACTGGACTTCCTGTGGCTGAGATGATGATGATGATGCTGATGATGATGATGTAAACTAAATGTAATAAAAATAACCGACTTGATGTCACTCGTGAATTGCATTTTTATGTCCGACTCAAATTATAACCAAACCCGTAAATTTTTAATAAAAAAAATACCTTCGTCTTTTGAAAACCGGAAAGTAGATAGGATTATTTACGTAATATTCAAGAACTAGGTGGATTAGTGCATCTTATAAAATATTCAGTGTCCAAAATATTACAGTAGTCTAGACCGATATATACGTAAATAAAATTAGTCGTTCTACTACTAATAGTAAGGCAAATACTAAATTTATGTTAATGTATTAAATTGGATAATTATTGATATTAAATTTCGAAATAAATAATGTATTATGATTAATCGTCGCCCAATTAGCTTCATATCCATTCATTATTTGAAATGTGAAATTAAAGATTGCTTTAAGTTAAGAACATTGGATCTATAGTTAAAGAATTAAATACGTAAAAATGTTGGAAACAATAATGAAAATGCGTTTAAATGAAAGCATGTGATTTGAGAATTATTAATGATTAGAAAGTCATCACAAATTGCTAAATAATTATAATTTCATCAATGATTTTACTGACTTATGACTTAAAAATAAAGAAGATACCGAATCGTGCCATATGCATTCAGCTTTAAATGTTGCCTACAATAACTTCGTGAGCATAAGTTACACTTAAAAAAATAAAATGCACATTTTACGGTCTTGAAAGTGCCACCTCTAGGGCGATTACAACTACCATCAGTTTTACGTAAGTTCCATAGTTACGACCAGGTGTTAATTTTAAAAGACAGCTATTATCGATTTAATTGATTTATTATCGGAAGTAAAGTGTGTGATTAATGACACTTGAAAGTGACTATTTCCGATTACAAGTTTGTTTAATGCAATTTCTTGAATTTTTCCTGTTTGTACAAAAAGAAACAGTTGAATCGTCTTACGGATTAAAAAAACGGATTTATTTATCAGTTACACTACCCTTCGAGTTCTATATCCTTCACGCATCTTCACTTGGTAATAAGTTCCTCATACGCAATCTGACTAGGTATCACAGCATTTCCAATTTCTGCCGCCAAGCAGTTATTTGCAAACATTGTTGCGTTCTGATTTGAAAGTCTTTGCATTCGTTGATTGCAAGGCGTTAAGAGGCTTTACAACTTATATCTCGAAGTAAAAATCGAAACGCTGTATTATGTAATACTTGAAAAATAAATCATTCTTAGTAGTGTATCTGTTGTTTATGGGTAGGCATGATACTATCACGCAAACGACATTTCATCTCATCATTCTACATAATAAACAAAAACTCAAGTCGTTCTAAATAAATTCGCCGTAAAGACTGCTATTAAATTGTTTTTGGCAGACAACTTGAAAAGTTATATTCAAACAAAACTATTTCGTAAGTGGACTATCGAGTCGAAAATCGCTAGCGTAAACTTCAACAAGCATAGTAAGGGTCGCTGTTCAAACGAGGTTAAATTTATTGATACGTGTATTATAATACGCGTAATATTATATAAAAATGTTATGTAAATATTAAAGTACATAAGTATTGGTTATATGTCAAGTATGTTGCCTCCAAATTTAGTTTGCACTTATTTAAAAATGTGTTAGAATGGCATCATACATTTGATACGATGCATGCCCTTGCTATCTAAGCCTTACCATTGTTATTTTGAGATAGAAAAATAGCACTTATCATAAACTATTTTTTTTTCTAATGGGCTTGTTATTTCAGACATTATAAAAAGTTAAAACTAACATAATTAATTATATTACATGGGGATATGCTATACCTAGTAATAAACGAAGGTTTTTTACTAAATTTTATATAGAAGAATTCAAATTATATTTATTTTCATCTTTTGCTTCCGCAAATAAACAACAAAGAATTTAAAAATGTACACCGTTACATAAACGTATCAAAATTGCACATTTTTTTCTCTCATCGTGGCAATGCAGTGTTTGCAATTTTTTTTGTTCTAAACCAGACTTTTATTTTTTAATCCAACCTCTTTGAGTCCACACTGGCCAGCAACAAACGTCATAACAATGAAACAATAACATTTTTATCTTGTTTTTGTGGTGCGTACAGAATGTTTGGTTGGCCGTCGCCGGCGATGTGGGCCACGGTCGAGTGCCGTGTGAATTATTGATGTTAATTTTTTTTTAATAATTGCAACACTGGCGATTTGAAATTCAATTTACAGGAAGACGCCTAGGTCATTGGCCAGTTCCCATTTTTATATACCGGTGTCCTTGCGGGTTTTTATGGGTTTTAACAGTGTGTTTAAGCTTTTAAATATGTAATTTATTTATTTTTATGCTATATTCTCTTAATGTGATTGATTAAAATCTATTGATATATTACTGAAGTCTGAAGCTTGTATTAAAAGATTTATGACAAAATAAATACCGCAGATATACATATACATATATTATGCTTAGACTTATATTTCAGTGTATTTACGTAGCGAAATTGAAACGCATCAAATCGATTAAATATCCAATACTAGCGGTCGGGCCCGGCTCCGCCCGGGTGCATACACGTTTTAAAATGGCGGTCAAAATGTTTAATTCTGACTATCAGTTTAGAATATCGACCAATCGGATCACGAAAAACGAACAAAATTTCTTCGTATTTGCTAGAAATATCACTACTGCTTTCCTCCTATAGGTCATAGCGTGATGATATATATAGCCCATAGCCTTTCTCGATAAATGGACTACCCAACACTGAAAGAATCATTCAAATCGGACCAGTAGTTCCAGAGATTAGCGCGTTCAAACAAACAAACAAACTCTGCAGCTTTATAATATTAGTATAGATTATATGTAGAAATCTGAATCATCTGAATGTAGTAAATGCATTTGCTATACTCAGATTTCTACACTTTCTACAATACGTACAGTCAGCGACATAAGTCGCAGAACACTTCACATTTTTTGATAAGCTTTTTATGAATTAAAATTTGTACGTACTACTCTGTAGTCGTAAAATATAACCAAGTAAAGTCATTTATGCCGAGAAGTGCCATACGATATTGAAAATAATTATTATGTTGGATGATAAGACAATTTCAAATCTCGTGAATGTGTAGCGACTTATGTCGCTGACTGTACAATATTTGCAATATACAGGCTATATCTTTTTTTTATGAATATATATTTAATGAATTACGAGACGAGCATGCCGTTCGCCTGGTAAGCGATACGACCGCTCATCAACAGTAACAAAACCAAACAACATCTTAAATTACGAAGCAATGCTTGGCATTCCACGGCGCTCGCCATCCTGAGACATATTATGATGTTAAGTCTCAATATGTCTAGTAGTTATTCTGGCTACAATCTCTTTCAATCTGAAACAAAACAGTGTAATTACATTGCTGTTTGGTGGGAGAAATAGACATTGCGTTGGTACTTACCAAGGCGGCCTCTGACATATGAGGGACTTACCCTATAACTTACTCAAATTGATCCTAAGTCTTCTAGTAGAATTTCATGTTATCTTTTTCATAGTTGTAACATATAAAGACGAAAATTACAAAACAATCAAGAGTTAACTCGTTATAAATATTCGATATGTAAGCCAAACGCAGAATCAACTTGCTTTCTAACTGTTTCAAATCTCATTTGAATATCTGCAGAAAGCCGCGACGCTGGCAACTTGCCTCCAATTCGACTTATTGTTCAAAAGTTGGCAGCATTTACATTTAATTCCCTCCAAGTAAAGATAATTACAAAGCTTTCGCGTAAAATATTGCTATCCTGTCGTACACAGAAACTAAACACACCATACTCAGTGACGTCATAGTTGTCATTCTTTCTTTCTTTCATGGTGACCCACGTAAGTGCGATTTGAGATTCATAATTATACACAGAGATATTCACATATAATAACGCCGGCTTAATTGCATCAACTACCAAAGTATAGGTATATTTTTTTGTCATTGCATAAGTCCAGCAAATGACCAAACAGGTCATCTCATAGTAATCATAGACGTGTTGCCACCCTACCAAATCGGGACGGAAGTGGGTAGGATAAAGGCTGGGAAGAGGGAAGAGGTATTGGGCACCCGACAATCTCACTCGCTGTTGATCTCCTGTGAGACTGTGGTAGCCCAAACGGGCCTGCCCGTTCATGCTGAATCATGACTGACAAAAGCGTGGCTCTACCACTTATATTTCTCAGTGAGAAAGAAATATAGTGATTGGTGAACTTTAACATGCAGAAAAAGTAATGAATGGTGTAATGTAATGTTTATATTACCTAAATGTATCATTTATAATGGAATGCAACGTATGTTATCAGTAACCATGCCAGCCAAATTCATCGTAATTAGCATAGTTTAGGAACAATCCAACTACAAACAAAATTGCAACGCTGTGTTTGATTTACATATTCGAATTCATGCAATGGAAACTAACCAAGAAATTTACATATTCCAGTACATCAGGAATGTAATAAGGAAGTGTGTTCTAACGTTACATTCTCTCTGTCAACTAAGAAATGTGCGTATCATATAAACTTTTCGCCGAATTGAATCCATCTCACTGCCCGACCTAAGTTAACTTTCGAATTTTTCGTACAAGTACACACTTAAGATAGTTTTGTTGGTTGTTAAAAAGAAATAAATAGGCGACAAAGTTTGTGCGGTTGATATACCTACTCTTCGATCAAGGATAGGAAATCTTATTTTATTGTTTGAGGTATGAGTCTGGATTTTTACGACATTTGTCCCGTTCTTGGTGAAGTGTGGTCGTAATATTTTAATAACCATTTTTCTGACGTTTCCGTGCCTTATGTTGGTCATTTTCTATGTATGTCCAAAGTTTATTTACTACTAGCTGTGCCCGCGACTTCGTCTGCGTGGAATTTAACAAAAAAGTTAATTAGTTAATTTAGTTTTTTTTGGTTTTTGAATTTTTATTTTAATTATCAACCTTTGTAACGAAACCATACCGCGATCTAATTCTACGGTGGCGCAATCTCTTAGCGAGCGGCGGTAAACTCCCGTTACACATTTATTTTCAGTTTGTGTATTAGCTTTATTGAAAATCTTCTTTATATACAATATTTTGTAAATGTGATATTGATTCGTTGGTGGGAGAACTGGTGGGAGGCGCCTGACGTGACGGCCCAGTGGTGGCATGCGCGTGAGCTGCGCGCGGTACTGGACTGTACTACTTAATTTTTCTAAAATAAAAGTTTTTTTTCTATAATAAATGTAGCCTAAGTTACTCCTTGTTATATCAGCTACCTGAGAAAAAAAGTCCCGTCAAAATCGGTCCAGCCATTTCAGAGATTAGCCGGAACAAACAGATAGACAGACAGACAAAAATTTTTTAAAGATCATTTTCGGTACAGGTATCGTGTATAAAACGATATGTAGTAGGACATTTTTTTTAATTTTCACTTTAAAAACAGACACTTCAATTTTATTTATATGTATAGATGTGCATACTAAAATAGCATGAAATATGTTTTTTCAAAGTCCGCTTTTTAATCGTTTCACTGAATAGAAATATTTCATAAACCTCACATTTCAGCGAGTTTTCCTTTGACCTCCTTTTTTTGCGCTTCGTAATTTGATTTTATTTAATAGTCTCATTAAATAAAATCAAATTACGAAAAAATACATTTATACCAAACGTATATTGTACTTTGAAATTGTCGTTGATTATTTTAAATCAATATAATATTATTTAAATTGGGCAAAGTAAATGTAGAACGAACAAAAGGCAAAATGATCAAGTTGTAAACTTACGCTCACATAAGGGTTGGGTTCCAAAAGAGATCTCACCAACTTCTTAAATATGTGGGGATATAAGGGAAACATTCAAAGACTCATAACTACTTCCAAAGTCTTTTACGGTTGCTGAAAATTACGCTGAATTTGAGACTTAAACGAAATATATAAAACAGTGCTGATAAATAATAAGACGTGGATCTAAGATATGAAATATAGGTAGAGCTGGCGAAAAAGAATTTGGTAAGAAAAGGGTTTAAAAAGTTTCTCTTAACTAAGACGGAATCACAATTTGAGCTGAAAAAATGCTAAAATGCCAAATGCAAACAATGCCACCTTTATTTGTTTTTGTGGCACCTTCGATTGATTCATAATATACAGTGAAACATGATCTAAATAAAGAAAAATCGTAATGTTTTATTTAATTCTTCTTTGGAAAATAATTCAATTTCCTCGTTGATTAACTTGGTGTTTCAACGTAATCAGAACGTATATGGTGAATAATAGAAATATTACTGACAACATGTGCACATATGCAAATGGGTTGACCATGTAAATGTCAAGGATACAGATATGCTTATAGCCTCTCTTATATTAGTCTTTTATGTCTCAAATGACTAACAGAACATGTGATAACAACATCCACATCGATTACATGTTTATTTCAAAACTTGGTTGGTACTTAAAGATTTGGAATATACTAGAGACATGAATAATACAATGTCAAAATTTAGTGATAAAAATAGTATTACTATAAATATTTAAATAAAACAATCATCAATATTAACGAGGCACTTAATTACTGCAATCATAGAAATTAATGCAAATAAATACAGAATGCATAATAAATAACAATAACCAAATAGTGTGTCGAAATCGGTGCTGTTAATGGCCTATCGGTACACCAAATTGCACTAAAATTGCGAAATAAATGACTATAGAACTATTAAATCTGTCACCAAAAATGCTGCCTACAAATTCGGTCACACCCAATCTCGGGATAAATATTCGCATAATAAGTTCCTGCCGTTCACAGAATAATGCACAAAAAGATCATTAAATTTACAAATAGGATCGGATCGCCTTTAGAGATCTTGAAATCTATTAGAATTATTTTTTTGAGTTAATCGTATAAATTACTCGTATTACAAGACTCACTACTCCATATTAGTACAGGCCTTATTAGTTTTCATTCATGTTGTAAAATACTGTGTTGGGCTATTAGTATTGTTCTGAATTTTTATTAACCATTATAACCTTGTGTGTGAAATTGTGTATACAATAGAAAATATATATGTGATATGTGAACGCAATATTAAAAACATTTATTTATAATTTAAAATTGATTGACAGAATCATGAAATCTGCGAAATATTTATCAATATTTGAATACGCATACAAATTGTTTCTTTAAATACTTAATATCATTAGTTAAATACCTCGATATAATGTCTTCTTCACATCAAGTAAGTGTGTCGTTTCCTGTAGTATATTTTGTCGCATCTCTGAATAAATATGGCAAAATAAACAAACATACAGTTCCAAGAGGAGTTCTTGATTCCGATTCCGATTTATATTCATAAAATATTATGCTAACCATATTAGCATACTAAAAACACCACATTGATTTAAAAGGTAACAACAGGAAGAGCAACGATCTTTTTACTACACTTTCACGAGGTTTTGCACAAATATATGACGAACTAAATAACTGTACCTATATATTACATTTGTTATCAAAATGTCTTTGCACGTAGAAATCTTTTGTAAGGTTTATGGTTTACGAAGAACTTTACGTTATCTTTTGTTTCTTTGTGATCATGCAACTTTTGTATGACTTAAGTGGTTGAAGTTTTCGGGACCTTTTCGCGGCCCCTGAAGAGACCGAATAATGCTGTGATGCACGTTTCTCAACGTTTACTATTAATAAATTACATGAGCGTTGGAATAGTATAATTACACAAATTGTCTCCAAAATTAACCGTCTTTCGTAACCATGGAGACGGGGAATAAACTTCGAGGGAAGTCAAAATCTTTCTCGTTTATTCCCGCTTCGTCCGGAAACGCCACAAAGTCATATTCATAAACATAACGCATTTGAGCTGTCAGGATAGTGGTTTTTAATTAATGTATTTAGATCCTTAATAGAATATCGTAGTCTTAGATTACATACTCGTCTAGATTGAGCAATGTCAACAAACGATGCGCTAAAAGTGTCCTCACTTTCGTTGATATGTGTGAGTACCGGTCGTGTAATTATTGTAATCCAACTGTCAAGGTGTGTGTGTTTAGGGATGCCTACTCCAGATTATTAACTTAACTTTTCCCCATTATTTGATATACAAAATAGGTTAAATAAAATATTTTTTCTTTATTTAAAGTTATCATACTATTAATTATATTTATAACGCATTTTAGTAAAAACAATAAAGATCTAAACCCATCTCCTAGTGTTTGTTTCCGAATAGAATTAACTCTTTGGATTTATTGCCTGGGCTGTTATCTGATTTCTGTATTTATGTAAAATATAAATCATCATAAGTAAAATGTTCGGAACACACAACTGAAATCATGTGAGGCTACCAATGGTCTTCTTTTCATTTCCGCTGTGTAATGTCTCTCCAGCAATTTGCTAGTACGGAATCCGTAGGAAGTCTAAAAATATTATTAGGGCCTTGAATAAGTTCTCGCTGTTTCTTCAAAGATGACAATATCAGTACCCCGTTTGTGAAATTTTGAATGGTAATACACATGCAAGGCAAAGAATTAATAAAATTACTATGAAGTGCATGTCGTCGTAGGTTTCATTAATATCGTGTATGTAAGTATTATTTACTAATTAAATAAATAATGCCATTCTTCTTGTTGTTATTCTGATCGAAATATTAAGTAATGATATTTGTGTTTTATAGTTTCTCCCATAGTGTCAACAAATCTTCCTAGTCATAAATTGACAACACTGGCCAATGAAACTCATCTTCAAAATAATGAATTAAAAGTTCATGTTTTCTTCAAATAATAGTGGTTTAACAATAATGTTACCGATAGAAAGTGATATTGGTATTATTATACAGTTTTCCCACATAATTGCGATACAATTCGACAGCACAAACCGGCATAATTAATTATTTTTCGGGAGCACGTTATCCATATGTAGTTCAAATGACACTGACGTACGTGAGAAGCGAGTCTACCAAATTTGGTAGACTATTTGAGCCGCGCGGTGAGGTGTGATGTGTCATCTAGACGAGTAAATAATCTAAGATCGTAGTGAAATATTTTATTTGATAAAGTGCACTACTTTAATCTTGATATTTTAATATTACGACTGTGTGACAGTCATAAAGGGTAGGTGTTAGCCTACCGGAACAAATTATTAATTTTAATATTGAATATTCAGCAAAATAAACAAACATAAATACTAATCACTCGTTCCTGTTCCGTGTCAACGAAATATTAAAACGCAATTAATGTAAACTGGTATTGTACCAAACAAAATGCATAACTTGCCAAATTTAGTGAACCCGTAATAGTATAATATAGCGTGCCGATCACAGACCTTGATAAATTGGCCATATTACGCCTCAGATAAATTCCCAACCTACAGAGAATTACAAAACTGGACTTAACGTTAGGTAACTCATGGAATGGCTAAATACCAACCTAGCCCAAACGGTAAGGACCTTTAGCCATTCACTTTGTAGGGACCATCCTTTCACAACTGTTAGGTTCACAGTACAAATCACCACACACTTTTATTGAATCTTCTTTAATTGATTACCTTTACGCTTTATGATTACACCTTTTGCACATTAATGTCTCCGTTACCAACGATCTAGTCCGACTGCCTCTTTTTTCTCTTGACACTCCTTTTATAACTAATTTAGTGGAGGGGTAAACTTTTAACCGGACATGATCGTTAATATATACAATTTACAATTACTTAGTTATTTGTATGAATTAATGCTAAAGAAAATTACAGAATAAGTAAACAAGAACGAATATAATATTTAAACCAATGCTAATATTTAATAATCCAAACGGAAATGATTTGATCTAAAATAAACGAATCAGGTAGGTATAATATTTGAAGTAATTAATGTCTGTATAAGAATCACTTTAATCAATTAATGAATTGCATATAAGAATATATAATACAATATAATATAATATTTAATAATCCAAACGGAAATGATTTGATCTAAAATAACCAAATCAGGTTGGTATAATATTTGAAGTAATTAATGTCTGTATAAAAATCACTTTAATCAATTAATGAATTGCATATTATATATAAGAATATATAATACATTATAATACAACGTTATAACTTTTGTATCATAAGATTTTGCAAACATAATTGATACTATTAACAATTTACAAGTACCGCTCTTTGTCTGCGAAAGTTTTCGTTTTCTGTTCGTCACGACTGGTAATATATATCGTAATTGGGTTTGTTAAGGAATAGACATCAAGAGTTTTGAAATCAACAAAGTTATGAAGGATCCATTGAAATGTTTAAAACATTTCAATGGATCCTTCATGGAGCAGCGTCTCAGATATTTTACAAGTAAATACAGACATAACAGCGGTAATACTTGCTCCGAGGCGTGAAAGTTGTTGAACTTATCGCCTTGATATTCAATGACTTGTTGAATGACGTGCAATTTTCATGAATAATATTCGAACAGCAATAACTCGAGATACTTGTCGTTTATTTATTGATTTATTTTAAGTTGCACAATTGTCTTATAAATACACTAATGGAAAAGTGGACGAATATACGAAAAAGCATTGTGTCTATTTCACTAACAAAAAATATCATTCGATCATATAGGCTACTAGTATAACACAAACTTAAATTATATAAACAAATAAATTTAAACTACTGACCTATATTTCATCAGGCATTATTATAATAAATTCTTTAACAGTTCACTGTATACTAATTGTCCTTGCTACATTTAGACGGGCTAGAACCTCCTTTCGAAAATACCTCTATGAACCAACGAAGTTATACGGAGTGTTATTATAATACCATTAGATGATATCTTGATGTTTGCAAAATTGGTTTTGTATATTCAACATTTACAATAGTAATGTTCGTGAACATGAATCAACGTCTAGTTGAGTTATGAGAATATAATTGTAAGGATACCTTGTTGAAGTTTTTTGTATTAAATATTGTATAGGCAGATACTACATTTGCAGAATTTAAATAATATTGCGAGGTACCATAGAGAGAGATAATTAAGATAAATTACTTATTTATTACAGCGAGGGAATCAAATAGCTAAATTAGCCATATGCTCTTTTTTAATAAGTAATCTTAGCTTTTTGTACAAAATGTCATCATGCGTGAAAAATTACATTAAATTGTAATTTAAAACTATATGTAAAAGTAACACATAATTTTAGCCACTATCATGTTATTTATGTAGTCTAAGACAATAAATTTCAATTCAATCTCAATTCTTATTGTTCTCTTGTTTCAGAACTGCGTGAAGCCTTCGAAGCTGAAGCCCAAGAAGTGAAGAAGCCCCGACTTTTGCTCACTGCTGCCGTGCCCGTCGGACCTGACAACATTAAGAGTGGATACGATGTGCCTGCTGTTGCTAGGTAACCAATAATTCCAAATAAGAACATGTATACTAGTTACAAATGCTACTGACATACAATAACATTTTTTAAATCACTTCCCAAACACTTTTTTTATTTTTTATTTTATTTCATTGAATGGCGAGCGAGTAATCCGTTCGCCTGATGGTAAGCGATACGACCGCTCATAAATAGTAGCAAAATTCCACTGCGCTCGCCATCCTAAGACAAGTTGTTAAGTCTCAATATGTCTAGTAGTTACTCTGGCTACAATGTCCTTCAATCCGAAACACAACCCCTTTTTTTTACAAAGCTATCTTTAGACCAGCATTTCTCCTTTGATTTATATGATGGAGATGTTTTTGGGCGGCAGTAACCTCTTATTATTTTCTCAGCAATTTGTAGATTTGCCGGAGTTATACAATTAAAAAACTATGTAATATCAAAGATAATTGTGTCGACCTACATAAGCTTACAGCATCCTCAGCTTGCCACATGAATACGCCAAACTTTTTGTATCTTCTGTCTATTATTTAAAAGCCTGATTGAAAACCTAACGCGTAGCTTAAGTCATTCTAAAATTATTTATAAATTGTTATGTAGTCGACATGGCATAATAATTACAAGTTGTCTAGTCAATTTAATGACAGTAATGATTACACATTACGCTTGAGGCATTAAATAAGCATGGAATATAGTGTTGTTTTTATAATGTGCCGTGTAACGCAAATCCTTATACCTCGACAAATATTGTTATTTAAAACAAATGAGCAACGCCGTATAGAGTTTAATAATGCCTTGATGTGGGAAATATCCAATGGATCAAACAATAAGACGCAAATATGCAGAAATTTCACAATGCCACTATTGAGCAAGATATTTTCCTTTATTATTGTTTGTGTGCTGAACCTTCAAACTTTTTGCCATGCTGCACTATTTGGCGTCCTTTGCGGTTTGCTATATAAAAAGGTATTAGAATATATTAACTAAGCTTCAATTTGAATTTAAAATTACGAAGTTTTGTAAATTGTTTTAACAGATTAATTCTTTAATATCAAAAATTAAATAGTACCTTCTCATTTCTTAAAGATTCTGAAAGACTTTACATCATGCTTACAGAAACAAATGACTGTATTTACATGAAAATAACCTGTCAATAGTAACAATCTATAGTAAACATGGAGGAATTAACTTATTTTGCGAACCTATTAATTGATCCTTGGTACCTTTTCCCTCCAGCTACCTCGACTTCATCAACCTCATGGCGTACGATTTCCACGGCAAGTGGGAACGCGAGACTGGCCACAACGCCCCGCTGTACGCCCCATCATCCGACTCTGAATGGAGGAAACAGCTGTCAGTCGACCACGCGGCACACCTCTGGGTCAAACTCGGCGCGCCTAAGGAGAAACTCATTATTGGTATGTTGAGCCATAAACACTTATTGCCTTCGCTTCCTAGGGCTTAGATGTTTGACATATCACGTTTAGCTCAAGAAACGATAGCGTCTAAAGGATTTGTGTACTCTATTATTAGTAAATTGTCAATAATTTCTGTAATGTGAACAAGGAAGTGTGTCAAGCCGAAATGGTAAATAAAAATAAACTGAATTTCTACAAGTATTGACAGACTCCGTCGGTTAGACGCCGGCCCCAAAAAGTGAGGCCGCGGATTCGATCCCCGCATCGAGATAAATATTTGTGTGATCCACAAGTATTTGTCTGAGCTCTGGGTGTTTGTGACACTAAAAAGTCTCTCGCAGTTCCTGATACCCACGACACAAGACTCGATCTTAGTGTGGGGACAGGACTATGTGTGTGACTGTTGGGTGTATTTATTAATTATATATTTATATATTAGGTTTTAAACTGTGTAAAATTTTAATATCCCTCAGAAACATTTAGAAATAATTATCACTTTGGAAAATTTGTGAACAGCTTATCAACAAGAGGTATTCACTTCAAATAACACAAGTGGTGTATTACAGGTATGCCGACTTACGGGCGCTCGTTCACCCTCTCAAACACCGACAACTTCAAAGTGAATTCCCCAGCCAGCGGTGGAGGCAAAGCCGGCGAATACACCAAGGAGTCGGGCTTCCTTGCCTATTATGAGGTAATTAAAAAATATTGCCAGAGAATCCTTAGGTGGGACACAACACAACAGAATACAGCAAGCCTATTAAGTGATGCCATTTAGCTCTTAATGTTTTTATTTTAATAGGCAGCTATTTTAATAGGTTGGGGTTATTAATGCTCATGGTTAAAAATTTAGGTATTGCCCACGCTACTGTTTTCTCATTACTATCATCTTTTTGGAATTTTAATTACTAAATATATTGTAAACTTAAAGCATAGGACGAAAAGAAAAAAATAAAATTTTTGAATTTATATACAAAATACCTCCAGCAGAAAGAAAATAATAAGACAAGCGCGATCTTAATAATAATGTTAATTATCTACTTTCTTCAGTATGACACAGTTGCTTGCTGAATATTACCAAGACTTTCTATCGCAACATTTATACACGTGGTATATTACTGTTCTCTCTCATAATTGCAAAATAACGAACATATTATACATAATTAAAGTCAACTTAATTCCAGTGAAAAAAGAGTTTATATCCGACAAAGAAAGTTTTATGCGCGGTTACTGTATTTTTATATTTTTCTTCACTCACAACCGTCGTGATCTAATAAAACCGTATAAAACTCATACAAGCAATGTTTAATCCAATAAATTCGTATTAGACTATTTATCGATTTCTCGCTCGAAACCTTCAATTTATCGTGCTAACCCAGATCAAAACTAAGCGTTATTTTGAGTCGAGTAGAATTACAGTAGATTTAAGATTCTTCGGTGTGTATTTATGCCGGTCTATAATATTTTACACCACGTTTTCTGTAATATATGGTCGAGACGATAGCTCCAGTGCTCCAATAATAATTGGTTCGACTTTATTATTATACGTCGGTATTTCAATGCCGTTTCGATTTCCAGTTGCTCAAGCTGTTTGAAAATTGTTTCATGCTTTGTTTATATTTTCTCAAAATATATATAAATATATATCAGCCCATATACGTTCCACTGCAGGGCACGGGCCTCCTCTACAATCGACAGTACGATTGAGAGTGGTTAGGCCATATAGTCCACCACGCTGGCCTAGTGCGGGTTGGCGGACTTACATACCATAGAAATTTTTTTTATAAATCGCTATGGTATGCAGGTTTCCTCACGATGTTTTCCTTCACCGTGCGTGGTGATTGACTATCAATACACACATGACTCCGAAAAGTCAGAGGTGTGCCCTGGGATTCGAACCCGCGACCACCGTGAACATATTGGCAGTCGCGTCTAGTCCGTTTACCAACAGACCACCACGCACTTACAGGCCACCACGCACGCATTTCTCAAAATATATCCTTAAAATGATAAAACAATTTAAACATGTTATTCAACTGTCGATATCATAAATGTCAATTATAATTTTTGTTTGACATTGAACCTTCTGCACAACTTTTCATTGTGTCGCGGCGTGGCCTTGGTGGAGATTGTAAAAAAGCTTGAGTTACGAGCTAATTTCGCAGCGCGGGAATTTTGACAGTTTCAAAAAGTAATCAGCAGTTTGATGTTTTTAATGTGATGGTAGACGAGCGGGAATATCAGTGTTAAAGTGCCATTAAACGTACGGAAATTTGAGTGGTATTTTCACGTTTCTATACATTCTTAAACGAAATTTAAAGAGTTGAAAAGTTCAAAAATTTCACCTTAATGATCAGATGCGTTATTAAAGGTTAGCTTAAATGTTTTTATGCTGTGGACTATAAAACGTATATTTACGGTGAAAATAAGTATTCTCTCAGGCGCGTCGAAGTTATAACTTGTAAACTTTTTATTAAATTATTTTGTGGCTTGATGTAAATAGATTTAAATAACACGAACTAAATATAATGCCTTTAAACAAACGAAATGCAATTATGTCATCGGTAACAAAATAGGTGCCACATTCATTAATCTGCCAATTACCAATATCAATGAGAATTTTTAAATAAACCATACACAACATACTATATGCAAATGTCACATCCACATAGCTAATTCAAGTAGTAATTACAGCAATTGGACATTACTAAATTGGAATGGCACAACACCCTAGAGTATTACGTTGGACAATAACCACGCTTAGAAAATGGATCTAAACCCCGATAGCGTGTCTGGCTAACGTTATTTTTATAAAGATCCATGTGGTAATGAAGAAGAGTTATTAATTAAACACAATGAACTGTAGGTTAGCTAATACGAGTAGTAATTTAAAAATCAACAAAATTAAGATATGATGAAAATGATAAAATTTCATAGTGTCTTGTGAAATTACTGACTGTGAGCATAAAGGTATTTACTTACCGATCTACTCTACCTAGACGGCATTTGCTATTATCATCAGGTGCAATGCAGTCATTATGCTGGGCCAGTATGAAAAAAATTAGAGGGGCCTATTTTCAGTAGTCTCTGATGATGATGAAGAGCCTCAATATTTAATGTATCGGCGTGATAACATAACGCAGTGCGTTGCAATGCTTAATAATAATAAGCCATGAGTGACTATTGAGGCGAGCGACTTGTTCATTTGGTCTGGTTAATATTAAAAATACCAACTAAGCTGACTGAACCACTATACAGAAACAATAAAAAAGTACAAATGGTGGTCTCATCGCTCTACAGCAATGTCTTATAGAGAATCATAGGATGGATGAAGATGAAGAAAGAGAAAGAGAGGATGGTGTAAAAATTAAAAATAACTAATAGCCAAATCATAGTTATTAAATATATGCATCTACAAATATACTATACATACATACCAAATAAACATAAATACATAAATGGTATATCAATTTATATTGTGCTTGTTTTGCCTCTAGATATGCGAGATGTTGAGGAACGGCGGTACTTACGTATGGGATGATGAGATGAAGGTGCCTTATGCCATTCACGGTGACCAGTGGGTTGGATTCGACGATGAAAAGGCTATCAGGAACAAAATGAGGTAAAATGTTTAATTTATTTTTTACGTCTGTGAAGTAAATGGAGAGTACGATTAAGATTGGTTAGGCCATATGGCCTATATAGTCCTCCACGCTAGCATAGTGTGGGATGAGATGATGAGACCTTACATACCATAGCAGGAATTGCTATGGTCATGGTGGTATGGTACAAATCATTATGGTATGCAAGTTTCCTCGCTATGTTTTCCTTCATCAGTATATCGTAAGGTTTGACTATTAAATTGACTGTAAAGGCATATTATTCACTTTTTCTGCCAATATATAAAAAAAAGAAAAAAGTAATTTAAATTATAGGTTACAAACGCTGGTTTATACAAGCTCCTGGGAATTAACAACATTATGACAGCAATGAAAATAAACTCCATCTTCAAATTAAAAGGGAATGTTTTAGCAATAAATTATTTAATGATAACCGTTACTTTTTGTGTGCCATCTCGTTTAATAGCTTACAATTGATTTTTAGTGGATTGTTGATGTGTTTGATTCAAATTTGCAAGTTTAAATAGAATTTGGAATAACGATTTCATTTTTCATAATTTAATAACTTTAAAAAATAATGATAACGTAGAGACATAATACAAGACAGAAGGAAAAAACAATATTTTGCTAGTAATTATTATACTGTAAAGAACATGGAATGAAAAATATCACCAGACGTTTTTTTAATATGATAATAAAACAAAGATTCCTATCTCAGATTTGCCTCAAACCTCTGAGGCAAAAATCGAGTTTTCTTTTCTCCTATTCCGTTCATGCGAATGAGCAATAAAATTGAATCTAAACTAATTCTCGCTTTGTCTGCTAAAGTGTTTTTATGTTTTCTAATTCTACTTGAATCTTTTGATTATTGGACATAAAAAAATCCTCTATCACATTTCACGTTTAATCATTAAATAATAAATATATAAATATTTATAATTATAATTGTCAGCTGGTTTGTTAGTGAATGTTCTTTTTTATTTTATCGGCGTTTAATTCCCTACACGAATAATAATAATAATTAAATACAAAATACATAGAATATATATTTTTGAACAGATGGATTAAGGAGAATAACTTTGGCGGTGCCATGGTGTGGACTGTTGATATGGACGACTTCAGTGGAAGCGTGTGTGGTAATGACGTCAAGTACCCGCTTATTGGAGCTATGAGGTAAGTCTTTAAAAATGTCACATATTTTAGCCTAGGATATTGGTGTTTGTCTACATAGCAACTATTCCTAATTCGTCTTAGCCGCGCGATTTCCTTAAGAATGACATACGAATCTTCACATTTATAAGTGTCTATAGGCGGCGGTTTTACATACCAACACATATAGTCTAGTCACTACGCCATGCCTATATAAAACATAATCATAAAACGTTATGTAAGTTCGATTATTATGGCAATAATTTTCGTAATATCTGCCAAAAAATATAAATGGCTCGAAAAACCTACATGGCATTTCTCAAACTGAATATCGAATACAGCAAACCAGTGAATATCAAAATAAAAACATTTATTAATTTTTTTAGGGAAGAACTCCGCGGCATATCTCGTGGTAAAGACGCAAAGGACGTTGACTGGGCGTCCGTAGCCTCAAGCGTCGTGATCGAAGTTACCGAAAAGCCTCAACCAATCAAGATTAGCCTGACTGACGTGCTCAGCCGAGTGAAAAAGCCATCGAAGAATGTCGTAATTAAACAGAACAACATCGCAGCCCTGATCGATAAAAACAGTGAGTAAACCTCTTTACTAGCACCCGTTGCAAATCGCTGCAGAATCCCTTTTTCCGCTCCACTGTGTTCTTAATTTAAACTTATTTGTCAGTTTTCAACTCATTAGATTTCAATGTGGATTTCAATGTGTGAGATGTGGAAAAATTCTGTGTGTTCGAAATTCGAATTTTCTTGCAGTTAACGTAGATGTAACTTTGATGAGCCGAACCAGTGATCTTTCACAAAAATGTAATTTTCTCAGAATCCGATTGCTTCCTATAAGGGTCGACGTTGAGGAAAATTATAATTAATATTTATGAAAATCCACAGATAATACATTAGTAGTGGATTGCCGTAAAAGTAAAAAGTTCAAAATCGATTTGAAACATACATTTACAAACAGCATTATAACTATTGTCCACAAAAGCTTCTAAAAACAATTATATTTTTTTCAGAATCAATAAAATATTAGTTTGTTAAAAAAAACGACCTACTTAATAAATTACAAAACAAATGTTATTGTAATATAAAACAATTCATGCCGCCTCGATGGCAACTGCCTTGGTGGTGTTGTGCTACGATATGGTTAGAAGCTGAGGTCTCGTGTTCGAATCCCGGGTGTCGCAGCGAATCGGACAAAGTGATATTGGATTTTTCTATTTATTATCAGCCCGGAGTCTGGAATTTTGCCTGATATGGCGGTAGGTTAGTCCGCTGTTAGATCGTGAGGCGAAACATACAAGGCGAAATGTGGGTATCACCTCTGCCTACATTTCTATGAAAAAGGCGTGACTTTTGTTTAAAATGAACATGTGATGATGTTTAAAATTAACATTATATTAATATGTTACATAATAATCAATAAATTAGGCGTGGAAGTCGCGTTGACTTATTAGCACGTGTGGTATAAAGACCAACAAGATTGTTGACCGATTAATAAATAAATTGAAAGTAAATAACTCATAACTCACCGTCAACAATTATTTATCGATTAGGCTATTATCCAACTTTCTCATATTTATTTCCTTTTTTACTAAATATGTAAGTACATCATTATTGATCGTTTAGTAATTTAAATAATTTGAAGATATACGACTGACTCATCGTTATCAATTACATCTCGAATATTTAAAAGCCTATTATCCAATTTTCTCTTTATTTTCTTTTTACTAATCATGTTACATAAACACACTTGTATAATAATCGAAGCTTTTTACATACTGCTATTAGTTCATATTTATTGAAAAGAGTTATTTATTTTTATCTTGAAGATTTTTTTACTTTTCAATTAAAATTATTAATTTAAAAATTGACCTTTTATAAAATATGTCGTTGCATATGTAAGTAATTATGACACAATGGCAACTAACTAACGAAACTATTAAATGCCTAACAAAATTATTGGGAAACGTTCCAAGTTCCTTTATAATGAATAATATATATTTTTTTTTAGAACAAATCCACCAAATTTAAATTAAAACAATACATGGTAGATTAGTGGTCATATCACTGACTCATCTTGGTAAAGCATTCAGTAATGGTAGGGGAGGTCAATCGATAAATGCCCTTACAAAATCTCGAATGTGTCAAATGCATTCGAAATGTAAACATGTTTGTTGCTCGGTGTTCCGACATGCATGTAAACAATGTGAACGAGAATAGAACATATTTTTGAAATGTCTTTTACGTTTCGCTTTGTTTTAGAGCGAAGGGAGCAGAAACTTTGTGAGTCATATTTTTGTATTTTCTAAGAGACGAGTTTGAATAATTGTTGTTGACATTCAATGGAGCAACGACACAGGAATTGCATCTTCACTATTTTTGAATTTAATAATTATTAAGAGCCAAGTTTTCAAAAAAAAATATGTTGGTTCGGAACTTTGGCACACAACTATGACATCTGCATTTATATTTATATTCAAACTTATTGCTTATTTTAAACAATAACTGTAAAAGTATTGGAAGTTCATCACACTGCACTAGGCCAGTGAGGAAGACTACCGTAGAAGTATCTCCCTGTATAATAAATATATATATTGGAATTGTTATTATTGTTTTAATATTTATGTAGTTAACTAACTCTGTGCAAGCTGTACTTTCTTGTAATTGAAGATGCACGCAGAAGGATAAATATATATATATATATATATATATATATATATATATATATATATATATATATATGTTATGTCTTGTCTTCGTTGAAGATTCTAATAAATAAAAATAATAAATAAATAAAGGCCGTACGTAAAAACACTTCTACTGCGTCCTTGTGTATAAACTTGAAAGACAATGTTGTAACTTGTAGTGGTTGCTCTTAAAACCTTAACATTAAAGTCTCTTTTAATATTCATTATTATAATCTTCACAAATCACCCAAGTATTCTGCGCGAAGTACAAAAACCACTAAAACAACCCTTAAACGACTAAAAGAGACGTTTTTCATCGCATCGAAATGTTAGCAGAAGTGCGTTTGACACTAAAAGCCACAAAATATCCAACGCGAGTGCCAAAAGGGTCACTCTTAGGCGTTGTGTTGTTCCCAACTGTTAAGAATGGCTTTGGAAAGTCTTCTTGGCGACACAGTTACTAAAAGTTTGAAACATCGAGTGCTTTCACGTTGAAGTGTTCCCCGCAGACCAGGCAAACTTGACACTTGAACAGTAAGCGAAATTTACAAACCGTAGGGCGACTGTTGATAAGCAAAACAGATTGAGGGATCTTTGTAAATTGGCTATATGTTGCGAATGTATTTTGTGATTTAGCGCCGGCAAGTTCATGTAGGCACTTGACAATCTTTGCGAGTACGCGCTTAATGTTTCCTCTGGTGTGTTAAGTAATAAATAGCACATTTGCAAAGCCAATGAGTTGCGTGAGTTACTTAAGGGAGAATGAACAATTCTATCGCGATAAGCGCTTAACATTGTAATGGGAGCTTTTGACTATTATACTGCTTGTAACATAATAGGGTGAAACTTGGATAATTCAGTAACTGTATGAAATATTAAGAAATAAAAAAATGGATATTAATTTAGGTATTCAATTTAGTGATGAATGTCCAGTTCACAGGTGGAAATGAATTAAGCAATTCTTCAAAAATTATTAAAATCCAATGATTGATGGATTTGACTCTAAATTCAAATTGAACGGAAATCAAAGTATCATTTAACCTTTCCGAAGAAATTAATCAATTGCGTTTTATCCACAGGACGTGAGCCCCAAGTATTGTGCTATCTTACTTCCTGGTCGTCTAAGAGACCGAGTGCTGGTCGCTTCATGCCTGAGAACGTTGATTCATCTCTTTGCACTCACGTTATCTACGCTTTCGCCACACTCAAGGACTACAAACTAGCTGAAGCCGATGAGAAAGACGCTGACATGTATGACAAAGTTGTCGCTCTGAGAGAAAAGAACCCGAACTTGAAGGTAAGAAAATTGCCAGTTACTATAGGAAATCGAATTATTAGCAAGCTGTGAGGCAATTTCTTTGGATCGATAGAGTCTTAGACAGTGTTCATTGTTGGATGAAAAAACTATTGAGATGTCTCTATTGAATCTTGAAATTTAAAAATTTGCTTGTCTCAAAGCCAATGTTGTCAATTCATCATGGTATTTAAATTTCAAACAGCCTCGATAAATTAAAGCGCTATTGAGCAAATAATAATTTAGATAACTAAAATGTACTAAACGTTTCTTAAACTGAACAATTAATAATTCAACATAAAGCATAAACGCAAACATTAGCTCCGAGGCGGCTTAATCATATTTCACAACTATAATATCTGCCACATTTAATTTTAAACGTTGTTTGGCTTACTAATAGGTAGTTCAACGGTAGTAGAGTGATTTAGAATATATTTAAGTATTTTAGATCAACTAATTTCTGTATATTTTTCTTACATTTTTAGATACTGCTCGCTATCGGTGGATGGGCGTTCGGATCGACTCCTTTCAAAGAACTTACGTCTAATGTCTTCCGCATGAACCAATTTGTCTACGAAGCTATTGAATTCCTCAGAGATTACCAATTCAACGGATTAGATGTGGACTGGGAATACCCGAGGTAATTTCTTTTTTTATTTCTCTTGATTATTCAATAGCACTTCTACGCTGATGTAACAGTGTTTGAATTCCTGATAATAACCAAATTATAAAATACAAAACAAATTACAATTTAATCTTTCTTAATCTTTATGTTGTTTTTATTAATTTTTGTAAGATTTAAAAAATATTTTCTGTAATTCACTTTTAAGCTCTTGATCTTATATTTTACGTATTTTGTATCAGAGGAGCTGACGACCGCGCTGCCTACGTGTCACTTCTCAAAGAACTCCGTTTGGCCTTCGAGGGTGAAGCCAAGACTTCTGGACAGCCTCGTCTTCTCCTTACTGCTGCTGTGCCTGCTTCCTTCGAAGCCATCGCCGCCGGTTACGACGTCCCTGAAATTTCGAAATATTTGGTAAGCAATTACTAGTTTTTTCTCCTTTGTTTGATTGTGTTTGGGAGGAGTTTTGGTGTCGATGTATAGAAATGTGATGTGTATGTGGGGTGATTTTATGATTTCACCGAAGAAGGGAGACAGTTCGAGTAACGACTAGGTACGAATTTTTGAACAAAATGGGTCATGACATGTGATAAGTACAATTAATTAATCATCAATAGTAGAAAACTGGAATTAGCTTTATTTGGACAGTTGTAGAACGACTAGAGGGAGAGTATCTTATATTCGTACCTGGATCCCCCAAAAAGAAGGCATAGATAGCATATACACTATGCCAAACTTATATAGATCTCATGTTGAGAAAGGGGGCAAGCTAATCGATCAAGGTCTTTAATTAATTTGATCAATTATTCGTTTGCAGGACTTCATAAACGTTATGACATACGATTTCCACGGCCAATGGGAGCGCCAAGTTGGACACAACAGCCCTCTGTTCCCTCTCGAGAGTGCTACCAGCTACCAGAAGAAACTGACAGTGGTAAGTTTATGAATGTACAATGTCCATCAAATTATCATTTCGACTTGAATTACAAGTATTTAATAAATAGACAATCTAAGGCAAAATTAAATTTAAAAGATTTTTAAGTTCGCATACTTGTAGTTAAAATTATATCAAATTCAAAAGCGAATACAACTTTAATCTAATTACTGTATCAGCCCATATACGTTCCACTGCAGGGCACGGACCTCCTCTACAATCGAAAGTACGATTGAGAGTGGTTAGGCCATATAGTCCACCACGCCGCGCTGGCCTAGTGCCATAGAAAATTTATAAATCACTATGGTATGCAGGTTTCCTCACGATGTTTTCCTTCACCGTTTTAGTGCGTGGTGATTGACTATCAATACACACATGACTCCGAAAAGTCAGAGGTGTGCCCTGGGATTCGAACCCGCGACCACCGTGAACATGTTGGCAGTCGCGTCTAGTCCGTTTACCAACAGGCCACCACGCACTTAATCTAATTGTTTCATGATTAATAAAAACCAAACAATTACATATTTGCATAAATAAATGTAGTGGAGAAAGGCAGAGAGACTTTTTCCTTCAAAATGAATAGGAAATAATTGCCAGAGAATCTAAAAGTATAGAAGAACAAAATATTTATTTGTTTTATTGTAGGATCTTCTTTAAACAAACTAGATACAAAAGTTAGAAACATCATAATTAATAATGTATTCCTTCAGGACTATTCTGCTCGCGAGTGGGTCCGCCAGGGTGCTCCTAAGGAGAAGCTGATGATCGGTATGCCGACGTACGGAAGATCCTTTACACTCATCAACGACACGCAGTTCGACATTGGAGCTCCCGCTTCTGGTGGCGGTAAGTCATAGCCACATTTACTATGTACCAGCGGCGTGCACAGGATTATGACACTGGGTATGCGGCGGAGTACTCGGTCACAAAAACTTTTTCTTTTATAGTTTTTTAGCAAGGCCACAGCCACGCGACGGAGCTCTAAGTCGGAAACCATGCCAACATAACAAGTCTTAGATGTACTACTATTCATGTCTATCTTCTACGGCAACGCAGACAAAACAGCGATCGATCGTTGTTCGATAGTTGACATTACTATACCTATCCCGATGTAAATAAACGCAAGATTTCGGCCACCTCATTCATTCATTTGATAAACGTACATTTTTAACACAAACCTCGCAATCAAATAACATTTAAAAAAATAAACAAACGCACTAGTAAAAGCAAATGACTACAATTAATATCGAAACTTAGTAATAAACTGTTAAATGTACACACTTTCAAATGTTAAAATGAAAAATCCGTTAAGAAATCTATTTTTTTTTTTACAAACATACTAGTGTAAAATAGTAAACAATGCAAAAACTCATAAAAAAAGCTAAATGGCCCCGCGAAACACAAAACATTTCTATTTAAGAGCGTTTATACCCTGCACGCGCTTTTTGGCTTAAAAACAGGACTTTTCAAATGAGTTAATAGCCACCAATAAACAATTTAAAGGAACAATAATTATTACTAATTTTAGAAAAGGTTGTCATCTAGGGATTTTGGTGGAAAACATTATAGATTGATGGATAATTTGTGAGTACTATACGGATTACTGAACACAAGTTTCGTTATTTAGGCTTTAAATGGCAATTTAGAAGCTTAAGATATCCTTAACCACTAAATATAAGATGAAAATAAAAATATTATCCGACTAATAAGACCCTTATGGAGGGATTTTGCTGAGAAAAATAATCTTTTTGTGTTTAGTTCCTGAAAAATAAAAAATTAAACAATGCGAAATTATTCAGAAACTCTCGTCAAGAACATATTTTTTTTCACCCACTTATCGTACATATTTTTTTATAACAATTGCATATTATAATAGAAGAACATCTTATCAATAAATTACCATTTTTATATTTCAACAAAATTAGTTTTCATGTTTTCTACAAATATTTTAAAAACCACTATAAAACACGCTGTCCGACGTGGATCAAATCAGACCGCCGCAAGGCCTTCTAGGGGGAGGACGTATCGCTCGTCGCTCCGGCCTGGCTGCAGTCGATTATGCCGCGCGTAGTAAAAATAGCCACGCGCGGACTGCGATTGCCACATCTTAGTACTTTGGTAGTAAAATATTTAATTATTTTTATTACCTACAATGATTTTGTAGTGAGTATAAATTATGTTTCAGGTAATATAATGGGACGTAATTCCGAGGCTAAATTATGTTATTTATTGTAATATAAAATTAAATATATTTCGTAATTGTAAGGGGTTGTAAGGCCCCTAACACTATTTATGTGTTCGAACACGAAATTATTAATAAAACGTCCGTAGTGTCTACTGATTGAACACTGATTTGAATGCAACTTAACAATGTAATAATAACGAAAGTATGATTACTATCTAAATTTGTATTATTCTTTGCTTGCACAGTAATATTTGTCTACTTATAATGCAAATAAAATATTTTTATGATATTATATTACAGTTACATTTCAATTGAATATTTGAAGCGCACGGATCAAAGTTGTTTGAGCCGATTGTATAGCGAGCCGACGCGGCATCTCTACGCACACAGCTTTGGTCGCTTATGTGTGCGTGAAATTAACGAAGAAATACCTATAGTTGACTTTGCGCGCAAGGTGTATACGCTCTTAAACAAATAAATCCTTACTAACCAAAAATGCATAATGTGCATAGGTGATTTATTAGATTCCAGCCTATTAATTTTACTCGGATTATAGGCAACGAACATTTACGATTACTCCCGACAACTGCCGAACTCCCGAGGCCTGCCGCAGGAGTCGCGGCTTGCAATATTTATGGGTGTGTGCGTTTGCGACTGTGCACGGACACCAAAATTACTACACACATGCAAACAAATGTAATGCGGGACGCGGCGGCATGACTTGGTTGATTAGACCTACATTATTTTGCTTTGCAGCGCCTCTTGCTTTTCGAGTGGCAACCATAATGTTTGCGTGATTGCAAATAGGTGCTATTTATAAAATATTAGGCGTTTTTAAGTTATTATATTTTGTTTAGTCATTTATTTAAGTACTATAAATTAAAGTCATCTAAAACGTACGAACGTTATAATAAAATAACTGTGAATGGCAAGTAAAGCACTGCATTTCTGCCTACAAGGAGTGCACGCCCCTGCTATGTACTAGTCTAGTGTACGAGTAGTAATTTATATATTTGTACGCATAATTATTATACAACGTTGATGCAACCGATGGGCATTTCTTTAAACTGCATATACTAGGTACCATTTTGAAGCTCTGTACTAAAAATCAATTAAATAGGAGCAGTAGTTTAGTCATAAATGAATTTTTAAGTTTTTGCCCCATTTAAACACGATGTAGCTTTTCTAACAGCTGATTACGCCTAACGCATGGTCATTCACCTTAAAACGATAGATCGTACTAAAATCTGCGCGTTGTTGCCGCTCTTACACAATAATAAGTACACGACAATAACACGCGCCGCACGCGACATTGCCAATTTGTTATCTATTCGTATCTACAGGTCAATGAAATTAATTTACACAGGTGGTTGCGTTTTACTCTTATTTGGAAGCTATTTAGTTTGTTTGAAACAAACAAAATCTCATTTTTGGTATTATTAATTTTTCTGCCGTGCCGAATTCATACCAAGGACGTATAGCATACATAGTGTAATTTAATGCCCATCGGTCGCATCAACGTTGTATATTTTCGCATTGTTTCTTGTATAGGAATTAGTTACTGTATTTAGTAGCGGAGACTAAACAATATTTGAGCCTTGAAGAGTGTGTAGGTCATCAGTCTCTATTGTTGCTTTTGACAAGAGATTAAAATAACAACAGTATTTTGATAAAAATCCCATCTCAGTTAATCTGCGTTATACCAGCGTTTTGAGTTAAAGAGAAAACTCTCACATATAATCTGTTTTATAGTAATACAATTTCGTAAACCAACAACATTCTCAATATACAGCTAATATATAATAAAATACATGCTTACTACATGATGTGAATACACATAATAACTTAAGTAGATATATTAATCAATTAAATATTAATACTCGACAGGCTCAGCTGGTCGGTTTACCAACGAAGCTGGCTTCATGTCGTATTACGAGATCTGTGAGTTCCTGCGTGAAGACAATACCACACTAGTGTGGGACAACGAACAAATGGTGCCCTTCGCCTACAGGGAAGACCAATGGGTTGGATTCGATGATGAAAGGTCTCTTAAAACTAAGGTTAGTAGCAGCAATTCAAAATCAAAGAGATTGGTTAGCTGATAGATCATAATATGCATGATATTTCACTGAAAGACGCATGTGTAGGTACCACTGCAATATCTATTCCTCTCGCAAATACATTAAAATAGTTTTGTTTTCTCGTCATAATATCGTAATAATTACGATAACTCCACAGTAAAAATCTAAGGGCAAACGTTTGCAAAGTACTTAAATATAAAACTTGATCAAGAATAGAAGCTTGTCGTCTTGTCGAAGCATATGGAATTATCTTTCATTCGATGATTTTTCGTAGTAGCTAAATTATATTAATGACGGTAAAATCTATACAAGTAATCAAATTACTAGCCCTACTGTTACTCAAAATACTTATTATATTACCACTTAAATAATTGAGACATTTTCCTGTAAAGAAAACCTTAAGTCGCTCCAAAAAGTATTTTGGTATAATTAACTAATTAATGTCTAATTAACAGATGGCCTGGCTCAAAGAAGAAGGTTTTGGTGGCATAATGGTCTGGTCGATCGATATGGACGACTTCAGAGGGTCGTGTGGAACTGGAAAGTACCCTCTTATCACTGCCATGAAACAAGAACTTGGAGACTACAAAGTGAAGCTTGAGTACGACGGACCTTATGAATCACATGGACCTACTGGACAATACACTACTAAGGACCGTAAGTATTGAATCTTAATATAGAAAATAGTAAAACTGCCTCGGTGGCGTAGTTGTTCTAGGGTACGGTTATAATGTTGGGGTCTCGTGTTCGAATACTGGGTTGGGCAAAGTGATATTGGATTTTTCTATTCATTATCAGCCCAGAACTAGAAATTTGTGCCCGATCTGGCGAAAGGCTCGCCACCTATCACATCGTGGGACGGAACATACAAGATGAAATGTGGGCGTCCTGGCACCTCTGCCTACCCCTTCTGGGAAAAAGGCGTAAGTTTATGTATGTATGCAATGTAAATATATTTCTGGACTGATTTAAGATACCTTAAATAAGTTATCGGATAATTTGCCAACTAAGCTACCAATAGAAATCTTTTCATTTACCATCCCTTTATAAATTCTGTTAGACGTGGAATCTTTACAAACTTTGAATAGATCTGTCTGTATCTGTATTAGCCCATATACGTCCCACTGCAGGGCACGGGCCTACTCTACAATCGAGAGTACGATTGAGAGTGGTTAGGCCATATAGTCCACCACGCTGGCCTAATGCAGGTTGAATAGATGCGTTAAGATTAATACATTGACCGAGCGTGAATTCGTGAATCCCATATTCAAACTTCAATAATTACTATTATTGTCTAAAAATTACGATATAATAGAAGCCACTAATTGAAGCACATTCTTTACGAGTTGGCTCTAATATGTCCTTTGCTCTAAAGTGATCTGTTTCGAGCTAATATAAAAGCCGGTTGAGAGCGGGCATCCATTGTGCCATGGATTCCTTTCGATCTATTAAATCCATTGTTAGTGGAAATTTATTGTCAGCGAATACATACTTGAACTTATATGAGTATGTTTCAATGAAAACATTTTTTTTGAGAATAACCAAACGTTGTATTGCGGAAGTAGAAATTATTATAATAAGAGTGTATCGTAGTTCCTAGGGGTAGGTTTTGTTTACGGCAAGGAACCAAGTGCAATAAGGACAAAGTTAAATATACACTGCTTGCAATTTATCTAGTGTTTCTTAGAAATTTTCGCGACTTTGGCAGTAGTTTCTAAAAAAACGACAATAACTGTATACTGTATCAGCCCATATACGTCCCACTGCAGGGCACGGGCCTGCTCTACAATCGAGAATACAATTGAGAGTGGTTAGGCCATATAGTCCACCACGCTGGCCTAGTGCGGGTTGGCGGACTTACATACCATAGGAATTCTTATAAATCGCTATGGTATGCAGGTGTCCTCACGATGTTTTCCTTCACCGTTTTAGTGCGTGGTGATTGATTATCAAACACATGGAAATTAAGTCAAAAACAATATGATACAGAATCGTAAAAATACTGCTGTACTATATCAGCCTATATACGTCCCACTGCAGGACACAAGCCTCCTGTACAATCAGGAGTATGATTGGGGTTGGTTAGGCAATATAATCAAGCAAGCTGGCCTCGTTCGAGTTAGCAAATAGAATCGTTAAAATTCTCATTACTTAACCAAACCCTAACCTTTCCAGCCAACGAAGTGACCTGCGAAGAAGAGGACGGTCACATTTCCTACCACCCAGACAAGGCTGACTGCACCATGTACTACATGTGCGAGGGCGAAAGGAAACACCACATGCCATGCCCTCAGAACCTGGTCTTCAACCCGAATGAGAACGTGTGTGACTGGCCCGAAAATGTCGAAGGTTGCACTCATCACACCCAAGCTCCGGCCGCGAGGCGGTAAGCCTTGTCCCATTGGACTACTATTGTAGTTCACTGTTTATCAGCTATAAAATGTAACTTTTTGATGATTTAGATGATTACTTAGGCTTTATTTGGTTTAGTAAGGTCCGAATCAGCTATGTATATAGCCTTCTGATTAAGTGTTCAAATATTTGGATGTTTATACAGATTTCAGTTTGATGAATTTGTTTTGCACGTTGAAAAAGAATGGATTTAATGAAGTGAAATTGTTTTATGATTTGAATTTAGATTTTTGAAAAATCATATAAGCTATACTTGTCAGTTATGCTCAAAATGGAAATAAAAATTTCAAAGACGTCGCAAAATGAATTCTAAATACTGAATACGCAAAATTTTGTAGTAAATTTAGTAATATGAAAATAAAACAGATACATCCACCTGTTGCTAGGTACTTAAATAATAATTTACAATAATATTTATTGGCGTTTAGTTTGCATATCGGATAGTTGAAGAGTGGACAAGTGTGATATAATGTAAATTTCTTAACATTATTTGAAAAGACATAGGTGTATCTATTGTTAAATTTTAATGTTAAATTATAAAAAGAGATTGGACAGACGAGTAATCTCATCGTATCTTGTGTGAAATATTGATATTGCTCAAAAGTTTGAAGGGAAGTTGATTGCATCTCTCGCCTGTCTTTTCTCTTGTAACACGTATTTTTCTCTCCCAAAAGTACACAATACGCCGTATGATTGGAATGAATCTATGAATAATAAACAAAGCTCTCTTTTATATTTTGCCGCATTTAGCGTTCTTTTTTATATCTTTATATCTTTTATTACACTTTAATCGTATAACGCGTATGCAGAGCAAATTATAAATAGGAATTGACAATCGAAACATTAAATTGATTCTTCATTAATTTGTGTCTCATCGGTTCTCACATATTTGTTAAACGTATTTATGTGACATGGAATTGTGTATTTTTGGGACAATATTTTTACTTTAACATTTACTTAAGTAACAAACCTGAAGCTTTTATTTTTATATATGTATGATAATATTTCGAATACTCAAATCAGCTAAAAACACTGCCTTATATACTGCCTGTCGTGGTCCTAGGAAAATGAAAAAAAAAGTGTTTTAACGACACAATGACGCCGATTCTAAAACCAGTGTAAACGCAACAAAGACCAAAAACGTGGTTTTGACGTATCCAATATTAAAAACAAACTTCCCGACAATAATAATATATACAGTGTTTCGATAAAACAGCCACAAAAAATGTGGAACTGAATTGTTTTCAGTGGTTTTAGAATCGGCGGATATACCGGGTATCTCAAGACTGCTACCGAAAACGAAGCCGGGTGGTAGTTTTAGTGGCTACAAACACAATGCAATTAAAAATTTCGCCTAGAAACGCGACAATTTTTTTTTATGATTTTTTAAATATCGTCATTTTTGGGTGGTAAATCCATAGTTTTTGCTAAAATAATAATTTAAACTCTTTTATACCTCAGGGTATTTATAAATAAAAGGGTATATACTATTATTTTAGGAAAAAATGTATTTACCACCCAAATATGGCCATCGGAAAAAAATAACAAAAAAAAATGTCGCTTTTTTTGCAACTTTTTCTGTTGCATTGTGTCTGAAGTCGCTTAAACTACCACCCGGCTTCGTTTTCGGTAGCAGTCTTGATATACCCTGTATAATTGTAATAATTACTTTTAAGCTTGTAAATATTGTACTTAGATACAAAAGAGATGTAAGAGTATTATTAAAGATTTTTTAATACATATATGTTTTATTTTTGTTTAAGTATTCTTCCTCATCTGTATTTAATTAACCCATCTCAATGCCCAAAAATTCCTATGATAAAGTTGAAGCTGAAAATATTTCGAACATTGTTCACATTATTCGTGTATCAATGAATTCTACAATAGAAAACAATTAATCTTATATTACATTTTTGGGCCTGACGGCGGCAATGAGCTGTATACCGCGATGACCTGTGTTCGATTCCCAAGACGGGCTCACAGCGTGAATTTTAAAATTATAAAACTGATATGCGGTTCTGGCCCATCTATTTTTACCGCTTAGTTTAATTAAGAACGCGGCTCGTCCCCTACCTCATTACGGGACGGAAATACAATTGCTAACGGTAAACAACAGAGCGCCGAAATCTTATCTCTTGATACATATTATCTGTCCTTATGAAACCTCACTAAATTGATGATGGTCAAATTTAAATTTGCATTCAAACCAAAATAAACATCATACATCGGTGGATATTTTACTGAACTGCACTGCATTTACAATTAAGATCATTGTAGTTATTTTGTCTTATTGGTGTTAGTACCAGATCTGGCCCCACGACAACCAGTTTACACTCCGGCATTCAAACAACTAATACTATAGGTTGCTTGTAAGCCCTAATTCCACATCCTCTTGTAATTGTAATCACAGCCTAGCCTAATGGAATTACTCCCGAGTGTTAAATCGCGGTTTCTGATTGTATTACAATGCATCTGACGTGTATTAATGGCCTTACAAATGTAATTACATATGAAAAGACGGCTTTATATTATTTGGTAAGTGGTGGAAAAATATGTTGTTGTATCAACTTGGAAATTCAAGCCGCAGAAATGGTGACGGCAAATTCCAAACAAACAAATATATCAACATATGACAGGCAAATGTGATTAACTGTGGCGAATTAAAGGTTCTTTAATAATGCTAATACAAATAAAATAAAAATATTAGCGTATATAAATTAAAGTTTTGTCGCCGATTTTAAAAATGGAAGGTTTTTGAATCCTTCAATATATTTTTTTCAAATATATCCAAATAAATGGGAATTAAAGAATCCTTTTAAAATAAGAGAAACAAAATTCAAACTACAGTTGACCATCAAATTGTAGTCCAACTGAAGTGTATTCATATTTAAACGAACCCAAAATATTTTTACTACGAAGCGTCTAACTCTAAGGAATTGGATTTCAAACAACGTGACCGCCATTTGTCTATTTGAGACGGCTTAAACTGGTATTTGAGGCAGGGAGTTCCCGCTATAACACGGTCAGGAGTCAGTACAGAGGATGCTAACCACACAACAGGGGGCTTACGTTATATTCCGACACGAAATTCGAATGTTCGTACGTTTGCCGTCACTGTGCAAGATAAACATATCCACTTCTAAAAATCAATACTATTCTCTATCCAACTTATGATTAACTTCGAACTTATTCGAAGGTTACGACGTACGATAGAGGATTCGGACATTTTGTAAATTATTTAGGTATAGGTATATCGAACATTCGTCAAATCGTCGTCGTGTCGGAGAATAGAGTAGCCCCCCAAACTAAGCCTTGTTGCCCCTATACTCTAACCGCATATCTAAACTAAGCCCCGTCACCTCGTCTATTATTACATAATTGTGATAAACGAAACCTCCAGTCAAGAAAACCGCGTGGAAATGTATGCAATATTTGAAATTGTAGACATTTATAAAAGCCAAGCTACCTTCGAATTTAGCCTTTAAATATTTGTAATGCATATATTTTTACCCGCGTATTAATTATAATTGAGAATTAATGTCTGGTTGGTTCTAATGTCATGGCAAACCTTAACTTTCTTAATAAGTTATTTGTGTATTCTTAGTTCATTATTGTCGATTGCTGAAGCGTGAAAAACCGTGGAGATACGTGCCTGGCAGATGTCAAGAATTTCAAAGGTAAGTGAAGTCCATAATTTCGACCTGGACTAGAGAACTATAATGGCCTAACCTTAGAAAGAACTTGATTGTAGAAGTTTCTGAACTGCCTGTCGTGTTTAGTGAGTAACCATGGTGATATAATGGCGAATTTTTTTATAATCGTTTTTTTAAATTATTTTGTTTACAGTGTTTATATTCATTACAATAGAACATTTCTGTAAAAAAGAGTATTAAAGTAGCTGCTAAGCTTCTAAAATGAGTCTAATTTTAGTTTAAAAAAAAAGTGGGAGCGTAGTGGGGACATCTTACTATCTCTTACACTCGAGCACATTCCAATGCATATTAAGACTAGTGACGTCACTAGTTTTGTTTTGAATCTCTTTTCTTTTACTCCCACTGAAAGATTTAAAACATTTCTAGCTTATTCAATTCTAAATGGATTTATTAAATTATTTTTTTGCTAAATGTAAGATAGGTATAGGGTTTGAATACAATTAAAAAATGGATTATTATCATTCATTATAAAAAAACAGACCACACACACGGCTTTTAACCTTCTCATGAGGCCGTTAATGCAATGTGCAGTTCTTATGCATTATGCACTAGAACTTTCATGTTCACCGATAGAAAATAATTTAAACCCTTTCATGACGACTTTAAAGCTTATTATTGCTTGTGGCTGGATCATTTGGCTAGGTATGTTCCTAGATTATAGCTCGGTATTACCGATTGCTGTTTAACATTTGTAGAAATGGAATCTAAATTATCGTATTAGAGTTTAAGAGGGTTACCATTGCAAGCTGAATTAAAGTTTACGATGTCTTTAATTTTATGATCTTAGAGGCTATTAGTTCATTTGATATTAAGCTTTGTCGGTGGTGTTCTAACTGCCTTGCAGTGATTTGAAAATGCTAATCATTATAAAATTATAGTGAGTTCTCAGAGTAGGAGGAAACAAACTATTCTATGAACGAAGCGTCGGACATCCTTCTACAAGATGGATTCACGGTCTAGTTCAGTTTGAGGGAAGTCGCTTGAAGAAGGCCGCTACCGACAGGTAGCTGTAAATATCCTAGTCCCCCAAGGAAGGTAGATCATTGAACATATGCATATTCAATTGTGGATATACTGTAGATGAGCAGAGAAAAACAATTATAACAAATAATAAATAATGCGCCCAGAAGTCACATACATAGTCCTGATCGCACACTAAAATTGAGTCCTTTGACGTGGGTAACAAAAGCGATGAGAGACTTTTCGATCTCACAAACATCCAAAAATTATGGTTATTACATATTTAATTAAAAATTATTCATACTACTTATTTTTGTTATTAATACATTGATCTCAACAGTACAATTAATTGAGATGATAAAATTCCTTCTTACTAACAGAAATATGGATATCTAAGGGAGAACATTAGGTTTCGATTCAATTAAATTTTTAATTTATATCATTTTCTAAAAGAAGACGATTAAACCTAAAATATTATTAACATAACAACATTTGGCAAAATTTACTTCCAGAAAAGGCAAAACTAATTTAATGGAAAGTCTGGACCAGGCATTGTTACACAACTTTGTCATTGTTACCATCAAATATTCCAGCGCGATTACGGTCTTAGATCACGCGTAAACACTTAATTTGGAACCATTTGTAGCCGACAGCTCGTATAGTAGCCGCCGAGCTATAAATTTCCAGTAACTGTACTTTTATAATCCGAAAATATATGGCGTCCAAGTATGCCGTCATGAAATAATTTTCTGTGAGGAATTGTTAATAGAAATTGTTCATGAAATTGGAAAAGAAGCGGAATAATCGATAGTTGATTCTTGTCAATTGACTGTGTTAAGTAATAGCTATCAAGTCCGCTAGTCAAAAATAAAATATTTTAAGAACAAAGCTTTTGATTCGTATGTGCGCAGTTGCGATTGTCTTCTGTTAAAGCTTACAAATATTCACGTAACAGGTTTCCATATTTTTAATAATGTTCAAATTAATTTGAACATTATCTTTATAGTAATGTGTTTTAAATGTCACCACTGTATAATTTGGAATATTTGCAATAACTCATGCAATTCCGAAGCTTGCAATTTCACAAACACCCAGACCTTAAAATATTTGTTTAACTATGCCATGGAGGCTATAGAAATAATAAATAAATACACCCAGCAATCAATATCGTATCGTCGTGTCAAAGAATTGTGTCGTATTGAAAAGTAATAGAGACATCGGGCTTACACCCGGTTACAAAACAAATATGAGTACATATTGAATCATTAATTGTTTCAGGCGTCCTACACAACTGTGCAACGGTGACTGTCGAGAAGGTAAGAGTACTGTACTGTATCAGCCTATACGTCCCATTGCAGAGCACGCGCCTCCGCTACAATCGAGAGTACAATTGAGATTGGTTAGGTATAGTCCACCACGCTGGCCTAGTGCGGATTGGCTTAGCACGAGTCATTTTTATTTCAATGTAATAATATTGTAAAACAGTATTTGCATATAATTTCGTTGTTTTTTGTTTAATTGCTGAGGTCATCACAATTCCATACGATATAAATGAATTTTAATTATTTCCTGGTTTGCTAAAAAGGCCAAACGTTTGCATTCTAATATATTATTTACTTCAATTCACGATTTAAATATTATAAATTGAATGTAGTTTGCGACGGTTTTCATATTCGATATGTATAAACATAGCCAATATCCAATCAAATCTAACTGGTCGCTTTAGTGGTTTATAAATATTTATAGTAAATTCGTAAAAAACAATTATGACGATAATATCAAACCTACTAGTTCAAAACCTAAAGAATATAATTCTTGAATAATTCAAAGTGCTTGTCATTTAAAACATGTTCTAATATATATCAAACTCCACTGTACAAAAATCCGTGTAATAGAAAACGTTAATTACCTGATTGTTTCAATAGAAATTCATTGAATTGCAGGTGGACCTGTAGGGATATACACATTAGCACGAGTGCTTTTCATCAGCACTAATGGCGCCTGCGGAAAGTTTCACAATAAAATTAACTGTGTCGGGAATAGTTAGGTGTTCTATCTTACATTACTTCGTAATAAAAAAATAGTTTAGTCTACTTAACATATAGAAGATACGAATAATAAAACGTAAAAATGTACTTCATTAAAATTATCTCTATTGTATCAAAGGTAATTAATGTTTAAAACAATATACTAAATTGATCCTTTCCCATTATATCCTCTACTCACAAACCCTATTTCCTTTCCACCGTTGATGATGAGTAGCACCGTCATCAGCGCGAGTCCCCTTCTGCGCTCGCCAACCCGCCTGCCAAGCGTGGCGAGTATTGGCAATAACCTCCCTAATGTCGACACAAAAATTGACCAGGTCCCCAGTCCCCGGCAGCCCGACTATTCCTGGCGACGGTAGCAGCCATGGTTACGGTGGGGCAGGGGGTACTAAGAATCCCCGGGTTGGCCCCGGCTACCACCCCCGACGACGACTGGCCCTGGTAACACACAACATACGCACTTTGAGGACAGACGAGAAAATTGTCGAACTGGAAGAAGAATTGAGCGGGTTACACTGGGACATTCTGGGGCTATCGGAAGTCCGAAGAATCGGGGAGGATACGATAACCCTGAAGACTGGTAACCTGCTCTTCTACCGGGCGGACAACCAACAGTCCCGAGGAGGTGTCGGATTTCTCGTCCACAGGTCTCTCATCAACAACATCCATCGAAAGTGTGTCGAGCAGGGTAGTATACCTTATACTCAGAATATCAAAAAGGTATTCGTTGAAGGTCATACAGGTATACGCGCCGACCTCGACACACCCAGATGAAGAAGTAGAGGAGATGTATGAGGACATAAGTCGAGCCATACATACTTCCAAAACCTACTTCAATGCTGTTATGGGGGACTTCAACGCAAAGTTGGGCAAGAGAAGCGATGCAGAGTTAAAAGTGGGGCAATTTGGACATGGGCAACGGAACCTCAGGGGTCAGAGGCTGGCCGACTTTCTGGAAAAAGAGGGACTCTTCGCGATGAACTCTTTTTTCCAGAAGGCGCCTCACAGGAAATGGACCTGGCTGAGTCCTGACGGTTCTACGAGAAATGAGATAGATTTCATCTTGACGACAAATAGACGGATATTCAGTGATGTCTCTGTGATCAACAGGGTGAAAACCGGAAGTGATCACCGAATGGTTAGGGGCACATTGAATATCAACGTCCAATTAGAAAGGCGTCGCTTGATGAAGTCTAAGCTCCGACCTACTCGCGCCCATATCCAAAACCCCGAGAGCTTTCAACTCAAGTTGACAAATCGCTTTGATTGTCTAAAAGAAAACCTTGCAGTGGACGAGTTAAACAGCGGTTTGGTAGAAGCTGTCCATACGGTGGGATCTAAGTATTTTAGACCTCGCCGTAGAGATAGACCACAAAAACTCTCGATCCAGACTCTTGACCTCACGGCCGAATGTCGATCTTTGACGCTGCAGTCTTCCGTTGACGCCGAAACATATCGGCGGCTAAATAGACGGATCTGGAATTCCTTGCGACACGATGTCCGTGCTCACAATACTGTGAGCATTAAGGAGACAATTGAGCGGAACGGAGGCTCCAAAGTGTTTGCAAGAGACTTGTCTATTGGGCAAAGCCAGTTGTCTAGGCTGAAAACGGACGATGCCCGCGTGGTATCGACGAGGGCAGAGGTATTAAGAGAGATCGAGAGGTTCTACGAACAGCTTTACACCTCGGTTGCCAAACCTACTGTTAGCTCGGCCGAAGACCCGAGAGCCGAGTTGATCCGACACTTTAGCGATGATATGACAGCCTATATATATATATATATTATGACAGCCTCCGTGGCGCAGTTGGTTAGACGCCGCCTGTGAAACGAGAGGCCGCGGGTTCGATCCCCGCACCGAGAGAAATGTTTGTGCGGCCCACAAATATTTCTTCCGGGTCTGGGTGTTTGTGAGACCGAGAAGTCTCTCGTAATTCCTGATACCCACGACACAAGACTCGATCTTAGTGTGGGGTCAGGACTATGTATGTGACTGTTGGGTGTTATTATTATTATTATATCCCGGACATCAGCCTGTGTGAGATTGAGATGGCCCTCAAACAACTTAAAAACAACAAGGCTCCGGGTGAGGACAGAATCACTTCAGAGCTTCTGAAAGCGGGTGGAACGCCGATACTGAAAGTACTTCAGAGGCTATTCAATTCCAACCTCCTCGAGGGCTCAACGCCAGAGGCGTGGAGCAGGAGCGTGGTGGTACTGTTCTTCAAAAAAGGTGATAACACCTTGCTGAAGAACTACAGGCCCATCTCGCTCCTGAGCCATGTCTATAAGTTGTTTTCGAGGGTCATCACAAATCGTCTCGAACGTAGGTTTGATGACTTCCAGCCTCCTGAACAAGCCGTTTTCCAAAAAGGCTTTAGTACCATAGACCATATTCATACGCTACGGCAGGTTATACAAAAAACCGAGGAATATAACTTGCCGCTTTGTTTAGCCTTTGTGGACTATGAGAAAGCCTTTGATTCGATCGAGACCTGGGCTGTGCTACAGTCTCTTCAGCGGTGCCACATAGACTATCGGTACATCGAAGTGTTGAAGTGTATATACAACAACGCCATCATGTCGGTCCGAGTACAAGATCAGAGCACGAAGGCTATTCCACTACAGAGAGGCGTGAGACAGGGAGATGTCATATCTCCGAAACTGTTCACTGCCGGGCTGGAAAACGCCTTCAAACTCTTGCAGTGGAAAGAATCATCAACATCAACGGCGAGTATATTACTCACCTTCGATTTGCCGACGATATTGTAGTCTTGGCAGAATCGCTGGAAGACCTTAGCACTATGCTCGAAGACCTTAATCGAGTCTCCCAACAGGTGGGTCTTAAAATGAACATGGATAAAACGAAGATCATGTCGAATATCCATGTTGTGCCCACTCCCATTGGAGTTGGGGGCTCGACTCTCGAAGTTGTAGACGAATATGTCTATTTAGGACAAGTGGTCCGGTTAGGCAGGTCCAACTTCGAGAGAGGTCAACCGTCGAATCCAACTCGGTTGGGCAGCGTTCGGGAAACTTCGCGACGTCTTCTCGTCCAAAATCCCTCAGTGCCTAAAATCGAAAGTCTTCGATAGTTGTGTGTTACCAGTGATGACATACGGCACCGAGACGTGGCCTCTCACTGTGGGCCTCATTAAAAGGCTCAAAGCCACTCAACGAGCCATGGAGCGGGCTATGCTCGGAGTTTCCCTACGAGATCGAATCAGAAATGAGGAGATCCGTAGGAGAACCAAGGTTACCGACATAGCCCATAGGATTGGCAAGTTGAAGTGGCAGTGGGCCAGGCACATAGCTCGTAGAACCGATGGCCGTTGGGGCCGAAAGGTTCTCGAGTGGAGGCCACGTACAGGCAAGCGAAATGTCGGACGCCCGCCTACAAGGTGGACGGACGATCTGACTAAGGTCGCAGGAAGTCGCTGGATGCAGGCCGCTTCCAACAGGTCATTGTGGAGATCCTTGGGGGAGGCCTATATTCAGCAGTGGACTTCCTGTGGCTGATATGATGATGATGATGATTAAATTGAAGTGGAGGTATATTTTGTTAAAATTTTTAAAATCTGTTTTTGATAATATATCAAGTGCTTAGTGGTCAATGATTAAAGCTTTATTCTATAATCATTGGTAGTGGCCTGTTGGAAAAAGAACCAGACGCGGCTGCCAATATGTTCACTGTGGCGGCGGGTTCAAATCCCAGGGCACACTTCTGACTATTCGGAATTGTGTGTTTATTGATAGTCAATCACCACTAAGTATAGAAGTAAAGTTAAACATTGTGAGGAAACCAGCATACCATAGAGATTTTAAAGAATTTCTGTGGTATGTAAAATCCACCAACCCGTATTAGGCCGGCCTGGTGGATAATATGGCCTAACCCTTCAAATCGTACCCTCGATGGTGGAGGAGGCCCGTGCCCTAAAATGGGACCAATATGGACTGATATGTACAGATACATACCAATTTCTAACTCTCATTTACAATGAAAGAAACTGAACAAATTATAATTGAATAGTTCGTTAATCTATATTAATTAAGATTGCATCAATCTTCTTCAAGATTCCACATTTTAGAAAGATTGTCATTAATAACACATTAAGTGATATGTTTCATTACACGCACGACAAGTTTAATGACTGCTTTGATTTAACGTTCGACAAATGTATTTTGTGACTAGAAAGGTGTATTAAAATTATACAATATTTTCCATTGGAATAAATAAACTCATTTGCAAAAAAAAACGGGCACCTAAGCAATGAACCATTTCAAATGTTACTATTGGTTTGTTTGATAATTATAGGTAGTTTTACTTTCACAATTTTGTAAATTAATAAGCAAATTATCGTTTTCGTCAGTATTATCATAAAATTTTGATAAAATTTATGGGTTTTAATGCTAAAGTTCACTAGTAGTGTATGCTCGCTAGTAGTGCATATGCTCGTGAAGTAAAAGTTAACAAATATTTTTGTTTGTTTTTTCTTTAATAAAGTAAAAGCAGATAAAGTTTAGTATCGAGTGTGATCCCCTCTAGCTGAAATCACAGCTTGAATTCGTCTGGGTATGCTAGCGAGGATATCCCGGATACTTGCTTGCGGAATACGTTCCCACTCCGCGGTAATCACATTCTTCAGCTCTCTGATGGTCTGCGGAGCCGGTTGTACTGATCTCACGCGTCGTTTCAGAATGTCCCAGACATGCTCTATAGGATTGAGGTCGGGACTTCGAGCTGGCCAATCCAAACGACGAATGCCGACCTCTTGCACATACGCTTCCACATCGCCAGACCGGTGGGCGCGAGCGTTGTCGTCCATAAAAATTGAGTCTTCGCCTAAAGCGGCCAATGCGGGTTGTGCATGAGGAATTAGAACTTCCGTTATGTATCGATGTCCAGTCAGTGAGCCGTTTTCAATGAAGACTAACTCTGTACGATCCATTGAATTTATTCCTGCCCAAAACATAACAGAGCCCCCACCATAAGGTGTGATTTCTTCAAAACAAGCCTCTGCAAAGCGTTCTCCTCGTCTTCGTAGCACTCGCCAACGTCGATCTTCACCGAACAGAGATATCTTGGCTTCATCGGAGAACAATACCCTATTCCAGTCTTCTTGAGTCCATGACTCACAATTTCGAGCAAACCTAAGCCTGGCAACTCTGTGCTCACGGAGTAAAATAGGGCCGCGGGCCGGGCTATGACTGCGTATATTGGCCGCGAGAAGCCTCATCCTGACCGTCCATAGTCTAATATGCACATTTCTTACTTCTTCGAGGTTGTTCTTAAGGTCCACATACGAAGACTTGCGATTTCTCAATGCGCGACTCACAAGAAAACGATCATCCCGTGGTTGGGTACATGGTTTTCTTCCAGAACCAGGCTCAATCCTATAGAGCATGTCTGGGACGTTCTGAAACGACGCGTGAGATCAGTACAACCGGCTCCGCAGACCATCAGAGAGCTGAAGAATGTGATTACCGCGGAGTGGGAACGTATTCCGCAAGCAAGTATCCGGGATATCCACGATAGCATACCCAGACAAATTCAAGCTGTGATTTCAGCTAGAGGGGGTCACACTCGATACTAAACATTTATCTGCTTTTACTTTATTAAAGAAAAAACAAACAAAAATCTTTGTTAACTTTTACTTCACGAGCATATGCACAACTAGCGAGCATACACTACTAGTGAACTTTAGCATTAAAACCCATAAATTTTATCAAAATTTTACGATAATTCTGACGAAAACGATTATTTGCTTATTAATTTACAAAATTGTGAAAGTAAAACTACCTATAATTATCAAACAAACCAATAGTAACATTTGAAATGGTTCATTGCTTATGTGCCCGTTTTTTTTGCAAATGAGTTTATTTCCTTCTGTCTTTCACAATTTGTTTATCAGACTTAACAAAACATTGTTGTCACACCACTCGTTCATATCCGATACTGAATTTTTCTATCCTGTATAAGCCCTGAGTATCAGCTCTAGCACCTGCCTAGGTTTAGGCATTGCCCTGATATGAGTCATATCAGGGCGCCCTCTATCACATAGAGGGACGGTATATAAAAAGCTAAAAGTCCTTCTGGTAAAATGGCATGAATTTATGTATGTATGTTGCGGAAGTATAAAAATAAATTGCAAGATGTGCATTGCATTGTCTGCAGAGTTTTTTAAAAAACATACCAACATTATTTCAGCTTACATTTTCAAACTCTGAAGAACAAAACCGTTTACAGCGAAATAAATTTAAACTTTAACAATTCATTGGAATTGCTCTCACGTATCTAATATATGGAAACAAATATCTGAGGCAGGGCATCACAAAACTCAGTGTTTATATTTTGCATGTGCATAACACGTCTTCGGATAGCTACGTGACTATCTAATATTGTGGGATGAATTTCAAGTATTCTTAGATACACAGACTGTATCCGTTCACTAAACCATTTATGAAAACGATTTTCAGTGCACTAGTCGATACTATTTTAGTTTACGTTTTGACATTTTATTCTTTTGTTAGTTTTTGATTGGAGCACGAAATTGTTTCATGTAATATTACAAAGAGCTAATAGATATTATCAGAAGGTGGAAGAACGACCTAGTAAAGGTTGTAAGAAGTCGCTGGATGCAGGCTGCTTCCGGAAGGTCGATGTGGAGGTCCATAGGGAGGTCAAATTTTAGCAGAAGACTTTCTATAGCTGAAAAGTGAAAGAGACATGATATTGCGTATACCAATATTCCTTTTAATAATCTAGGTACTATTATGGTATGATTGTTTCCATTTAAATTGAAACTTGGTGCTTCATTGTTCATTCATTGGCTGCAATGCATCTAACAAGTACACTGACATCTAAACGGGTATCTATCAGTGAGATATATGTATTTAACTCTCGCCTCAACACCAATCAAATCTGTATATAATACACAGACTTGCACATGTCACTACGAAGGGATACTACTCGCTACTTGAGTTGTAAACACTAATTCACCATCATCATCATCAGTTTGATGCAGTCCCCCCTATCCTATAGAATATTATTTTATTCAATATTCATCATTTATTTATATAATGATTTCTAAAGTAGGATATATCCTGTGTCTTAGAAAACCAGTGACTTCACACACAATATTTCGTAGGATTTTATAAAGCTTTTACAATATAACATAATTTTATGTTAAAAGAATAAGATACTTGATGTTTGCATAGCATTAACAAAGGAAAATTTAAAACAATTTATTATAATTATATGAAAGGTTGAACTTAAACAAGCAAAGTATAATTAAAATTAAAATATGCGTAGGTATGATAGTGCTAGTCTTTGTTTGTGTGTATATGTGTGTGTGTGTGTGTGTGTGTGTGTGTGTGTGTGTGTGTGTGTGGACACAGAGTCCGGTCTGCTGCTTGCATCTAGTCACTTCCCACCCTCTTGTGACACATTGATTGTTATTAAGTATTTACAAATTAAAAAATCCACTACATATAATATGCCTCATTGCAGGGCACGGGCCTTCTCTATTACAAAGAGTGAATAGGCCATATTTACTTATAATATCCTCCATATTAACTCCACATTTGTTACAATACAATAATCTATGGTTTATGAAGTTACAACGGCAACGGAAAATGGAGAATTATGATGTTTAATTATATGAATTAGTGTTTATGTGTCAGTATCTTATGTGCGATCGGCGGAAATGGGAAGTGTTCGCCGCAGGCTGTGAATGTAAATAATAGGGATAGTAATTCTCGTCACAAAGAAAATGATGTAGGGAAACTATGATGCTACTAAATATGCACTTATTACTACTGTACTGTTCGCCAGAAGAGCAAAGTCAAGATAGGCAGAGGTGCAGGACACACACATTTCACCTCGCATGTTCCGTCTCACGATGTGATAGGAAACGAGCCTATCTCCATATCGGACACAAATTCAATATCACTTTGCCCGAGTCTGGATACGAACCCGAGACCTCAGGTTTGTAATCATACCGGAGAACAACTACGCCACCAAGATAGTCATGTACCGAATAATCTATAATATGTGAATTTGTAAATGTTGATGTTATGTTTAGAATCGTCGGTGGTGATCAATCATAATACTTTCTTGTACATAAACAAGAACAATCTATCTATAAGTTGTATTGCTAGTTAGGAGCTGTTCTAAATTTCATAGGCTATATTCTACCATTCTAGTGTATCGCATGTTGGTACACTTCGTACCTAAGAAATACTTAATAATGTAAAGATCGTTAATGTATACAGTAATTAAATGTAGGTACACAAATAAAATAACTTCTAAAAGTTGGAAAACTTGAGCTCAAACTTCAAACCCGACATATTTCATATGATATGTTGTATGCCTGAACCACAGGCGAGAACACTGAAGTCCCAATTTAATTTAAGCAAAATGCTTCTATAAAACGCATATAATCGAAGTGAAGCGCAAATAACAATCAAAATAGATACAAAAAAAAGAGATTTGTTTTAGTTTTATTTCATCACTGCATTCATCGCCATGAAAATATGTGCGATATATTTAAAAATTGTTGTATTTTCTTTAAGCAGCAATTTAAGACATAAATCTACATAATAGTAGCATTAAGCAGCCCTAAATCTTTTAAGTTTCACCGTAACTGTGAGTTTTCTTACGCCTTCTTATCTTTACGAGCTTTTCAGGGAAAATAGAAACACTATGCAGTGGTAATTAATTTTCTTTCTAGTTTAAAGATAGTGCTAAGTTTAATCCATTGTTTCCTCTATGAACATTTATGAAATTTTTACATAGAATATGAGGGAGAAGATATACCTAACAGACACTAACTTAGGCCTGATATCACATTAAGACCCATCAGGTTTTATATTGTGGGTATCAGAATATATGAAAGACTTTTTGGTCTGCAACACCAACTGCAAAATGATACTAGCAGTATATTTGAAAATAAACCGTGTATTTTAAAAAAAGATAAACCTTTAATTTTATAGCAAGTTATGAATAGCTGGCCAGACGGAAAAAAAAACATTTGAATTTGGACTTCGAAATACGTTATTCTTCTATTGTTCGCAACATCCCTTCATGCAACAAAGTAACCAAATAGCACTGTTTCCGAGTATTATCGCGATAAAATTTAATTCCATGTTCCCTTCTGAATTATCTATTCTGAGTTCAGTCACATAGCCAGGCTTCGTGAGCTGTCACGTCACTTTCGTCTTTTGTTTTGTCAGTTTATTTTCTGAGTAGTCAGTAAATACGTCAGTCGGATGGACAAAGTAACGGACGGCTGAAGAGTTCGCTCGCACAGCTTTCTTTCGGAATAATATAAAATATTTTAGTTTTTCCTATGTGGATGTTGGCGAAGCATGACTTGCGCCGCATTTTTCGTATTATTATTGAGGTATTGCCAATCACTTCTCATTTATAAAATGAGAAGCTAAAATAGTATATGACATTAGTTACGCCACGGAAAAGGTCTAATTTACAGAGAATAAAAAAAGTATTTTTCAACATATTGAGAAATATATATACCGTCACCAGTGTATTTTGACGAAGTTTTCTTTAGATGTATGTATTGAACTATGGTTTGTATACTGGTGTCATTTGCTGCCATTAGTAATAAGGAAGTATTTTTAAATAATTACATAGATTAAGTTAGGGTAGAGTAGAGGGCGGATCCCTACCTTCGGCGTCTGGTGCACTCGTACCTGTCTGATAGGTATGTAGTGTATCCGGGCGCCGACGGGTGGCACCGCAGGGAAGTGACGTGCCGTGTTCTACAGGGCTCAGGTTCTTAGGCCGCTCCTGTGGAACATCGGCTATGACTGGGTGCTACGTGGTACCAACCTTCGGGGGGTCGCTGTCGTCTGCTACGCGGACAACACACTGGTGACAGCGATGGCCAGGACATTCCAGAGGTCCGCCCTGCTCGCCTCGTTCCGTACTGGACTGGTGGTGGCCAGGATTCGGCGACTGGGCCTCACGGTGGCTCTCAACAAGACCAAGGCCGTGTGTTTCCACGGTCCTCGGTGTGGGCCTCCACCTGCGGCCCACATCACGGTGGAAAGCGTGCGGATTCCCGTCGGCTCGAGGATGAAATACCTCGGTCTCGTCCTCGACAGTCGATGGGATTTCCGCGCGCATTTTGAGGAGTTGCCGCCGAAGCTGGTGAGGGCGGCGGGCGCACTGGAGCGCCTGTTGCCCAACACTGATGGTCCTGGCATCCCTTGCCGAAACCTTTATGCTGGAGTCATGCGGTCCATGGCCCTCTACGGGTGTCCCGTTTGGGCCGGGTCCCTGGGCGATCGTTGCGTCCGCCTGCTGCATTGTCCGCAGCGCATGATGGCGCAGCGAATAATCAGGGGCTACCGCACGGTCTCGCACGAGGCGGCCTGCGTATTGGCGGAAACTCTGCCTTGGGTGCTGGACGCTAAGACCCTCTCGTCGGCTTTCTTCCGGCGAGAGAAGGCGTCCGGGCGTGGGCAGAGGTTGGTCCCCCGAGAGGTCGAGGCCATGTTGGCCTCCCTCCGCAGGTCTACTGTGGAGGAGTGGCGTTCCAGGCTGGAGAACCCTAGTGCTGGTACGAGGACTGTCGCGGCAGTGCGACCTGTCCTCGAGCAGTGGCTGGACAGGCGCCACGGTGCGCCGACATACCGGCTGTACAGGTACGCACCGAAGCAGCCATGCCCGGTGAGCACCTGCGTCGCATAGCCGGAGCGGAAGAGTCTGCCGTGTGCCAGCCATTGTGGCAACTGCCGTGAGGACACGGCCCAGCACACGCTGGAGGAGTGCCCAGCCTGGGATGAGGAGCGCAGCGCTCTCGTAGCGGTCATAGGAAGCGACCTTTCGCTGCCGGCCGTGGTCGCCGCCATGGTCGGCAGCCGGAGTTCGTGGCGAGCCATGCTCTCCTTCTGCAAACGCGTCATGTTGCAGAAGGAGAGCGCCGAGCGGGATCGGGAGCAGACCGATCCCGCTCGTCGCCACAGGAGACGTAGGAGGCGCCGGGACAACAACTAACCCGGCGCCGCAGAGGCCACATGGGGCCGCCGTCCCTACCTTGGCGGCCCCCGAGACGTGACGCTACAAGCGTCTCGTGCCGCGTCGCTTAGCGGCGGTGCACATAAGAGGCGCGTCCGTTCATCGGTATTCCGGGGCCGTCTCTCAAGTGCACCGATGGTGGCCGACGCGGGGTTTTTAGTCGGTATTTCGGCGCGTATTGTGGTAGGGACCCGAGCCAGCGGCCGCCCGTCCACATCCACGGGCGGCACAACATCTCGCTGGGCTCGGAAGGCGCCGGTGAGTCCGACACACCCTCGCCCCTTCGGGGGTGGGATGGTCCGTAAAGGGATTCTCCCCGCGAGAAAAAAAAATGAGTAGAGGGCAGATAAGGTGAGACAACATAGAACAGTCAGAACACATCAACAGAACAAAAAGTTAGTAATTAGTAGTGTAGGAATAAATAGCAATAGCAATCACAAATGGCAAGTGAAGTCGATAATAGCATTTCACAAGTTACATAAATAAGCTACATTTTGCGATTTATGATTGTGATTCACAAAGCCGAGCAGCTAATATTTTTATACGATCTTGTGACTTGTGTAATCTATTATGGAGTAAGTTTTTTTGCGAACCCGATTAAAAAAGAATCTAAACAGTCAATGATGTGTACTTATGTAAAATTTTGGATGTGAAAAAATGTTTTAATTTTGGGTCACTTTTTTTGTTTACAAATTCTGTGGGGGGCAATTAGCAATAGCAGAAATATAGAGCATGCTAAGGCTTCAGAAATAACAAGGTGGTGATGTTAACTTGAAATAGAATCCATTCCCATTACTAGTAAGCAGCATAATAAGTTTCTGATGTGGACTGAACTAAAAAAACTATCTGCAACCCTGGCAAAGCCAGGTCGAACCGTTAGTGATATATTATAATGAAACGTAAATAGATGAACATGATTTTCCGGTTAGATAAAAATATAGAACAGACTGCTTTTCCTCTGAGAGTCTCAATTATATTATAAACATGCATGGTCATTATTTAATAAAGACAATTCATATAATTACTTTTTCTCACGTTCGACAAAGCAACATGGAAAGCCTGTTTGGGTTAACGGTGAAGTAAAATAGATAAATAAACAATATGATAGCCACTGTTTTTATTTTTTCGAAGGGTAACACTTTATGATGCCCTACTAGTTTTTCAAGGATTGGAAAGTTGTTTGAGTCATTATTTTCCAAGTAACGAACACATAATGATGGAGGATTTATTCCTTTATGGAAAAAAACCCACGCTATAATATCAATTAAATTAATCAAAATCAAAATACTTTATTGAACCTTTTAATTATTTTTTTTAATATTCAGTTCCTTTTTATTCTCTAGTCACCCGGTTCACATAGGCTTTTTCGCCAAGGGCTCAAAAAATATAGCGTAACTCTTTTCAAAACAAGTTTACAAACAGTTACAGTTAACAGTAGTTATATAGGATTCGCAGTTTAATTTATTTCAAAAGTATTTCTTGAAACTTTAGATATCCGAAGTGGTACCTGAACTTTTATTGCTAAATTCACCTAAATATGTTTTTAGCCAACCACATACCACCACCGTATGAAAAACTAAGGTGTTTTTATAGCTGGATCAATACAAGCATAGGGTCGGATGTTGCAAAATTATTTGTACCTGCAAAATATTTATAAAACTATCGAAAGGCGGTAAGACCTGTCATGTCATGGACGCCAAGTTATTAAATACTGGACTTTATACGAAGCGTAGTTTATGAACACATTATGAATTAGGAATTTAAAGCGTTATTAAGCTAGAAATTGTCGGTACAAGTGGTTCACATGCATTGGACATGCCGCATGAGGCTTACATTAGAGCTTATTAGAAGATGTGGAATCGTTTCCTATGGTGTAAGTCATAAACTTATACACATATGCTTTGAGAACAGTTTGGCTTACTTTTATTCGTCAAGGAAGCTAAATTGTGTTAGTACCTTTTGTTGACGGGTGAGCAAGAAGCTAGTTATCAAAGAAAAAGCGTTGCATCGAAGAAAATCTGTGCCCTCTTAAATTCAAGAATTTTATTCGAAAATTCGCAATCGTTTACTAAGGGGTTACTCTGAGATACGAGATGAATTTCGAATATTGGAATCTCGTACATAAAACTGTACGAATGTGCCTAGGTACCCCACAAAATGTTGGAACCCTCTATCGAACGTCGTTATCATAGACTAAGTTCGGGGCGAATAATAAGTGTCATAGGGAATAGTGCTGATTTCAGAAGTGGAAAGTTATAATTTACTTCGGACATCGAACGTTCGAATATTCGAACTTCGTTTCTGATCGTAGAGTAACAGTCCTGGATGCTTATTGCCTCTTTCTGTTCTGTTTCTTTTTCTTTCGTTTGCCCTTTTGAGTAGCCGGTCAAACACCCTTTAGAAAGGGCTGTATATATTCATGAGCGGCGACAAACACTTACCACCAATTGAGCCGTTTACGCGTTTACTGAAAAGAGGTCATACTTTACCAATTTCAACAAATTTATGATCTACATAAATGTTTATTGACATGATAGTTACAACAGTATCACTTAAAGTGGTGTCAAAGAGCTGTAAAATTCTTCAGAAGAAGAAAGTGATGAGTCCAAAAATCGAGGCATCTCAGCAGGCCGGCATAATTGTTTCGAATGTCTTGGGACTGTCGTCTGATGCCATTCGATACGTCTGCCTGGACGGCATTTGCGCTTACCATCAGCCGCAGTGTTGTCATTGTGCTGGGCCAGTGTAAAAAAATCCGCTTCATCCTTCAACTTGCACAATACAATATTTAAGTTAATAACCGTTAGTTTACAAGGATGCAGTACGGCACCCGGTGGCCCACTGACCAGCCATCTGGTATAACATACACACTGCAATTACAATATCTACTTTGTTACATACTACAAAGTATGCGAGTATCGATGAATGCTGGTTAGTGGTTAGTAACGGAAATCGGAACGAATTTACATTTGCACATATGCAATACCGCTTGTGAGTGGTAAATGTTTCCTATAAAATTTCAGCAAGCAATTTTTCAGATCATGTGATTGAATGCAACAGCCATGGTTCGCAGCCACTCACAAAACTGAAGGATAACAGGAGCGACCTTTGAACATTAATGGAAGAAATAAAATATAACAAAAGAAGTAATCACTGACAAGGATATACATATCATATGGAGACTGACCCGCCCTCACACCCACCACTGCAACTCCTGTAAGCCAGGATCAACAGTGGCACGCAATGTAATGACACTAAGCATTGAAGCTCGGCGGGTTTCCGGGAATGTCTAGCTTGTCTTTAACCCGCAACGAAATCAATCAGAAAGTTAAATTAATAGGAGGAGTTGGAAATAAACACAGAATATAATTATTTGACAGCAGCAGTTGGTTAAACGCCGGCTGTGAAACGAGAGGTTGTGAGTTCGATCCCCTTACTGAGAAAAATATTTGTCTGTACCACATATATTTATGCTGGGCGTGGGTATTTCTGAGACCGAAATGTCACTCGTATTTCCTAATACCCACAACACAACACTTGATCTTAGTGTAGAGTCAGGACTATATATGTGACCGTTGGGTGTATTTATTTATTTATAATAATCATAATGTTTGAGAGAAAAAAATGTGCCCCGGCAAGCGGCTCAACTATAAACACAACGGACGATCTGACTAAGGTCGCAGGAAGTCGCTGGATGCAGGCCGCTTCCAACAGGTCATTGTGGAGATCATTGGGGGAGGCCTATGTTCAGCAGTGGACTTCCTGTGGCTGATATGATGATGATGATGATGAAGCGGCTCAACTCTAGTCAAGGCATCAGTGGCTCAAGTGATATCTCTGTACACCCATTTGGGGATACAGATGTAAACATAGAAAAAAAATATACTCAACTAAATTACAGTAGTAACTAAACAACATAAGCTAAACGTTGAAACGCTTAGTCTGAGACTTATGAAGTCTAAAACGTGAAGTTTATAATCCCTTTGCATAGCAAAGCAACTGAATATTCAGTGACGTCGTTTTGTACATGTTATTTCTGTTATCAAGCTTAATACTCTTCATTGGAAAGGAGCGAGATGCAACGGATTAGCGAAAGCCGACGTCAATTTTGCTTATACCCCGTCGCGAGGATTATATGCTTCAATACGGGCTTGCTATTGATACTTTGTCTGCATTGGAGAATATTATCATACTAGCTGTTCAGCCCGGTATCGCCGGGTCCAGATCATACTTATTAAGTCCACTTTAGAAACATAGGAACTTTTTAGCGCAATAATTAATTAACACATTTAAACTCAACGTTACTGCTGCTCTTTAAACTGCCCACCTCATTCCTTTCAGTTTGTAAAAGTATCGAGCATATTTGAATTCCTTGCACATCCCCGGGAACACTACATTTTGTCGGGATAAAAAGAGCCTATGTGTTAAACCAGGATGTCAGCTAGCTCCATGCCAAATTTGAACAGCATTGGTTCAGTATTTTGAGCGGGAAGAGGTAACAAACACACAAACTTTCGCATTTATAATATTAGTGGGATTTAAACTTACATTTTGGACTGGAAGGTATTATTTAAATTCAACGATATTTGTTAACTCGTTTTAGATTTACCTTTGATGTTACTTCACCAAATAATATGATGTTTGCATAATGGTGACTAGAAAATTGTAAAGTAATTCGGAAGTTAAAAAATATAAAAAATCTAACCAAAGTCGCAACAAAATACGTAAAATATGGTTTATTGCCCGTAAGTTCTGATTTTCTTGGGCCAATTACAATCAGGCCTGAATAATAATTGAAAGGCAACCTCACAAAAAAAACTTGGAATCGATGACCGAACTCTCGTCTCATTTTACACATTCAGGTAATAGAGAAAGCAACAGTCTGTATTTTAAAAGATGGAGAATAGACTTTGCTAAATTTAGAATTCAAATAGACAAATGAAAAATCAAATTATACAATTATTACTTCATACATACAAACATTAACTCACGCCTTTTTCCCAGAAGGGTCAGGCAGAGGTGCTGCCAGGACACCCACATTTCGCCTGGTATCTTCGTCCCATGATGTAACATGCGAGCCCATCGCCATATCGTCCACAGATTGCTGACTCCGGGCTATAGTTTATACAAGAATCAAATATCCCATTGCCCGATCCGCGATTCGAACCCGAGACTTCAGCTTTCTAACCGTGCTGTATTACAACTATGCTATCAAAGCAGTTAACAGTTTATAAGATAGATAACTTTATCAAAAACATAGTGGTAAACTAAATGAAAAAGTATTTAATTGAGAGAAAACAATTTTTAATGTTATAATTAGCGTATTTAACTTAAGTGCTTTTTAATCTCGATGTTTTCTCCCTTTTAATCGTAATGGTTATGAACAAAGGCTAGTACAAAGCCGGTCAAATCCCTTTTTAATCGCGTGCTACCAAGATCCATCCGGTTAATGAAGAGAACGCTATAAACATATCCATTTAATTAAATTCTCCATTCATTAAAAAAGTTTAGAAGAAAAAGCATTAGTACATTTTATGTTTCTTTTTTGTCGATAATGAAAAATGTCTATCAGAGAAATATATACATACATAATTGAGTCCATAATTCTTATATAGAAATGTTTTTTTTTTGCACTTTTAATATGCTGGACATAATGGAGCCACGCTGATATGACTCAGCATAAATGGGCAGACTCGTCTGGGGTGGTATCACTATCTCACAGGAGATCGACATGAAGACATAGCGCTGCTGTCGCGTTTCATTCACTGAGTGAAATTGCCGGATACCCGATACCTTTCACTCATAACATTCTGTTTCCCTTCCGGTCGCCTCCCAAATTTATGGGCAACAATGATCACTTACCATCAGGTGACCTGGTTGATAATTGGATTAATTTGCCGGAGCAATTTAAAGAAATATTATTGCTCTTATCTCTTTCTTAAACTACATATTTTCAGTGACTTAATTTTCGTGTAAGAAGTCTTGTTGTTTTCCCTCTTCCTCGATCATAAACGAATATAATATTAATATGCTAGTGTTATTCGGAAATTAATTACTATATCCAAGAAAAACTAATAACCTATTTTATTACAACCGTAATACAATCATATCAATCTAAATACATACAAAAAATTATGACATCTCTCCGTACAATTATTATGACAAATCAATTCACTGAGATGCAAACATATTTCCCCAATTAAAAACTCATCATAGTGATGAAGGGTTATCCACGACTATTTGAATCAGAAAGCAATTGCATAAACCGTTAAAATAACAGCCGTCTGGGTGATTCATAAAAAACGTAAAACGATTTAATGTGTGCACGGCTTTAATGCGATCTCGTGGAATCTCATATCGGCCGCGTGTTGTGTTCAAAGCCTATGAATCGAGAATGAAGATTATACCGTGACTCACATTACTTGATGCGTTGATCTTTATATTATTGATATACGATAAAAAAAATGTGCTCATAACAGTAGTGTAAATAAGAACATTAAGTGAGAACAAGTCGCATTTGTGTAAGTAAACCTAGAGGCTACGGCATTGGTGCAGTTATAATACATAATATTATCATTGTGCAAATAGGTCAAAAAAATATGTTGGGGAAATTCCTCGTACAGGTGTTAAATACTGACAATAATTTCAGGCAAATAATTATTGATTCAGAGTCAAATATCCTTTTACTTATACAGGGTATATCAAGACTGCTACCGAAAACGAAGCCGGGTGGTAGTTTAAGCGACTTCAGACACAATGCAACAGAAAAAGTTGCAAAAAAAAGCGACAATTTTTTTTTTGTTATTTTTTTCCTATGGCCATATTTGGGTGGTAAATACATTTTTTTCCTAAAATAATAGTATATACCCTTTTATTTATAAATACTCTAAGGTATAAAAGAGTTTAAATTATTATTTTAGCAAAAACTATGGATTTACCACCCAAAAATGACGATATTTAAAAAATCATAAAAAAAATTGTCGCGTTTCTAGGCGAAATTTTTAATTGCATTGTGTTTGTAGCCACTAAAATTACCACCCGGCTTCGTTTTCGGTAGCAGTCTTAAGATACCCGGTATATTTTAGGTGTGTAGAACGGGCGTAGTTTCCTTTTTTTATGTAGCTTGCAAACTTTAGACCATAGAAGCATAATGTTTATTATCCTAATATCTAGATAGATTAAGTTATTTTTTTAGACATCATAAATTATGCAAATTGAAATCCGTTTCAATCGAAAGTTTTTCCGGAAAGTTTTACAAATTCCCAAATAGGAATGGAAGCTAAAGTTGATTGTCAAAGTTGTCAGCAGGTGCAGTCTATAGCTACGTCGTCGTCCTTTTATCATGCTAATTGCAATCCTTTTCACAGCACACCTGCACAATTCGAAAATCAGTTTTTTATTTGCAAAAAGTATTTATTTGCTAGCGGAATTACCAACCGGAGGTGACAAATTCTAGCCTAGATACACACTTCTTTATTTTCTTAGTTATGTGTGTATTCATAATTTAACTCTCATTTAAAACGTATAACAAAACATCGACAGGAAAGCAGCACAACTGCAACATAAAAATATTATATATTTATGCGAAATGCATCAACCCACACTAGATCATAGTTGTCTAAAGCCAACACTCCGAAAGGAAAAAGCCGAAAGGATTCGAGTATGGGATCTTTCTTTAATAATTGTTTTATTAAAATATTGTTTACCTGTTTGCGTAAACATTGTCGGTATACATTATACTGAATATTCTAAAAGTATTGCAATAAAAATATATATGTTTAATGTTACAGAATTTTTTATAAGCTAATAATAGTTCAGACTAATAATCATAACGATCAATAAACATTAATTAATGCCATATCAGTCAATGAACAATAATTTCTTGCAAAAGCATCAAGACGTTTAAATTTTCTCACAAGCTCGTGTTTTCGAATGTGCGCACCGCATCGCTGCGCCCGCGCGTCCGCCACTTCTATCAGTCAGTTCTCTAGGTCATTTCTATACGTTCGCGCGTCTTCTCATTATCTTATTATCTCAAAAATATATTGAACAACGAAAACGAACTCGTTGTTTTTGAAAATCGAATGTTTTTGGTTTTTGGATTTGCGAATATAGTGGCATAGTATATAAAGCAAAAAAATAATGTTACACGACTAAAACGAACTCGGAGAGATTCAATATCGACAGCTTTTTGTTCTTTTTTTTTTTGTGTGTTTGAATTACGAATACTGACTGTGGTGTATTTTATAGATTTTAAAGTGCATTTAATTCACTAACTATTGTTTTCGGAGTGAAAATATTGTGTTTTGATGAGTGAAGTGTTTTGAATAATTACAGAAAGCAATGCAACCGTATGACAGTGCTGCATAAGGTAATAATACATTATTAATCGTAGTTAAACTTGCATGCTACCCACATTTGCAATGTTAAAAACACGATTATCATATTTCTTACTACTATAGCTTAAAAAGGTCACGTGTAAAAAATATTATTAAATATGAAACGAATCTTTCACAATATATTATGAATATTTTGGAAAAAGGTTGACCAGACATGCTATCCTACGGCTACATCCAAAGTTTACACTTGTAGTTATTAAAAAAAAACTTAAATCGAACTAACCAAGTACGACATAAAAAATTGTATTGAAGACTCTGGTTACGATTCTAAAATGACAAATAAAATATTACATTTTTTTCGGTGCAAGTTTTTTTCCTGGCAATATGTAACCAAGAGGGTGGACGACAGAACAATAATACGTATATACATTATGTATTATAAAAACACACGGCATTAACCGCACGAAAGTGTGACATAAGCAGAGGGATATCGAGGATATGCATCAACTATATTCATATTATGTTAGCTTCCCTATAATACTTTACTATTGCGCGCGATATGTATATAGGCTTTCTATAGAAAATATATTTTAGTAGCATCTCCATAGAAAAAATATCTATGAAACATTTCTACAGCGAAACTAAAAAAATGTAAATACACATTTATCACCATAATGTTATCATCACAATTAAAACCTCAATTCTTTAAGTAAATGCTCAATGTGACTCCTGCTTCTTGGTTATACTTAATTACAATTCACACGTAATAGGACATTATTATTATACAGTATTATTCACACACTGCGCAATGACAGCCAAGCTAGAAGTACCTTAATAAAAGAAATATGTTCCACATCGAACAAATCCAAATATCACGTGATCGAATCGATTCCAATGCTATTTTATATGATTACAGTAACGGTTCCCCGATATAAACGACAAAACCGTTTTTAATCGCGCTTTCTAAAAGTAAACCAAGCTGCCGATATACTGAAAAAAAAAACAATAAATAAAACAAAATACTGGCAGGCTTCAGAAAAAATAAATGGTATATCTTTAATTGGTCTACTGGCTATTTTCAACATCAAGACCATTCAGCCAGGAATAAATCGTTCAAGCGATTAATAACTTGGTCTTATTTCGCTTTAAAATTTTAAAATTACGTTTTAGTAGCGGTTTAGCACGGATTTCTTGTTATAACACAGTTAACAAATGGCTTGATCACGTTTCCAATTCCACGGCTAGTTTTAACTGGCCTGGTAATAAGTTCATTTTAAAACGGTATGAACATAATCTATCAGAAACTATTTTTTATTATAGTACGAATATACTGACGGCCGCACTCAGGGAGTTTATTGTCAATTAAATTGTTCCTTAGTAAAGATTTTGTTCGCAAAATCTACAGTAAGCCTCTAATTTAAAATTATAGAAAAGAAAGATCATACTCAGGAAACTTGCATGCATTTATGCCAAAGAATTTCTACGTGTAAAGTTTCTCAACTGATACCAGGTAAACGCAGTAGGCAAAAGCCCTATTATTATTATTTTTTTATTGCATTGAATGGCGAGACGATCATGCCGTTCGCCGGTAAGCGATGCGACCGCTCATGAACAGTAGCAAAACCAAACAACACCTTGAATTACAAAGCAATACTTGGCATTCCACTGCGCTCGCCATCCTGAGACACAAGATGTTAAGTCTCAATATGTCCAGTACTTACTCTGGCTACAATGTCCTTCAATCCGAAACACAACAGTGCATTTAAACTGCTGTTTGACGGGAGAAAATATAAAATGTAATATAATGAAAATATAAAATGTAAAATAAAATGTAATATGCTGGGCACCTGTCAGGTCATAAAATCATTCTGCAATATCAATACACAACTAAACTTAATTATGCTGCTTACACCCATTAAAATATTCCTTTTAGCAATGGTTACATACAAATAATATATTGAAACTTCAAATGTGTTAAAATATTATTCACTAACCTTTTACATAAGTGAAATGAAGAAAGTCTATATCTAGATTACTATTTTCAGTGAATAATATTTACGCCTAAATGGTCAAATGAGTGCAAAGTTAATTTAACTAAACGAAGTAAATTGTAAAAATTTCTACAACTAATTCTATTGTACAATTTGAATAATCCAGGTCAGCTTCATATTTCTTAGTATAGCAGCTGAAGTATTCCTTATATTCAAAAAAAAAATTTTTTTAATATTATTTTATTAATAACAACAACTGAGACTGGAATTGCTTTTTTCGACTTTTCATACTTACTGTATACATAATATGACTTGTAAGGAAAATTCAGTGTAGTTCAATATTTTTCGACTAGGTGTTAAGTTAAAAATACACAGATATTTAAAATGATCAAACGGTTTCTTCTAACTGATATCGACGACCTTGAAATACCTATTACCTTTAGATTAGAAGTTGAAATATTGAGGCTCGCCTGCTTACAGCCTACCAAAATTTATTTGTTTTTACAATGAATTGCCATTCTCTGTGAACTTCTCGCTATTACCTAAAAAATGTAATATTTAATAAATAAATAAATGTAGTTTGTCTACGAAATTAGCCATTGTCGCACCTAAGGAGATCAGGTTATCTAAAATTATTATACGTCTTCTTCAGATGCTTATTAACTAGTTTCTGCTTCCGGCGTCACTCACACCCACTCCACAAACTCCCACGCTGTATTGCACCGGAACGGCAATTTTTTTTCTAGAATAAAAAGAAGCCTATGTCATTTTCAAGTGCTGTCTTTATGCAAAACATAATTTACAACCTGCAGCGTCTTTTGCTGTGTGAAATAAAAAAAATATATTTAATTTAGAGGTGGTAGAAGTCTCGTATTATGTGAGCGTTCGCCTGGGTAAGAACTGTCACGTCAATGGCTAAAAAAACAGTGTAATTGCACTGGTGTGTTCCGTTTTGAAGGACATTGTAGCAAAAGTAAATATTGGGCATATTGGGACTTAAAATCTTATGTCTCAGGATGGCAAGCGGTCGTCTCGCTTACCATCAGGATAATGACTTGCTAGTTTCGACATTCAATGCAATATAAAAACATCTTCATGAATCTTATTATTAGTACCGATTCAGGTCTATCTGGCGATTGTCGTTTCATGTTTCATACAATCTGCTCATCCACAAAATTCAAACCCATCCAATATATCGACATCTGTCATAAGATATTCCATCCCATGTCTTCCAGTAGTCGTGACCAGTCCAAAAACGTGGGTTACCCATCAAATGTCAACAACCGTTGGGTATGGGCCACGATTTGAAATTCAAATTGAGAAGCCATCCATTTCTATGATTAAAACACGGTAGCGAATCTTGTTTCTTGCCGCCATATTGTGCGATGTGGGACGCGGAGGTTAATCGGAAATATATTTTTAAATATAAAGATAGTATACCATAAATCATTATTAATTTGAGTTGACGCATCAATGAATTAGTTTACAGTGGAATATTTTCTATTTTTATAACATTTTTTCATGCTTACTAATTGATTTTATATCTATAGCGCTAATTGAGTAGTTAGTTAAATGACCGGTATCTTGCTTAGCTGGTAGAAGAATACGCTATAGTGATCTCGAGTCTCAAAGGCTTCTGAATTAATATGTATTACAGTACTGAGTACAGCTGGTGCTAACTTTAAAGGCAAAGAAAATGATCGTGAATAAGGCATTATCTCAGATTTATAATATTGTGTTCTAGAAAGAAAAATTAAATCTCCTAAATAAGTATTTACTTAAAACATTCACGTGGCTACACTCCGATTGCTTATATTTTACATCTTCTGTACACGGGAATGAGAAATAATAAACATATTTGGCTTCAAGCTTGTTTTGCGACACATATTCTTCGATTAAGTTACAAAATGATTTTAAATTCTGAGAATCCAATTTCATATACAGTATTCTATTTTTATTAATATTATATTATTACGTGTTAATTTAAATAGGTCATTTCGGTTTTATTTGCTAATCGACTCGTAAAATAACGTATGCTGTTTCAAGGTTAGGTTACATCTTTAATATGTTAATATAAATGTATGTTTATCTAGAATTAAAAGCTGGTGGTAGTATTCGTATCTGCCCGATTTAAAATAATCATAAACGATATTGGAAAAATGAAAATGAAACACGTAGGTATGTGTATCTCGTTTCTGTTTTAATAAGGAAGCCTCCATGTCGCAGTTGGTAAGACGCCGGCTGTGAAATGAGAGGCCGCGGATTCGATCCCCGTCTCTAGAAAATGTTCGACGATGTGCGACCCACAAGTAGTATTGTTTTAAGTTTGGATGTTCGTGAAACCTAAAAGTCTCTTGCGCTTTCTGATACCCACTGAGATAGGTATTTGTATCCGTTATGGCGATAGGCTCACCCCGTACACATTGTTGGCTTAACCACACAGGGCGAAAATTGGTTGTTCTGATGGCATCTCATCCCGCCATCTAGGAAAAAGTCCTGAGTTTACGAATAAAAATATTTATGAGGCTCTCTCCTAGTAAATTGGTTCTATAATATTGTACAAGGTACAGCGTGCTAATTCCTTACTAAATTGTGCATCAGAAGTAACATCGACGCGCAATAAATACATACAAGATAATCTCAAGTCGAAAGGTCATTATACTAGTTAAATGCTTCGGCGGTGTTTACACCGAGATTCTTGTGGTGAATACCGCGTACCGGTAGAGTACTCTAATGCTCTTTTTATCTCTCATCTGTCATTCATAAATTTACATAAGTAGCTTCTTCTGGCGGAATAGATCAGGAAATGCCATTTATACGAACAGTATTTATAACGTGAATGGATGACATCTTCAGCGCAATAATATTTTAGTTTATAAAGTTATGACATGCTTCACTAACACGTCTGTCATGCTTAGGAATCATTGGGAATCTAAAAACTAGGCGATTTTTTGTCATTTAGTTGCATCCTGTTGCGGAATAAGATGTTTTTTTTTATCCACGATAAATACGTACATGTTATGACCGGCCAGTTATATTTTCTATTTAAAAATTTGAATTTAGAAGCTTGGAGTATTCTGAAGGTCCATGTTTCAGGGAAAATATAGGAAAGAATATTCAATTTAAAATATTTGGAATTAAATAAATATAGTTTAATTTCAGTAAAATTTCAAAAAAATAATTTTAGCACCGCCGCCAACTTCAATAATTTACCCCTTATTTCCTCCGCTCGTAAACAGGGTAATAAATAGCACAAGTAATAACAAGACGGTTCATAAACTAACGCTGTTTGCAGCGCTATTAGCAATGATTTGTTCAGCGATCCTGGTTCAACTCTAGCGGGTTGCTGGGCCAAACACGCGAATCAATATACTGGCTTGCTGGCTCATTTTGTTACACGGATGCGCTTGCGCACCGATGTAGCGGATATCGACTTTCCATGCGCGGCCAAGTTACAAGGGGTGGGCGGAAATTATAAGTTCATTTGATTTATTGGGTAATTGTAGAATGTTTGTATCCGCGCTGAAAACAACCGTACGTTGTGATGTGACCCGTCACGACTTTCGTAAGTGTATCGCGTTTTGGGTTCACTTGTCTTACTACCACTAAGGGAGAACCTTCTTCTCTTCTCAATCCATTATGTATTTACTATTTCAAAACAAAGCGACGAACAAAATATAAAGGCTACACGCATCGCTCTTGTCAAAGTTAATGACAGCAGAAAACATCGCGAGCAACCCTACAGACCTAAGATTTATTAAGTGGATTTTTCTGGACGGCATTTGCATTTACCGCTAGGTGCAACGCTGTTACTATGCCTTGCCAGATTAATTAAAAAAAAATCAGAACTGTGATATCTACTAATTAAATTGGGTCAGTGTGGCGGATAAAATATTTACTCTCAAAAAGTACGGTGTTAGCAGGCAACCGGTCTTAAAATTATAAGCCATATCATTCTTCATTCTTCAATATTGCTTATGTTATACAATAGCTGAGGCCGTAATATTATAATGTAAAGTTTGTGAGTCCCGACGACCTGGTAAAGGTCGCGGGACGTCGCTGGATGCAGGCTGCCTCCAACAGGTCTTTGTGGAAATCATTGGGGGAGGCCTATGTTCAGCAGTGGACTTCCTTTGGCTGATGGATGGATGGATGGAAAGTTTGTGAGGCCTGAATACCAACCCGCACTAGGCCAGCGTGGTGGACTATATGGCCTAATCACTCTCAATGGTGCTCTCGATTGTAAAGGAGACCCGTGCCCTGGAGTGGGACGTATATGGGCTGATACAGTATAGCTGAGGATGATAGTCCAGACTAATATTGTAATATAAAATTTGTAACGCTTTCCCGCCTTAACTACTAAACCGATCAACATAAAACTTTGTACACATATTTTTGGAGGTATTAGAAGTAACATAGAATATTTATTAGATATTTTTACGATAACAAATTGTTATTTAGTCGGAAGTGAACATTTTGGCCGCCATTTTGAAAATTGTATATGCACGCGGGCGGGGCCGGGCCGGACCGATAGTGATAAATAAATAAGTAGCCATTATAGAACATTGGTCATGACGTAAATAATCTTTTAGCCATTAATTTCTAATAATAAAGTCATTTTCCACACCTAAAAGACTCGTTTAACTATTATTAATGTATTTAAATTAGTATTGCATATTTGATTAATATTTTTTCCACAAAATTTATATCATGCGAAGAGTATTTTAATTCAATACACATTTATTTTAATTATGATATCAAAACGTAAATAAAATATAATATTATGTGAATCAGTCGATATTATGTATAACTATAATATTATGAATAGTTTGTAAGCGTGTGAGGGTAGGAGTCCAGAGCTGTTTGAATTCTTGTGTTATAAGTACTAAAAAGAAGATCCCTAGCTCTCTAGTTTTATATTCGTTAAAAAACACCAGTCTTCAGGTGATTTGAAAGTCTTTAGCCAATAAACTGGAGTAGGGCGCGCTTTATTTTCTTTGCTTTCAGTTAAAATTCCTAAACATGACTTCCTTAAACGTGTGAATGTCTCGCCTTTTCAAGCTTACATTATAGAAAAATGTTTTTTTTTACAAATACAATAAATAACACGCAACAGTCACATTTGACCCCACACTAAGATCAATGCAATGGATAATTCTTTTACTGTCAAAGCAGTTCAATTGTGGAACGCGCTTCCTGTTGTGGTGAGACAGGCGCAAACGCTATCGTCATTTAAAAACTGATTAAAGAGCACTACCTTTCCCTTTAAAGCAGACTTCGCTATTATTTCCTTTCATTAAATCATTTAGTAATTGTAGTATATTATAATTTATGTATGAATTTGTATTATTTATTTTTATGTATGTATGTTTATATGTATATATACGGATATGTATATGTGTATTAATAGTTATGTTTAATTAGTATTATTTAGCTTTAAGTAATTCTTTATTTATTACACTGCCCTCTCTCCCTCTCCTTCATTTAAATCCATCCCATGGTTGTCTGTAAGATATTGCTGTTGAGCGATAAGACCGCCATTTGTACTCTTTGTTATTGTTATTTCTGTTTAGCTATGTTGTTGTTAAGTTTGTGTACAATAAAGATTTAAATAAATAAATAAGATCAAGGCTTGTGTCGTGGGTATCAGGAACTACAAGAGACTTTTCGGTCTCATAAACTATATATACTATATTTGTGGGCCGCTCAAACATTTCTCTCGGTGCGGGGATCGAACCAGCGGTCTTTCGTCTCACAGGCGGCGTCTAACCAACTGCGGCGTGGAGGCTGTCAAATACAAAAACACTTCAAAATTAGTATATTTGTGTCTTAATAATCTTATAAAAGCATATATTTCCTAGTTAAAAACTTGTCATATTCCTTGTAAGTGAAATTGTATAGTATCCAATTTAGAAAACATATACGATATATTAATGAACAGTCATATGACATTATCAGGAAACCGCTTGCGCCCATCACGCGAGCTTGTGTCGTGAGGCATGTCTCATAAAACTGTCAATAGTTATAACATAAGGAAGGAAACATTGTTCGACATTGTGCGGTTAAGTGTGAGTGGTTCATTTGCTAGTTGCTATGAACTTGGTTAGGTGGAAATGTCTTTGTCTTTGTCTAAATAATAATCTTTTTGTGTTTAGTTCCTGAAAAATAAAAATTTAAACAATGCGAAATTATTCAGAAACTCTCGTCAAGAACATTTTTTTTTTTCACCAACTTATCGTACATATTTTTTATAGCGATTGCATATTATAATAGAAGAACATCTTATCAATAAATTGCCATTTTTATATTTCAACAAAATTAGTTTTCATGTTTTCTACAAATATTTTAAAAACCACTATAAAACACGCAGTCCGACCTGCATCAAATCAGACCGCCGCAAGGCCTTCTAGAGGGAGGACGTATCGCTCGTCGCTCCGGCCTGGCTGCAGTCGATTTTTGCCGTGCGTAGTAAAAATAGCCACGCGCGGACTGCGATTGCCACATCTTAGTACTTTGGTAGTAAAATATTTAATTGTTTTTTATTACCCACAATGATTTTGTAGTGAGTATAAATTATGTTTCAGATGATATAATGGGATGTAATTCCGAGGCTAAATTATGTTATGTATTGTAATATAAAATTAAATATATTTCGTAATTGTAAGGGGTTGTAACTCTATTCATGTGTTCGAACACGAAATGATTAATAAAACGTCCGTAGTGTCTACTGATTTGAATGCAACTTAACAATGTAATAATAACGAAAATATGATTAGTATCTAAATTTGTATTGTTCATTGCTTGCACAGTAATATTTGTCAACTTATAATGCAAATAAAATAGTTTTATGATATTATATTACCAATATATAAATCATAAGTTACATTTCAATTGAATATTAGAATTTTGAAGCGCACGGATCAAAGTTGATTGAGCTCACTGTATAGCGAGCCGACGCGACGCGGCAGCTCTACGCACACAGCTTTGGTCGCTTATGTGTCCGTGAAATTAACGAAGAAATACCTATAGTTGACTTTGCGTGCAAGGTGTTAACCACAATAACTATTACAAACTATATCTTTATTATCTTCAGATAGGACTAATTCAATTCGGCAATCAAAAAGATAAATAGTGTTTCGTGTTTGTAAAAAGGTTACCAACATGATATTCAATTTTCATTTAATGTAATGACTATAAAACAACCATTTTCTAATGCAAATGTATCCGTATTATTGGCAAAAAGCAATAGTGGTGAAAGAGCATTGGTCATAAAGAGAGCGATGGCAAAAATACTCATCGACATTTATTGAGGAAAATGCGCGACTGCTTACGTCGGAAAAATGTACGTACATATTTGTAAAATAAAAGCTTCCCTATTAGGAAAATATTATGCCTCAATAAGTTCAATACAGAATGTTAATGTCAAACAAATATCCTATCAATGGTTTTGGAAAAAAAAAATATTTTACTTATTTCAGGTTTGCTCAAAAGGACACGATAGGAGTCCTCCACCTACAGTCCTCGAAAATTCGGAACCCTTAACTATTTTTTGTAGACCACATGGACAAAAACTAAAATAGTCAAGGTCATCTAATTATGTAAATTTCTGGAGGACATAAAAATGTATTACAGAAATAATAATAAAATATAGTAAAAACAATTTTATGAATCCACTTTCGCATAATTTGTCTTATAAAGCCGCTAATAGTATTACCTCAATTCTAATCAATATTCTAAGCACCAGGAATTACTAGAACATTCATAAAAAGAACCTCACGGTATTTTTTTTATTGGAATATGCGTAATGTAAGTGTTAATTAATTGAATGCCTTGCTTACAGTATGAAGGACGAACAGTTTAACTGGAAAAATAGCATTATATATCATACTTTATCATGAAGAGACACTATGTCTTATTAAAGACTTATTAGTTTTGAGTTTCCAATATCAAATTATTCAGCGATAGTTTATAGTTTCCAAAATGTTAATAATCATCAACAAGAAAAACTACAAAAGCTCCATTACTTAATTGACACGTTGTTCTGTCAAAAAACGTATTATTGTGCTATATGGAATAGTTCGTGTTAATTATACAGGAAAAGTTTTTATAAGTTATAACTTAAAAATTATTCGAACTTTAGTTCGAATCTCCCGCCGGACTAATCTTATTTCATAGATTCCAAATGTGACTAGTTTCGAAGACCATAAATTATCTTCGACATTGACTTGGTATTTGAGTGGCTAGAATTGCGAATTTCATGACATAATTGCGCTTAATGGAGACAACATCGATTTCTGGAGGTGGTCAAATTTAGTATGACTGCCTTGGTGACGTAATCGTACTACTTTATTACAATTATTATTACAAAGCTGCGGTCTCGGATTCGAATCCTAAGTCGGGCGAAGTGATGGTGGATTTTTCAATTCATTATCAGCACAAAGTCAGGAATTTTTAACCGATATGGTGATAGGCTGGCCCCCTATCACATCGTAGGACGGAACATACAAGGCGAAGTGTGAGTGTTCTGGTGACACCTCTGCCTACTCCTTCAGGAAAAACACGTGAGTTTAGTATGTATCTCAATTTTGGTGATAATACTTCACAGTAACTGCGAAACTTAACCGAAGATGTTACTAAGATTCAACGTCGTCTCAAACTTACTAGCATCGCTGTTCAAAAAGCCGCACGTATTCAAATAATGTTTACAATAGGAAACGAGGGTTTAATGTGTCTTGAATGGAGTTTAACCTTTCAACAAGAAGTAACATTAAACGGTGGACGTTGTACCGTCATCTGTACTGTGTCACAAGCTTGATACCGGGAGTGTTGTGGCTAGGCTTCGAAGGAAATATTGATAACTAACATTAAAAGATATGTTTTTTATTTACATGTCATCAATACTGGACAAAGCTATAATAGTATCATTAATAGCCTGTTTGGTTTCGGTGCAATCTGGCTTAATTCGATATTATATGATCATATACAAGATATGAAATTTTCTGCTGCGGTTCTCCCGGTCAGTGAGATTTTCAGGAGATCTAAGAGGTATTGTATTATACTTTATCATCCTAGTTGCCTCCACCCTGCTGAGCATGGCACTCTTCAACTATCTAAAGCTCTATTGAAACGGCTTAGGCCATCATTCACTACGCTGGTCTAGTGCAGGATAGCTTGTCTTAGAGTTGGTGATATTTGGATCCGCCTGGTTAACTATTACCGTACACAACGTTGAAAATCCCATCATAGTAACTCACGTAGTGTATCTCGTTTCGTTTTCAATCTTATTAATATTTCCAGTGTCAAGTATGCCGGAAAGATTATGTCAAATAATATGACCGATCCGGCGCTGTTAGATACCCAGTTCCAATGCAATTACCAAAACCACCGTATGAATGCATTTAATTGCGGTAGATAAAATTCACTCTAGATTACATAAATCGTAATCTACATCTCCAATACCAACCTTACAAAAACTTTCATTCCATTCCATTGTTGCCTGTAAGCTTAGCCTGTAAGAAATTACCTAGTGTGATAAAGCCGCCACTTGTACTATAATTTTTATTGTATAAAATATTGATAGTATAGATATAGTACAGAGAAAGAAAGGATTAACTAAATAAATAAATGATGGCGCAAAGAAAGTCTAAAGACATCAAAACACATACTGAATGAAGAGTTAATAATTTCCATAATTTGAAGTGAAACTCGATGGTGGTCCACACGGAACATTGGTTAATGCGTGTGCACGCAGACACCCTACATGGCCACTGGACCTTGGCAATAAAAGCATGCTTTTTGCCAGCCATTATCGATTTCAGATAAGTTTTTATTATTATATTGGTAATTGGCTGTGCAAATATTGTTGCTAAAGTAAACGAGTTTAAATATGCAGTTGGTTTTACCATAATATAATGTGGATGTGGCATATGAATAGTACGCTAACCAATTTTATATCTGTATCAGCCCATATACGTCCAACTGCAGGGCACGGGGCCTCCTCTACAATCGAGAGTACGATTGAGAGTGGTTAGGCTGTACAGGCCAGTTTAGTTTCGGCCAGGCTAGTTTGATATAATTTACTGTTACTCATTTTACAAGGATTATTACGAAGAAAAATGTATATCTTTAGCCTATAAAGCCGATTTAATTGAGAACATTATCTTTGATTAGCTCAGCTCAGATTTGATTTCTATAAAGCTGAATCAATTAATTTCTTATGTGGCTGAATGGGTATTAAAAAGCATCGCGTCAGTTAATTACCAGATTACGTTAATAAGGATGTCTGGCGATAATTCCTTCCTGAATAACTCGCTTTTCTACTATTCACACATTTTTGATTTTATGGACTCAGCTTCATGATCTTCATTGAGACCGTTACTTATTGAGAAATTGTAACAAGCCTGATTTGTACAGTCTTACAATATTACTGTGAATGGTATAATACCTGTCACAGACAGGAGCGAATCGCGCGCGTACGCTTGTCCATAAGGGGTGAAATTCACGTGAATGATTTGAATTCACTCGATGCTTTGTCTACTAGCACTCAATACCAACGCGCGAAATCTTCACGCCATGTGTGAATGATGCCTAAGCCTAGCTAATGTTATATAGGTGTACCAGAATCTCAAGGCATTTTGGGAAATTTGAATTTACGCATCGCAACACTGGGGTAATTGGATGGACATATTTTGATACTTTGAATAATTGTAATGTATTATTATTTCAAATTAACATGTTTTTTTCAGTATAATTTTGTAAATAAAGTACATAATGTTTTAAATATAAATATATGGTTATTTAAAAATGTAAATAATTTCAAAATTGTACTTTTAGATTAATAGCCAATTAGAAAAGGTTCTAAGTTCTAAATTATAAAATACGTTTTGATTAGTTTGATTTAATTCTATCTTCTTATTAGTTCTCACTTAATCAAACAACTTTCAATTTCTAAATTGTAAGTAGTTTGATTATGAGTCGGTTTTATTTAAATAATTATTAGATTTCAAAAATATTATACGAAAAATGCAAGATTGTAAAATAAGATAACGTATAATTTTATTTTTAGTCTTTTTTATTTGATTAACACTTTAGTCAGGGCTTATTTTTAAAGATCCTGGCAGTACCTCATCAGACGTAGATGTAGATGATAATTATTTATAATAAAGATCTCTTCTGGGATTACAACTACTCACTAGAAGTGCAAAATATATTATCGTTTGATGGATCCTTAACTAAAATGTCTGGAAACTCCTGTAAATAGGTATTTAATGCATTACTGTTTAGTTTCAAAAATGATATCAAAGTATATACGATGTACATATCTAACACTAACTAAAAAAAATGAAGTATCAAAACTATTTTTACAGCCACCGTGGCGCAGGCGGTTAGACGCTGCCTGTGAAACGAGAGGCCGCGGGTTCGATCCCCGCACCGAGAGAAATGTTTGTGCGGGCCACAAATATTTCTTCCGGGTCTGGGTGTTTGTGAGACCGAAAAGTCTCTCGTAGTTCCTGATACCCACGACACAAGACTCGATCTTAATGTGGGGTCAGGACTATGTATGTGACTGTTGGGTGTTATTTATTTATTTATTATTCACTCCGACTTATTTGTTAAAACAACGTCGATTTTAAAATCGACGATTTTGTTTAAAATTGACCAAATTATACACGGAACTGGCGATAAACCTCGTAAACAATGTGTCGCACTTATGATCGTAGACCTAATTTGTATATTTTCGCTAAGGAAGTATAGAAATCTTAAATTATTCACATCGAGTGACATACTATAACTCAAGTTTTGAAACAGCTGTTGACCGATGGTATTGCCACATAAAAATCTTAATGTTTGTTTTTAATTTTATGCCATGAGATTCTAGTAGACCTATATCAGTAGAGACATAAGTCGTAATCAATTTGTCATTGGGTTCAAATGTAAATAATGCATAAACAGAAATATCTAAAACACAGTATTCAATTGTAAATAAAATATGTAAATTTAAGTACATACACACGTTTCCTCAAGTCAAACAATGGTGGATGAATGGGTATGAACTAATATAAAAATTAATACACACATAAATTCACGCTTTTTTCCCAGAAGTTTTTCCCACGTTTTGCCTTGTATTTTCCTTCCTACTATATGATACGGGGCAAGTCTATCGCCATATAAAAAATAATATCGGTATCAAATTTTCGGTCTTTAAAAGTGTACAATTAAAATCGTGAGAATGAAAAGAAAACGTGACATTGAGTAAAATGAAAGTCTGATAAATTATATTTCGTGAGAAGTTTAAAGCCTAAACAGTTGTTTTCATTTTAAGGGCAATCAAACAATGAATGTTACGCAAACTTGAATAACTTCTGTAAGTTTCCCGCGAATACTAATTGCGTTATGCTCATTAGTAAAAACAATATTTGGTTATGTTAATTATGTATAGTTTGAGGTTAGGTTTGTTCTATTATGACTACATACTTTAAGAGGTTTTTTAGATTCTAAATACGCGTAATATTTAATAAGCGATGTTAGCAATGTGGCGTAAAAATAATGGACGTTGTTGGGAAATTAAATTTCGTGGCAATACATTCTTGCTAAACACAATGCCTTCGATAAACTGAATATCGTTTAAATAGCATGATTGAACTAAAAATTATATTTTCTTAAGATAATTAATTTGTTCGAAAATTAGTTATAATATACACATCAGAAAATATTCTCATTTGACTACTCAAAATATCGTCTAAAAATACACGAAGACTGTACATATTATTGTATGATTTGCTTCCGTGGGTTGAAAATACCAAAATTTTAAACTATATTTAAACCATTTGCGAGTATTTTTGCCATCGTCTATTTCGCTGATCCAATTGTTTTGGCAAATTTAATACTTTTCAATCAAGCGAATACTTAATTAATAACATCCAATAAATATTCATTTACTGTCTTCCGGATTATAAGAGCGTAAATTTACTACAACCCATAAATTTCGGGATTATTCCATTGTTTTAATTTTATTCCAATTCAGTGGTTTAATTTGCAATTAAAGTCCATTCACATTACTTTATTATTTTGTGAACAGTAAGAGTCAAAATACTTCCAGAGTCAATGAACGTATCTATAATATCAATAAAGTATGTTTTGTGTGTTCAACTACCAGCATTTGTACACCATTAATCTGAATACAGTGAACTTAAAAAAAATACCTTGTACCATTCTGTCAACCTGAGAGAGTTTACGTCTGTGTAATTTTTCCTATTAGTTATACATTATCTGCATAAGATAATATGTACGTACTATTTCGTTGACATTGAATTATTTTAACAGCGGCAATGATTGATTTAGTCAACATAACATTTCATTGGTCGTAGGTCTCTCATACGTGGAAGGCCACCTGTGTGGGTTTAAATGCATTGTTGTGTCGAGACATTGAAGGACATTGTAGCCAGAATAACTACTGGACATATTGAGACTTTACATCACATGTCTCAGGATGGCGAGCGCAGTGGAATGCCAAGCATTGCTTTGTAATTCAATGTGTTGTTTGGTTTTGCTACTATTCATGAGTGGTCGTCTGGCTTACCATCAGGCGACCGGCATGCTCGTCTTGCCATTCTTGCAAAAAATATAAGTAAGTAGTGCCAAATATTGGCAATACCAACATCATGGTCCGATACAAGAAATAGCAAAACTAGGCTTGTTGACCCTTCAGTTCTGACGCCTTGGGCGGACGTCCAAACGCGCCCTACGCTTATACCGCAATCGAACATCCACTATATTGAAAATAGTATATAATTGAACGTAATACGAACAAATACAAGTTATTACAACAAGTCAAGAAGTAAAAAGTTAAATAAAGACAAGAAGTACAAGAAGAAAAATGAACCTGCTGCTAGAAAATTTTCCTCAACAAAGTTCACATTGCTGGAAATCACATAGTCTCTCTCACGTAACTGATTCCAGATTTGCAAATCAATGAATCATCCAAGAACTAAGTTGCAATATCGCACTTTAATCAAATTAATAGTTACCAATAATTGTTACTAAGTCCACAGTACCGTAGAGTTAACTTGTTTTATAACGAGATTTTGAAGTTAAAATATTATATTTGTTGCCCGTTTTAAGTGCAAAAACTATGAAATAGGATTATTTTAACTAAGAAATTAGAACATTACATTTGCTGTCCTACATGACATTCATTGTAAGTAACTACTGGACATATTAAGACTTAACTAATTATATTACTTTATCCCCGGAATATAAGTTAATATCTCCTGCCAAACAGCACTGTAAATACAATGTTGGTTTTCGAATGAAGGACATTATAGCCAGAGCAATTACAAGATATAATCAGATGTAATATCTTATGTTTCAAGATGGCGAGCCCAGTGTAACGACAGCCATTGCTTTGTAATTCATAGTGTTTTTTTGGTTTTGCTGCTGTCCATGAGTGGTCGTATCGCTTAACATTAGGCGAACGGTATGCCGTACAATTTTTTCACGCCTTTCTTGCAATAAATAAAAACACACAACGCTCATCAACCCGAGAAATAAAATTGAAAGTTTCATAATGTTTATTAAACTTAAGCTACTTCGTATAAACAAAATCACACCAATATTTCCAACCTTTGTTTGACTGCAGATATCTGCCTATATAAGCAAAGCGGTAATATCTAAATCTATCAATAGCGCTTGTATTTACCCAAAATCAACTAAGTCCTTGATTGCTGGAATACAATTAATACTTATTGCAATTTAAGAGTTACATTCCTAGCACGCTATTTGATTCAATCACTTTACCGCACGCTTTTTCATGACCTGGAATGCAGGCGGCTACAGAAAACGTGCCAAAACTAGCACAGCATCCATTACTTAGACGAAACGTGTGCTCGCATCCACCCAAAGCATTTCGTGGATCTCTCGCAGTTTCAAACCGCATACGTATTTTTACCCGTTTGCGGATCCACCAACATTAAATGGTTTTAGCGATACTTATTACATTTTAAATTCTCCACGGAATTTCTTTGAAATGTTTACGGTTTTGTAAGGTTGCGCGATTGAGAGCCGAAATGTTTTTTTATCGCTGTGTATGGCGAGACGATCATGCCATTCGCCGCTGGATAGTGATATGACTGCTCATAAACAGTAACAAAACCAAACAATACCATAACTTGCGAAGCAAGACTTGGCGTTCCACTGCGCCCGCCATCCTGAGACATAGGATGTTAAGTCTCAATATGTCCAGTAGTTCTGTGAAAAAACAGGTATAAAAATAGTCTCCCCGCTAAGATGTGAGTCTTAGGTCGTGAGCATCAGAAAATTCAAGAGAGTTTTACATCTCACGAACATTAACATGATGACAGTCGGCATCTATGTAACTGCGCCATAAAGGGAGTTTGTCTTCCGAGAATATAACAGTCAATTAACAACATTCTGTAATAGTTGAAAGAGTGTTAAAGAGACAAGAAATCTAAAGGTTTATGTAACCAAACCAGAATTCCTAAAAAGGACTACCGCATGAAGCGGAAAATGGTACACATACACGATAGAAAGTTGCAAGAATTGAATGGAAGAAATTAGTCAAGCTTGACACTCTATACATTAAAGGTATGAATTGCATCTTCCATCCATCCATCCATCCATCAGCTAAAGGAAGTCCACTGCTGAACATAGGCCTCCCCCAATGATTTCCACAGAGACCTGTTGGAGGCAGCCTGCATCCAGCGACGACCCGCGACCTTTACCAGGTCGTCTGACTACCTTGTGGGTGGACGTCCCACGCTGCGCTTTCCTAATCTTGGTTATTACAAAATACTTACGATTCGAATTCTTTACAGAAATCGAACACGTGACTCGTATAAATACTACCAGTTTCTCGCCTATACATAGAGGCTGTAGTAGAAAAAAAACAAATGAAAGATAATTCGAAATTAGTTATAAGGCGGAGAAGTAGTATACACATACTTACTATATCTATAAAGATAGATATTTAGAACAGCAGACGAAACATAACATTATAACATTACAATTTATATGATCTAAAGTCGCAATACGCATAACTGCAAGCAAAGCTGGCTTTTATCCAGACAATTACCAGGACCGTTTCCCAATATGTACAGTGTAGCACCATCATATTAGCAGAATGCATTTGTCGAACTCTAATTTCCCTTCATACTAAACATCCCATTTGTAATTTATAGCTCATTGTTATGCAAAGATTTATGCCTTTTATTGTATTAACAGCCTGCATTATGAGTTTGTTTACTGATACCGAAATACTAAGGGAATTTACCCTTTATCACAACCATCTAAGGACTAAACTAGCTTGTACGTATTCGGTAATATTATTCGAATGTGGAGACCATTGTGCGATTTCTTTGTTTGGGAATGTTTACTAAATTATACTTAGACTTATGGTATGTGCTATTAATTGTAATATTAAAAAGTCGTTAATATTTGGCATTTTTTCACTCGATTAAATAATGTAACCGAATCTTTAGACCACTAAACGTAATATAATTGGTTTTAAGTTTAATAGTTTAGACTGTTAAATGTGATTGATAACTCTATAAATATAGTTTAATTCTTAGTGTCTTTTATTTTAGCAGATATCAAAATGATTAAGTCACATATTAAACCTTCGATGCCTTGAAAAACATCGGTCACATTTCAATATCATTTTCACAAAATGGAGTTACATTACAGGAGTTTCCTAAGGTTTGATACACGATGGAAGCAATCATGAACCAAATTTATATATGAAAAGCACAGACTTGCTATAAAATGTTGTATAACAAGTTCTAAAATACAGATAACAAACTACATTTCAGTATTTTTTGCACAGATCTGGTAAGCAATTATCTAAAAAATAATAACAGAAGTTAATTCGAACCCCACTTAACTTTTACTCATAAATTAGCCCTCGATAATGATAGTGCGTCCACTTTCTAACTAGTTGGTATTGCAGCTATCTACCATACTGATTACCAGCCATTGCACTTTCCTTGAACTTTACAAAAGTTGTGTGGGAACAAAAACTGACTGCTATTATTTATAAATCAAACCGAGAATTCGTTTATTCAGCCTTGTCCATTTGTTAATAAAGTTTCTGTTAATTATTCTTGTATTTGGTTTACTACCTCCATCATCACATCCATATTTTCCTTTTTGCAATATTCTCTGTTCATCTTAAACGTGGGTATTTGGTAACTTTTTTTTTTGTTTGATAAACGTCATCATCCCTTTATCAGCCCGTATACGTCCCACAGCAATGGATAGAATTTTTTCAGCAATTGTAGGTGGCCGTTTAATAATATACAATTTGATATTGCGGACTTTTAGCACATAATTTGACTGTTAATAACATCATTAAATTTTTATTAACGACTCAAACTAATCACCAACAACAATTAAAAATGCTGCAATAAAATTATTAATGAACACAAATTACAATACTTAATTCACAAAACAAATTGTTCGCTAAATATGTAACAGTAATCGTAAAAATAATAAAGATTTCGATCGTAAAATTGCATAAGCAAAAACTGCAACACTACCGTTACAGCGAAGATAATCGATCTAAGATTCGCTGTAGACACGAAACTCATAAAAAATGTAAACAAGTAAAAAGTTGCATGGTTTTTAGTAGGCTTCTGATTAAGACGTACCAACAAAACGGTGTACAAACTATTTTATAATGAGTAATAATTCAAATCCTAACCAGTTCAGGTATACATATTTTTAATTTTGTTTTTGTTAACTTGCTTTTAAGGACCATCTTAATACAAGGATGGAAGGGTAAGAGAGTGTTACCTCGTATATTTTAAACGAGGTTATGTTTTTACCCCTTATGTACTACTATGAAATTATATCATAGAGAAAATAAACACTATATGATTTGTTTTTATTGGTCATGTAGACAATTAAAGAGCTCTTATGACAAGTCAATACACATAGCACATAATCTCTACATATAACATATTTTCTATAATATTACGGTGTTACTCCAACGCATCTTACAATTACGTTTTTTTCTGTCAAAATGAAGTGATTTTTTCATTCCAATATTTTGGAACCCAGCAGAAGATGTAAATAAATAAATAGGTAAACAGTCACATACATAGTCCTGACCCCACAGTAAGATCGAGTCTTGTGTCAGGTTTCAGAAACTACGAGAGATTTTTCGGTTCCATTAACAACTAGACTCGAAACAAATACCTGTGGTTCACACAAATATGAACCCGCGACCTTTCGTTTCACATCCGGCGGCTAACCAACTGCACCACGGACGCTGTCAAAATCAAATAATGCTCATATATTCAACCTATGGTTGTCTGGCAACAGTAAATTGAACTTTCATGTTTTGTATTGTCTCTAAAGCTATTAATCTTTTTTCACTGTGTTTAATAAACAATTAAGAGCGTATACACCTTGTGCGCAAAGTCAACTATAGGTATTTCTTCGTTAATTTCACGCACACATAAGCGACCAAAGCTGTGTGTGTAGAGCTGCCGCGTCGGCTCGCTATACAATCGGCTCAAACAACTTTGATCCGTGCGCTTCAAATATTCAATTGAAATGTAACTGTAATATAATATCATAAAAATATTTTATTTGCATTATAAGTAGACAAATATTACTGTGCAAGCAAAGAATAATACAAATTTTGGATACTAATCATATTTTCGTTATTATTACATTGTTAAGTTGCATTCAAATCAGTGTTCAATCAGTATACACTATGGACGTTTTACTAATCATTTCGTGTTCGAACACATAAATAGTGTTAGGGGCCTTACAACCCCTTACAATTACGAAATATATTTAATTTTATATTACAATACATAACATAATTTAGCCTCGGAATTACATCCCATTATATTACCTGAAACATAATTTATACTCACTACAAAATCATTGTAGGCAATAAAAATAATTAAATATTTTACTACCAAAGTACTACTTAGGTCAGGGGTGCTCCTATCTAGTGGTCATGGCTTGTCCTAGAATAGGTGCTACGAGTACGCGACCTCGGCCCCCCGAGCTACTGCAGTCACTACAAACATTCCCTTCCATGACTGCAGTATCCACTCCTACAGGCCATACTCTCCTTTCCCATTATATCCTCTACTCACAAACCCTATTTCCTTTCCCCCGCTGATGATGGGCAGCAGCGTCGTCAGCGCGAGTCCCCTCCTGCGCTCGCCAACCCGCCTGCCAAGCGTGGCGAGTATTGGCAAATACCCCTCAATGGCGACACAAAAATTGACCAGGCCCCCAGTCCCCGGCAGCCCCACTATTCCTGGCGATGGTAGCAGCCATGGTTACGGTGGGGCAGGGGGTGCTAAGAATCCCCGGGTTGGCCCCGGCTACCACCCCCGACGACGACTGGCCCTGGTAACACACAACATACGCACTTTGAGGACAGACGAGAAGATTGTCGAACTGGAAGAAGAATTGAGCGGGTTACACTGGGATATTCTGGGGTTATCGGAAGTCCGAAGAATCGGGGAGGATACGATAACCCTGAAGTCTGGTAACCTGCTCTTCTACCGGGGGGACGACCAACAGTCCCGAGGAGGTGTCGGATTTCTCGTCCACAGGTCTCTCATCAACAACATCGTATCCATCGAAAGTGTGTCGAGCAGGGTAGTATACCTTATACTCAGAATATCCAAAAGATATTCGTTGAAGGTCATACAGGTATACGCGCCGACCTCGACACACCCAGATGAAGAAGTAGAGGAGATGTATGAGGACATTAGTCAGGCCATACATACTTCCAAAACCTACTTCAATGTTGTTATGGGGGACTTCAACGCAAAGTTGGGCAAGAGAAGCGATGCAGAGTTGAAAGTGGGGCAATTTGGACATGGGCAACGGAACCTCAGGGGTCAGAGGCTGGCCGACTTTCTGGAAAAAGAGGGACTCTTCGCGATGAACTCTTTTTTCCAGAAGCCGCCTCACAGGAAATGGACCTGGTTGAGTCCTGACGGTTCTACGAGAAATGAGATAGATTTCATCTTGACGACGAATAGAAGGATGTTCAGTGATGTAACTGTGATCAACAGGGTGAAAACCGGTAGTGATCACCGAATGGTTAGGGGCACATTGAATATCAACGTCCAATTAGAAAGGCGCCGCTTGATGAAGTCTACGCTCCGACCTACTCGCGCCCATATCCAAAACCCCGAGAGCTTTCAACTCGAGTTGACAAATCGCTTTGATTGTCTAAAAGAAAACCTTGCAGTGGACGAGTTAAACAGCGGTTTGGTAGAAGCTGTCCATACGGTGGGATCTAAGTATTTTAGACCTCGCCGTAGAGATAGACCACAAAAACTCTCGATCCACACTCTTGACCTCATGGCCGAACGTCGATCTTTGACGCTGCAGTCTTCCGTTGACGCCGAAGCATATCGGCGGCTCAATAGACGGATCTGGAAGTCCTTGCGACACGATGTCCGTGCTCACAATACTGTGAGCATTGAGGAGACAATTGAGCGGAACGGAGGCTCCAAAGTGTTTGTAAGAGACTTGTCTATTGGGCAAAGCCAGTTGTCTAGGCTGAAGACGGAAGACGGCCGCGTGGTATCGACGAGGGCAGAGGTATTAAGTGAGATCGAGAGGTTCTACGGACAGCTTTACACCTCGGTTGCCCAACCTGCTGTTAGCTCGGCCGAAGACCCGAGAGCCGAGTTGATCCGACACCTTAGCGATGATATCCCGGACATCAGCCTGTGTAAGATTGAGATGGCCCTGAAGCAACTTAAAAACAACAAGGCGCCGGGTGAGGACGGAATCACTTCAGAGCTTCTGAAAGCGGGCGGAACGCCGGTACTGAAAGTCCTTCAGAGGCTCTTCAATTCCGTTCTCCTCGAGGGCTCAACGCCGGAGGCATGGAGCAGGAGCGTGGTGGTACTGTTCTTCAAAAAAGGTGATAACACTTTGCTGAAGAACTACAGGCCCATCTCGCTCCTGAGCCATGTCTATAAGTTGTTTTCAAGGGTCATCACAAATCGTCTCGAAGGCAGGTTTGATGACTTCCAGCCTCCCGAACAAGCCGGTTTCCGAAAAGGCTTTAGTACCATAGACCATATTCATACGCTACGGCAGGTTATACAAAAAACCGAGGAGTATAACTTGCCGCTTTGTTTAGCGTTTGTGGACTATGAGAAAGCCTTTGATTCGATCGAGACCTGGGCTGTGCTACAGTCTCTTCAGCGGTGCCACATAGACTATCGGTACATCGAAGTGTTGAGGTGTATATACAACAACGCCACCATGTCGGTCCGAGTACAGGATCAGAGCACGAAGGCTATTCCACTACAGAGAGGCGTGAGACAGGGAGATGTCATATCTCCGAAACTGTTCACTGCCGCGCTGGAAAATGCCTTCAAGCTTTTGCAGTGGAAAGGATTCGGCATCAACATCAACGGCGAGTATATTACTCACCTTCGATTTGCCGACGATATTGTAGTCTTGGCAGAATCGCTGGAAGACCTTAGCACTATGCTCGAAGACCTTAATCGAGTTTCCCAACAGGTGGGTCTTAAAATGAACATGGATAAAACGAAGATCATGTCGAATATCCATGTTGTGCCCACCCCCATTGGAGTTGGGGGCTCGACTCTCGAAGTTGTAGACGAATATGTCTATTTAGGACAAGTGGTCCGGTTAGGCAGGTCCAACTTCGAGAGAGAGGTCAATCGTCGAATCCAACTCGGTTGGGCAGCGTTCGGGAAACTTCGCGACGTCTTCTCGTCCAAAATACCTCAGTGCCTAAAATCGAAAGTCTTCGATAGTTGTGTGTTACCAGTGATGACATACGGCACCGAGACGTGGCCTCTCACTGTGGGCCTCATTAAAAGGCTCAAAGTCACTCAACGAGCCATGGAGCGGGCTATGCTCGGTGTTTCCCTACGAGATCGAATCAGAAATGAGGAGATCCGTAGGAGAACCAAGGTTACCGACATAGCCCATAGGATTGGCAAGTTGAAGTGGCAGTGGGCCGGGCACATAGCTCGTAGAACCGATGGCCGTTGGGGCCGAAAGGTTCTCGAGTGGAGGCCACGTACAGGCAAGCGAAGTGTTGGACGCCCGCCTACAAGGTGGACGGACGATCTGACTAAGGTCGCAGGAAGTCGCTGGATGCAGGCCGCTTCCAACAGGTCATTGTGGAGATCATCGGGGGAGGCCTATGTTCAGCAGTGGACTTCCTGTGGCTGATATGATGATGATGATGATGAAAGTACTAAGATGTGGTAATCGCATTCCGCGCGTGGCTATTTTTACTACGCGCGGCATAATCGACTGCAGCCAGGCCGGAGCGACGAGCGATACGTCCTCCCTCTAGAAGGCCTTGCGGCGGTCTGATTTGATCCACATCGGACAGCGTGTTTTATAGTGGTTTTTAAAATATTTGTAGAAAACATGAAAACTAATTTTGTTGAAATATAAAAATGGTAATTTATTGATAAGATGTTCTTCTATTGTAATATGCAATTGCTATAAAAAAATATGTACGATAAGTTGGTGAAAAAAAATATGTTCTTGACGAGAGTTTCTGAATAATTTCGCATTGTTTAAATTTTTATTTTTCTTAAACTAAACACAAAAAGATTATTTTTCTCAGCAAAATCCCTCCATAAGGGTCTTATTAGTCTGATAATATTTTTATTTTCATCTTATATTTAGTGGTTAAGGATATCTTAAGCTTCTAAATTGCCGTTTGAAGCCTAAATAACGAAACTTGTGTTCAGTAATCCGTATAGTACTCACAAATTATCCATCAATCTATAATGTTTTCCACCAAAATCCCTAGATGACAACCTTTTCTAAAATTAGTAATAATTATTGTTCCTTTAAATTGTTTATTGGTGGCTATTAACTCATTTGAAAAGTCCTGTTTTTAAGCCAAAAAGCGCGTGCAGGGTATAAACGCTCTTAAATAAATCTGGTGGTTGCAATATAGTAGAAATATACACTGGGTCACCTAAAATTTGTCACCTTCGTATGTTGTCGTAGATAAATGACCTCTAGTCTAGCCCAGGTTTGCAATTTGTTATGCTGTGAGGAATCTATGCTATGACACGAAATTTTAGTAAATGCGAAATAAGCATTTGTAATGGGTTAGTGTTCTATTAGCCAGAACTTTCTTAGTGCAGTCATTACTCCAAATGACTAGTGCAGGTTGACCGTGCAATTTGTCATATTCGGCGAAACCAATGCGGCTCGCACTGTGACCTAGAATTCATCGTTTAATTTACTAATAAGGGTTAACCCGATTTCTTCAGTGGAATCATTTGCAGATATTTTTGTAGTGTGTGGTATATAAAAGTGAATGGTCACTCACCACTAATTATTGCCATTTTTTGTTCTTATAATAAGGTTACAAAAACAAGATATTTTACGAATAAAGCATTATATTATATTGTAAAAAATATAATAATATTATGTAGAATATAATATAATTGATGTATATCTTGCATACATAAATCAATAACACACTATTAACATGACTTGTCAAAAAATAAACGAAAACAATATTTTAGCAATTTAGGTTTCAATTTATATGTCAAAGATATTATACAGGGTATATCAAGACTGCTACCGAAAACGAAGCCGGGTGGTAGTTTAAGCGACTTCAGACACAATGCAACAGAAAAAGTTGCAAAAATAAGCGACAATTTTTTTTTTGAATTTTTTTTCCTATTGCCATATTTTGGTGGTAAATATTTTTTTTCCTAAAATAATAGTGTATACCCTTTAATTTATAAATACTCTAAGATATATGTACTTGCACGTCCCGACCGCCGATTTTGACAGTTGACGTTTGTCAAATTCAATTTGTCAGCTTAATGTAAATAGAAATAGGGTATATTTTAAAAATTTGAAATTTGACATTGACAGTGGACGTGCAAGTACATAAGAGAGTTTAAATTATTATTTTAGCAAAAACTATGGATTTACCACCCAAAAATGACGATATTTAAAAAATCATAAAAAATAATTGTCGCGTTTCTATGCGAAAATTTTAGTTGCATTGTGTTTGTAGCCACTAAAACTACCACCCGGCTTCGTTTTCGGTAGCAGTCTTGAGATACCCGGTATGTCATGTCCATGATAAAAAGCTATTTGTCTAGCTGTGCTGAACTTCGATCCTGACTACAGCACCAAAATTGCAAATTTAATAAACACGTATTAATTTCACTGACTAGACATTTAAACTAATGACATCATTCTAATTTTTAAGATCCTCATTTCATAGCATGAAATTCTTGTTTAGTCAACATTAATAAAAGAGATAGCCAATCCAGAATTTGCAAACTGACAATACCTAAAATTGTATATTCTTGGTTATAAATTAAAAATAAATAAATAACACCCACCAGACAGCAACGACTCTTGCGCCGTGGATATTAGGGACTACAAGAGACTTATTGGTCTCACAAACACCCAGACCGGGGTGCGAGGATCCACCCGCGGCCTCTTGTTCCACAGCGGCATCTAACCGATTGAACCTGAGGCTGTAACACTTAGCTGCTAAATAACTGGATACCTTGCATCATTATTACGCTTCTTATAACCTTCCATAGACCTTTTAACAAGCAAATAAAAAGCACCATAAGAATCCATTAGTGATAGATGTATAAGTAAGTAGTAGAGGATCCTCCAGATCATAATAATCCAATAGATGTAAACAATACTAGAGTGAAGACAATAACCTTTTGTCCTGAAGACGTCCACCGAATATTAATTATGATTCTTGACCCCGTAATAAATAATAGAATCACGAAGAAGCATAAAACCCGAATATGTGACACAATAGATCGGTCAATGCGGAGTCAACGCATTTCATGCATACAAAGCTGCAGGTAAAACTCCATAAACCGGGATAAAACTGTTGTGTGCATTTTAAAACTTCTTTAAAATATGACGCTACTTTATGAAAAACATAACTCGACCGTAGAATTCTATGTTGGAGTAGGTTGCTGTATTTTACAGGAAAGCACTGCTTTTGTTTACGTACAATTATTTGGATACATTATTCTCCAGGGTGACATCAGCATTTTTGAAATTTATTGTGTTACTGAAAATGTTTATTATTATTTGTGACGCATTATAAGAACATTTATCAAATTATCCACCTGTGATTTATGCCAGCTGATGAAAATATATGTAATTTAAAATTTATGCGATGACTTCCCATTTGCTCTAAAACAACATTATAATGTAATATATCAAATCAATTACCAAAAATATATTAATGACATTAGAATGACATCGAAAAAATCAAATTACTACCATTCTGGAATGGCAGAAATTAATTTTTATCATCATTATTTTTCAGCACACAACTACCCTGCACGATTGTCATGACCAAAATGACAGTTTAACATAAACACCGAACGCAACGAGATGGGAAGTGGTATCAGCACCCAAACCAGCAGAAAACGGCAGGGCAGAAAGAAGGAGCCGCCACCGAACGCTGAATCTTCTAGAATACTGTTCCTGCTATACCTAATACATAGGACTTGGAATGTTCTAGTGGAACACATGGATTCTAAAAGTGCAAGGTTAGAGAGAATATTTTTGATTGATCAAATTATTATAATTTGTTTTTAATAGCAATGAATAGCGTCACGAGCTTGTCATCCGCCTGATGGTAATCGATACGACCCCTCCTGGACAGATGCTACTGTACTGTACTGCACCATGAATCAAAATTCAATGCTTGGTATTCCTCTGCGCTTGCCATCCTGAGTCTCAATATGTCCAGTAGTTACTCTGGATACAATACAATGAACATTAATTCTCTTGAATTCAGCAGTCAACTTCTACTGGCTGAGTGGTAAGAGATCTTTCTCATAAAGTTACCCCTTCGTATTAACCCATCCTAATATCATCTTCACCCACATTGATGTGACTACTCTTTCAATTAAGTTTCGGACATTATAATAAACGATCCGTATGTCTTTTACTAAGATATTCCAGGTAAATTTAGAGGCGCAGAGAGGTAATTTAGTTTAATGTACCAGTAACGATTACCAGCTAGGTACTAATGATACTCGATATAAATATATTGGTATTTGTAACTTGCGGCATACCTAATTACTGTAGGGACCCGCTCACCCTGAACTGCGACTTACAGAGGCAATCACCTACGTTTTTGCTCAGTATGGCTGCTATTTCGATAGCTGTCAAATGCTAAAAGTCTCCCAAGCTTAGGCCTTTAATGAAACTATTCGTACTTTAGTGCCTTTTCCATCTTCAGGCAAGTGTATCTCGAGAATTGATATTCGTTATTTTTAATTCATTATTTTGGAAAACGATCAATAATTGGATCACCTAGAAAAAGTGTGAACGGCGTCCCTTTAGTTATGGTTGTTCATAGTATATGATAGATGCTATGATGATAGATAGTAGATGCAGATGTAGATGCATATTAGACCACTCGTAATAGAAGGTAAAAGGTCGAGGAACGTATACTTGGAACTCTGACAAGCTCTTTTGTCGATCAAAACACTACAGCAAAACCATCGCTTTATAGCCTGTTTTCTATAAAACAGTACCACCCTGGCTAAGCAGGCATATTTCTATGTTACTTCAAGGTATCCATACTAGAGCTCTAACACCTTCTGATAAATTTCATTGAATAATTCCAGATGGCGCGGTTCCCACACGGTGCCGAGTTCCGAGGGCATCGTAAGGAGGTTCGATTCCATCAGCCTGGCTGAATCAGACCTTGGGTCTTGCTACTCTTCATGCAGCTGTAGCTATTGCCGGCTCAGGGAGTGTGCTCATGACTGTGTCAGGTTAGTGATGCTATTTTAGCTATACTTATATGCATTTGACACGAATTGCTTTGCTTGTCCTAACTACCATAGCATTTGACTATAATATATATGCGATAAATATGAAAGAAGAAGTAACGATTTATTTATTGCTGGTACCAATTAGCACAAAAGAAAAAGAAAACAATAGGTATACACAAAATATCTAAACACAACAAAATAGGAAAAAAAGACGTGTGGCACTCGGAGACCGCCGCGGTAAAGCTATTGCATAGCATTTTTTATCAACTTATGTAATTATAATTATTTATTTATTTTTTTATTTATGCAGTATTTTTTTTTCCTTTGTTTTTCTTTCATATTAATTTTACAGATATTCACTGTTGTACGTGCGAGCTTCGTAAAGTCGTACCATGATGTAAATACAAAGAGGAGGTGCCCCAACGCCGAAACTCTAAGCAGGCATGAGTTACCAAATTGCGGGGCGAAAAGGGGGATTACGCATGCGCAGTAACGCCGATACAACCAATGCCACCTAGAGGCGAGTTGCTGAACTAAAGAGACAAGCGTGATATTTCAAAAAGCCATTAAAAGTTCTGCTATTCATCGATAGATGGCAAAACTAAATATCGAAAGAGGTTAGATTAAAATTAATCACGCAATAGCTTTGCAATTCGCATTTAAAAGTACTGGCACTTATTTGAATAAAATATTAAATTGAAATTTCGGTCGGACTTAGGTTATTTTCGTTACGGAATTTCTGGATTCGGTCTCCACGCTCAAGGCCCGCGATAGAAGCTATGTAATAGCTTAATAATAAAATAGTAAAGAAAGACATTAAAAAATATTTTATCGCGGTAAAATCCGTAAACAATAGTTTTATTTCAATGTGTGACATTCGCGTAAAACTAAGAAACCATTAAACATCTGTTACTTTAGAAATTGTCTAGTTATGTAACATTATCAGTACTCGTATTTGATTCAAACACCTATTTTAAAAGTAAAATATTCATAAACCTTTTACTTTTTGCTATAAAATAATCAGATCACTCAGACCTCAATTCGTTCCATTGTTTTGTGTCGAACATTTTAAATACGACTTCAGGTAAAAACATTTGCTAACTTTTTGCTGTTCAGTCAACTGTATTGCGGTGAAAATATCCCTTTTTATTAAAACTTGAAAGTTTTACAAAACGAAATAAACGCTGAATATTTATTGTCTATAATACTTCATGTAAAAAAGAAATCGTTTGAAAAGTAAGATGTCTATCGAACGTAAAATAAGCAAACAGATGAATAACAAAGAACTTACTGATGTTTCATCATCATCATCATCATATCAGCCACAGGAAGTCCACTGCTGAACATAGGCCTGCATTCAGCGACTTCCTGCAACCTTAGTCAGATTGTCCGTCCACCTTGTAGGCGGGCGTCCGACATTTCGCTTGCCTGTACGTGGCCTCCACTGGAGAACCTTTCGGCCCCAACGGCCATCGGTTCTACGAGCTATGTGCCCGGCCCACTGCCACTTCAATTTGCCAATCCTATGGGGGTGGGCACAACATGGATATTCGACATGATCTTCGTTTTATCCATGTTAATTTTAAGACCCACCTGTTGGGAGACTCGATTAGTCTTCGAGCATAGTGCTAAGGTCTTTCAGCGATTCTGATATTTATCGGTGTAAAATATGCAGGTCTTGGGTATTTTGTCCATAAATGCGTATGAATATAAAAAATCTACTCCTATAGGTACCACTGTAGAGTATGGACCTAATCTATGATTTTAGAAAATAGCCCAAGGATTTGAGACACAAGAAATGCTAACATACTAATTGATTACTACATTCTTCAATTTATAAAACATGTTTCTGCAGCGGATACTCCACACAATATTGATGATATTACATAAATATTGATGAGAAAATAATAATAATGCTAGTATGTGTCAGTAAAATATTTGTGACGAGTTTCCTGCTTCTAAGTATTGCTACTTAGATTCAGTAGCATGAAGTGGACTATCGATAATTATGTCAATAAGGCGAAAGTTATGTCTTTATATCGCGGATATAAAAGTGAAGACTAGAACATGCACTTTCCAAATGAAATGATGATTTAGCAAAATATAAAGATTTAAAATAATCTAATTGTAAATTATAGGTGTATAATATGGTGCTAATGAATACATTCCGTCTTAACAAATTATACTGTAGATAAATTCAATGTCAGATATGAACCGGTTATAATTTATAATATTTAGAATATAAACAGACATCCAGTACGATTATTAAATCAATTAACGTGGCTGCCTATGTAGGCATAGACTGTGAATATGTATTCACGGTGGTTGCGGGTTGAAATCCAAGGGCACACCTCGGACTTTTCGGAGTCATGTGTGTATTGACAGTCAATGAGAGAATAAATGAGAAAACCTGAGTACCGAAAGCTTTTTTTTAAAAATTATATGGCAAGTAAGCCAATACGCACTTTGCCCGCCTGAAGGACTATATGATCTAACCCTTCTAAATCATACTCTTGATTATAGAGGAGGCTCGTGCCTGCAATAAATATTTTAAAATAAGTATTATATTAAGTTGCCAGTGAATACTATTAGTTCAAACCTGATTTCAAAATTCTTGTTATCCTTTGCCTATATCACTCTTGACAAAGTGATCGTGGTCAGCACTTCAGGTTTTGGTGGCAAGCTTCACAACACGCCGCCACTCTTCTCTGGTGGCCGCCTTCCTCATACATTGATATCATGATGATGAGCCTGATGTAATGATTTACTGCCGCTTTTATCTTGCCAGTCCACTTCATAGGCTATGTTTCTCTTGGCGTGGTACCCTCAACCCTTCCCTGGACTACAAGTCGCTCAATAGCCACCTCTCCGCAGCGGTATACGTGACCAAAACGGTGAGGATACGAGACTGTACCAAAGATGATAAGATGAGAAACGCTCCTTAATACCGAGTTCTCAAAGTATAGACTCGTTAGTACGTAATTCAGTCTACTATACTTCGAGAATTATCCTTCAGTACCACATCTCTAACGCATCTATCTTCTTCTTCTCTATTTCCCGCAAGGTCCACGTTTCTGCGGTGTACAAGAATTTTGGGAATATAAGTGCCCGAACACTCCAGATTTTTATAGCTATATGTTAGCGATTCCTCCATATTTTTTTCAACTTGTCCATTGTAAGCCTATAAATTGGCATACGCCCACGCCATTGCACTTCGTCGATACATCTACCGTAGTTCGTAATTAAGGCTCCCAGATAAATGTATGATTGCACTATATCACAATTAACAATGTGTATGGTTTCTGGAGAATTGTTATTCATGCGGTCGATAAATCACCTTTTTTATTTCTGTTTCGAAATTTTTAATTTCATTTTTTTTTATAATGCGAAATTTTATTAGAAGCTATTTTCAATACCGACTTCACGAGGTTATAATAGTAAGTATCTTGAATGTCATCGTCTCCTTTACTATAAAATACCATTATTTTTATCTTCACCGTTAAGAAAATAGAGTAAACAGTTAATTTGATTAGATCTTGAATATGCTGTAGAGGGTCGAAGATTTTCTACTAAGGGGTAACGACCCGATAAACGTCTAGGCGTCTCAAAATATTTTGTTCAATTTTATTTTTACTGCAAATAAACTGTAAAGTGAATTTCTATTATCAGCTAGACTAGTCAACAAGTTATTTTGAAGGAATTATTATAAGAGTACAAGAAATTTTACAGAAATTGACTTGAGAGGACAAGGTGCAGATAAATATTAACCTTACTATTTATAAGCTTTTTTTTATTCGTTAGGTCCGGCAAACTAGCAAGCAGGTCACCTGGTGGCATGGGCGTAGCCACGGTGGGGCAGACTGGGGCGCTTGCCCCACCCTGGCTTTGACCTGTAAGGTACCTAACCAACTCTAAAAAAATAAATTATCTAGGTAAAGTACTAAGCAGGTGAGCAGTAAGAAAGTATATAGGATAATTCGAATTATAAACAAAGATACAGGTTGTTATAGAAGAATACCGTGGGTACAGTTTGCTAATTACATATGATTTAAGACAGCTGCCCCACCCTGATCCCACGGCTGGCTACGATCATGCCTGGTGGTAAGAAATCACTGCCGTTCATGAACATCCACAAAAGTTGGAGCCTAGATATGTTGCCGAACCATCAAATCGAGAGGGGATCGGGAAGGAAAAAATGGGAAAAGTAATAGTATATTAGGCATGTCTAAATTCCTTCGAAGGTATAACTAGTGACACCCACAATTTGCCTTACTTATTTCCGTATAAAATATGTGCCAGCTACTATTCCAAGAACTACTAAAATCCCCGATAAATGCATCCTACATTAATGTCAAAGCAGCATATTCATGCAACATTACGCTGCTGCTTCTACATTACGAACACCTTCGTACCTTACCTCTAAACGTTTGGGAATTTTTAAGCAAATAAATGTTAGAATTACAACTTGCCCCGTGAATGTCCTTGAAATAGATACAAAGATCACACAATTAATTACCCATACACCAGTGTACCAATAAAATATTTGTATAGTAATACGAGTCTATTAAACTACTACTTTTGTTCACACCAAAAAGGTTATAACGCCCTTTTCTTGCACGCTCATTCAAACCCTTCGTTGAAAGGGCTTTCGGGTTGTTATGTAATGTTCCGAGTTAAATCGGTTTGCAGACCTCGCCATTGTTCACTCAAAATGATTGATACGAAAAGTTTAAAGTACCTCGATAGGATTCGTAGATTACGGCTCCAAATTGGATTTTTTTAATTCAATCTCACGTTTTTATCGTAAACTTTAAGGGGAGAACGAATGGAGATAGTCAAATGATTTGTGATTCATAGAACCAGTTGCTTTCTGAGAGTGTAACGTTCATAGGTACGTTACCGAAATAAATTAGTGGCATGAACTTTGTTAAAATATAATAATAATAATTCAGCTCAAATACGTCCCAGTGCAGGGCACGGGCGTCCTCTGCATTCCAAAGTGCGTTTAAGAGCGGTTAGGCCGAAATAGTTGTTAAAATATATTAAGGTATTAAAAAGAAACGATAACTTGACGATACCGATGTTAAGTGAATTTGGACTTCTAAATTGTAAGACGCAAGCAAGACACACACCATTCCTTATCGAAGTTACACATAGTATGCACAGTAAATTATTATTAATTAATAATAACTAACCCTTAAGGATACGTCTAGACAGATCCTAACTAACGTGTTTACTTATTCAAAGGTTATTGATTCGGATTTGTCGCGTATGCAGTGTGGCAATAGCTTCCGAGCTAGCTTACTTACCAAGTCACAGAGAGATTTGGGCTTTTAGTCAAAGTGCCCCATGTGGTATTCGAATGAACAAATGTAACACTACAAGCCTCTTTCAGAGCTGCTTTGATTACTATGGGCACGAATACTAATCATAATTCATAACCAAATACATAAAGACATCTTACGAAAGTCGAAAGTCTTCGTAGCGCAGTTACTTAAACATCGGTTGGAAACAAGTGGCGGTTCGAACCTCGCATCTAGACAAATGTAGATCGATTTTACTGGTGGTATGTGGTGCACCACCACCATCTCTCGTATGTGAGAGGCTGCCTGGATAGACACTACTGCCATGCCTATTTCCTTACACCAAACAGCAGTGTAAATGCACTGTTGTGTTAAGGTTAGAAGGACATTGTAGCCAGAGTAGCTACTTGACATATTGAGACTTATATCTCTTATATCTCACGATGGCGAGCGCAGTGGAATGCTAAGCATTGCATTACAAGTTATAGGGTTGTTTGGTTTTGCTACTGTACATGAGCTGTCGTATCGCTTACCATCAGACGAATGGAATGCTCGTCTCGCCGTTTATTATAATAAAAAAATAAGACCTAATAATAAAAAATAAGTTGTTTCGCGTCTAGGTGTTTATGAGATCGAAAAGTTACAGAGAGTGTATGGTCAAAACTGTATATTACTTTTAGGTGCATTTCCATAATTCAAATTCGTCAAAGTTCAATAAAATATTTGAAAGTTTATTACTAAATTCGTCCTTAACATGACTCATACCTACACAAATATCTAAATGGCAATCAACAAAAACACTAAAGAAATGCTAAAAGATATCCTTCAGCTAACGTTAATAGAAACCCGTTTGAAGTTCTGATTACATTAGTGTTTGGCGCAATTTGCGAGGTGCAATCGGATTAATCAAACCGTAAGCTGTGACCTTTGTGTGACTTTTGAACATGTGCAGGCGGTAGATTTAGTTTCCACAAAACGATAAATTAAGCTAAGAAATTAATGATGAATAAATAAATACACCTAACAATCCCACACAGTCCTGATCCCATATTAAAATTAATTAAGTCTTTTATCGTCGGCATAAGCAACTACGAGAGACTTTTCGGTCTTTCAAACACCCATTTCGACACAAATATTAGTCGGTCCCACAAACATTTGTCTCGACGCGGGGAACGAACTCAAGGCAGCTCGTTTCAGAGCCGGCGTCCAACGAACTGCACCATGGAGGTCGTGAAGGACTTATCATAAACTTTCTGAGGTCCGAGCAAATCTATATCTCATAGTGGATTCTGCGTACTTTATGTTGAAGATGACGATAATTATTGTAATAGTTACTATCGATTACTTACGCGTATATATTCGTGTATGGAAATGGGATTATTTGTTTCCCAATTTCTTTTTTTTTTCTATTTTGACAGCCGGGAAACGGGAAGCCGATCCCCGCATCGAAACAAATATTTGTATGAGCCATAGGTATATGTTTCTCGTATTTGCTGATACCCACGACACAAGACGCGAGTCTTAGTGTGGGGTCAGGACTACGTATGTGACTCTTGGGTGTATTTATAATTATTAATTAATTTATTTATTTATTATTATATTGTGCAAAAGTGTTATTTTGAGTTGAAGAAAATTCAGTGACCATCAGAATCATGTCATCCATGTGATTTTGGTTCATACTCTAATCGGTCCTAGGTCACAATAATTGTATTATTATATACGAATACGTGATAGATATAAGCGATATCATTTTTTTTAATAAAAAATGAGTTTCGTGCGTTTCGTATATCGTATGAAACCAAATATCACAGACCAAGCAACAACGACACAATCCGACAAAGAATCACAGTAACCGACGCAAATACGATATAAGACCTGTCAATACTCCGCTCTTTCCCAATAAAATAGTTGAGGAAGTTCCTCTATTTTTCTAGGATAAATAGAATCTTGAGTTCATTCTCCAAAGCTTTTGAAACAAGCTCTGGATAGTATTAGCACTATTACGTAATGAAGCCCGCCTGTGCTTTGTTACTGAAGGTTTTTTTTTGTTCTACTGCAAAGTTTCGGATGCGGTCAATCGGAAAATTCCTGTGTGGCCATCGGGCTTTGCTTTTAATTGTTAGGGACTTTGTTTGTAGATGCGTTGATTGTTGTGGTTATTTTGATTTGATGATTATAAGGCGGCCAGAGGTGGCCCTATTCGTTTTTTGACATTTTACCTATGACATATCCGTGTAATCTGTGAATTTCTGAAATTACATTAAGTATGGCTTATATCTACTTTTATAGTTAACCATTATATTACTGTAAATTGAATGTAAACTTTTCGAATTAAAATTGAAAAAAAAAACACCTTAATATAACTAAGAAAATGAAATGAGATCACGTTAAATTTTACCAAGTCAACTGAAAAAATGAATTTACTAACAAACGCATTACACCCAATACGTCACGGTTCATGACTCGTGTTCATAAAACGCTGTATAAAAATAATAAGGCAAATAATAACTGAAAAACACATACATACATACGATCCATCATAATTCATAATGGCAAATTATTTTTTCGCACACGCCGCAAGCTGGCTAAACTAGCCCTCCAAAATATATTTGGCAAAGAGCACATATATTTGGCAAGTTCTCGCTGCAAGTGGCACCTTATACCTCGCCCCCGCGTCTGGCATCTAGAAAACAATTAAATTCCTCCGTCGAGTCCGGGCCGTGTGTAGTGAAGTAGAAATAGCCGCTATCGGTCACTTTACTCGGCCGGTGTCTTCGTTTTGCACACGGTGAGAAATGAAAAAAAAAGTTATTTCATTGCGGTATTTTAAATAAATAAAACATTATTGTGTTGTAAGAGTACTGAATTCTTTGTCATTGAAAAGCCATATGGAACTTTAAAGGTTGAGGCTTTAGCAATCAAAGTATTTTTCTACACAGGAAATAACCAGTGCCTATGTCAACTGGAAGTTTATGTGCCTTAATTAGTTAAAACTACTTTCAGACCACTTCCAACACGTTAATACTTACGATAGTCCGCAAAAAGGGTTTACTCGACTCGCTAATTAAATGCGGAAAACGGATTTACCAGTGAAGTATTTGTGGGTAGACACTAACTGAGTTTTATATTTACCGTTAAATAGTAGTGGGATAGTCAGGTATTAGTATATCAATATTTGCTTATAAACACAATGAGTAGCATAAAAAGCTAAACTTGTACATGAGCCCCCAAGGAGTAGGGACAGAACATATTGGGCCATTTACGGTACCGATGATTTTTTATTATAAGATCTGTATGAGGCCAAGTCCATTATCGAGCAACTTGTCTGAGATTTTGCGCACTAAAATTCTCGACTGTTTCTCGATTTTTTTCTAAAAGAAAGGCCATTATATTTCACAAAATTCAAATAAAACTATTATTTACGTAGTTATTTCAATGTGTCACATTCGTGTAAATCTAAAAAAAACATTACTAATTAAATTATTTTATGTTTTAATTAATCAGGTGTATTGCCGGTGACAGTAGCTTAGGAACACTAACGGTGGCGTCCGGTTGCGGACACGCTCGCCCAAGATTGCAGCCGAGTTAGAACTCTTATACAATCTGTTACTAAGTGCTTATCTCACTTAAACCGCTGTGCTTACGGGCAAGAAGTCCTTCGCACTCAGGTGCCACAAAAACCAGGTGAAGTTATACCGAACTTGTGTGGAAATCTTGTAACTTTCTTTAACATAAAAATGTTGCCAGTGGTTACTGGGAATTCGGAGATTGTAAATTTTACGGTGATTACTAGGTAGTAAACACCTAATATATTACTTCCTATCAGCTGACACATAACTCCGAAATCTAATACATCTAATAGTTCTAAGTGAGGTTGCTCATGTTTATGAGCAAGCGTCACAATTGCCATTACGCACGCGAACAACTCTTTTAGGCATTCTTGCCAACAAAAAATCTACGGGACAATGCAATTTTATAATTATAAATTGAGAAAATAATCATGAAGTCTTCTTTACGTTAGTCGCTGAGAATCTTTTAATTCAAATAAACAAATACTTGAAAATTGCACTAAAATTTTATCGAGAATTTCATCCTAAAACATCAAAGAGATTCTTTGAGGAATATCGCTCTTGAAGCAATTCGAGATTCAATTTTGAAGTCTTATGTAATGCGCAGTGTTCGCTTTAGTCAAGATATATTATTATTGTCATATCGACCATATACGCACGTCCCAGTATAGGATACGGGTTTCCTCGCGGTATTTGTCTTCTACAATATTATAAAGCAAGATAAGTGATGGACGGCACATTTTTCTTACTGTTTAAATCTGGCAAACGAGAATTAAGTAGAATCTACATCTTTAACGTTTGGATCATTGATGTGTTGCCGGCTCTTCAAATGAGGATGAAAGTGGAAAGGAAAATAGGAGGAAGAGGAAAAAAAGGGTATTAAGCATCCGGCAATCTCACTCACGAAACAAAACTTGATGGCTAAGCTACTTAAGCTAAACTAAGACGCATTATTCTTAATTTCACGCTATAATAACGTAAATAAGATCGTATTTATTAGTTCAAAACTTATTTCAAATAATTTGCTATAGCGCCACCTAGCAAAGAAACTTAGAACTACTTTGAAATAAAGAAGGTTCTATTAGAACCTTTCACTTTACAAAACAACTCTTAATTTAGTAGTTGTTCAACAGATGGCGTCATTGCAAGCTAGTTTTCTACGCAACTTTTATTCTATATTCTTGTTGAAGTTATCAAAATAAAATGTTATTTGACAGCCTTCGTGGTTAGCTGGTTAGACGCCAGCTGTGAAACAAAAGGCCGCGGGTTCCATCCCCGCACGATACAAATAATTGTGCGAACCACAGAATATTTGTTTCGGTTCTTGGTGTTTGTGAGACAGAAAAGTCTCATCAATCTCTCAGTCATAATGTGTGATATCCACTACACAAGACTTAATTGATCTTGATGTGGAATCAGGACTGTTGGGTGTATTAATTAATATTTATTTATAATTATTTATTATTGTGTCAATAATAAAAATTCAGTTTTACCATATCCAGTAACACCATTTCTTTCAAATCAACTATTTACACCTTGTTCTAAATAAAAACATACCAAGAAAACAAAGTGTAACGCATAAAACGCATCAGCAAAGCCGTACAGAATTGCATTAAGTAGAAGCACAGAACAATCAAAGCTTATTTCTAAGTAGTAAAACAATGCAAATATCCAATCTCTAACGGTTAGCGAGCCAGCGAGACACGAGTAGACAAATATTTGTGTGACCCACAATTATCTCGGATCTGGGTGCTGTTACATTAACTTAGACGTACTTAGAAATGGATGGGGGCGATGTCCACTTAAATATATGTAGTAGGGCCAAGCTGTTGTTAGTCAAGAATCAGTATAAATGGACAGGCTCGTGCAAGTGGTACCAGGTGTATCAGGTGTTCCTGATCGAACTAAATGATAGCTTTGCAGCCGCGTTTTGTTCAGGGAGTGAGATTTACGGATGCCCAGTACCCTTTTCCTCTTCCCATCCTTTTTTTACCCTATCCTGATCTGATGGACCGAAAACACCTCCTAGATCAGGATTTAAGTTCCATAATATTATTAATTTGTATACCACTGGGTAATCTTAGATTAATATCAATACGAAAAACTATGGGAAATATAAAAAAAAATATTAATCGTTATATTAATCTTTTCATGTGTAGTAAATAAAACTTCTTCAGTTTTGTTTCTACTTCTAAGTCCAATCACAAGTTATGACGCTTAATACAGACATTGCTTTATATTTTTCAAGAGCACTTTAAATACCATAAACTTTTAACTTCCAAACTAAATATAAAATTATTTTCCGCCCCGCATAACTTTATTGTATATTTTTATACCCCATAAACAAATTCTTAGTTCGGTCCAACTGGCATGCGCTTTTACGCATCCGGACGTGCATTTCTAGAGCTTATTAAGTTCTCTTATATAAAAATTATGTGCAGGAAATTATATGCCGGTTTTGATGGAGACCTAAATATCGGTTGTCATTCCCATCACGCCGATAAAAGATATTTAATCATGATTCATGTCATTTTTTATAGAATGGCACAACGTCGCAGTTCCAAATATTATGAGTGGGTGATGAAATGTTTGTTTTAATTGACTGTAATATACCGGGTATCTCAAGACTGCTACCGAAAACGAAGCCGGGTGGTAGTTTTAGCGGCTACAAACACAATGCAACTAAAATTTTCGCATAGAAACGCGACAATTATTTTTTATGATTTTTTAAATATCGTCATTTTTGGGTGGTAAATCCATATAATTAAAGGGTATACACTATTATTTTAGGAAAAAAAATATTTACCACCAAAATATGGCAATAGGAAAAAAAATTCAAAAAAAAATTGTCGCTTATTTTTGCAACTTTTTCTGTTGCATTGTGTCTGAAGTCGCTTAAACTACCACCCGGCTTCGTTTTCGGTAGCAGTCTTGATATACCCTGTATGAATGTTGTAAGAACTCGTTGGAATCAGGACTTTTTCGTCAGGTGATTTCCACAATCCCATTTTTGCAGGTCGACTATTTTGATTAGTGGAAATTAATTCATTCTATCCTCTGTCTAAATTTATAAGAATTTAATACCTATTCTTATGTTAGGATTTATTACTTAACTTGGCTTATCCCTAAAACAACTTCTCAATTATAAAACATTCTATCAGTTTTAGTGGAAAATATTCCTGACGGGGCGGTCGTGGCCACTATATATTTTTTTATCTTATTAGACAACAATCATTGACCTGTTTGAAGTGCTCTCATTAAAATAAATACAAATAAATATAAATGAACACACAAATTATACATATGTATATTCATACCAATATTTGGTTAAAAATTCGTTTCTTCTCTCTACTAGTAGTTTTGTGCAATCATTCGTTATAATATCTCCAATTAAAATAAATAGTAAAGGAAAACATCGTGAGGAAACCTGCATACCATAGCGATTTATAAAAAATTCTATGGTATGTAAGTCCGCCAACCCGCACTAGGCCAGCGTGGTGGACTATATGGCCTAACCACTCTCAATCGTACTCGCGATTGTAGAGGAGGCCCGTGCCCTGCAGTGTAACTTACCAAAATCTGGAGTAATATTTTGTGTTATTCTCATATTTACAGCAATAAAATAAGCTATTCTGTGCATTATTTTTTGTGTGAAGATCTTAGAGTTTGTGTTTAATCTTTGAGTGTCCTTGGGTAGAAACCGTGTATTGGCAAACGCAGTATAAGACGCCCTCCAGTTAGGTGAAGTTAAGTCGCTGGCAGATGTTGGATGGGACAAGCCAAGAAATCGTGCAATTTTGAGGAGGCTTTAGTCCAGGAGTGGATAATAAACGGTTGATGATACATGTGTGATGTAAAATGAGCCAATATTTTTCTTTACCAATTTTGACGTAGTGCGTGGTGGCCTATAGTGCGTGGTGGCCTGTTGCTAAACGGACCAGACGCGGCTGCCCACGTGTTCATGGTGGGTGCGGGTTCAAATCCCAGGGCACACCTCTGACTTTTCGGAGTCATGTGTGTATTGATAGTCAATCACCACGCACTAAAACGGTGAAGGAAAACATCGTGAGGAAACCTGCATACCATAGCGATTCATAAGAATTTATATGGTATGTAAGTTCGCCAACCCGCACTAGGCCAGCGTGGTGGACTATGTGGCCTAACCACTCTCAATCGTACTCTCGATTGTAGGCCCGTGCCCTGCAGTGGGACGTATATGGGCTGATCCAGAATTTTGACGAATACTTTATCGACTTACCTTATACCATAATATTATAGGCTTCTAGTAACTTATATAATAAAATACATTACAGCAAATTACTTTTAGTAATTCACTTGAAAATCTCTCCAAGATTTATGAACAATATCCGGATCAAATTGGATTCCAATCCAGACCAATATTTTCGTGTCGGATCTCCGTAAGTAAGCCTTCGAGATAAATATACAACGGTAAGCGTGATTGGAAACGCTTCTGGGTTTACCACTGACCGCTAACACGGATTCTCATTTTTTGTCACTTTTATTAAATTTCGCAGTGAGGTCGTTAGCTGTAAACACATATTTTTACTATACACAAAATTCATGCTATATAGATGTAATGTTTGTGTGCATTTACCCTTAATTTATGTTTTGTCTGCTTAAATCGTTAAGGCTGGCAACAATTATGGAAATGGTGCAGTTGTTTTTAGGAAAAAAATGAGGAAAAAAGTTTTAAATGAAATTCTATAGCAAAAAATTGTCAAATCAAATTAATTTTTGTCTTATTAGCTCTAAGAAATGAAGCATGAAAAATAATTAATTTTGAAGACAATCTGCGGAAAATGGAGTAAAAAAGCCTAAAAAAAGCTTTGCTAGCTAATTTCCGGTCACAGAGTTGACTGCTCCGGAAGCAATCTAAAGTAACATGGCGTGGCGGTCGCTTTTTATTTTACAGAGACAATGAAAGGAAACTCATTAAAACTTATTTAAAACAGTTTCTATGGAAGGTTAATGCAACTTTTGCAATTTCACTAAAATATTTTACCACCATACGATATATTCGGTATCAGGCTTCAATTTTAAAAACGAATTGATTAGTTTATCATACAATTATAAAGTGCAGAAGCAGCATCTCAATATTTCACAAAGAAAAAAAAAGCTGGTTTGAAAAGAGGCAAAGTAGGAAGAGCCTTTGAACGTGACTCCAGCGTTCAAGTTTAATGAGTACCTAATATAAGTGATCGTAGTTTACTTGAAAGTCTCTAAAGATAAAGAGTGAAAAAGGGTGAAAAAAGTAAAGATAACAATAATTAAACCGCTATGTCACTTATAGAAATAAATATATGACAAAAGATTTCAACGCGTTCATTCGTAGCTCAAGTGGAAACTGCTGCAACAAATCAACAACTTCAATAAAAGTTTAGTTGAAATTATGAAAGTATAGTATTAAGAGAAGTAAAGTAAAAGATAACCAAAATAGAAAAAGTGAAAATGAGCTTAGTTGAACCTATGGACGTAAAGTATTAAGTGAAGTAAAAGAAAGATACAAAAATTAAAAAGTGAAAATGAGCTTAGTTAAACGTATGGAAGTAAAGTATTAAGTGAAGTAAAGTAGAAGATAAATTAAAAAACGAAAAAGTGAAAATGAGCTTAGTTGAACCTATGGAAGTAAAGTATTAAGGGAAGTAAAGAAAAAGATAAATCAAAAAAGAAGTAAGCGAAAATGAGCTTAGTTGAACGTATGGAAGTAAAGTATTAAGTGAAGTAAAGTAGAAGATAAATTTAAAAACGAAAAAGTGAAAATGAGCTTAGTTGAACCTATGGAAGTAAAGTATTAAGAGAAGTAAAGTAAAAGATAAATAAAAAAATGAACAAGTGAAAATGAAGTGAGAACCCCTATTATTCAGGGGAAGACGGTGACTGCCTGTAATCAAAGTTGACATTGGTTTTATTCAGCCATTCGATGTCGTTAAAGTGTCGTCTTTTTATCGTTTTGACATCACTTTCATTATAACCCTGTTTATTCGAGAGACTCTCATAAATTTTGATAAGCTTATTATTGTGTTACTTTCGAATTCGCTTATGAGTTCCAATATCACTGTAATTGATGGCAATATAAATACTAACATATAATAAGTTGTTTTTCATTGCCTCGGTAGCGTACTTGTACTACAGTATCATTACAAAGCTGAGGTCCAAGGCTCGAATTCCGGGTCGGGAAAAGAGTTCTTGCATTTTTTATTCATTAATCATCATTCAGAAATATGTGCCCGATATGGCGATAAGCTCGCCCCTATATCTATCACATCGGCGCTCAGAACACACGAAGGCGAATGGTGGGTGTCCTGGTAACACCTCTGCCTACCCCTTCTGGAAAAAATGCGTGAGTTTATGTATATATGTTAGTTTTTTTCTCCTGACTTAACTTTTGTATAGATGTATACTTTATAGTGGTGTGATTGGAAAGAAATACTAACTAAAATTATCTATTAAAAATATATCCTTACTATTCTTGAAATCTAATAATTTAATTGTGATACTTTTGATGATAAATATAATCACCAATAAATAAATAGGAATAATTATAATTCTTTGTCTTAAAATGAAATGAAATGAAATGAAAACTTAATGAGGCTTGCCACAGTTCCAAATCTGAAGCCTTCCAGTATGGTATTTTGATTCTTACCCCACACAACTATTCCTTACCGACAACAAATAATATTAGAACAATCTACAGATGTTATTGTAGTAAAATATTTATGTTAACGATAACATCCATACCTTAAAATACAGGATACCATTGCATATCTCACTAATATTTCTAAAATGACAGCCACCTACAATACGAAGGAAGCTGTACACGGTAGCACAATAAAGTATGATAAGAAACAGGTGGCGATGTGAAATACATTACCCGTGTCGTCAATAATAAATATTGAATAAGTTCAAAGCAAGACAAACGTCTTGCGACACAAAAACGACAGCGGGAATACGCCCGTAAACTTGAACCGTGCTCGTCAGTTCCACGCTGGTTCGCGAGGCGCGCTGACGTCAGTACTGCGCACGCGCATCGAGAATATCGCGATATATCGCGTGTGCATCGTTCGTCATTATTAGTACGTTTAGTGTTTGTGCGAATGGAGTGAGTTTTTTTATGAAATCAGGTAATGCTTTCTGTTTGCTTTTTTTATTGCAGTCGAAGTTTTGTGGGTTACTCGATGTGTGACTTTTTTACAGTTTTCTATTATATAAAAACTAAAATTAAGACTAAAGAAGACTGGCATGAAATACTGGCCCTTTTATAGCTGTAAGACTAAATTGTAATGGAACGTGTTTAAAATAATTTAAAATTTCAAACGAACCCTTCACAATTTAATACAACCGAAAAACAATATAGTAAAAAGGATATTAACTATAAAAATAGATAATAATAATTTTGAAAAGTACTCCAATATAATTATTTTTTCATGGCGTTTTTATACTTTTCAACTTAGAGTCGAATTGCTTTATAATTTCCAAAGCTCCAAAGTATCCAGCGTTTTTAGTTTCTATATAATTCAGTGCATATTTATTTCAGTTACACTTGGTAGGCTTACAAACGCAATGTTATTGTCTGCACATATTATAAAGCGATGAAAAACCAGCGCCAAAGCGTCGTAAGTGAAGCGTGAAAATGCTCATGCGCGTATTTTCCTCATGCGATTCCTCGAATTAAATTGCTTGTGAAGAACGTTAATGATACATATTAAATTATATGTCTACTGTCTGTAAAAATGTACAACTAATGTGTTGGAATTTACCACGTAACATGATTCTTATTTTTAATCTTATAGCGATCAAATACTAAACTCTATACTCTACAATTTGTGATGTAGATAATTTTGAGACTGTTTTAATGCGCTGGTTTTCAAACATTAAAAAAATAACAAAAATATATATAATTTTGCATTTTAAAAGCCAAGTTAAATAAATATATCTCAAAATGATTTGCTTAAATTTTTTCGATTGTTTTTTATTGTATTTCCAAACATATTTATTTATTTATATTTCTTAGCTTTACACTTCTTGCCCCAACAAGGCGCAATTATATAAGGGGAAAAGATTACAAGCAAATGAACTCCAATTTAACCTTGAACTAAAAATGCATTGTAATAGTGGAAAAAGTCAGCATGCATGTCCGCAGACGGCCCCAAGTAACCCCAAGTCAATGCAATTAAAAGCGTTATTCCGCTCCGGTCATTCCGAGGGGCCAAGATATGCCTGAGCACACTCCCTACGCCATTAGGAGGGTAAATAGCCCGTTAAAAAAGGAAATTAAAAAAGTGTAATTTGCTTTCGTTCGTTCCATCACTTGTTCTTTCATTCTAGGTAAATAAAAACAGCTTATGTCACTTTTTAAGTGCGTTGGCATTGAAATAAAATTATTATTTACGGATTTTATCGCATTCGATTTTATGCGTTGGCATCTGAAACTTAAAGGTCCAATACAAGTTTATGTAAGTATAAGCTATATGGTCCTGATTTCAAAATAATGAAAAGCAATTAATGCCTGTAACAGAATGTCTCACACAGCAAATGTGGATACTTAATCGTTTTTTTTTTTTATTTCAAAATATGGATATATTCGTTGCATTCATTAGTAAAAGCGTATAAAAATAATATTCATTATTATCCTGTTTGTTAACTACTAAATTGTAGTTTAGGCTTTACAATAAGCTTCCTAATCTAGTCTAACTACAGCCTGAATAGAACGCAAACTTCAGCACACACTAAGTTCGGAGTGTAACCGCAAGACGCGGTCACTGTACGGATGCTCGCTTCAATTGCAATTGATTGCAGTGTCCGAGTGTTCATAGTTCCTGTGTTAATTTGGTACCAAGACGACCATTACTATACGGATGCGTGTGTAAATTCTACTGATACGTATAGTTTATTGGTTTTAATGGTATGTCTTAGGAAAATTAATTGGAAGTTTGGAATTTCAAGATATAGCCGTCGCGTCGTATAATTGTGTATTTATTGTATAGTTTTCATGATTAAAAAATAGCAATCTTCCGACATTGTAATTAGTTATTCTGTTTATTATACGTATTTATCAAAGACAAGCCCTTTTCTTAATATGTAAAGTGTGTGGGAGGGGTGATAGTCTCAATTTAGAGGTGTCTCGTTTAGGTTACTGTTTTCAAAGCACAGTGGAATAAAATCAAGTTCAGTGCAGCCATTGTATCAAACCTAATAACTACTGGGGCTACTTTATATGCCACATGGACTTAATTGGGTAACTTCCGTTCTGTATATGTATTAGCTCATATACATCTCACTGCAGCGTACAGGCCTCCTCTACAATCAAGAGGACGATTAAGATTATTGGGTAACTTATCCACGCAATATAGGCTTAAACAGAAAAAAAAGTGAAATAAATATATAAATATGACCTACGATTGATAGGTTTTAAAAATCGTTTTGGTTCCATTGCTGAATACCAATAATTATAATACCTTTACTCCACATGAAAATCAGCGTGAAGGTTGTAGTGGATATGTTTACGTAATCGCCAACTTTACTAAGACGCGTGGCACAAACGTTTCATTGTAGTTAGCGTGGATAATGTTTTATACGACATAAGAATTGCTCTTTATTGTCCTTTAGCACGTACATAAACAATTATTATGTTCTGCATTTACCTTTATTAATGTAGTAATGAATTTTGAACTTGAATGAACGTTCATTGTAAAGTAGTACAAAATGAAGTCGAAATGTATTTTAGCCATTAACTTAAGTATGATTATAATAAAATCTTTAACCCAGAGAGGCTGATACACGAAAAAATATATATTGTAAAATGTATACAATCATCGAGTGCTATTAAATCCCATTTTTGCACGTATTCATAGCCAAGTCCAGTAAAATTTTAGACCGCTCTTTTCTTCCTCTAATAAATCATATAAATACAGCGTAAGACAAGTATTTTATAAACTGGGTGAACTATAACTAAACATCGTACTTGTATTATAAATTGCATCATACTTTAATTTATAATTCGGCAATTTGAATATTCGTGTTCAAAATATTACACTCAGTTATATAATACTAGACTGACCAAGCACTTATTATTATTTAGTATTTTTATTACACACAAACAGTGGATTACCAAGCATTGCTTTATAATTGGAGGTGTTGTTTGGCTTTGCTATTGTTTATGAGCAGTCGTATCGCTTACCATCAGACGAACGACTTGCTCGTCTCGACTCTCGCCATTCATTGTAATAAAAAAAACTCAACGGAATAATTAAATTGTCTAGAATCTAGACTCTAGACTGTATGTTACATGTTCCTTGGCCAAAAAAAAAACAATATCTCTCATCAGATTATAATATAGATCACTTCGTAAAAGTAATAGTGCTGTTAATTTTATTACATAACACGGCGTTGTATGAATTACACTGCAATTTTCGTGTCATAAAACCATGCCATTTATAATAGATGACTTCCGGTTAACTTATGAATAATTAGTATTGATATATTTTCTTACTTTCTTTGGTAAACAACTCTTTCTATTCGGAAGTCTAGTATGAAAATCACCACTAAATATATATTAAAAATCGATTATAAGTAAATGGCTAATTTGTTTTACATACATATGATTACGGGTATATAAAATACATTTATATTCTGTCATGGTGGAAAGCATGATCTATTTATAAAGAGCTACGATCCCAGGGCTCTTTTTTCTAATAAATGCATGATTTCAATAATTACCATTAACCTTAGATAACTTGTTCAGAGTTACGCAATACCCAAAAATTCGTCAAACGGATTACGCGTTGAAGACCTTAATATCAAAAAGAAAATATTTTGTAAAAACAAGAACTTCGTATGTTGCATATTAGCATAGGTAAATAGCTGAGAGTATTTATATATAGAGGGAGCGCTGTCATACATTCGCGATTTGAAAAACGTAGATATTTTCTTGTTCGTAATGTTGGTAGCGCACCTATTTTAGTAAAAATTAGCCGAAATTATATTTAGCTATTATCCTTTTAAAACGAGTTTGAGTGGAATTAAATATACCTAAACTACATATTTTTATATTTTTTTTCAAATAATTTATGTATGTTGCACAACCTGTTCCAATATTAGCCAATAGGAGGGCAGAAAAAGGTGGCTCGGCACCACCATTTTTATCTACGTTTTTGAAGTACCAGCGCTCCCTCTATATATATATATATATATACTCTAAGGTAAATAGGTTAAAAATGAGCACAAAATATTAATGAAATGAAATTATGCGATAGCTACATGTATTTATACATTATGGTTTATATAGTCTCACGTAATTTTGTTTTACGATTTATTTATCCGTCTTTTCCGATATAAATTGCTACTTACTAAATATCAGCCCAGCCGTAATACATTTGTACAATAGCGAAAGACTCGTTTATGACAAAAATGTACGCACAGTCATTTCCAACGACAATAACATAATTCACGATGAAAAGAAAGTTATTTATTGTGCGGCGATTGTAATCCATAAAGTACTAGATAGAAAACATAGCTCCGCGATCTGAGAGCAGTCATGCGTGATTTTCTACGTGATGCGCCGGATAACGGCTCAAATACGCCTGGAAGTTATAAAATAATTTATTTCTCTCTTTTATTTTGTTGAGATGTAAATGCAATGATCATGCCTTTGTAAGATACAAACACTATCGAGTAATGTATTTGAATCAAAATAGCTTGCTTACGATAAAATTATTGTGAACATTGGTCTGATTGAAACTTTTTTGACTTGACACGTTGATGAAATCACGTGCCTAATTATAATTTTTCGGAGGAGAAAAAAAAAGGTTTTTTTTAATGTGCATTTGGGTAACACCATAATAGTAGTATGTAAGGGGTAAGAACGCAAACTCATATAAAATGTAGGAGCTTACGTTCTTCCCCCATCCATCCTTGTATTATAGTACGAGTATAACCCCAATGCACCTTATATTATACATGGAATCGAAAACACTTTCAGTGTAAGTTAATTAAACTTACACTACAGCCCAAGAACCTTGCCATTGAATCAATATGTCGAACGGAATATATACACTTGAACCCAAAAAAACGCAGCGTCTATAGAGAAGTTATCTCGCTTGTCTCCACCGTTATGTCAGCCAGATGCTTCTTCACACATCGTTCGATGCTTTCAATTAAATACAGTTTGAAACATATTCCCGGAAGACTAATACAGTTTCTTAATCGGTGGCACTTACCTGTGTATGATAAAGTTTAACGTTTTAAAGATTAAAATGAAGACGTTGCACTTTTTTTCATGGTCGCCCATATTACAAATAATTTATCTATCAGTTGTTTTTTTTAATATGAATGGACAAGATTTAAGTGTGTATAATCCATATCGATATCACATATGAAGATTGGCTCTAGGTAATATATGTATGAATGCGAAAAAGCTAGTATTTTGGGGGTTAGGAAATTATGATAAGAAGAAAATACATACGAAGTATAAGGAGAAATTTTCTCGTACTATATATTTATTCCGACAATCAATTCGTTATTTCCTAAAGAACAATATTTATAAAGCAAAGCAATTATTTCCTTGCAACCTTATTCATAGACAGTTTTAAAACGCATTTATCTGTAAATGCTTTATCCCTTTCGAAGAAGTTCCTAACACTGTTTGAGCAAAGAAGACAAAAGATTCGATAACTAAAATAAGATTTATATATATCCCTGAATACACCTGTTAGGATTATTACATGGCATATGCCAACAAAATAATAGCTAAATTTCATATAAGTGTTTCATATTGGCATTCTTTAATCACATAGTCTCACATATTTACTCTCTTCACTTTATTCCGCCGACTTTAGTAACTCCAAGATCTTTTATCACCCCGTCCTTTAATTACAACCAGCTTTAAGTTATTTTTAAATGTTTATTGGAGTCGTATTTTTCATATTTTACTGTCCCATGCTGTCATTTTAATGGAGTGTATTGAATAAATTAAAAAACTCATACGATCGGCTTGATGTAAACACGTTAGCTTGAGGAATGTTAATGAATTAATTGAAATTACGTTTCTGCGCTTCGTATTCAGTTTGCCTGTGGTCCATTGATCTCTACTATCTATCTCACTATTATTTTATCCTTATTTGTAAAAGTGCAAACTGAAGAATGGTCCTAGCCAACACTAATAATTTACTATCAGTTAAAGCGCTTTTTAGTTAGCATGTTCTATACTGTACTAATAAATTCAGCCTTAACTTTAAAATAAATAAACAATAAAAGTTAAGATTTACAACAACATATAATTATAAAAATTTACCTTGCTATTTCTGGCCCAAATGCCTTTACCGGGTAACCATTATAACATCTTTTACACCTAAAAACTCACTCAACGTGGACTTCTCGATGTAGTGTTTCAACCCAGGGCCTTATGGTTCTCGTAATTAGTGCTAACTACGACACAACAATGTTTGTACCCGCCTGGTATATTTCTGTATAATTAGATATATAGATAAAACGTTTATTGTGGCTACAATAAACACAAAACAATCTTCAAAGATAAAATCAACATAGGTATTAATTATGAATACATAATATGTGGGATATTGTAGCCGCAATCAGGCCCCAGCTCAGCAATATACAATGCTCCAAGGAGCAAAGCGCTGGTAATTCTGCATTACAACTCCACATAGAAAAACAACTTTCGAACTAGAGAACTGACCTTTCGGAGTCATGTGTGTATTGATAGTCAATCACCACGCACTAAAACGGTGAAGGAAAACATCGTGAGGAAACCTGCATACCATAGCGATTTATAAAAAATTATATGGTATGTAAGTCCGCCAACCCGCACTAGGCCAGCGTGGTGGACTATATGGCCTAACCACTCTCAGTCGTACTCTCGATTGTAGAGTAGGCATGTGACCTGCAGTGGGACGTATATGGGCTGATACAGATACAGATAGAGAAACAAAAGATAAAAACAATGGAATGTCCACGCCCACATTTCACTTGCATAGCATAAATAAATCCTATAATGCATTCAACCTCATTGTCATTCCAAATATGTAATTACCAAACATCTAATATAATTTTCGCTTGTCCGTTTGTACGCTTCGCACGTATTAAGTGCTCCAGACGTATTTTAACGGAGTCCTAACTGTTTTATAAATAATTATTTAGGCGCAATCTCAAATAGCTGCGTGAAATACCAAAATATAAAAGTTAAAATATGCGGATAAGTTGAGGCTTGCGGGGTTTTCGTTTTAGAAGTGCACTGACTTTTTAACACATGAAATGTATAAGTCATAAGACTTATTTAAAACTGTGTATTATAACCTCATTTTAAATCAGGGTCATAGGCCTAGAGCAGAGAGAAATTATGACAACCATGAGGCTTAGTTAGCTGTGGCTGGTATGATGACGATGATGATGAGGCTTAGAGTTCGAATTAAAAGGTGACAATTCACTGTGTAGCTTTTCAAAATTAATTTTATTTATTTTTTATTGCTATTAATGGCGAGACGAGCATGCCGTTCTCCTGATCCCGATCGCTCTTAACAGTAGCAAAGCCAAACAGCACCTTGAATTACACATCATTCCACTGTGCTCGACATCCTGAGATATAAGATGTTAACTCTCAATACGTCCTGTAGTTACTCTGGCTAAAATGTACTTCAATCCTAAACACAACAGTGCATTTAAACTACTGCTTGGTGAGAGAAAATAACTTATATTCTGGAGATAAAGTAATATCTAGAAACAACTATAGGCATTAACACTGGTCATAGATGTCAACATAAATAGGTTGAAATTGTTACGAATTTTATTGAAAAACACGATCAGTCATTAATACTTTAAAAATATTATTTTGGAACTTAATGTGTTATTGAACAAGATGAAACGTATTTTTAACTGGTGTGAAAATACTCATAAAATTATTTATATCTGTATTTCTATAACTATATTTTCTAATTACTTCCTACTAATAAGTTCATTCATTAAAAAGTTAAAACGATAAGTATTAGTAATTCCTACATAACATCCGGCTGAACCGTACGAAACAAATGTAATAACTTGTTAATGTGTTAAGAAATTATTAATTATAAACCATAAATGTTAAAGTACGTACATGCTTTTTCTCTTGACAAGCTTTCACTTGGCTATCGCTCTTTCACAAATTCTTGGAAAATCTTTAAGTTATTACGTAGTTATTATTTAATAGTTACAGACATAACGCTCCTCTTCGATCACAGGAAATTTCAATATTGAAAATAGGCGAAAACTTAAAACTTCTGCCATATTTCGTTGGATGTGACCTTGATCTTGCGTCAGCCTGCAATCTTTATTAGCTCGTTCATCCTTTATTCCTATTTTTAAGCGCTGAAAGAAATTAAAAAATAGGATGGCAATTCATCTCGTCTCAATAAATTATTTTTTAACTGTGCCACAGGAAAGCCACTGATAGAGAATATGAGGAGGAATAGAATATGAGGTAGTGTACCCTGTTTAGCCATAACATGATAAGATCATGTTTCTACATGATCGTTTTCGTACTTATGTACGCCCATAGCTAATAGTATGAAGAACTAAGGCACAAATATAACCTAATATCGAAATCGAAATCAACGAAATTCTGTGAATAATTTTATTTCATTCATTATAAAGTAAAGTTGGTAACAACCTTAAATATTGTTTATTGTGTTACTTCCCACACAAAATGCTGTGTTATTATTTATCTGACGTGACCTCTATGGCGCAGCGTACTAGTTGGCAGGCTATCGAGGGGTCCTGGGTTCAGAGGTGCACAATCGCGAGTATTTGCAAGGTGTAATGTTTGCCCCTTGTACCTTTTGATAAGCCATCTGTCCTCATTCATCTTATACTCAGCTTAACTCCTGTATAATTTATGTGAATAATTAACTTTTATCCCATTGATGCCAAAAATTTTGCCACAATTTTTTTTTCTGCATTCGTCAGGGTATACCCAGATATTAATGAATCCCAAAGTTAAGAAATACCACATTCGTAAGAATATACAGAGACTTTGTACGGGAAAGAAAACTTATGTAATTTGTAAAAATGAATATGCTTATAAATATTTTAGTCTAAAATTCTACTGCATGCATAAGACTCATCCAATTCATTTGGCAAAAGAAGGATAATACAGCTACTATACTACAACTATTTTAATATTACAGGAAATAAAACCAAAATAAAATAGCACTAAAATGATCTAATGTTATTTAATGCACACTTTAAAATTCAAATGGCATATAATCACGAGCTGCGATGTGCATTTATACGATGAATAAAATTACCGTTATAATGCGCGAGTACAAAGAATACGTTTTGTGACACACATAATGTACATGAAACAATATGAAGGCGGTGAAATTCGCACGATTATTGTATGGCTTATTGCTAGGTTTGGTTGCAGCTTGAATGAGTTGTATCGAGGTAGGATCGAAGTCTCACAGTATGTAAGGCTTTGCTATCGCGTTCCTTGGTGATTCAGACCGTTATGTCCACGTACCTATTGACATAATGTCAAGAATATTCCATAAAGGTGCCTATGAGGCAGTTGCGCACAATATCAATCAATCCAATACACCCAACTGTAACATACATGGTCCCGATCTCACACTAAGATCTAATCTTGTGGCGTGGGTATCAGAAAGTAAGAGATACTTTTTGGTCTCACAAATACCCAGACCCGAAATAAAATACCTGTGGGTCACACAAGTATTTTCCTCAGTGCGGGGATCGAACCCGCGGCCTCTTGCTTTCCAGCCGGCGTCTAAATAAATGCGCCAGGCAGACTGTGAAAATGGGATAATATTCATGTGAGATAAGACTAACTAAGATTAAGTATGCGATTTCGCACACAGTCAATATAATAGTGATCCCTGTTCTGAATCTGTGATACTCGTTTCTGATTTTTCTTCTCCGGGTTTTGTCACGGAATACTTACTTCTTTGATATATTATATTTGTATTCTTAGTTTTGGTATACGGATGAGCGAATGAATATAATTTCACAACTGACTTTTTCACCACTACTGCTATAGTGGCTGTCAATCCCACTATACTGACATTTACTCGCTATTCTTCTTATGGTACAAAAATACAAGTTTCTCAGATCAATTAGACGAAATAAGGTTTGTTAGGCCATCCGCGTGAAGATCCTCCATGAAGATAGTGGAATTCATAAATAATTTGCCAATAAATCTAATATATACTCTAGTAGCGTTAACGAACATCAAATCTAGATATTACTTTTGATGACTTTGTTAATTCAGAGGAAATGACTTAACTAGTAATTCCAAGTGCTCTAGAACGAGTTACGTTTCATACGAATCAATCCATCAATCATTAATTGAAGGAAGAATTATAGGAATCATTTTTAGTGTGGCCTTTCAATCCATAATAACTGGGGAAATCAATCAAGAACCGACAAATTACTTGTCCTTACTATTTTTGTACATAATTAAAATAAATCCATTTTAAAAATTTGAACATCTAAATAAGTGCATCGTTCATCACTATTAATCTTCACAAATAAACTCTTCCCTTTTTCCCAGAAGGGGTAGGCAGAGGTGCAACAAAACACCCACGTTTCGCCCTGTGTTTTCCGTCCCACGAAATGATATTTGTGATCCCAAATTCGAGATCAAATCGAATTTCGACGAGACTCGATTCCCAAGAGTACGTGACAAACCCGTTAAAAGTGCAGTTAACTCCCAAAAAGATTGCGTCACATTGATAACTATTCAGATCTTGGATGGCCTTCAGCGATAAATAATTTATTTACCGACATTGATTACGACTGGAAAAGATAGCATCTAGAGTCTAGACATAAAAATACTATCGCCTGCGCCAATTATTATGTTCTGGTTATGCTTTGATTAATTGGTATTATGTATAAGATAAACCTTATTGGAACTTGTATTGAATTAATTAAGGTGTAGCTGTGATATACAATCTTTATGATGTTTTATATATTTTTATATTTGTCTCTTCTGCCACCAAAGGACATGTAAATGCACTGTTGTGTTCCGGTTTGAAAGCCTTTGTAGGCGACAAAACTACTGGACTTGTGAGATTTAACATCTCATGTCTTTGAATGGCGAGCGCAGTGGAATGCCAAGCATTCGTTTTGTAATTCGTGTTATTGTACTGTTTTACTTCTGTCCATGAGTATAAATGATTTACAACAGAAAGATCACACTTTCCTTAAAGGCATGTTTGATCAGCGGCAATCACATACCATCAGGTCACTCCAATGCCAATAAAAAGATTAATCTTCTCTGGACGATCCCGCAATGGATACAAATTAAAATTATACACAGGCATCCTTTGTGTAGCCAAGTAAGTCGTTAATTATACCATAACCAAGATCCTAAGAAGTAAGAAGTATTATTTAAATGACTCACTTTTTCCCAATTACCAGCGTTTAAGTTCTAACTCAACAGTTTTATTACTTTTTACAACATCATTAACCCTTTTTATATTTAAATAAATGGCTTCCAAAGCGATCGTACACATCCGTCCTTCCCGACCATTCCCGACTGAATGCTTCAATCAGCGCGCGTCAATACACACCATAAGAAGTGTTCTATAATTGCAATACACTGCTTATGCGTTTACGATCACAAAATAAACCATTTTCAATGGTCCTATCAAGGCTTCCATTTTAGGTGTACGACGTAACCAGCCTTATTCAGCTGAACACGTCAATTCCAGCGAGTGCTAACTGTTTAGATGATTGACTGAACGTTATATAAACGATGACTTTATAGAACTAATCATCGCCTCCTTGCTTCGAAACTGCATAATTGCGTGGCGTTTTTAATCGAGTTCGTGAAGTCTTGTAATTTCAATCGCTACGTGTGTTTGCACTAGTTCTAGTTTAAGTGTTTTAAATTATTATTCGTCTTCCCTGCCTTATATTTAAACACGTATTGTCTGATTTAAATATAATATGGTGGACTATATGGCCTAACCACTCTCAATCGTACTGTCGATTGTAGAGGAGGCCCGTGCCCTGCAGTGGGACGAATATGGGCTGATACAGATTGTCTGATTTATAATAGGGATTTATGTAATTAAACGTATCAACATTAATAATCATACGTATTGTATTTACTAAAATATGTCCATAAATAATGTAGGTCAATTCGTATTCCTTCAATGCCATAATCTTAATTGTCCATTCTGTATAAAATAACGGATTTAATACACGTAATTCACATCGATATTATCTCTAACTACCCCGACAAACAGTTAATTCCTATAAGTTTCCATTCCAACAAAATATCTCACTAACTGTCCGTTTGATACTACGACATTGCTCTAAAAGCCTGTCCTAAGACTCATTAGCTGCGCCGGAACGCAGCGGACCTTTTCCTGTCCCATAAAAATAAATAGAAAAACCATTTTATCTACGCCACACCTGCCTAATAAGTGCCCTTACGCGTTGTCCTTTTTCCATTCACATGTAAACTCAAAGGGTTTTATTGCAAAGCCCTTTGGCGGCTCAATGATGATTGTAATTAATGTTGCAGATTAGATCTTTCAGTTCGAATGCAATATTTTTATAATATTCTGCGTGTAATACAATCGTATTAAAATAAGAACGCTACGACGCGAATTTTTCCCAGGGTTTCGTACTTCTTGTACTTGCGTGCAAGGTTTATTTTTTAGGATTTTTACTGCAGCAATAATAGTCAGATGGGATTAATGTTCTAATATATATTTCTCAATATTTTGCACGTATCTTTTATCAACGTAAGTAAACACTTTTGTTTTTTTTTTTTTTATACTGGCTGGAAAGTGCCAATGCCGCCCAGGCAGAGTATCCATTGGCATCGGACGGCAGTCCCATGCCAATGGAAACAATTATGCCGGCCTGCTAAGGTGCCTCTTCACACCGCAGCGGAAGGACCCAGGATTGTAGGAAGGAGGGAACACGTGCGCCGGCAAACAATTCCACAGCCTGACGGTGCGGCAGAAAAACGAATTTGAGAACCGTTTAGTTCGCGCCGGGATGGTGTGGACCGTCAAGCTATGGCTTCGCAAGCCAGCACGCGTGGTTCTGGTTACGAATGGAGAGGAGGGGAGCAAGTTGAACAATTTTTCAGAGCACTCACTGTGATACAGGCGGTAGAACACGCTTAGACATGCGACATCTCTCCGGAGTTGTAGCGACTCGAAGTTGCTCGTAACGTCTGCATCATTCACAATGCGGATGGCCCGCCGCTGCAATCCATCCAAGGCATCGAGCAGGTACTGGGCGGATCCATCCCAGAGGTGCGAGCAGTACTCCATACCCGGCCGGACCTGCGCTTTATATAAGCGACAAAGCTGACCGGGCGTGAAAAACCGACGCACCCTGTTCAGGACTCCAACCCTGCGTGATGTGGCAGATATTACGCCCTCGATGTGATTCCTTGGATTGAGATCACAGCGGATATCCACACCAAGGACACTCAGGTCATTCCGCACTGAGAGGGGAGTATCCTGAAGAATGGGGAGGGGAGAGAACGGGGATTTTTTGCACGTGAACGCACACACCTGGGGTTTCTTGGTATTGAACTCAACCATATTCCTGGAACCCCATGTAGAAATGAGATCCAAGGTCCGGTTGAGCTCAATGACAAGATCTTCGCGTCCCTTCACAGTTTCGACACGGCAACCTGGAGGCCCGCAGTGGTATCGCCCATGAACCGTGCTGTCATCTGCATAGCAATGAATGTTGCCAAGCGACAACATGTCATTGATATGCAGAATAAACAAGTTGGGCGACAGCACCGAGCCCTGAGGAACTCCGGCATTTACCGACATGAGCGCCGAAGCGTGTCCGTCAACGACTACACGTATTCTACGCCCATGCAGAAAGCCGGAAATCCACGAACACAGGTTGCCGGGTAGACCGTATGCCGGAAGCTTGGACAGGAGACCACGGTGCCAGACCCTATCAAACGCCTTGGCAATGTCGAGGCTCACAGCAAGAGCCTCGCCACGCTGGTCAATCGCCTCACCCCAGCGATGCAGGACAAACGCTAGAAGATCACCCGTCGATCGATTATGACGGAAACCGTATTGTCGGTCACTGATCAACGAGTGATCCTCCAGGTAACGGATCAATTGAGCGTTTATGATCCGCTCCATGACCTTACACATCACTGAGGTGATAGCGATAGGGCGGTAATTGGTAGGGTCCGACCGATCACCCTTTTTGGGGATCGGTTGCACATTGGCCTCCCTCCAAGATTCCGGCACAACACCTGTGCGGTAGGACGCTCGGTAGAGGCGAGTCAGTGCTGGAGACAACTCTGTAATAGTAAGGAATAGCAAGCTGATAAGCATCCAACCATACCAATTGTAATATAAAAGAAATGTTTTAAGCAAATCCAGTTATTAAAGTAGGTTTTATAATAAAACATTTTCTTGACTCAACAGAAAAAGTTGGAAATCCCATACATATTTTTTTCCACTCTTATTTACTATTATTGACCTAATTCAAAATGATAACAACTTCATAACTTACAGCAAAAATAACATCAATTGCCTCAACAAGGAAATAATAAGACATACTAAACCAACCCACTACACCTACATCTAAACTAAAAGCATGGAAGACAAATAACGAACTGAGAAATCAAAGGCCAATAAAGACTACTACAATAAATTTTACACCACTCTGCGAAGCAGTACGCCCAGTAGTCAATGGTACCGTTTTAACAACTGCGCTATTCCGGCGCGCGGTAAATAAAAGTCGACAACATCGGTACCGGTCCATCAACGAACCAATTAGGCTTTCGACTTGACACTAGTTCAAATAAATCTATCAGTGATGCATACATTGTATTCTAATGGGACGGACTTTAGAGCCGTAATTAAATCCCATTGACAAATATATGGGAGTTAGTTGGACCTTCCAATAGAACATTGAAAAGCTTTGGTGGTCTATCATTTTAGCATATCCTAAAGCTGGTTGATTGTCATTGTCATCATTATAATCATCTTAAGCAACAAGAATATTAACATAAATTATGTCCACTATTGAATTCTGTCCATCCTTACAAATTATAACTTAAATTTATTCGTCATCAATAATTTTGTATTCACCATCTGTCTGTAGCCAGATCTACTTGCATTAGCCGATAAATTCCACAGAGAAGGTGAAATAGGCTTGGAAGGACTTCATACAAGAATTAATATTATGTATGTGACTGTTGGGTGTTATTATTATTATTTATTATAATATTAATTAAGCCCCTAAATATTGCGTGAATGTCTATTGTAAAAAAACAATGTTAGATAAGATAGAATTTCTTACGTTCATGTGCTGCTAACGGAAGTAACTACAATTACCCATTCATAAATTCTTCGAGTGCCTTACAAATGGTTTTAATTGCATATAATAAAAAGCGTATTGAATTTATATTTTAAACTTACATTTTCCTTTAGGGGATTACAACACTAATTGCTAATTTTATTTTCTAGATGAAAATTGTTTAAGCGCAAGGCGTAATTAAAAATTTACATTTTGTAAGGACAATGATAACTAAGTTATATAATATATAGCTATATACTTAGGTCGACATTTTGCAATATCATGAGAAAAATCCGTTGAAACAAAAGAGTTTAATTCCAAAATGGGTAACCTCATTTTGTTTGATACTTAAATCTCAACCTCGTCCATACTTCCTGGCTTGCGTTCAGGCGTCTTTCCCATGTCACATTTTGCTATTATTACAGGTACATTGAATAAAATAGCGAGGTAAATATCTGACGCACTAGCAGCTAGTGTAGTAAATATATCATATGATGTCATAATTCGAACTCTCGTAACATAACAAAGGCAGATGCCTATATTAGACAGAAATAAAATAGATTTTCATTAGTTTAGTTCGTGCGACATTTCGTTCCAAATTCAAATTCACTGTGATTTCGTAGTCAAAAGTAAAATATAAGATATTTCCGCAAAATTTTCTAGCACTCTCAAGAAACCGTTGCGATGCGCCCGCGCCGATCGGAATGCGTGAGAGTCGCTTAATTAACTTTAATCAAGTTTGCGATCTACAAAAGATTTTCTATACCCGAGGAAAATCTTGATCTTGTTTAAAATGCATTAAATCTTCAACAGATATTTCCATCATACATTGATGGTAATTTGAAAGGCTTTGGATAACATAGTTAAAAGTTGGGATTGCCCCCAACCTTTACCGTTTAAATTGAAAATTGTATTATGTAGATAAGGAAGTGATAATTCTCAATGTTTATAGTAGCCCTCATTTGGTATATGAGCCAATGACGATAGCTTACACATATTATGGTTGAATAATGTTACCAATTGTATAGAGCCGATAGTGTTTTCCAAAACTGTTTAAGAAATCAGATAATAATATGACAAAAACAAATTCATTTTAAAGACAGCGACGGCAATTCACTTTTACTGTATGCAATCTATTTCACAATACCATCAATTCGTTGTGAATTGGTTTCACAGAGGATGTCATCAACAGCCTCTTATTAAGTAGTGATATAAATGAAATACCGAAGCTGGTTCTCAGGTGATAACATCAGATTTGACTCATCTAACAGGCACCATTCTGCCGGAATACGCCGTTTTAACTTACGCTGCTGATGTGTATCGGAACTCACGATCAAATTAGGACAATCACAGACGCTGAGATTTTATTTGAATATCATAATATCGTTTTTATATCATCATACTTTGAGAGATTTACATTCAGTCCTCGTCTTATTTCGTTCATTTCAATATCCGGAAATGTTACTGCACCCAGAGTAACAATTTTTTTGTTATTTATTTACAGAGTAGACGAACACGTACTTTACTCAATACTGAAGATCAAGCTTCTTGTTCACTTTTCAACCCATTCTAACTTAGAAATCACTCCGACTAATCAGAAAACTACAACTTAAAAACTTCAACTTGCTTGATGCAATTAGTCTTAATTTCAACAACCTTCAATGTTGAGGAAGTCATTTTATCGACATTGATATAATAAAGTCTTTTCGCCATTACAATATAAGACCATAATACTTACTTAGCATACTTCTTACTAATCACATTCACATGCCCAACTTTCTCATGCCTCCTCTACACGTCAACAGATGCTTCTGCAGACGTCGCGTCGCGTCGTCTTCGGATGGGTATTGTGATCGTCAAGTGGAAAGTAAAGTTTGTGTCATTTATTACTTTTAATTATTATTATTATTTTATTTAAACCGTGCGTTCCACTTGATGATCGCATCACATCGCAACACCCAGCAATAGACATATAGTCAACGTTTCATATCTTTCAATTTGCGACTCACCTGTCAGTAGTCACACACACACACACACACACCAAAACGTCGCGTTTATAATAGGAACTATTATTGGCGCCGCTCGGGTCCTTGACTCGTGATGGCACAAGTTCTGACCTTTCGCGGGAATTATTAAATCAATTGTGCGATTAAAGAGCAATTTGGTGTAATGATGAATGCTTTTTTGATTCCGTGTACTCGGACGTGTGTGAATGATGCTAGATGTCGACAAATTGGAACGTAAAGGTGCAATGGAATTTAAAACACCAAATTGTCAAATTATTTATTCAAAAAAATATAATTAAGATGTAAAGTTGCATTTCATTACAGTACTATTTTGGATTCACTGCTTTTCGTTAACTTATAAAATATCTTGATCAGTACAAAATCATTAAAAGAAGATACCATGCATTCCTCACGAATGCTATACCACTAAAATTGAGTTTAAATCTATGGTCTGGTACCGTTGACAACAACATAAGATCTGGTGAGACGCCAGCTTATCAGCAGTTATGGGACCTGAGAAAACCATATTTATAATTTTATAATAAATAAATAAATAACACCCAACAGTCACATACATAGTCCTGACTCCACACTAAGATCGAGTCTTGTGTCGTGGGTATCAGGAACTACGAGAGACTTTTCGGTCTCACAACACCCAGACCCGGAAGAAATATTTGTGGGCCACACAAATATTTCTCTCGGTGCGGAGATCGAACCCGCGGCCTCTCGCTTCACAGGTGGCGTCTAACCAACTGCGCCACGGAGGCTGTCAAACTGACTTTCCAATCCATAAAAAAATGTATAAACCAAGTTATAAAACCTAACGCGCTTAATAACGACAGTATTAAATCAATTATTTCATTACGGGGCATTATCAGCTACGCTTCTTCACCATCGCAAACTCCATAAACCATCGAACTGTACTTCTAACAACCTCCTGGGAACAGTCACCTTAGCGACAATAAAACATAATCAATATAATAACATTTGCGAAGCGGCTTTTATCGCTACATTACCGTGGTTGTAATAGCTATAATCTCGGAAGGTTGTATCGCACACTCGACTTTCTGGATGGATTCCAATTGGTAGCACACTAACTTTTATCAGTTTAACAAGGACTGGATTTTAATAGACTCCTGGTAGGAATGACTCATTCGCTATTTTACTCGGTTTTGAAATGTTATGGCTTTTAATTTCCTTGCAAGTAACGGGACGGGAGCGGAAGGTTTTATAGGTAAACCGTTTATGCACATCTAATTGTTCATTAAACTTGAATAGTATTTTAATTATCTGTATAATTACGTTTAGATTCTATAATGGTATCAGAGTTTGCTATCTTAGGTAGGCCTCCCACGGGATTACCAGTTACACCATTATTTCACTTCAATCTAAAGCGGCTGCATGGTAGAATTTATATTACATCACTGACTACTTTAATGTTGGCTAAATATTCAATGTCTATGCCTTCGAGATACACTGGGAGATCTCTGATGAAATACAAATAATTACTCTCTAATCAGAAACTTCTTTTACAATGATGTTACAAAAAATCTTCTAACCCCTTAATTACGATCTTCGTTTCTTTCCCAGTTTGCTCCAAACCCTTGTCTTCTGAGAAAAATAGCATACCGTATACGTAACCTCTCTTGCCACATGTTTACTTAGCTACACAGCATCTAATTAAACAAGAACATTGACCATTAACAAACGACAAAAGTAGTGAAGTCTAAAACAGCTGATTTCCTATTTAAATATAATAGAGTGGTCGACAACATGGCAACCAATTTATATGCTAAAGTCGGTCTTCTAAAAGGCGAGCATCTGCCCGTCTATAAGAGATTTATTACTTACTACAAAGGGTTTATTATATGCATTTATGCATGCATATGCCGTTGACAAAAAAGGATGTGTACACCACGAGTTGAATATTAATGTACTCCGTGAGACTGTCTCAGTAAAAAAGTTTACGAAATGTCATTCATTCAAACGTATTGTTCTCAGAACGAAAAATATTCCGAAAACTTAACCATAACATTTTGGCCATCGAATGACTATTCATAAATCGCTATAATTTAGTTTATTATGGAGGCAACTAACCTTATTGTGGTAGTCAATGCTTTGAATTGATTGAGAGCTTTTTGCCACCTATGAATTTTAAAGTACTATTCGTGACGTCTTTTTGCCGGACACCGACCGACTGTCTATCGCAGGTTCTTCACCTTTATATCTAGCCCATTGCAGTTTTAAAGGCAAATATAATTGCAAACGTATTTAGTTACTTTTATTATTGAGTCGACTTCGCGAAATTGGTGCGACGAAAATACTGTATTATTCTCAGTGATTTATTTTTTAGTAATAATTTAAAGGCCTCTAACATTAAAACATACTTTATTTATCTAGAAAATACTAGGTTTTTAACGCAACAGTTCAGATGCGGTAGCTCGGCTTCCCGCGTCACGCTTTGATTTGTCGTGCACGGCTCGCTAAGCCTCGACACGGCTCGTCCTATCTCCACAATCACGAGAATTAAATAAGCTTTAAATTTATCAATTAGACAAGAAGTAACATTTACTTAACAATAAAACTTTAAATATGGCGTATAAACATTGCACTTTTGGATCTTGTAATATTTTTATGAAAGTGTTTCTTTTTTTTTTGAACCAGTGCTTCTAAAGTTAATTGAAGTTTTTTATTCATAAATAGTTATAACAAATTAACTATGACATTGTTTATGGTGGTTGAATGATTGTTTATAGTTCCTTATTTTATTTTTAACTTAAGTAATTTGACCGGTAACTACGAGTATGTTCACTCACCAAATCAATTTCCTTCTTATCGTCCGCTCAAAGATGATCTCAATTATAAGATTATTGGCTCACTTATCGTTTATGACAAAATCGTTCCATCAAAGAAAATTCATAGCCGCGAGTTCCCTGCAGCAATTTATTGCTGACGTAGTTTTAGGTTCGTTTTAAAGTATACACCTCTCTCTACTTCTTACGAAGGGTACAAACGTGAAGAATGATTATTTTAATACATTTTTCTTGAACTCTACAGAAAACTTAATATTTATATCGTATCTGAGCTCAAAAAACCATATTAATTATTATCTAAATATTAAAAAAGTAAATTGAAAAATCTAGGTCAACTGAATACAGTAGAATATTGTAGAAATAGGTATTATTATTTCTTTATATAACATGATATTATCTATAGTTCCTTCTAAGGAAAATATATTCGATCATTACATCTGGGGGCACGGCAGTGCCCCCTCCAAGTCGAGCTAAAAAGCGGCACAGCGGTACTATCCTTTTCTCGAAGCACTTCAGACCATTTTCAACCCCCCATAACTTCGTTGTGGTTAAAGTAAGAAGCCTGAATTTTCAGTTACTAATTAGGCATTGTGTAAACACGGTATATTTAAAATTTCATTAAATTTGAACCAGTAGTTTAAGAATTATAACTTGTCAAACTTTCGCAATTTTGTCACTCACTGACTGACTGACCGATCATCAAAAGTCTAAGGCACTTCTAGCAGACATAGAACCTTCAAATTTAGAATATAATTAGTGTTTAGTGTCTAAAGTAAGGAAAAATTCAAACATTTCATAATTTTTGTCTAGTTTTCTAGATACACCACCTGCGTGAATAACTTTGTAATCTCATATAAATGTATAGGATTACAAAGATACATTTGCAGTTAATGATTCGTTGTACCCGTATATAGTGGAATAATAGTTGTAGATTGGTACCTATATGTATATTATATATGAGGCATAACAGGAGGGGGGTATAAAGAGGGAAAGGGTGTATTCAGCCCATTAAACTGTACAACATTCCTCTAGAAAAACATGACAAAGATAACCTTGCAAATAAATAGACTAAATAGCTCGAAAACAATCACCATGAAAGGAAGAACACTAATAATCAAATCCGCTATATTTGTGATAAATTGATACCTACAAAAATAAGAAAAAACCATAAGACAGAGGCTTTAAGAAAAATCATTATATATATTCTAGAAATAAAAAGTACCGAAAAAGAATAAAGTAGGACTCTACAAAAAGACGTGAGATCCCATCAAAAACATCCTGTAAAAAAATTCCAAGGCTCGCAGCTCAGTTTTTCTACCGCAAAAAGTTGTGAGATCCATGTTATACCAAGTCGATTAATTTATTAAGTCCTTGATTGAGGGACGTTCTGTATAAAGTTATTACGTAAGTTATTATCATATCAATATTAAATATTCTTTACATTTTAAATAAATAGATCGACTTGGCCAGTAGCATTGTGCATAAATTGTACGATACATTATGTTTTCATGCGATGGCCAAGTCGATCTATTTATTTACAACGTAAAGAATTTTTAATATTGATATGATAATAACTTACGTAATAACTTTATACAGAACGTCCCTTAATCAAGGACTAAATAAATTAATCGACTTGGTATAACATGGATCTCACAACTTTTTGCGGTAGAAAAACTGAGCTGCGAGACTTGGAATTTTTTTACAGGATGTTTTTGATGGGATCCATTTGACCTTTTTTCATATTAGAATAAACAGAAATAACAAGGACCAGACTTATAGTCTTGATCATATACGTGTTATTTCTATCAATTATATTTTTTACCACACAGCCCATAGAAACTCGGCACACGTCATGTAACTATTGATTCCGTGACTGTCTGTTATAAATCCGACACCATGTAGGGTAACGGGAAAAGATTCAATTTAATTGATGAACCGTGGATGTGACGGCACGGTTGATCACTAAACTTCTTTCAAGTCGAGATTTGTACTAAATGCTGAAAGTCATTTCCATTACTATGTTGAAGTTGTCCACTACATTGTGACTGTCGGCAATAGGCTAATCTCATATTTTTTTATTATTGTTTATATCGAAAGGTGCGATATGCATGATCATAATCAGGAAGTTTTTTTTTTTTAAATCCGAGTAATAATTAGTAAGTTACAAATATATAAAAGTATAAAATATAAAAATATACTACTTTTCCGTATAGAATAAAAGCAGTTGGAAGTTTAGAACCTTTGGGAGCAATTTCGGTTAATTTCCATTTTATGTTTTATATACATTTCTTAACAAACAATAGCCCTTTTCATTTGATGTGCATTCCTAAATTTCTCCACACATAGTAATATCGAAAGATGTAAACTTATTCACAAACTTTCATGGCTTTTATACCTGTGCCTCGTTACATCTTATTATTCTCATCTTATAATCAAGCTGTCAAATAAATGAGTAACGCTTTACAATTTTTTATTTTCGATTTTACTTTCAATATCGACCTTAGAAATCGAAATTATCACCCGCTTCTTTCTAAATAATTTTCTACTCAAGGTCGCCTATTGATAACTGAATGTATACTTTTAAAATGGCTTGCAAACAACTTGAGCAGAGAAAGTGTTGTGGTTGCAAAATAGTCGCAAAGTGATCTCTGTAAATTCATCCAAAATAAAATTTCGTATTTCGTGGCTTATACATGTCGGTAACAAATTTATGTCAAATGAATGAATATATTCAAGTCATTTGCTCATAATACAAGTAGTACTGACCCCATGATGTGTCTATTGTGCCGTAGATAACATTACAGTGTTCTTGATCTCTCATTGTTCAAATATGACACCAACACGGATCTTACAAGCAAAGACTCGGTGCGAGAATCGAACTCAAGGTCCCTCGTTTCGTAGTCGGCAGCTGGTTTAACCTACTACACCATAAAATCTACAGATTTTATTAGTTTCAAATTTCAAGAGCAATACATATCTGGGGCTATAAAAGGAGTCATAACTCTGTCATTAAAACTAGACCATTTTTCATAAACACGGATTTGTGACATTAACGACAGACGAGTATCTTCAACTAAAGAATATAATATTTCCATAATGAAATGATAATTTTAGAACAGTTTGTCAACTTTCGCTTTGGGAAATGAAATATACACTCGCGCATGATTTGCATTATCATTGTAAAAAGATTTCTTTTTACTTACAGCAATATGGTGCGCGGATAAATTATCAACATTACCTTTCCACAAACTTTCTACCTTTAACATCTGCTTGTAAAATACTAATACTTAACAGAGACGTACTTAGTTAAGAAGCACGAAACGAAAGGTCGTCAGTGCGATCCTTGTACCCAAATGAAAATAATGATGTGTCATATGACTAGTGTTGCCAGGTGTCCCGCTTTTTAGGGGTTTGGTGACGCGTCCCGATTGAACCTTCGGCGGGACGCCAAATGTCCCGCTTTTTTACCACCCCTCTCAGTACGAATAAAAATTAAATATTACACACTTTTAATTATAATCCGTACTGTATTTCGCTTTTTCCTACGAATATTTACCTACTTAGTATCTAATTCGATTCTCAAGTTGTTTCCATAGGCTGATTCCAAAAAAATATAAAGGCTTTGAATAAGTTTTCGTGGTTTGTTCACGAATTCCTTGCTCAGGACTAACTGTTCTGATTTTGTATGGTAACACATTTGCAAGGAAATATTTTTAGTGAGCTTATGTCTTGTTGAATATTAGCTCCAATCAATAGAACTTTTCTTTTCTGTAACAATTTCAAGTTTTATACCGCTTAAAGAACATTTGTGAGGAATTTTATCACACGACATATATACATGTATGTAGATGTTATTTAAACGAAAATTGCATCTAAACTTCACTTATTTCTTTTCGAGCATTATAGCGAGCATAATTTGCCAAAATCCATGTGCTGGTTTCGGCATTGTGAAATATTGATTTTCATATTGGAAATAAAGATCGCTCTGGTAAATCGAAAAAGTTATAGTCTGAGAATTTAAGGAATAACTCGATGTACACCCATAGCAAATGCTAGAGGAACATGCATAATCGTTGCGAGTTGATGAAACAAAATTTGAGAAAGTTTTGGGAGTAAGCTAAGAAGCCTCGAGAGATATGGTACTTGGTCTGGTTGATCTGCGCTTACACTATTATAACAATAACCAAAAATGGCTACTATCTTCGAGAGCTTCCTGAGATGCGACGTTTTAAGATGTGATATTAATATGCTGCTAGAAAGAGGGAAAGTAATAATTAGATAAGGCAAAAAAATATATAATAGGCGTCCCGCTGAAGAACTCAAAATCCCGATTATTTTTACGTCCTGTCCGGAATTTTCAAACAATAAACCTGGCAACATTACATATGACCCAGTAATATGGATTTTCAATGTTTTAGTGAGAAAACAAAATAACTTATTATTTGTCCTCTAGATGAGCTTATGTCACTATGCATTTTAAACAAAATATCGAATAAGAATTTAAATATAATTATTTTTGTCTGATCAAAGAACAGTAATGATTATTAAAACAAGTTTACCTTGCCACTCACTGGGTCATCAGCAATTATCTAAACCTTACGTGCTTGTAATAGAATTCATATTATTTAATTCTTCGATTATTGATACTATAAGTCAGCTTATTATGTACAAGGATACGTCATCGCGTGTACAAATTGCTATCGTGTTTCTGCTACTATCGTAATGTATGACAAAATCGTTTACCTACATTCGCAATGCGTGTAAGCTTTAGACACTTCCTTAGCTACTGGAAATCGAAGCTGATTTATTTACATTTATATTCAATGTTGCGTTGGAGATTAATGCTCAATGGCTAATTGTGGAATAATGAAAATGATTGGTTTTGGAACAAAATATTTTTACAGTAATATATTGATTCAATTGGTATTTGTAACAATAATTTATATTAAGTCATGGCTGTACTTAGTTATTTGCGCTTTCTATATTGATATAGGTATTATATTATGGTAGGTGACTGACTCTATTTGATAATAGCGAAAAAAATATTGAAAAATCTTTGACCCAAAGATGGAGCTAATTAATTTTAATATCATAAAAATGAACAAAAATCCACGTGTTTTCTTCAAAATCAGTAACACCAATAATATTAAAAAAATATACTGTTTACCTTTTTATTGCGTAATTTAGAGAAGAAAAGTAAATCCAGGCAGAACATTCAAACAATAACATCTTCAAAGTAAGATTTCGCTGTACCTTGAAAATAACCTTGCGTCGAGGTTGAACAAAATTCCAATAGAAAGCTTCATGAGATGGCAGTGCTAAGCTGTCTTCAGTCCGCTCTAAAGAAATAACATAGCTACAATACGGACATCTTCATACTGACCAGTGTTTCTTAACTTTATTAAAAGAATTATATAGTAAGAAAATGTTTGTTCTTAGTAGGAGATAGCTCCTCATAGCTGGTGGCAATTAACATCTGCCCCCAATAAATGTAAGGAAAGGAGGGCAACTATTTTCCAGCAGTGGGAATTAAAAGACTTAAAATAATAAATAATAATCCTATTACTACAGGAGACAATCCATTCCGAGCGTAGTCTGAGACAAATTATATGACATATTTCAAGCCGACAAATTCACAAAGAATATACAGCTAAATATGAAAAACAATCCACTAATTATAATTTAAACTCATCAGACAAGAAATTCATAATCATTACGCATGCCAAATAATTGCATTAATATCTAATCTTAAAGTTAAGACTAAGCGCAGTTGTAAATTAAAAAAAAACACGTCTCATTGAATATGCGTTGAACAGGTTTCGATGTTGTAATAGTTGATTATTGGTTTCACTGCCGGCACTTGTTTGACATCAATCCGCCTAGCAAACAATTATTAAGAAACCATTGTAGGTAGCTTCTATAGTAACTGCGTTTAACTTTACTAAACTGTGAAGATGATAAAAAATATATATTACAGGATAAAATATTAGTGTAGTGACAATTAGTAATAATTTTGGTCATCAGAATTAGTAACAATTAGTAATAATAACTGGTCTCTACAGTCTACGCGGAGTACATTTTACACACTGAGATAGAGACGTCACTTAATCAATTCAAAGCGCCCTCTGACATTAAGTAGAAAAAACAATCTAGAAACATGTTGATATGTACCTTTGTCTAGGATAAGACTGAGGGAGGCTTCGACCTTGGATTTATTTGAAATATTTATTTATATACAAATTATTCTGTATGAAAAGCGAACTTAATAATTCTCATTTCCTCATATGTATGAATTTTCATAAAATACATGATTATTAAAATCACCAACCACTGTTGTTAGAAGAAATTCAGAGCCAATATTACCTGCGTAAATTTGAGAAATCTGTAAAACCAAACGTTTCTTCGCCCACTGGTGTTAAGTTAGTCAAACCGATGATTATAATTCGCTGTCACTTGTTCTAAGTTAAACTACCGTAATAGTCTAATAAACAGTATTGAATTATAGTCAATTACTCTTGAGCGTCATCAGGAACAACCAAGCATTCGATTGAAAGAAATTAGGCCACAGTCCACCATACGCAAGCTTAGTGCGGGTCGGCAGACTTTACATACGCTAGGCATGAATGAATGAGTTTGTATGGCCCGCAAATATTTATTTCGCGTCTGGGTGTTTAGAAGATTGAAAAGTCTCTTGTAGTTTCTTAACACCACAATATAAGACTTAATATTTTTTTTGGAGTGTGTATGAGAATTTTCGGTCAATTTATTTATTTGACTATTTTAAAAGGCATTGGAAGTAAAATGTTGAGAAACACATCAATACTATAATATGCAAATTAGCTCTACAAAATCCATACCATTAGAGACGGGACCACTGCAGAGGCACTTTTCGATTTGCAAATGTTCATCGGAAGGGGTTTTAATGACAAGTGTACGTGAGCATTTCATAACTGGTATACAACTAATTAATGGCTTTGATGTGGATAAAATAAGCATGTTAGGAACATAACAGCATGCCAAGCGCAGTTGGTTAGATGTCAATGCGAACGACTAGCCGCGGGTTCGATCTCCGCACTGAGATAATTAATATTTGTGTGATCTACAGCTATTTGTTTGCGTTTTTAGACCGAAAACTCCTCATTGTTTCTGGTCACAGAACAGTTGAATATGGTTAGAAAGGCAATAGCCGTCACATTGTATGAAAACCAGGGTCGTCGTTTTCGGAACACAAAACCTCAACAAATCCAATACATAAAGCTTGCAATAGTCGATTTAAACTATCGATAAAATTATGGAAATATGTCTTTGTTATAAGACCGAAATTTATTTTATCGATATGCTTAATAGTTTTTTTTCTGATACAGTTATTTCATTAGTATTATGTCAATAGGCGGAAAATAAATGAGACTAGTATTGAAAATGCATTTTAATTTGTATACTATTTTACAAATTTATATATACAGGATTTTTAAGATTTTTAGCTGTGTGTGAGGTATTACCATTTTTATTATTGGAAAGGCACATATAAGCAATTATTATAATTAAATTACGATTTCTTTACGTCAATATATTCAGTGGTTTTGATTTTTCATACTATATTTAATTATTTTATCGCCATGATACAGTTTTTCCATAAGCGTTGCACGTAATTATTTTTGGTTTGTATATTACTTATGATCCAGATTTTTTTATTGTCTTCCGTTTCACGAAAATGAATACTTAGAACAGTCTCTACCTATTGCCTTTATCCACTCACTCTTAGAAACGTATAAATGAATAATTTACTATATTATAATGTATTTTCAGACACAAAAATACGTTGTTCTCATGTTGGCAGAGGTATGAAATTAGAACATAAGGATATGTCGTCAAACGTTACTACAATTTAAAATGACTAAAAACTGATTTACGAGTATACGAAATCTATAACTACATCGATATAGTAACTATGTACAAGACTACAACACTACGTGATATGTGCCAATTTTCGCTGTTGACATAACAAAAATGAGTCGTATGCATTGCGTAGGAACTTGGCATTCGCGAGCATGTATGTACGCGTAATCAGCAATGTATATTTTTGATTTGTCGTCTATCATATTATCGAATTCTTCAAAATGTCGTAATTAATAACCGCAATTTTTGAAAATACAGGTGAAAATCAATAAAATCGGGTTGAATATTGATATGAAATTCCTCCTCTATTGATATTTGATGCTTTATTATTGGAACTGCAAGATAAAATAGCACAAATCTGCATTTTTACTCTATTTCGCCGGAGCACCTCTCTCCAAGGCATTTCGACAGCGACTAATTTAACAAATCATCCGTTCCGCGGCAGTGATGCTTTTTATGCACCACCTTGCGACGCGTCAAACGCTTTTATTTCCCTTCTAACTATATTCATCTGTTCTGTTTTTCTGGTATATACGACAACGGATTTGTATTTTGATGGGCGGCAAAACAGTGTATTATACAAAATATTATATATTATGTATATTATAATTTTATATAATTAATGTATGTATAAATTTTGCTGTGAGGTTCCTTAGTTATTTATTTTTATTTGTCCACACTAATTTAGTACGAACAAAAATATTTGTAAGATTTTCGCTGTGTGAAGAGAAAATCGAAAGGAATTCTAAGGTCCAAACAAAATAGTTTTGCTGTTTTTATGCGAATTACTCCCAGTCTGATAGGGCAATAAAACGCTACAAAATGCTGTGAGGCTCTTTTACGTTTAGCACTGTGAATGTTACTTTTGTATGTTGAGATTTTTTCATTATAGACGCAACTTCTTTCGTATTTAAAACGTATTCATTGGAGTTATTGGTGGGACATTTTAAAGATATTTAATAAATTTTAGGATTTTCAATCTGCCTTTAAAGCGTTGCTAAAAATACTGAACACGTGCAGCGTTCAAATAAGAATTATGTTTGTTTAATCAGTTAGCTATAGTTTAAAAATTCATGATTTTATAAATGCTCTATAATGTGTGGTACTTACATTTTTGCTATGAGAGGAGGCCGCAAACAAATGATAGAGCAGTAAATTAAACAGTTTGATTCATAATATACACGCACTAAATACATTTATGATGTTATCATGGGGATATCTTAACAAAATATCCTTACACAAAATATTTTGCAAATTTATAACAATTTATATTATTCGACAGTAGGTTGATTTTTGCACAAAACATGTCACGTTATCAATTAAAACTAATTAAAACAAAGCCAAAATATTCTTAATACATCGCCGAAACAGTGAACGCCATTCTACCGACAAGGCAATAAATAAATAATAATAATAAATAAATACACCCAACAGTCACATACATAGTCCTAACCCCACACTAAGATCGAGTCTTGTATCGTGGGTATCAGGAACTACGAGAGACTTTTCGGTCTCACAAACACCCAGACCCGGAAGAAATATTTGTGGGCCGCACAAACATTTCTCTCGGTGCGGGGATCGAACCCGCGGCCTCTCGTTTCACAGGCGGCGTCTAACCAACTGCGCTACGGAGGCTGTCAAATAAAACCAATTTAGGCAATAAAACCTAATTTAATCTTAGCTGAATAATTACACGATATCCGCTTGTGCTGCAGTATTAATACCGAAACCAGTCATTAGACAACAATCAATAATCACATACTAGTTATGTTGGTAAATGGCGAAACAAGATTGCCGACTGACACGAACATAACCCATGAAGGCGGGCAGTTAAAATATCAATTATAGATCTTACGTCATTTGATACACATAAAAATATTGATATAATTATTTAATAATAGTGATTGACAAAGATACAATAATGATTTTATAAAAATCTACAATAGACTATAGATGTTTTTCTAATACATCGATTTATTAAAATTTATTTAAAAAAACACAGTTACTATTTGAACACACAGGTCCCCAAACTTAGCTACGTTTGTAGCTCGGAGTACCAAAATAATGTTAAAAAAAGAATTTGAAAGTTATAATACATAAACTAAAGTTACAAAAAAAAAAGAGAGAAAACAGAACGTAACACATTTGTTGTCGTTACTTTTATTATAATCTAAAAAAAAATATACGAAATATGCTAAGAAGCACTTATAGAAAATGGGAAAAAAATCAAGCGATAGAATATTTTTGCCGTTATTTATGCGCCTAAAGGTCACTCCTTTATTTTTAAAATGTTCACACTAGCACTTTTAAAGGGAGTATTATGCAAGCCAAAACTTTTGAAATAAAATAATAGATAGTCTTCGGTCATAGGAACATTCTTAAAAACAATATTCAATTTTGAACCCAATAACCCATAACTTTGAGTTTCATTTCCTTTAATGTAAGTTGATGATTTCGTGTCCCCTAAGGCATTCGCATATGGAATAATTGTGTTCCATGAACTGTTGAAGATTTACATTTGATTGTTCCTTTACGGTTAAAACCAAAATAATTGCAGACAGGCGATGCACGTAAGGATTTCTTTCCATTTTTTATAATACATTTTTTTGAAAAACATTTTGTAGCTTAGTTGTTGGAACGCATGTCCGTGATTCCATAATTGACATAAGAAAAAAATCGCTTCATTAAAACTTTTTAAGTGGCAGGTCTTATTGCTTTTGTTTGACTTAGATAGTCATTGTTACACCTGAAAGCATATAGAGCAATATAGATCTAATCCCATTGAACTAAGATAGTGCGTAGATCCTAAGCTACCTTCAATAATGTGGAAAAAAGACTGACACTAATTTCACAATAATGTCGTTCTTTATTACAAAAAGAGAAATAGACATCAAATATTATGATTGGTTAGTTTAAATTATCAATTAGAATTGATCAAATTTGCCGAAATTAACTTTTTTTTTTTTTTTTTTTTTTTTTTTTTTAAATGTTGTGTTATGGCGAATGCCATAATACTTCATTTTAATAACGATCTAGCCTTATGACTAATAAGTTATTTAAATTTAACCTAAACTTCTAAAGAGACTACGACTAAGAATATGTCCAATAACACGTTTCTTATTGTCTCTATTAAGGGGAAGACACAATGTTCGCGTGTTCTTTTTCACTAGCACTCACTGCACTATTTTTCACTAACTGTTCATCACTAACTCGAAAGGTTTTGTCCTTTTCAGTCTTCTCAGTAAGTCCGTGTTGTCGAGGAGCTGGATAGCCTCGACGTTCACGTGATGGTGAAGCCTATGTTCATGAGCTTCGGCATACTTTTTTACAATATTTCTAACGAAGTCTACCTTGAGGTCCCGATGAAGATCTTCATTTCTTACGTACCATGGGGCATTTGCTATATTCCGCAGTACTTTGTTTTGAAATCGCTGTATTATTTGCATATTGCTTGGTTTGGTACATCCCCACAACTGTATACCATAAGTCCATACAGGCATAAGGACTTGTTTGTATAATAGTACTTTGTTGTGTACTGACAACGAAGAGTGTTTACCAAGTAGCCAATACATATTCCTATAGCGCATTTCTAGCTCGTCGCGTTTCTTTTTGACGTGTGCCTTCCAGCGAAGCTTTGCGTCCAGAGTCATGCCAAGGTATTTAGCCGTATTTTCATATGGTATGGTTTTACCGTTAATGAACACAGGCTCATACTTTGGCCTTTTGTTGGTGAAGTCAATATGAACTGATTTTGATTCATTTATTTTCAAACGCCATTTATCAGTCCAATTGGAGATGACATTGACAGCTGTTTGCACTTTATCCACTGCTTCTTTGTGGGTCGATCCTGTGGCTAAAATTGCCGTATCGTCTGCGAAAGTTGCAATGGCATTGTTTTCTATTTTAGGAATATCACAGGTGTATAATAAGTACAGGACCGGACCTAGTACACTTCCCTGTGGTACTCCAGCTTCTATATGCTTAATTTCTGAATAAGAATCTTCATGTTTGATACGAAACATTCTATCAGAAATGTAAGATTCCAGTATGTCTGAAAACTGCTTAGGCAGCATTTTCCTAAGTTTGTAAATGAGGCCGAGGTGCCAAACCTTGTCAAATGCTTGTGCCACGTCTAGAAATACCGTTGAGCAAACTTTTTTCTCTTCTAGAGCCTTTTCGATTAAATTAGTTATCCGGTGGACTTGGTCTATTGTTGAATGGTTTTCTCTGAATCCGAATTGGTAATCTGGAATTAATTTCCGCTCTTCTATAACAGGCTTAAGCCTTTTCAAAAGTAATTTTTCATAAAGCTTAGCCATTACTGGCAACAAGGAAATTGGCCTATAGGATTTCACGTCATGAGGAGGTTTACCAGGCTTAGGTATCATAATTACTTCAGCAAATTTCCAAATGTCAGGTACATATTTCAGTCTGAACGAGGCATTTATCAGAGTAGTCAGTTTGACAACTGCTTTGCGCGGTAGATTGTTCAGTACTTCTCCTGTAACCAGATCGTAACCCGGAGATTTCTTTTGATTTATTTTTTTAATTTCACTTGTAACCTCCCTAGGTGTAACGAATTTTATTGGATGGTTGTCTTGTGATACGTAGTCTAGGCTGAAGTCCAATACAGTACCTTCATTTGGTTTAAATATGTGCTCCAGGTGTTCAGCAAATATATTTGCCTTTTGTTCATTGTTTATGGCCCAGTTTCCATTCGGTGTTTTGATGGGAGGGACTTGCATAATTGGTTTTTTAATATTTCGGGTGGCTTTCCACAGAGAATAATCTGACATACGATCGCTAGATAGCCCACGAAGATAAGTATTCATTGATTCGTCTTTGAAGCGTTTTATTTCTCTTGTGACCCTTTTTGCGAGTGTGTTATAAATTTGTTTGTCCTTAGGAAATCTGCTTGTTTGCCATTGTTTTCTTTGTCTTCTTTTTTCAGCTATAAGGTCCCTGATTTCTAGTGGGTAAGAGTTGCCTCTAGCTCTTAACTTCACCACAGGTGTGTTGCGCCAGGCACATTGCTGTATATTCACTATAAACTGTCTCAAATCTTGTTCGAGTTGCTCCAAATTTTTAAGCGGAACTTTTAGATCAATTATAGATTCTAAATCTAACTTGAAGCTTTTCCAGTCAGTGTATCTATTTGATAACGAGGGATGGCTCTCCTTTTGAATTTTTCCGGCGGATAGAGTTAAGATGATCGGTGAGTGATCTGAACTCATGTCATAGCCCTCCTCAATATGTAGAGTATCGAGGGGGAGATTTTTTAAAATAAAAAAGTCTATTAGGTCTGGGATTTTTGAGGTATCCGTAGGCCAGTAAGTAGGTTTTCCTGTAGATATCACATCACATTTGAGTTCTCTAGCGGCTGATAATAATTCTCTACCTTTGGTTGTCGTAAGTCTAGATCCCCAGAAGGTATTTTTTGCATTGAAGTCACCACCGAGTATAAACCTGGAGCCAAGTTGATTAAACATATGTATATACCGCTCAGCCTTTAGTGAATACCTAGGTGGGGAGTATATAGCTGATATAGTAACAGGATAGCGTTTTGTCTGTATACAAACCGCCACAGCTTGAATGTCTTCATCCTCTATCTTAGATAGTTCGTAGTGACAAATGTTATCTTTTATTATGAGAGAACTACCACCCCTTGGTGTGTTGTAAGGATGCAAGGCATGGTAAACTTTGTATCCTTTAATTTTTATTATTGTTTCTTTCGTACAGTGCGACTCTGATATGAGGCAGACATCGAAGTTTTCAGTGGTTAGGACGAATTCTATTTCATTTAGGTGTTGAAGTAGTCCATTGGCATTCCAAGCTATGATTTTAAGAGTCATTGTTTGGTATTTGGTATGATAGCAGTTTTGGTGCTATGCTCCAGCTTTTTCAGGCGATTATCGAATGAACTCATAAAATTAAGAATTTTGTTGATTTTGTCTTCAATGTTATTTTCTTGTGATTGTGGTTTCTGTTGTGACTGTGACAGGTCCTGTGGCTGTATTTGCAACTGTCCAGCTTTTGCCATTTGTGAATAAGTCACATCTTTTTTAATACTTTGAGTGTTTATTGGTTTTTTAGGTCTATTGCTGTCTGGAGTTTTAATTGTATTTTTACTATTCTTCACCTTATTTTTCATATTTTGCAGTTCTTTGGCTACTACGCACCCTCGATAATTGGCAGGATGTGGTTCACCACAGTGTATGCATTTTGGCTTAGCATCCGCTGGTTTTGGGCAGTCACGAGTATGATGCTTACCCGTACATTTAACGCATCTAGGCTCCTTACTACAGTATTTTTGAGTATGGCCGTATGCTTGACATTTCTTGCATTGTGGAATCAGTTTAGATGTTTTGATTGGCTGTATTTCCACTTTGCAGCCGAGAATTGAGCTGATATTATAAATATTGTTTATGTCTTCTTCTTTTTGGAATGATAGCATAAACATATTAAGAGGTTCTTTAGTCCTCCAGCTTAGTTTATTCACCGCTTCAGTTATTTTAAAACCTTTAGTTTTAAGGTCTTCAATAATTCTTCCCGGCACATACGTGTGGTGAAGATTTTTTGCCATTACTCTGATCGGTCTGTTTTGTTTATTCTCATACGAGTGCCAGTGATTTTTGTTTTCTACTAGTAGCTTAGTGGTGGCCTTGTATGAGTTCTCGGTTTTGGTATTAATTTTGGCCATATCGCCTTTCATCATTTTAATAGTGAATGATTCACAAGGAATGCTGTCACTGAGAAAATCATAAAATTTCTGGAAGTTCTTGATTCCTTCCACAACAATAGGAGGTGGTAGAAGTGCCTTCTTTTCCTTTGGCTTCTCCGGGACTTTTTTGTTGGGCTCGACTTGTTGTGACGGGGAAGGTGTTAGGTTCCGCTTTCTTTTCTTCCTACTCTCTTGTCGTATCCACTCAGTTTCTCTCGCGAGTTCCTCATCGTCTGTTTCGTATTGAACTTCAGAGGGGACTTCTTTACTGACTCCTGGTTTGACGCAGGCTTCTTTTTTGTTGCCTTCTTCAGCTTTACGCAGTTGTTGCTGGAGATTTTCTACTTTTATTTGAAGCTCATTCACTAAGCATTCCAATTTTTCACGCAGATGTTTTTCTTCGTTGTACAGCTGGTACAACACTTGTTCCGTTTCAGTCTTAATGGTGATAGTGCTTTTCTGTTTTGCCATATTAATTGATCTAATTAATATAGCCTGGCCTTAACAGTTGTTAGTTGTTTTTGTCGATATTTCGCATGCGTTGCAGAAATGTTTTCTGGGTCATCGCGGCGATCGCGGTCCGCAGCCCGTCGCGACGGCGTGATTGCTGCGTCAGCACTTTACCCGAGTACAAGCTAGAGCAACAGTACGACGCAACCGTTCTCTATAGCTGTCTAAAAAGAACTGACTTGATAATATTATATATCTACTAATTTTATAAATAACATTACATATATCATTATATTACAATCTTGTAAGCAATGACCACCCAAGTTAGCTTAAAAAACAAAAGGCCTTAACAACAATTTAAGCTCAATCTTTTTTTGTAGCTATAACCGTCACAAAAACTAACCATACGTCGCGTCGCGCCGCGCCGTGTTGACTGACAGACAGGACAATTGTATTGCATCATAGTCTCAGAAATATTAATATACAGTCACGATTATTTAAATTTAAAGGGTGTCGTCTGTAATACAATACGCGTTGGTTGTGCAATTAGACAAGAAAGTTCCATTGTATGGCAATAAATTGATGATAAGCTTGGCAAAAATACATTATACAAATAAAATTTATTTATTTAATATTTATTCAATCCTTTTTTGCACTATACAGAGACGTTATCAAGATAATAAACAATAAAAATAATAGTACAAGTGGCGACCTTACCACATTAGGTAATTTCTTACAGGAAACCATGGGATGGATGTATAAACAGGAGATAGAAAGATCAGTCTGAGGCGTAAATGAAAACTTCTGTAGGTATAAGTATAAAATATCGAAAGAGACGTCAAAAAACTAGTTATTAAGCATTGCACGTCATGTAATAACTCCAAAAAAATAGGATTTAAGGATAGGCTAGGATTCACAATTTCTAAAACGTTCTCTGGCATATATTCGATATTTAATAATTATGATTGCAAAACCTATCTAGAACGTATATAAACTATCTTTCTTATTAATAGACAACTTTTGTCTTTTTCACTCAAACTGTATTCAAAAGTGGCTGGAACAAGGACAAAATATAGGAAAGCAAATTTTTTTTATGGCAATGAGTAGCGAAACTTGCTTGTCTTGCTTGTTGTAAAACCAAACAACGCCTTGAATCACAAAGCAATCCTTGGCATTCCACTGCGCTCGCCATCCTGAGACATAAGATGGAAAGTCTCAATATATCCAGTAGTAACTCTGGCTACAATGTCCCTCTATCCGAAACACAACAGTGCATTTAAACTACTGTTTGGCGGGAGAAATAGACATTGCGGTAGTACCTACCCAGGCGACCTCAAGTTTTAAAACTGTTTATGAATAAGTTAGTGTTGTTGTTATTTTCCTGATACCTACTTTGCTTAGGAATTAATTTATGTAGTAAGTAATAGTAGTGTAATTTAGAAACTAATTTATAACATTCAGTCACAGTATGTGACTGTTGGGTGTTATTTATTTATTATTTATTTATTCTGCAATGGTCATTTAGTGATTTGTTTTTCAACAATAACAAAGGGAAACTAAATTTGGAATCAGACGTGTCAATGTATTTTCTTGTTTGTAATGTTATTGTCACTTTACTTGCTTTCATACAGCGCATGCAAGACCTTATGCTTTGAATATAAATGTGCCAATATGCCACTCTGTCTGCTATTTTTATCCTGAACTTTAAAACATTGTGTTAAATAGATTTCTATACATGTTAAATGTTATTGCAAAAGGAAGTAATTTGGGTAATACATGACGTGGTTGTGATTACACACTTTATGGTGAAAGAAAGAAAGAAAGAAAGAAATCTCATTTATTAGCCACAAATAAAATGACGCACACACTCATTTAACATAAATTTATATATATAGCTAACAACCAAAAGACAGTAAAAGGGAGTTTGTACGTCGCATAAATGTGACACGTAGGTGACCACTCAGCTTATTGTTGCACTGCGACGCGAGCCACAGCGCAACGCTGGTTTTCAGTGGTCACCTTGAGTGACATGCGAACGTGAACGTGGTGTGACTTTATCTTGAATCAATTAGGGGCCAATTTGTATATTATATATCAAATCGCATAGATTTATTAATCTTATGTAGATCTATACAATAGCAATAAAACTGTCACCCACTAACTGCGGAGCCAAGTCCAACTCAATATTTAATAACACAGAACAATTCATATTTTATCTCCATATCCAGCAGTCCCAAGCAACTCACTCCAAAAGTGGATTGCCCTACACAGGATTCAAACTTATAACCTCACGGAAAACATACCATGCTATTAAACCAATCACTACTAGATTGTATATCAAATAATAGTTTTGTTTTTGTTACAGGTACGTACATTCACCAAATTATGATCTGACGAGAAGATAATTGTAAGTCTGATGTTCCATCCTCTATTCTCAGAATATCTCAAAACAATATTGAGTATTCGGATGACGTAATGCAAAAAATATGCTAAGGAAGAACTAACCTTTAAATCTATTTCACTGGCTGTATTTTTTGTTTTAATTATTGGCACTATTATTAAATGTATTCTTAGAGTTGAGTCATGAGTTTTGAACTTGATAACGTAATGTTAACGACCTTATTCAAAAATGATTTCAAGAACTGTTTTAGTAATCAAATCTTTTTGCTTTTGCGCAAACTGAATTCAAAAGTAGTATGAAAGGTAAAAACACCCGATAGTTAAGTAGCTTTTAAAACTGCCTATGAATAACGTCGATTATAAGTACAATAGTTAATAAATGGATAAACGTTCCTACTATTTGCAATTTCCATAATAAATAAAAAGAAGTAGATGTTTAGGTTTGCTGCTGTTATTAAGTATTATTTTCATTACTTTTTTTTAAACAACGGCGCGTATATTATGTTTATTTGACTACAAACGTTATCAATAAAAATCTACTCGGGATTAACAAGCAAAAGTCGATTTCAAACAAAAATAAATTATGTAAAACTTTTTTTATAGAAAAATTCAGTAATTTCAGTCTAAATTCAAAATAAGCTCACACAATGATTTTCATGATTTGCATCACTTTATATCACACAATTTAATTGTTATTCTTTGAATAGCTATCAACCGGCCAATCTGTCTGTTTATTTCACACAGTTTCAATTATTATTATTTTAATGACTATCAACCGACAGTCTCGGTTGTTTATCACTTATCTGTGTAAGAGACCGCAGCTTCAAACACGTAACGGGTTCGATGCTGGCCCGGTCCGAACGTAAACGCAGTCCCTTTTTCGCCCACGCATCGAACCCGCTAACTCAAACCGTAAACACCTATAAACTTTAATTATTTGTTACCATGTTTAGTAACAACATTATTTGTACATTTAAATGTACGTGAGATATTTTTCGTAGAAATGGTTGTGTTACGTAATAACTTGTTGATGCCAATTAAGGCTTAAGTGCTCTTTTGAAATTTTTAAAGTATAAAATAGATTTTAGTTTATATTGTAAAAGCGAATATTAAAATTTAAAGAATAGACAAAAATGTTTATCGATGATTTTGCCGTTACTGTGTTTAAAATATTAGACAATAGTATAAAATGGTATTCGTTTATACAGGGTGATCAATATCAATACATATGGTATTTAATTTAACCCACATGTTCCTCATTACTCCAGTGATATTGTACATAATTTTAAAAACATATGAGAAGATTTTTTGTCAATAATCGTGATTTTAGTTTTCATGGTTTTTGGGCACCCCATACGAGTATTTTTACCGCTTAGTTGAACTTCAGTTCAGTTCGGGAACTTACCTGAGCTGTAAAAAGACTCGGTATCTATAGGGGTTAATCAAAAGCCTTGAAATCTAAAACAGCGATTTTTGACAGAATTATCAGGCAGTTTTTGTATAAAGTTGGTACAATGTTACCTGGGGTGGTTAGGATGTGGTTTAAATTAAATACCCATATCAATATCACCTGTATATTAAAAATAAACTATGATCTTATTTGCAATTATAAGATTACGAGTATACTCCGAATATTGGAAATAATACGGTACTGTAGATTACATTAAGATAAAACCAAACGAAAGTAAAACCCCGCAGGTTTTTTTGTTCACAACAAAAAAAAAACAATTGAACGGAAGTACAGCCCGTTACAACAATCAAAGGCCGAACTTAATACTATACTTGAGTTTACAGAAAAATATAGTTATTATCCGAGAAAAAGATAACAAGATCTAAGAATCTTAACGGAATAGTGACCAGTTCAATACACGTTTGAGGTTTATAATACTCCGTGGAGCAGTTGGTTAGACGCCGGCTGTGAAACAAAAGGTTCGATCCCCGCTCTGAAACAAATGTTTGTGAGGACCACAGTACTTGTCTCTGGGTGTTTGTGAGTCCGGAAAGTCTCTCGTAGCTTCTGTTATCCCCGACACAAGATTCAATCTTAGTATGAGGTGAGGACTATGTATGTGACTGATGGGTGGGGTATTTACAATCATTAGAAATTAAAAATTACTGTGACTTCGTAGGAGCATGGAACCTAAACTAAAATTAAATATCTACGTTATCAAACATAAATAAAAACGAGAATTATTAAGTCAAAGATAACTCTTCATATAATTTGCATAATACTTAGATGCATTTCATCTAACCTGCTATTTGTCTAATAAAGAAACCGATGCACGTTCCTATTTATCTTATAACTACTTAAACATGAGATATAGTCGTTTAATTAATATAAAGCGCGGTACATAATTGCAACGAACGACGCAGCGCGAGCCGTATAAAGGTTTAGTGTTGCCAGCCGAAACTTTCCAGTATTCATAAAAAATAAAAACCGAAATCAAATATGTATTTCACTGAATAATATTTATCTTGTTGTAGTTGTAAAGCCAACAAATCATAATACATATGCGTACCATATTGAAGGTGGGTCATCAAGTGCACAAATACAGGCGAATTGAGAACCTCATTTTATTTAAGTCGGTTATTAATAGTATTCCTAGCAAACCGAAGTAAAACTTGAAAGTATTGTTCTGTATTTAAGCTAGAATTACTAAAACGCAAAGTACACTAGTGAAAAAAGTTATCTAAAAAGCAAGCAAAGCGGCTATCAAATGAATTTGTGTCATACATACGTATATTAAATTCCATGCCAATTTTAATTTAAATTTCTAAATGAATTTGCATGTTACTTCGCTACACAATGGCGCACGCAAGCATAACGCGTTTTTAGATCACGCAGTATGCATCGTTCTTAAAATTTTAGGCTTGTTGTCTTCATTTTGTCTACTAACTACAGATGATCACGCACTTATTGAGTCTTTAACTGAAAATCATATCTTTCACTATCAGGTGAATCAAATCATTTAAAATCCCTATCTATAGAAAATCCTGCACGTCCTACTCTTAAGCATAAATCTCTTTTACATCTTTTTCATGTAATATAGGTTCGGCAAACGAACAAACAGGTCATCGGATGGTATATGATCTCTGCCGCCCATGAACTTCCACTTGAATCAATAATATGTTGCCAACCCATCAGATTGGAGTGGAGTGGGGAAACAAAAAAGGTTTACAGAGAAAAAGGGTTTCGGAAATATTTTTATTGAAATTCTAGTTTCATAAATAGTACATCAGTCACCTTCAGTTGCATTAGAACATTATCAATCACTATTTATATTTTATACAAAGTACCAATGTCCAACTTCTGGTTACAAATCTTCTTGCCAATTACGGTAAATTAGCTCTAATTTCAGAGCTACGGTTAAAATACCCAGACTCCAGACTTTTGCATCTAGCAACACCCACCGTCGCTAAGTCACGTAGCATTATTGACATAACTCTGCGTACTAGCCCTCCTCGTGAGACCGGCAATGGCACATTGATATTTGATTAACGATGCACTACTACCATGATGCACTGATGAAATGATAGATAAGATATTCTCATACGTATGGGTGGCACGTTTTTTATTACATGCTCTTTGTACCGAAAGCATTTCGGGTAATGTGTCTGAGTTATACGTTTTTGGACTAACAATGTTATGTTATGGTCTATTTTTCTTTTTAGTCTCCCACTTGGCTGTAATGAAGAAAACTTTAAATTCCATAACTGTCCTTTTTCAAAATTTAATTATAATACTGTGCTGAATACTAAGGTCGGCTGGTAGATAATCTAGTGGCATAAGGTCCACCTGTTTACAATTTGGAGACTGTCCCACCCTCACACCCACCACTGTAACTCCTGTGAGCCAGGATTAACAGTGGCACGCAATGTAATGACACCGAGCATTGAAGCTCGGCAAGTCTCCGGGAATGTCTAACTTGTCTTTAACCCGCAACGAAATTAATCAGAAAGTGAAATTAATAGGAGGAGTTGGAAATAAATTATTGTCCACTTCCCTCCGTGCAAAGCGGGCGACAAAACAATGAACTAAACAGGTAAATAACCTCGTAAAAAGACTTTTACAGCCGGAGAAGCCAGCTGTAAAGCACCACGGATCACATCATCACTACATTTAAATGGGACCTATTATGTGAGCTTTTAGACTTGATTCCAATAATAAGTATGGCAAAAACGCCGGAAAGCACGGAAGTTCTTCCTAGTCTCTACAAGGTCCATGTAGTATACGACTCCAGATGATATCTGCATACTATCCAGCATAGTTTTATGCTCATTCTGCCAAAGACTACACTCCCAAAGTATATGATGCGCGGACTGCTCATACTCGCAATTAGGTGTTGAACATGGGCACGCAGGCGATTCAACAAGCTTAAAAGAGTAAAGTTTAGACCTAAAGTTACCATGGCCCGTGAGAAATTGTGATACGCAATAATCGACATCCAACCAAATCTTTGTCAAACGGTCACGAACGCAAGGAAAATATTGATATAGATGTCGTCCCTTCAAAGATACCTCCCATCTATTTTGCCATTCATCTAATAGTTCGCTATATACCACTGAAAGCGGTTTAAATAATCTATCAATTTTTAAAAGTTCACGTGCGGTTAAAAAACTTTTATCCATATTCTCCCTAGTAGAGTAATACATGGCGGCGCGACGTTGCACCTCCAGGTCGACTGGAAGTACACCCGCCAGGACAGGCAAAGCTTCGGTACTAACAGTTCTATATGCCTTACACAAGAATATCAAGGCCAAGCGTTGGCTCTGGAGCAGCTTTCTTCGTACAGCGCCGATAGTAGCCCTATCAGCCCATACGGGAGATCCGTAACAAATACATCCTAAGTACAATACCTGTTTACAATTGTATATAAAATACTGTTCTCAGTAAATGAAACTACAGATTAATTATTTAAGAAATACGCCAAAATGAGGTTTTCGTACGCACGAACCCATAATTGCAATACAATTGACAAGTTCATCCGAAAACTGTTAGTTCGGAAACGTGTTTTTGGATTAGTTTTGTGAAGACCTTGGACAATCTCCTACCTGCAGAGAGTCATGCTAAAAGCCACCGAAATCAAATACGAAAAAAATACACCAAGGGAAGTACGAACGAACGTGGGTTAGAATTGAGGTCGTCTACTTTTTGCAACGACCTATAGAACCTACTCGAAAGGTGTAATTATGGCCACATCCGAATCAAATTATAAATGCTTTAAAATTAATTATTGCATGCAGTATACGGTATATCGGACTTTAAATTAATAAGTATGTGTAATGTAAAATTCTGTTTATGAACTTAGGTTTATCAAGAAAAATAATCTACCCAGCGTGAGTTATTCAATTTAAAAATCATATTTCTCTAAAATTTGATATTATCACTACATAGTATAAAACAAAGTCGCTTTCTCTGTCCCTATGTCCCTTTGTATGCTTAAATCTTTAAAACTACGCAACGGATTTTGATGCGGTTCTTTTAATAGACAGAGAGATTCAAGAGGAAGTTTTATGTGTATAATACGTGCATATTATTGTAGAGAAATCTATATGCACCCGGGCGAAGCTGGGCCGGGCCGCTAGTCACGAAATATATGAATAAGAACGGTTAAAAATAAACCTTTTTACTTAAGTAAAAGATAGGTTTTGATAACTCTGCGTAAATTAGAGTTTCAGTACCCGATCAGACTTAAGTCTAAACCTTGAAACTCCAAGCATTCGACCTCAAGCCATAAATAAAAGAAAACTCTACGGAATGAAGTTTTTGTAATGTTTACGTACATAACAATGGCTAATTGTAATGAGAACAAGAAATGAGCGCTTTTTTAATAATCTTAACAGAAGCATGCTCCAAAATTGATAAAAGCAAACACCTAATGCACTTTAATGCATGGTAATAAAGTCTAATTTCAATTTTATGGTATTACGTGCTTCATCTCTTGTACAAAGTTAACAATGCAGCAAACATCCGAAAACGACCGGAACAATTAGTGGTGAAATTCGTTTACCGAACAGCATTATCAGTGTGGTGTATCTAGCGGTCATCCACCTCCTACCAGAATATGATCGCCTGGTAACGGGTGTTATTATTTACTCAAAAAAGGAGGTGTCGTCACGGAACTGGTCACTGTTATGTTACCGTTAACCGTTTAGGGACGGCGAGGTTTTTACTCGCAATTAGGTAATGATAAGTATGAAAACATGATACCGTATAATTTTAAAGTATTGTTCTTTAAGTGCACTTTAATCTGTCTACGCTATTTTTTAACGTATTTAGTACAGGTCAGGTATATACATATTTATACTTTATCAGGTCTCAAAATAAAATAATTGGTATAAACGGCAGTACCGAATAAATAAAATACACCCAACAGTCACATACATCGTTCTGACCCCACTTCAAGATCAATTAAGCCTTGTGTCGTGGGTATGAGAAACTTCGAGAGACTTTTCAGTCTTATAAACACCCAGACCGGACAAATATTTCAAACGTTCCAAATTAAAAAATAATCCTAATTCCAAATTATTTAGTAGTAAATCCTTTATTATATTTTGCTCCATTTTGTTCAATCACACAAGAATATGTACTAAAAATTCCCCTGACCTAAATAACATCCATCAATACCATTGTTATTAAGAACAATCGCAGCATCAAAATACGATTGTTAACTTGCTCCAGTTAAGAACTTTCTAAGATCAAGACGTAATGGCGAACCAATTACTGTAATTTGTTGAATTATAACGTAAGATCGTAACGGATGCCCAGATTATAATATTAAATTGTTACGAAGCCGGGCTAGTGTCTGCGCCGTTGGTTAGATCTCCTGCTGATACGGTTCTAGGTCTCCAAACTGGACCCAATGTACGTGATAAAATTACAATTGAAATAATTTTATTATTTTATAGTACAAAATTAGAATGAATGTCTTGGAAATTAATGGGGGAGTGAAATTAATTAACGGTGAAGAAAACCTTGCAAGGAAACGAGCCCATCTTATAACACTATTACAAATTACAAATCTATATGAGTGATGAAGACATTTAACGGTGAATCAATATATCGTAGGAGAACTGACATATCTGAAAATGTTAAAATCTTGTAAACCTGTCCAATCCGCACAGAACTAATGTATTGGACTTATAACTTAATTACTCTCATTCGTAATGGACCCTCATACTTAACAAAAGGTACGCTCATAAGGTTGAATATGTATAATTATTTATTTTAATAAAATGACATAATTATGAAGACCTTGAAAGGGCAACGCCAAAGAACAATTGATGAAATGAATCCAGTAGCCAATCTTATTTCAAGGTCTCCACAACGCAGCGAACAATCAGGTCGCTGGATATATCGAATAATCGGAAATAATTGTGTTGATATTTGTTAAATCTTTCGCAATTATTGTTCACGATGAAGCGACAGATATTCTTTCGATATTGTAGTTGATGAGATCCTACAATGAATTTTAGATGAAGGGAATGCTGATTCGTCTTCTTCTATTTATACCCGGCGTTATCCCGGCCAGTGCCAGGGTTCGCCTTCCTTGCCAGCGCTTCTTTGGTCTACCCCTCGGTCGAAGCTCGGGAATTTTGAAGCTCAGGCATACATTGCCAACGTACTCCTGTGGTTTCTCTAGGATTATTCTTGCAATACAGTTTGAAAGATTAAGTGATTTAAATAATATACTATGATGTAGACTTAAACTTGAGTTTCGTGTTACTCCTAAGCTGTATGAAAAATACGTGCTATTTACATACAGTTAGTGTAAAAACATATTTTGACTTAGACCTTTATTATTAAAAAATATTTTATGTTGTAATATATTTTTGCACACTCCGACGCCGGTGTTACTTACATGGTCATCAGTTGCCTGTTACTTATTTTTAGGGGGACATTTGAGTGAATATTGAAACGTATTGAAGTTGCATTTTCGAATTATGTTTATGAATAAATTAAATATAAAAATTAAGCTCGTGGTACTTATCTCTTGGACTTCAGACTGGAAGCAATCTATCCTTGTACAATGTCGGCTAAACTATCGATGCGATCAAAATTCGTGGGCACGACGCGACGTCACGATAGAACGGTTCAGTGAGCGAAGTGCTCCAGTGAAATAGATTCCAATGGCGATTGACTGCATAATGCTTTATTATATAAGGGTATAATTATTCAATATCCTTCTGTTGCTATGTCAACGTAATGTGTCTAATAGATGGTTTTTATTTACGAGTTCTTAGGCTGCTAATTGCTGCGCTGAAAAATAATTAAGTTGCTAATTCAAATAACTGTTTAACCTAATCTATCTCACTGAATCAAATACGATTAACAGAAAGCATTTCGAAAGCCAGTAAATAGTCTAGTTCTAATTGATTTATTAAATTCAAATTAATTGTACTAGGAAAAACAGTATTTCAGTGTCGACAGTGAAAACAAAAGAACAGAATAGCGTAAACAATAAATCGAATTGAAACGGGTTGTGGAACAATGCGTTCTGATACGATTCCTTGATTCAAACTTCCCGATTTACTCTAATACTGCCGTTGACAAAAGTGGATTTCCTGAGTATTGTTTAAAATTGGTCCAAATATGATAATCCACAAAAGTAGGAGAAATTAAATTAAAGTTGATGAAAACAAATCTGTAGAAATAGATGACATATACACAATGCAATTAATTACTACGACTGAATATTATGGTGATTTTGAAGAATGATCATCCCAACTAATAAGTCCCTACGATGTAATACGTTCCCAAACTATTTAATTATTCGAAGTAGCTAATGCCCGTTGTGGCATGCATAACATTTTATAGGTTAAATGAGACATAATTTATAAACTTTAATTTCGACGTCAATGTTCACCATTTTAATTGGTACCGTAACTTGGAAACGAAGCGTGAGAATTCCGTTGGGTGTATATACTGATTATTAGTAGGTAGTAGGTATACATTAGAAGTTTTATACGGTAAATGTATTTATTTCGTGTTTTTTTTTTATTGTTCCAGCCCTAATAGTCTCGCTTAGTCCGTAAATATTATGAATAGCTAACCTATAAGCTAATTCATAAGTTGTGGTCTGGTTGTTGGAGAGACTGAAAAGTCTCTCGTTGTTTCTGATACCCACGATACAAGACTCAACTTAATTCACACGTTTTTTATTATTAAATTGTTATTTCGTGACAATAACACGGTAAAATAATGTAAAGTTGAATCTAAAACAAGGACTAATATTGTAGTTTAACGACTAAGTACCAGTATTACGGATGATTGAGCAAACTTTGCAACTAGGTTTGATGACTTCTAGTCTCCCGAACAAGCCGGTTTCCGAAAAGGCTTTAGTACCATAGACCACATCCATACGCTTCGGCAAGTTATACAAAAAACCGAGGAATATAACTTGCCGCTTTGTTTAGCGTTTGTGGACTATGAGAAAGCCTTTGATTCGATCGAGACTTGGGCTGTGCTACAGTCTCTCCAGCGGTGCCATATCGACTATCGGTACATCGAAGTGTTGAAGTGTATATACAACAACGCCACCATGTCGGTCCGAGTACAAGATCAGAGTACGAAGGCTATTCCACTACAGAGAGGCGTGAGACAGGGAGATGTCATATCTCCGAAACTGTTCACTGCCGCGCTGGAAAACGCCTTCAAGCTCTTGCAGTGGAAAGGATTCGGCATCAACATCAACGGCGAGTATATCACTCACCTTCGGTTTGCCGACGATATTGTAGTCTTGGCAGAATCGCTGGAAGACCTTAGCACTATGCTCGAAGACCTCAATCGAGTCTCCCAACAGGTGGGTCTTAAAATGAACATGGACAAAACGAAGATCATGTCGAATGTCCATGTTGTGCCCACCCCCATCGGTGTTGGGGGCTCGACTCTCGAAGTTGTAGACGAATATGTCTATTTAGGACAAGTGGTCCGGTTAGGCAGGTCCAACTTCGAGAGAGAGGTCAATCGTCGAATCCAACTCGGTTGGGCAGCGTTCGGGAAACTACGCGACGTCTTCTCGTCCAAAATACCTCAGTGCCTTAAATCGAAAGTCTTCGATAGTTGTGTGTTGCCAGTGATGACTTACGGCACCGAGACGTGGCCTCTCACTATGGGCCTTATTAGGAAGCTCAAAGTCACTCAACGAGCTATGGAGAGGGCTATGCTCGGGGTTTCCCTACGAGATCGAATCAGAAATGAGGAGATCCGTAGGAGAACTAAAATAACCGACAAAGCCCACCGGACTAGCAAGTTGAAGTGGCAATGGGCAGGGCACATAGCGCGGAGATCTGATGACCGATGGGGTCGGAAAGTGCTCGAATGGAGGCCGCGTAGCGGAAAGCGCAGCGTAGGACGTCCACCCACAAGATGGTCCGACGACCTGGTAAAGGTCGCGGGACGTCGCTGAATGCAGGCTGCCTCCAACAGGTCTCTGTGGAAATCATTGGGGGAGGCCTATGTTCAGCAGTGGACTTCCTTTGGCTGATGGATGGATGGAAGCAAACTTTGTCTATGCTTGTTTTAATATTGTGTTGTCTATGTTTTTCTTGTTACTTCCGCTCATCTCTTGACATGCATTTCTCACTGTCTGTCAACTGCATATACTTGCATATTAAATTTCACGTAATCCTGTTAACTACTTCACTTTATTATCAAAACCTATCAAGTGACCACTTTCAGTTTCAAAAATCTTGAGAGACTATATTGATCTTATTACCACGTAACTATAGTGGCAGCAGTAATCAAACAGAGTCAGAAACTTTAAGATAGTCCAGTGATTAGACAAAAAACAATATTCCGCATTAGTCCAAACTAGTAACTGCATATAGGTGTGAATCGTCACCACTTAAGTATTCTCTCGGGAAATGCGTTTCAATATTGTTGTAACATAAAACGCTTTTGCTTGTACCATTACTTCAGACGAGGAAACAGCTAAACTCAAGTGTGGGAATGTTTGACAAAGAGCCATTGTTTTGAACGTTTAGTGCTTGAGGTCGCCGTGATCTAAAATGTTCCCTATACTCGCTGTAGGTTGAGCCTGTTCTCCGTACGTTTATGTTGGACAGTATTTAAATCAGTTTCAGATCTATTGAATCTTGTGTCTTGGATAAATTGTATCCAACTTTGTGGAAGTTATATGACGGGTTTTCAAAGAAACTCTTTCCGGCGTAGAGAATATCAAGTTTATGTAATTTCTTATGTAGGAACCATTGTTACCAATCTTTAATTAGCCAATTATTATCAGCGCATAGAATTTCTTTAGCACATTCTTTAGGGTTAAGTAAAATAATTACAAAAAGAATCACCCAAATTACTTATTTTGGATTTTGGCCTTATTTCAGACTAGAATTTAGATTTCTTGCCTAATTACTTATGTCTGTTGCATCGCCATTACAGATCTCTATGATGATACTCACATGAGATGGATCACCTTACAAAACAAAATATTGTTATATCTATTTTTATCATAAAAACAGTATTATATTCACTACTAAAATGATTGCGTTCCGATATGACAGAACAAGAACTTGTTTTTATTTGTCAATGAATACCAATAAACTATTACAACTCGATTGAATACGAAATATTTTCCCTTATAAATATGAATGAACGTGTTTCTCGAATATAATCATTGTTTTTTATCTATCAAGATCATCTAAATTATGCAGACACTTTATGATGTTTTATTCTCGGAAATTACTTATATGTATTCCGCCCTACTAATGTGTAACTGGACCTTTTAAAATTAGTAAAGGGAACAACGAACCTTATAAATGCATTACACTGTAGTCCATGAGTAGAATTAACAGACAGACAGCCTCCGTGGCGCAGTTGGTTAGACGCCGCCTGTGAAACGAGAGGCCGCGGGTTCGATCCCCGCACCGAGAGAAATGTTTGTGCTGTGAGACCGAAAATTCTCTCGTAGTTCCTGATATCCACGACACAAGACTCGATCTTAGTGTGGGGTCAGGACTATGTATGTGACTGTTGGGTGTTTTGTATTGCATTGTATCAGCCCATATACGTCCCACTGCAGGGCACGGGCCTACTCTACAATCGAAAGTACGATTGAGAGTGGTTAGGCCATATAGTCCACCACGCTGGCCTAGTGCGGGTTGACGGACTTACATACCATAGAATTTTTTTATAAATCGCTGTGTTATGCAGGTTTCCTCACGATGTTTTCCTTCACCGTTTTAGTGCGTGGTGATTGACTGTCAATACATACATAACTCCGAAAAGTCAGAGGTGTGCCCTGGGATTTGAACCCGCGACCACCGTGAACATGTTGGCAGCCGCGTCTAGTCCGTTTACCAACAGGCCACCACGCACTTCAACTACTTTTTTTTTTAAATAACACTTTGGTTGTTATTTAAAAAAAAAAAGTATGAGAAACTATGATACCAAACGTCTTGAAACACTCGTTCTTCTATAAGCCCTTTTAGTAAACTTCGTAAATTTAAAGAAATTGACTTTAAGACTAAGAATTCCTTGAGCATTTCTTCCAGCTTTTATCTAATTGTGACGTGATATCACTCTTTGATTTGCATGTTGGAGCAAGATTGAACATAGAGTTTATGACTGATCGACATCAATCTTTTCGGGATAATATAGCCTCAAAAAATCTAAGCTACAAACCGCTAAAGTAATTCATTTCGTGCTTGTATCTTAATAAATAAGCCCAGTTTATAAACTAAGTTGAAGTGATAGTCCAACTAACGCTATCAAATTCAAACATAAAAAACACGCCTAATAGGAACTCAAAAGAATTCCCATAGCACTGAAACCGGTTCATATTTCGTAAGTGTCGACAGGGATCGGTATTGGCAATTTACAATGAATCAGTTACAAAGGCGAGCTGTTATGACTGCTACCACGATCACACGAAACACCCATTGTGCTGTTACTGTGAAATGAAACTTCCATAGTGTCGCCATTGTTCATGATACAGAACTAAATTGAATGTATTACTTCGTACGAGTTGGTGTGGTGAAGATTTTAGTTAAGTAATAAAGCTTTGTAAGAGCAGATTTAAATGTGTTAAAAAAATTGAGATAATTTTTTTACATTTGTGGAGTTTGATTACACGCGGTTCAAAAATTAATCTATATTATCAGAATTAAGATTCTTATTATTATTTACACGGTGTTATTTTTGACTAATTTATACCTAAGGTTATGGAAAATGGCTGCCTAACAACTGATATTTAAACTGTTTTGCATCATTGTGTATTCTTTTTCTTGGTTCTAGTTTAGTTTATAAAAGCACTTCTGCTGAGGGCTGGCTTCACTAGCAAAATTATTCTATTCAGATTGCTGTATATTATTAGCAAAGGGTCAATTTACTAGGATAATATTCAAGCCATCAATATATTTCTCATGTGCAAATGCCGTCAGCGTTACAGCAATGACCAGGGCCAACGGCCTTTTCATGGTTTTTTTTATATCAAGTCCGATTATTTACAATTTCTATACCGTGTTTGCATTTGGAGATTGTATTATAATATATTTTTTCTCTCAGGCCACCGAACTCCTTGATAAAAACGTTATTTTCAAACGTTGCCCTTTGCTAATAACCGTGGGCGCGTACGATGTTCAAGCGCCGTGAAACAACGACACTACATGAGAAACTCACGGCTAGTGATGCGCCAAACTGATAGGCTTTAATCGATTACATCGATGAATATTAAATATAGCGACAAATGATAAGGAGGGCTGGGAGTAAATGAACGAATTTTATTTTAAAAATAAAATAATAATCAAAGCAATAAAAATATATCATGAATTTTATATTCACGTTAATAAAGGCAATCAAGGTGAATTAAAAATCATTTTCTCAATAATAATTCAACAACGCGTAGTTGTGAAATCTAATAAATTAACGCCAATCAAAAAGACAAGCCTTGAAGATTTTGGTAGAAATTTCATTGTTTCAGACATTTTTCACGCTCGACCGACGTCAACGAGGAACTTCATACTTTGCTGGCGTCTAGTCGACTAAATAACACTTTCGCTTCTATTAAAACGTAATTGGTAAACAATTGTAGTAATTTGTAACTTTAACTAATCGGCATAAGACTTGTGACAGTTTTGCCTCAATTAGCATGTCAATTGTCCATGACGATATCGATACTCAGCAATTATCGATAGAAAGTTGCATATTGGTGCACATCACTACTGTTTTTAATATTCAGTACATACGTGCGCATAATAAAGTGCAATGTTCTTGTTAATAATTTATTATTAATGTTTGTGGTTGAAATGCAAAACTTAATAGGCACATGTTTTGTTATTATTCAAACATGAACACACTTAGTTATAATTGTCGTTTATGTTTAATCGACTGAAGAGTTAGTAGACGATAGTCATATTAAAAAATAATGAGACTTTTGGAGAAGTGGAAAATTACGATTTCTATTTTTTAACAATCCAGATTCTTTGAAGTTAAGTCAACAGTGCCAAAACACTCTTCTTTTTGTCATAAGTAGACAAAACGGTGGATCCTATCTAAAAAGAAAGTCGCATTCGTTAAACAAAATAGATGCTAATTTGCAATCTCCCCATACCTTGTAGTGCAGTCACATCACTGAGCCGAAATAACAACAGAAAAGGAACAAAATTAAACCATGATATTGTGCTGCAGAAGATACTAACGACTTACATACATGCATAAGCTCACACCTTTATCCCAGAAGGGGTAGGCAAAAGTGCCGCCAGAACACCCACGTTTCGCGTTGTATTTTCCGTTCAAGGATGGGATGGGAGGTGAGCCTATCGCCATATCGGGCACTTTCTGCCTGAATGGTGATAATTAATAGGAAAATCTAACATAAATTTACCTGAGCTGGGATTCAAACCTAAGCCCTCGGCTTTGCAATAATACCCTGATAGTTCAACTGAGTCACCAAGGCAGTACTAATGACTTCTTTCGTATAATGACGCAAAAAGTTTTAATATTAATGTTATGGGATACATAATGTTTGTTTACCTAATGACACTTGTAACAATACCCACGCTAACGAGTACTTTTACTCTACCTTCAAGTTCACACCAATAAGATCACAAAAACGCCTCATCATCAGATGAAAGTCACACTTCGCGCTTTGTATTGAATAGGAAGCACGAATCATTACCATCTTTAAGAAACACTTTCTAAAAATTTCTTTATGAGTTAGTTGGGTGTTGAACCTTTTATTACAGCGTTAATTAAAATGTTAGGCGTTTGAGGCGGGCTATTATTTTGCGAAAATGCTGCAATGTACTGAGTGAGTATTAGAACACTTAAAGCATGTAAATTGTATGGGATTATGTAGAAATAAATTATTAGTGGTAAATGAGAAGAACTTCATTCACCTTATAAGATTTTAGTTTGAACTATGACTTTCTTAACCAATTTACTTGGAACCACTGGACATATTGAGACTTAACAAGTTATGTCTCCGGATGGCGAGCGCAGTGGAATGCCAAGCAATGCATTTGTAATTCAAGTTGTTGTTTGGTTTTGCCACTGTTCATGAGCGGTCGTAATGCTTACCATCAGGCGAACGGCATGCTCGTCTCGCCATTCACTACAATAAAAAAAATGGATTGTGATTTTAAGTAGTTTTACCATAGCGCAGGAGAGTATTGTAACCTTCTTTTAAATAGAAAATTTAAAATAGAGCTTTCTATGTATATCTCCTCATATATTCTCAATATATGTCAAATATTGAACAATGGTTGTCTGGAAGAGATAGATCCAAGCGATGAGACCATCACTTGTAATTAAGTTGTTTAACTTGTATTCGTAGTTTGTTTTTCTTTTGTGTATTGTTTTATATTACAGAATATATATATATTATATATATATATATATTGTATTGAACCTGAACTATTCTACGTTATGTTTATTTGACACTCAATACAATTAATTGATTTCATTTATAGGCTATTTATAAAACACATTAAGCGCGTCTACGCAAACAATAAACAGTGTCGATATCTTCATAAACCTATAGTAGGTTGACAGCAATTTAATTTCTAAACCGACCGACGTTACTAAAGCGTCTATATACGGTATGACAAAAGCTAATTTATCTTCAATCGTAAACCGAAGACAATGTTGCCGATACTAAACACCCAGTAACTGTTAAAACAGTAAAACAAGTTGGTTATTGTGGCGTGAGATGCCTTTCCTGAACTTTGACGTGTTGATCCGCATCTGACACTTGGAAAGATTTGTCGTGTGCGATTTTATCGTATCTTTTTAATTATTTTTACTGTTTAGATCTCATACGAAGATATGACAAAGGGTTTAAGGCCTGGTTGGGTTGGTGCCGTTATTCTTTTATGAACGAACAAATAAATCCGCGATTGGCTGGTAGCTGTGTGATAGAAAGCCATCCAAACTAGTTGAAGGCTGAACCTATTATCCAAATTGACAAATATCTATTTTATCTATATGGTATAATTCTCGTCAAAGTTGAAAAAAGGATTATGTATGTACCTTTATTTTCCGTTGCATTTATTGATTTAGTGTGCTTTATTTGCAGTACCAAATTAAGCAGGCTTGGCTTACCTAAAGGGCCAATAACCTCGAAAACATACTCGTATTTTCCCGAGAACCATAATATTAAAACCTCACTATTGATTTCATTTTATTCGAACGATAAAATTTCCAGTAAGAAAAAAATAAATACAAAATAAATGTTTGCACTGCCATTAAAAGATACATACCGAACTGTACGCCCATAGGTTTAAAACGGAACTAAGGCAATAGGGCATTCCATAACGATTATATTATCTCGCATAATGGTATCACCTGTGCATTCCACAGCGCGTAGTTTTTACCACCATTATCGGTAATCATTAACACACTTCATCAATACGTATCCCTAATAGCAAAAAGATTGCATTGATATAAAAACTCGAATACCTCTATGTCAAGTTGAAGCTTTGTTGTCTGAAATCAGGTTGTGAAGTTGTAATAAGACTCCTTTCTCCTGTGGGAAATTTACTTTATTTGCACGTGTAATTGAAAAATTTTATGGTAGCTAGTAAAATAATATTTTTTTCGGTACAAACATTTAATCTTTAGATATAAAACACTATATTTTTATCTTTAAATGTAATAAAACACACATCTTTTTACATCAATTTACTTATATTTTACAGCTTATATTTTACAGCTGTAAATTGGACTATGTAGAAAAACCATTATCTCCAAACACAACAAAAACATAGTCTCCAACACGTTGTGCATATTTATCAGTCGTCTGCCATGCTGACTTGCTAGAGCTCGCTAAATAAATAGATTAAAAAAGCAAAAATGTAGGTTACCTTACTTACTCTTGGACTCAGCTTGCCTTCAACCTTAAATACTTCATTGAAACCAAATCTATGTTACTGGTACCTAAAATCCTAAATACCATAACATAATTAGCTTGCCAAGATTTAAAGCTTCTTATTTTCCACTATGTTTAACATAATGATTTAATAAATATTCTATTATAATAATTAATATTGCATGAACATTCGACACCTTTAGAAATCTTGTAATCTTAAAATTTCCTATCAATTCTCGCCAAGTTATATAAAGCACATAATGTAACGAGAATTATAAAATGTTGAATAAACGCTGGCGCCGTGCTTGTAACAAATGATGGGCCGCCCTGCTTAGCATCTTACGTCAATTTATCACACTGCGTATTTCATAGGCTCTTATGAGTTAACGGCATTATAATAGATGTTATACAAAATGAGTAATGAATGCATGAAATTTCGAATAATTGTTCGATGATATTTTGAGATATTTTACTCATTACTCAACTGTCCTAATGCACCCATTTTAAGCCTATGTTTAACATTTTCAAGGGAGGACTAAATGTAATTTATATTACTATTTTCGTTTGTACTTGTTTGCAATAAAGAGTTTCCTGCTGTATTGTGCTTATATTGTATATTATATTATGATTAAGCAAGATCAATCTTTGGTTAAATAAAATTTTTAAGGAACTGTCTCAATAGGACATGGTTGATAGCACCGTCCGGGCTCTCCGCATTGTTGTTATTTCTTCAAGACTACATCTGAGGAGACGGTAACTTACATACAGGGTATATCCAGACTGCGACCAAAAACAAAGCTAGGTAGTAATTTAGTAATTACAACTAAATTTAAAATACGTCGTACGATTTTATTTTTTTTTAATGTGCAGTGTCTGTAGTTACTAAATTGCCACCTGGCTTTGTTTTCAGTCACTGTCTGGATATATCTGAATTAACCATCCTTATAAAATAATATTGAGTCTTATCCCATCATCATAACTTTATAACATTTTAAACTCAACGAAAAACACTGTTAAATATACCGGTGCAGCATTTTCCAGTTGCGTTTGACCGCTATATTCTCCACTGACAAATGATAAATAGTATTATCAGCTCACATGATCCCGCTTCATTTGTTACTAAGATGAAATAGATAACACATTACGAGTACCTGTTAAGCCAGTTTTGAAAAAAAAATAGATGGCTGGCTAGATTATCCAGTTTCATACGAAGGGTTAGCATACGCGATTTAGATAAGTGTTTTGTGGTTCTACTGAGAATACTTTATTGTGTTTGCTGATAAAGTTAAAAATAAAGGATTTTTTCTGTTATCTTTATGAGGGTTTTTGGACATAAAATACATATTAAGCAATTTAACACATATTAGTTTTTTTTTATTATTTATTGGTTTTGAAAACTTTAAGAGATTTTTGGTTCAGTAATGCATAGACTAATTTTCTAACTAGAAACAGAATGGTAGTGAAATTGACTGTAATATATCGATGGAATATCCAACAAACAAGACCAACATTACCTACTGGGCCGGTATAGGTACAATATGATCTTTTACGAATTTTATTTATTAAGGTAACCAGGGACTTATGTATGTTATAAGTGATTAGTAACTATTTAAGCTCGATTTGATGTATCGCATAATATCTAAATAATTACCGAATTAAAATAGTTTTAAAATTAAATTGTAAATAATCGCCAAAACTTGAATAGCATACCACCAGGTCTAATTATTTTCTCGTAACAGCACCTAAAACATACAAGAGTTCCAAACTGCACAACCTCATTACTTCAATTCCAGTTTAGGCAAATAACAGTTTTATGTTCCGTAAGTAAACCAGCAACACGTGTAATTCAGGAGCGAGATTTTCCCAGAACTTTCTATCTCCAAAACAGTTTCTTCAAATCAATTAAGATATTTATCCAACTTGTTTAGTATATGTGTATGAATCGACGTGTCCCATAGAGAATTAGTATGAAAAACAACAAATACATTGCATTGCCAGATGTAACTACCGATTGCAGACCATGTACCGGTTTTAATGGACATAAATTTCTAGTTTCCGTCATTAAGATTTGTATCTCTAAAAGTCCGAGTTGATAATACATGTGTCTCGTCTAGCTTTGCCTCGGTCGTAAGAATGGACAGTACATTATTTTTTCAAATAACGTATTGTTATGAAGCTATGATGTATGTTAAGCTCTATAGCTAACAGTGTTTCATAAGCCAACTATTATTTTTGGCTTGAAGACTAGGCTCTCACTTGACTGTGAAAACAGTTAGATGAACCGTCAGTCATTGGTAGATAATTGTTATACGATTTCCTGATGCTAAATCGACATCGGTGCACAAAAATCGCTACAATACTGCTTTGCCAACTAGCGAAAATAGATTTAGTCTAATTCTTATTGTAACAGAGAAAGGTAACGATGTATTTTTGAGGCACTTTGTCGCTGACACACCCGAATCTTCTTCCGAACTGATATTGTCAGAATTATTCTCGAATGAGTACTTTTTTTTTTTAATTTTTTAATTTATTTGGGAAAACAAACAGTAACACATTGTTGATAGATAAAAAAAACTTAATTTTATATACAATTAAATGTGCAACCAACTCCGTTATCCACAGATGCTTAAATGTATTTATGAATCAATGTAAAAAAAAAACATGATATATATTTATTAACATAATATTCGTGACGTCATGTTAAACATTGAATGGCTATTTAAACAATATGATGTTACTCAATTTCCAAAGTTTCAATGACTTTAATTAAAGAGAGTTTGAATTTACTGGGTGATGATGCAAATATATCTATGTTTGGAAAAAGCATATTATAGTTATTCATTAAGCGGCGCAAAGGTGCGCGCACTCCTGCATTGGTACGGCAAGATGAGACTGCAAATATTGGCCGTGTACGCACATCGCGTGCCATTACGGTTCTAGGAACAAAATAACAAATACTATTTATTATATCTAAACAATCATATCTGTTGTTACACAAATCAAAAAGAAATTTTGCTTCAAGATAAATGCGTCTAGACGTTAGGCTCATAAATTTATATTTTTTGGTTAGTGTAATATGGGTAACATATTTATGATAACATCGGTAATGCAGTGATCTGAGAAATTTGCGTTGGACATTTTCAATAAAATCATCGTACTTCTTGTAGAGGGGATTCCACACCAATACCGCGTATTCCAGCTGAGACCTCACTAAAGATGTATATAAATGACAAAAATCCACCGCCGATCTCATGACGAAACCGAACATTCTGTACGCTTTGTTTACGATATTATCGATGTGTTTATCAAGATGGAGTTTATCGTCTAGTAAAATACCGAGGTCCCGGACCGAAGATACTTTTTGTAAAGTAATGAGATTTATCACATAATAATGGGGTATGACATTTTTATTTTTTGTAAAGGTTATTGATAAGCATTTAGTCGTGTTAAGGTGTATTTTGTTTATATTACAATAATGAGAGAATCTATCCAGGTCTTCCTGAAATAAGCCACAATGAACATTGTTTTTAATCATTTTATATACTTTAAGGTCATCGGCATAAAGCAAAAATTTAGAGTGTTTGAAACAATAAGAGATATCATTAATAAAAATGATAAATAATAAAGGTCCCAATATAGATCTCTGTGGGACACCAGACGAAACCGCAACAGATTTTGAATAAACACCTTTCATTAAAACACTCTGAGTCCTATTAGTCACATAGGATGTGAACCATCGCAGTAAATCGCCCCTTATGCCATTGAATGCGATTTTGTTGAGCAAAATTTCATGATCGACTTTATCGAAAGCCTTCCGGAAATCCGTGTACACTGAATCTACTTGGGCTTTTTGGTCTATGCTGTTAAATAAATAATCGGTATAGAGAAGTAAGTTGGTCACCGTGGACCTTCTTTTCACAAATCCGTGTTGTTCTTTAATTATTATATTATGCAGAATAGGATAAATCTTATCGTGAACGAGTCTTTCGAAAAGTTTCGACAAAGTTGATAAAATAGATATTGGGCGGTAATTCTCAATATTTTGTTTGGAACCTGCCTTGTGTATTGTGTAATAAGTATACACATATGGCATAAGTATATATGGCATATATAAATGATTTATATATGGCATATGTATATATTATAAATGATTTAGATTTAATTGATAGCATGCCAGTTCTATTTCACACTCAGCCTACACTTGCTCCAAACCACGGTATTAATTCTAGCACTCGGAGCCTCGTTCATTTTCAGAGAGGCAGTATAATGGACACAATTTAACTTATGAATAGGCCCACTTCATAATTTATAATCAGATAGCCGGTGGCACGTTGATACAGCTAATGATAAATACTCTAACATCGATACACATTAAGAAAGATTTCGAATAGCATTTGCAGCTTTGTCATTTAAAAGGAAATGTTTTAATGAATCCGCATAGGCTAGTTTTTATGACATTAATATTGTTTAAAGTGCTGTCATTAACTGCTTCGGTATAATTACTACGCTGATGTCTCAGGTTCAAATCCCGAGACGAGTAAAGTGACATTGGATTTTTCCATTAATTATCAGTCCGGAGTCAGGATTTTGTGCCCCATATGATGATAGGCTACTCTTTATCACACAAGGCAAAACCTAGGTATATTAGTCTACCTATCTCTTTTAGCATCTCTACCTATCTCTTCTAGGAAAAAGGCGTGAGTTTATGTGTTTAAATTTTTGTTATTCATTTAATACGTAAAAGTAGTTACAGTATTCTACCAGTAAAAATCTAAGACTATCTGATTCGATATTTAACGAACTAGACTGGTCATCAAAATTTTAGAGTACCTAATATAATCGCTATTGATTGATACAGAACCAAGAGCAGCAGTGGAAAATAGAAGAATTTAAAAAATATCGTAATTAATCACATTACACAAAAATATTTCATGTTGATGGTGTTGATGTGACCTGTCCAATTTTCTTTACTACAAATTAAAAACGGTATTGGAATGAAAAAGCTAATCAACTAAAGGTATCATCCAGAATAATCAATAAATCAATGAGTTGATCCACTACATTCATAATTTAAATTGAAGAATAGCTCGATATCTAATTCGTGTTTTATTAGTCTCAATCCAATCAATGGACTGCAAAAAAGTATCTTCGTCTATAGCGGCGGTGTTTGAATCTTATTGTTCGACTGTACATCTATTTATGATTATATAGCGGTATAATTTTATTTGGAACTTTTTATACTTGTTTCAAGTCATCTTGGATCGCGGCTTACATGTCCCTGTGCTTGAAATGAAGTATGTGTTAGCGATAAGAACCATTTGTATCTGTATTGGTTCTATAAATAAGTTTATGTTTGCGTACAAGAAAGATTAAAATAAAAATAATAGTGTTATGTGCGAGTATCACAGCACTAACACTAAAATCAATACGTCATATTTACGCCAGCACATACACACAGAACTTCAATCCAAGATGAGTTAAATCATGTATAAGTACTTATCAAAGCATGTATAAGTACTTATCAAATTCTAAGCACAAATGGCTTTACAGGTGGATGTCGGATGCATCAATTGACTAAATCCTTGCTAGCCCATTTGGTCTGCACTACTGTTACTAATTACAATCAGCTGTATTGCAATCACTTCGTCACACTAAAATAAAATAAAAAGACGTGTATACCAGAACAACGGTGAAGAAAAACAACGCCATTAACCTGCATTCCATAGCGATTTGTGAAAATTTCCATAGTATGTCAAGTCGGGCAACCCGCTTTAGGCCAGGGTGGTGGACTTTATGGCCTAACTTCTCTCAATCGTATCGAAAGTACGATTCGGCTCATGCCACAGAGTACATTTTACATACTAAGATAGAGACGTCACTCAATCAATTCAAGGCGCCCTCTGGCGTTAAGTAAGATAAACAATCCAGTAATATATCTATACTTACTTTCATTACCTTTATATACGAAAAGAAAAGATTTAGGGAGGTTTGGACCTGAATAAGATCTAACAGAATCGATTTGAATTTTGTCTATTTGAAACAAATTATTCTGTATAGAAATGTGAACATAACAATTCTCATTTCCGCATGTGTATGCATTTTAATAAATTTAATAATGGTTTTAAAATTAACTCATCAGCAAATAAGCTAATCAATGCTGTTAAAAGTAATTTAGGGCCAATAATATCCGCGTAAAATACAACCTACGTAAAATGGAGAAACCCGTACAAACCAACGATTTTTTGCCCTCTGGTGTTAAGTTAGTAAAAACGATGATTATAATTCGTCGTTGTTTGTTCTAAGTTAAACCACCGTGGCTCATGCCCTGTAGTGGTGCGTATATGGGATGATTTACAAGTAAATGTCAAGCATACTCATAAACAGCAAATAAAAATAATCAAAAATCACATACTTAAAAATATGAAGTGTCCATGTAATTCCAGAACACGAACCAATGCCCAACGCGTTATCTTTCTTTGACTTTGGTGCTAAAACTAATTGTTCTAAATTAGAGTTTCAGATAGCTTTACTTTCGATTTAACTGTAGACTTTTGTATTAATACTAATTCTAAACCAAAATTGTCACAATTGCTATTTTAATTCCACTGTCTTTAACAAATACGAAAAGAAACAAATAAATTTCTAGCAGCATCCTTAATCCATAGGCAACAAAACACCAGCAAAGGAAGTGCATATCAGGAGTAACAAGGGCCCACAGGACGCGTTGCATGAGGGAATAAAATGTAGGTTCCCGGGAACCGGTCGCGACAACGCACTGCGTTTCCGTCGCAGTCGCCAGAGACTGTCCAGTTGCCACACAAATGTCATCCGTGCTAATCCGACGTTTACATGGTTAAATGTCTGGATTGTACCTAGAATTTACGAGAGATAGATTTTGTTTGTGTTTTGGAAAATATGAATTACGCTCCATGTATTTTTGTTTTATCAGATATATTTCTCCTATCGTCGTGTTTGGGTGGTAAATACACATTTTCTAAAGTAATAGTGCAGAGCCTTTTATTTTTAAAGATACGCAAGGGTTTAAATTATGATTGTAGCAAAAACTAAGGATTTACAACCCCAACACGATGATATTTAAAGAAAACACATAAACGAATTAACGCGTTGCTTTGCGTAATTTTGACATGCATTGTGTTTGTACTCACTTAAACTACCACCCGGCTACGTTTTCAGTGTTGTTATATCACGTATTTAAAAAAAAAATCCGCTTGCCTCGTGATTTTCTAGTTCAGTAAGCTTTGTGTAAGTTATACGATTATGAAAAAATATTTTGATAAAAATTTTGCTGCCAGGCAAAAATATATACCAAAACCTTTTTCAATATATTGAAATAACTTTGAACTATTTTTATGGCTAAACCCTCACAAAAAAGCCTTATAAAATATTACCTAACCGCGTCATACCACAAAAATATTAAAAATATTTACAACTGGTCCATAAACATAAAAGCAACACAAAAGCCCCGCAGCATTCCATTGGATATTGTTATAAAATACATCTTATCGCCCTCATAGTTCAAAACAGTCGTGATCAAAGTAGTTTAAGCTAACACCGGCCGTATCTTGCGGACTCTGATATATAGAGCCATTTATGGCGCCAGGCGCATTGCAATTCTATAGTTGATGGATCAATTTATTAATTCCGTGTATCGATAAATATCGATAAGGATTGACGACTGTCGATACTTGTCCCGGTAGATTTAGTTGCTTATTTGCCCGTGTCACTGATACTAAACTAACAGAGTTGTCATGTCCTGCCAATGATGGATTGAATGTTAGATTTTACTGCATTGGTTGGATAGTGGTTGCATATTATATTAGTTTTGGAATCTGGTGATTGTTTATCGATGACGACAATAATAATCGCATATTATACTCATTATATTCGTCTAAAAACTGTATAAGTAAATAGCATCATTGTATCTATAATGTTGCTAAGCAAGTGTTTATGAACTGTTACATTGTAGTAAAATTACTGTGTATTAATGTCCGCCAACCCGCACTAGGCCAGCGTCGTGGATGATAGCCAGCTATATGGCCTAACCCCTCTCAATCGTACTCTCGATTGTAGAGGAGACCCGTGCCTTGCAGTGGTACGTATGTATATGGGCTGATACAAGAGACTTACATTACGCCTCGGGGTGACGAGCTCAGTGCAGTTCCATACAAAGCTTGGTTAACAGCTTCTGAATGGTATTGCCCCGTTTTATGGGCAGTCATGACGCTATGTCATGACTATATCGCTGCTTTAATTTGATAGGGACATATCTCAAAAATGAACGTTTTTCAGGAGAGCAGTTTAAATAAAACAAAAGAAGTAATTATTTATATATTTTATTTTAATAATGACAACTCTTTGAAAGTTGCTTAAATCAACGTATAATCTATCAAATTTCTATTATTAATGAGCTGTTTAACTCTTTCAGTACAAAAACAAAACATAATCTTATAAAAAACAACATGCTTCTAACATACGTCAAAAAGTTTTTGGTTTAATTATTTTCAATATTCACTTAGACAATAGTATGACCTTTATTTTGACTACATCCTTTCGTAAACAATGACACTATTCGTAATAGAACAATTGTTTCAGTTAAGCATTTTTTATAGAACGTTTTATTTATTTTTAAAACAATTTTTTTCGGAATTCTTTTTTCTAAATAATGTCACATTTACAATTACATTACTATTCTAAGGAAAGTGAAATAAAAATCTAATATATTTTTATTACATAATGACATTTCTTGCTTTGTATGGGTAACATTCTATGAGTCTTCAACGTTATAGAGATCATAAACATTATTATTTAGTAAAACTTTCTTTCAAAGAACACACATTACCCTCAAAATTGTAAAAATAGATAGTTTTGTTACATACAGCACATAACAGAAACAGTATTATAACCTTCTAATATAATACAATTATAACTATACCTGTAGTGCCATTAGCCCACTTTATTACAAATTTAAATTTATATAAAAAAGAAAAAGAAAACTATTTAACTACCAAAATCAGTAATACAACACAAAAATAAATCGAAACATACAAATGTTAAAATAGAAAAAAAAACTAAGAGTTTTTAAAATGGTAGAAAACTATGTATTGTATGTTAAATCATTATAAAAAGATACATTTATAGATTTTCAAAAAATGGGGCGTAAAATCTGGGAATAAGTTTTTTATTTAGCAGAGAAAGTAGGCCTTTTTTCTTGTTCTCACATACGGTCATTTTAGTTTTGTGAGCTCTCTTTAGTGAAGTATTTTTATTAGTAGTGCTACTGTTTCTTGTCTTTCCAATATTTTCAACGATCACTTTTTTAAAATTATTTGTTTCGTACGAATTTTTATAATAATATGAGTAATGTGCATCTTCTGCTTCTACTTTTAAAATCACAATATCTGTTATTTTCACAATTTCCTTTTCTGTATTTTTAGAGTAATTTTTGCCTATGGATGTAGCTAATGCTTTTATGTCGATGAAATCATCATAACTCAATTCGTAAACTTTATATACCTGTTTTTTTTGCATTCCTAATTATATGGGTATATTGGTCTGGTGTATATATAGGACCTGATTTTAAAGTTTTCTGTATTTGCCTTTCAATTACAGAATGGGCACTATCGCCTACATTCTGCGTGTGTCCTTTGATTAGAAATTTGTGTGTAATTGTGTTTATATAATTAAAATTATGAACTATAAACATATAAAGTGCTATTATGTAATGATTTTTTTGTTGCCTACAACAATTATCGGAATAAAATACTAAATCTAACTTGGAATCAAGATTTTCAGCCGTTTGTTTTAAATTTTTAATATACTTCAGAACGGAGGTCCCAGTCTCAACAGTCCCCTCTTTTTGCTTGACCTTCGTGCCAAACAAAACAACTAACTTCTTTATTTTTAATATTGCATATGGCAAAACTATAGCAGTTCAATTTTGAAACATAATAAAAATTAGACACCTCACCCCTTGGACAACTCATTGCTGCTTGTAGATCATACACACAGACTATAGTATTGTCTGCTGTATGATTCTTATCATCATCTTTTGCTTGTCTCGATAAGTTCTTTTCTTCTAAATGTTTTTCATACTTTTCCTTCAGTCCATTTTTTTCTTCTTCAGTAGCATTAACATAGGCTGTGCAATCTTCGCACTGATCCTTTTTTGGTTGGAAAAACGAAATATTATTTTCATATGTAAATATATTGTAATACATAATGTAAGTTGCGCTCGGTAAACCTTTCGATTGGCATTCAGGTACATAATCTCTATGCAAATCCGCTACAGTCTTACCACCATCAATGTATACACGTTTAGTGTCCGCTCGACAATAATGGCTTTCAATTTTCGGTATCGAATTAAGGTGTTTCCTGACACCATCTTTAATGACTGGATCTACAGCATGATGATTGTTGTGTTTGCCACGTTGATCCAACTCCAAAGATCCCGATTTTTTAATTTTTTCTAGAACCGTTCTAATAGGTCGATCAGATATATCCAAGGTGGCCTTAAAATATTGTTTACACACTCTTATCCGTTCGCCATCTACTGTCAGATAAAAAGCGTTATTATTTCCGCGGTTACTATTATGAACTTTGTAAGAATATCTTGGTTAATTAATTGAAGTATGTCGCAATATAAACTCTCTTTGTTTATGCAGGTCGCCTATATTCCAATAGGAATCAAAAATATCTTTTCGCTGGGTTTCTGTTATTTTATTTGTACATTTTTGTTTGCACTTGTCACCACATGGAGCCTTCATTGATTTTTCCTGGACAATTTTACCACATTTAGATTTGTATTCCTGTCCTCTATTTCTTAATATCTTTGCTTGTACGCATGCCTATTTTTCTGTGTTTAGTTTACGTTTTCGGGTTATTTTTATTGTTTTTAACGGGTTATCAATAGCATCAAGATGCTCTTGTTCAAGAACATGGCTTGCAGAATTTTGAGTACCAGTAGTGTTTAATGCAATTATTGAGTTTGCCGCCGAATTGAAGTTCTCAAGATTCTGGTTAGAAAGCGCAGTCTCCGTTGACGCGTTATTTTCGACCACAGGGAATTTATCTGATAAGATAACGCCCGCTACGCTTCGTCTTTCTGATTCGGAATCTGAAGAATTGCTAGAATCGGAGGAACTACTAGTACTAGATGAGCTACTTGATCTAGACCTTTGCTGAATGCTGCTTAATGTGGAGGTTGCTAAATCAGATATATTCTCTTCAATATTGCCGTCAGTTACTTTAGTTGAGAAGTTTTGACCAGCGAAATCAATTTAATTACAATCAGGTTGCGTATTTAATTTATTATCCGCATTAGAACGCATTGTTTGAAGAGTAGGAACATAGTCTCTTTTGTTCTGCAACAGCTGCAAAGGCTTACGAACATCAAAATTTAACATTTTATTTGGTGTATTTTTGGTTTTCGAAATTTTTTTCTGTCGTTGTTTTGCACCAAGTTTCTTAGCATCAATTTCAGAATTAGTTGATTAACTTTTATTTTCGTAGTTGGGATCTTTTACACTATCGTCTGAACAAAAATCTTGTTCTTCCGTAGAAAATTCGTTAAATACTACCTTATTGTCTTTAATCGACAAAGGTGATAATGCATTCCTTTCTTGATATTTAGCAGGACCATCAGCTGTCGAAATCTGCAAGTCTTTTGAAATGATATTCTGTGTATTTTTATCCATGTTCATGTTTTTAAACATCTTAAGAGTACGTCGATTATACACTGTGAAAAAATAAATATAAAAAATAAATTCACAGATCTATCAAATACAATTCAAGTGATCATTAAAAGTTTCAACCAGTCGTAGTCACGGCCGTACTATCAATGGATATTATCGGAACAAACTAAGTAGCAGAATACAGGAGGCAGTGTTTATCGGATCCTTTATAACATGCCGGGAGCCAGGCAGCTATTTTAATTCGATGGTATTAACACTTGAGTCATGCTATAGCTTTACAATGTGCGGGAACCGGTGGCGGCGAGTTGTCCAACATTTTTATAGGTTTAATACTGGCGTGTCCATGTTGATGCAATATTTATAAGTAAACAAGCTATTTACCGTCTGAATAAGATATTTAAAGTCCATAAGTACTAGCATATGATCAGACTATACAAGATTAAAATATACTGATACTGAAAACTGTTTTCTTAATTACATAATGAAACTTAAACTACTCACATCTCTAATATTTTCTACGCTCCGCTGTCTTTACCATTCGATAGCATCTCGATCGCTACTTTTCTGGCCTCTCGTTTGTTGTCTTGTATATTAATGACAACAAAGCTTGTAACAAACTGGCTGAAATTCTGACGTTAATTTTGTTAAGAAAAGTAAAAGCTAACAGAGGTTTTATATCAACCGAGAATAAAGTAGGGTCAATCCGTGCAATTTATATAAAATCGTAATAATCCATCAAGGTACGGTTATAAAAAGCGTCGCAAAGAATTTATTATAATTCGTGGTTGATTTAAAAACTAAAGATAGGGCCTTCATAAATTTAGAGTTTCAAAAAGATGATTGTGAAAATCACGCTAAAATAAATATGAAATTAATTTAGTAGTAAATGGTGATAAAAACATATTTTCATTAAACTTTCTGTCAAAATACAAGCGAACGTTTCAAAATCGTTGCGAGCGACGACTAATTTCAGTGACGCTACACTAGTGATGTAGGTACTGGAGCGCGCGCACCACTTACGTCGGAACACTACGCGCTTTCCGCCCTGTCCAAATATTTATGTCAATGATATATGTAATGACGTGTTTTTTTTCCACGCATTTGTACCAAAGTTTAGAACCGCTTGTCGAGATGACTGCACGCGATAAAAAGCCTAATCTACTTACCGAGTTGTTATGGGAAAAAGATTGGCCATTATACGTTTTGTTTTTACTGCATATCATGGGTTTTATTGACTTTGTTAAATTGAAATAAATACCTTTACGTGCTACCCGTTTAATATGGAAATATTATCAGGATTTTGATAAAGCCAGCTTTAAAAAATAATTTCTACCTTCTTTATTTTAGCGTCAAGTGACACTTAGAAATAATAGGATATTGATGACTCTTAATGCGGAACAGTCGATAATCTTAGCGTTAAGTTTGTAACGTAAGTGACCATCCACTTACACCTTCGATCAAATATACATTGATCGAAAACTTACACACTAGATATAAGCACCTAATATTAAATCTAGTAGGTCGTACATGCGTAGTATTCCACTGCGCTCGCCATCCTGAGACATAAGATGTTAAGTCTCAATATGTCCAGTAGTTGCTCTGGCTACAATTTTCTTCAAACCGAAATACAACAGTGCATTTACACTGCTGTTTGACGGGAGAAATAGACATTGCGGTAATAGCTACCCAGATGGCCCCTCACATATGAAAGACCTACCCCCCGTAAAAGTTCCCCACCAGTTCACCAAAAGGAATCATTAAAAAGTGAATAGCCAAATGCTTCGAATGCCTGTCATTGTACTTATAAACTGATGTATATTTATTGGATATGATACAGCGCGGCATGCGAATATCATGCATTCCTTGTACGGGTATAGCCATGCACATAAAACTTTATGTTAATAATTTGTAGATGACGCATAGGTCTCTGACCTTTCACTTGCAAGTGACTTATGCGGTGTATGCTTATCGATATTTATTCACGACTGTACCGTTTATATTAAAACTATAATTTTAGGGATAGTTTACCGCACAGTACAAAATAAAGTGAAAGTACAGGTCGCGTTTGTAATTCGATAAATAAATTATCATTTGCTTTTTACTGGGAATTAACGACCAATAAAGTGCGTACATTAATGAATTGTGCGTGACTTTCAGGTTTTATTCAAGTTTGAAATAAGAACGAAAATTTTTCTTCTAAAATCGCCAACTTATTATGCGTGCCATTAATATTACAGTTTTGTTTTTTAAATTTAGAACAGTTTTTTTTATTCTTGTTTATTTTTAAATATTGAGTTAAGTCACATTTCTTGAAAAATACTTTTGTAGTCATCACTATTAAGGTGTGTCCAAACATTGAGCGGCAATAGAGCGCGGCAGCAGCGCGCGACCCGCCGCGCCGCGCCGCGCTATGTTTGGACGACAGCCGCATGTAAAGGCGTCTGGCTGCCTGCCGCGCACGAACATTCTTAGAAAACATTCGTCAGTATTAATGTTTGGACGTATTTCTGCGCACAAACATGGACAACGAAACATCTATTCGTTTAATTGAAAAGTATGGATCTTTTTAAGAGTTATGGGATCCTCGAAAAAGAGAATACCATAATAAAAACAAAACACGTATTGTAAGCTAGAATAGGAGTCTCCTGTTGCCAAATACCGCAAAGTTATAGCCAATTTCTTTTTTGTTGTGATTGCTTTACGCCAATACGTATCTTCTTTTTTAATATGCGGCTCAACCAGGCCATGTAAATGTTCAAACTCTTCTAAAGTTAATCTTAAAAATTGTGGTGTTCGGTAATGAATTTGGTAATTTATTGATTGAAAAAGTAGTTTCGTCCAGCATTTACCTACTCATTAAAATATAATATGTTTTTTCTTAGTCTTACTCCGCAATTTTTTAATAACAAGCAGAGCTACGTCGCTTGCAACAGGTTTCATTTTAGTTCGGATGCCAACTGAAGTGCGTGGCGTGTCTTGGGTGTGCCACGCAAGCATTAGGGCCTCTTCAGTGCGACGCGGACGACCTACGCGGATGTCCGCGACGGACGGTAAAATGTATAAATCCTATACAACGCGTTCAGAGCGACGCGGAGCGCCCGCGCCGCGGAGAGCTGTCCGCGCGCGGATCGAAATCACTCCGCGTCGCTCGTCCGCGGTACGGGCGTCCGCGCGCGTACGGTAATGCACTTGTACAGACTTGTTCAGTGCGCGACGGACGGTCATGCAACGCGGACGTAAAGTATCTACCGTCGTCATAGAAGACTCTATTTTCGCATACATAACTCCTCAAATGTCTTGATGGACATTTTAAAATACATGAAAAAATTAATTTCGTCTTCTTGCAATTCCGAAAATAAAGTTACAAATTCTCCTTTAAAAAGCCTTTTCGCAACGATTGGATGCCCATTAAATCTTCTTATACCATGGCGACGATTTCTGCTATTTAATAAATAGGCAGCAACCACCAAATTCAATTTTATATCCATAGGCTTACTGTTGTCACTGTATCAATCTCAATCGCGCTCCGCGTCGAACTGAACGATGATGTGATCCGCGACGGACGCATGTACTAATCCGTGCGCTTACCGTCCGCGTTGCACTGAATAGGGTCTTAGTCGGCTTCGTTCTAACTTGAGCGCGGCAGAAATGTATCCTGCAAACGCCGCGTGTTGCTGCCGCGCTCTTGCCGCTCAATGTGTGGACACACCTTTACTGTCATCATAAAGTCGGTGGAGAATTAATATTCACCTGTCGCTTTCCTTGGATATCTCGGCGGCATGCAATTTTCATTGTTTTCAATTTTTTATTTATGAATAAATCTCCATTAACTCAAGTAAAATCGCTTGGGGAATTTCAAAAGTATTTTTATTGTGTTCTTTTTATGGCACTTGATGCACATTCCATTAAATTTATTTTTATCTTTGCTATCGACAGTGTGAGGTAAGAACCATACATTGTATGCAACTTGTGTATTTTTGTTTTGCCTTCGCTACTTGCAATGAGTGATAATTCGGTATGAATATTAATAAGACGCATAGCAGTCATTTTTTGTATCAGTAAAAAAAGATTAGTAAACCGTACTCAATAAAAATGTATGACATAATACTTTCCTACCTTACGTTACCTACCTTATCTGCGCCTGCATTTAATTTTCTGTTTTGGTCTATAATTTGATTGTTGAGATGATTGCATACATTACAATATAACCTACATTGCGCTGTAACGAGAGTTGATATAATAATCACACTGATACACCTGTTTCATAACAATACTATGTTACGACGAATACATTTTGTTCGCTTCTTTATGCCTCTTTTTAGTGATAGTTATCTTTTTACAACGCCGACAGTCGGCATTGAATCGAAAGTTTATGTCAAGGACCTACCTTGCGTACAAATGACACTGCTTCGCTTCGTTAACGTAAGTATGTACCCCTACACTAGTATGAAGACTATAAGACTTCCACTTAACCCCTATATACTTTGGTATTGAGCCAAAATCCTCGAAAAATTACACAGGTGTGTTACCAAAGTTTTGGTGGCCGTTGTAGGAGTTATTGGTGCCGACAATAGGCTCGGGAATAAAGATTTTAACTCCCCTAATCAGAAAAACAGTCGATCAGCACAATTCCTTTTCTAATAAGACGCAATTCAGAGCAAATTATGTTTTTTGAAAACCGATAAAAGTCCACTATTTTCCTATAATAATGCACACGAGATTGTTAAAATTACATTACACAATTGAAGCACTTTTTTCTACAGTTACCATACCATGTCAGTAGTAATTTATCTTCATGTGTATTTGTTTTGTCTCATAACAAACAATAAAAAACCGAAACCGGAACAATAGTTTTTTGACCGGAAATAATACGCGCCATAATTACAGTTTTCGTGTACAGTACAAGATGTTAAGATACAAAATAATTACATACCGAAAAGATCATTATTTAAGTGAAATAAATGTATACGATTTCACTCAATGCGTGCTGGGAATTTAATAATTGGTTTAAACGCACTTATTGTGAGTAAAAACACTAGTTAACGGATAAGACATAACAGTGTCTAGATTAATGGCTTGAGAAATATTTTTTGTTGCAGGCTTTAATTAATTGAATTATCCGAAGAGTTGTATATCATATATGTGTTGTTGTGTATCATATATGTGACGTGGATAGAACGGGTTCTTTTTTATAACAATTTTCTGTTGAATTAAAGGGTTCAATTAGTACAATATAATTATATGTAACATCTTGTTGAAGTTTTTAGAACCCAACACACATCAGAAAATTGTATGACCTGATTGGCTAGTGATTGGTGGACTACTTATCAAAACTCTCAAAGATTTTTATCTCAGGTTCACTGACTAGTCTTTCTTCACAATTTACCTGATCAATCGAAACTAATATTGTAAAGAGGGAAGATTTGATTGCTTGTTTGCATTGATTAGGCTCTGGAACTACTGGACCTATTAGAAAAATTGTTTCACTTTTCGAATGCTACGTCCAACACGCTGGCCTAGTGCGGGTTGACAGATTTACATACCATAGGAATTCACACAAATCGCTAGAGTATGCTGGCTTCCTCACTAGGTTTTCCTTCACCCTTTTAGTGCGTGGTGATTAACTATCAATACACACATGACCCCGAAAAGTCAAAGTTGTGCTCTGGGATTTGAACTCGCGGCTACTGTGAACATATTGGCAAGCGCGTCAGGGGGGTTACTCAATGAAACGATACGAATTTCGAATGTTCGGACGCCGTACGTAAAACTTCACTAATGTGCCTAGATACTCCACAAAATGTTAGAATCCTCTATCATATGTCGTAACCATAAACTAAGTTTGGAGACAATAATAAGTATAACAGTCAATAGTATTGATTTTTAGAAGTGGAAAACTTATATCTTACTCCGGACGTCGAACATCCGAACCTTATGCTGGGCATAAGCCCAGCATAAGGTAATCTTGGGTATAAACCCTCTGTCCTCTTAACAATCTGTTCAGCGTCAACTAGGCCATCGTTCATTAATATCAGTTCTAATTAAAATCGCTTAAAACCTGATAAAGCAATTGAAATTGACATAATTACTTTAAAACTCAATTAAACATATCCAGTACTGATGTAAGGGAAAGAGAGCTGATGGAACCTGTACAAACCAGTCCATCTCGTTTTAAACAGTCCAACTTCATGCAACCTGGCTTTTCACTCGCGATATACTTTTTAAATTATTTCTTCAACATGTGGGTCATATTCACTTAACTGTCTGTAATTGTATCCTTTATTAAGTCATTATATTAAAAGAGGTGAGAATTTGGACTTTATTTTATCGTGGGCCTATGGTGCGGAACAAGAATGAATTATTTGTATGTAGAGCAGTATTGCCTTTGCCAAATTGAAGGAGTAAAATATTGTTGGATATGGTACAAAAGTTGTACTCATGGTTTCCTCTTTACTTCAATCTTGGGTATTCTAGCCGAAGTACTGAGACATAGCATCTTATATCTCAGAATGGGCAGCGCAGTGGAATGCCAAGCATTGCTTTCTAATTCATGGCGTTGTTTTATTTTGCTGCACATGCTCGTCTGATCATTCATTGCAATAAAAAAGCATGTAGAAACAAAAGCTAGCTGGTGTGTTTCGTTTGTTCAACAAGAATGTCAGAAGACCAACAATAAACAATTTCCTCTTGACTTCTTAGCCGACATTAAACTTACCATCACTTGCAATACATTGATATTTTCTTTTACTCTTTACTATACCAAAATAAAATATGACCACCAATAAAGACATCGCCATGATACTGTGATAATAAATAAAACTTTAATAATTGCAAGATTTGCGATATACCTAAGACTCCAAGGTTGATATAAAAACGGGGTACTTAACATACCACGAGAGCTGTTGCATTAAATTATGGTCACATTATATTAGAAACGGCGCATTAAATTGATAGTACAAAAAGCCGTCCCATACCAACGAAATGTCTAAACTTTACTTTGCTCGTGTCATCCTGGACTACAAGTTTAATTATGTGACGCAAGGGACAAGCGGCAGAGAGAATTTACATTATTTTTTTTGTTTATTTTGTCGTGGTTTCGAACGTAAGATATGCAAAAAATCATGAATCAAGTTTATTGAAATTTACGACTTATCGCTCAAGGCAATTTCTGACAGTCAACCAAGGGGCAAATGTTTTTTTTTTTATATTTCCTCTTCTTACTTTTTATTCAATTTTTACTAGACTCTATTAAACGCTCACAGTTTGTATTAAACACAACATAGATTTTATTTTATGTACATTTGCAGTAGATTTTATTGTTCTCGATATTATTTCAAGCGTTTCGTTTGAAATTTGGATCCTCTCCGAGGAATTCTGTAAGCCCTCTTCGCTTTTTGTCACGGCATTGTACAGAACTGTAATTATATTCAGCTTTATATTTTTAAACATATTTAGTAAAAATAATATTGTAAATAGAATTTTGAATATTAATTATACAATACTCGTATTATGTATTTCAGGAATATGAATTGATATAATTAATTTCACTAAATCATTATTGATATAATGTTGTAAATTCCAAAATGTGGATGCCAAGTGGTAAAATATGCATATTCGCTGGAGTAGCATCCACCATACATCATGGTGAAATACTCTTTTTTATAATATACCGGGTATCTCAAGACTGCTACCGAAAACGAAGCCGGGTGGTAGTTTTAGTGGCTACAAACACAATGCAATTAAAAATTTCGCCTAGAAACGCGACAATTTTATTTTATGATTTTTTAAATATCGTCATTTTTGGGTGGTAAATCCATAGTTTTTGCTAAAATAATAATTTGAACTCTTTTATACCTTAGAGTATTTATAAATAAAAGGGTATATACTATTATTTTAGGAAAAAATGTATTTACCACCCAAATATGGCCATAGGAAAAAAATAACAAAAAAAAAATTGACGCTTTTTTTTGCAACTTTTTCTGTTGCATTGTGTCTGAAGTCGCTTAAACTACCACCCGGCTTCGTTTTCGGTAGCAGTCTTGATATACCCTGTATATTATTAATCCTTGTATGTACATGTGTTTCGAGTTCGGGCTCTATAAACCAGTTCTGCCAGGCTCACATAGTTATTTGAAATATGTCAATGAAAGACCAACTTTCGCCTACAGATAGTTTATCTTGATTGCACAGTTCTATAGTAGGTACGTGTTTTGTACATTTTATAATATAAAAAATTAGAACATATTTGGAATCGTCTATATGTACGGACGACCTGGTTAAGGCTGCAGGAAGTCGCTGGATACAGGCTGCTTCCAACAGGTCGATGTGGAGATCCTTGAGTGAGGCCTATGTTCAGCAGTAGACTTCCTTTGGCTGAAGAGAGGAGAGAGAGAGAGAGAGTCTATAGTTTATACAATTAACAACATTTAGCCGCTTATTTTTATGATACTGTCATTTCAAATAAGAGTATTTATACCGATATAACTTCATAATATTTAAGTCTTCAGCGCGTTATTGCTTCGCAGAAACTATGTGGGCCCATTGTCTACGGTCAATGTATGGAATAAAAATTGTTTATGTTCCTTGACCCTACACATCGTATTTTAACTACAATAGCAGAATTTTAATGAGAAAAATTCAATGGCAAATGTGAAGACTGTTTAAATAAACAGCTTACTGTATTAAGGATAAATATGATGATGGATAGATTGACGTTGGCATGGTTTTTACGTTTGAAGATGGTTGAAATGGGTCGGCTAAAGAAATGGTAGAGCTTTACTGTACGGTAGGGACCCGACCCAGCGGCCGCTCGTCCACATCCACGGGCGGCACAACTTCTCGCTGGGCTCGGAAGGCACCGGTGAGTCCGACACACCGTCGCCCCTTCGGGGGTGGGATGGTCCGTAAAGGGATTTTTCCCGCGAGAAAAAAAAAGAGCCTTACTGTGTAGTTACCCGAGAACACCTAGCATATGGGCCGTCTAACTGTTTCATAAAAAAGCACCCTGACGCAAAAGCTTTGCTGTGGTATTTCCTTCTACCTTCTTTGCTTCTCTTTCACTTCCACTTTTAGGACGCCGGCAAAGATTTTCTATTATAATATCGTCAATGTCCATAGACTTCGGTAAAGACTCATTTGCGCGAACAATGTAATAAAAAAGATTGGATTGAGATTGCTCAATTGGTCCGCTACCTGGAGGATCACTCGTTGATCAGTGACCGACAATACGGATTCCGCCATAATCGATCGACGGGTGATCTTTTAGCGTTTGTCCTGCATCGCTGGGGTGAGGCGATTGACCGGCGTGGCGAGGCTCTTGCTGTGAGCCTCGACATTGCCAAGGCGTTTGATAGGGTCTGGCACCGTGGTCTCCTGTCCAAGCTTCCGGCATACGGTCTACCCGGCAACCTGTGTTCGTAGATTTCCGGCTTTCTGCATGGGCGTAGAATACGTGTAGTCGTTGACGGACACGCTTCGGCGCTCATGTCGGTAAATGCCGGAGTTCCTCAGGGCTCGGTGCTGTCGCCCAACTTGTTTATTCTGCATATCAATGACATGTTATCGCTTGGCAACATTCATTGCTATGCAGATGACAGCACGGTTCATGGGCGATACCACTGCGGGCCTCCAGGTTGCCGTGTCGAAACTGTGAAGGGACGCGAAGATCTTGTCATTGAGCTCAACCGGACCTTGGATCTCATTTCTACGTGGGGTTCCAGGAATATGGTTGAGTTCAATGCCAAGAAAACCCAGGTGTGTGCGTTCACGTGCAAAAAATCCCCGTTCTCTCCCCACCCCATTCTTCAGGGTACTCCCCTCTCAGTGCGGAATGACCTGTGTATCCTTGGTGTGGATATCCGCTGTGATCTCAATCCAAGGAATCACATCGAGGGCGTAATATCTGCCACATCACGCAGGGTTGGAGTCCTGAACAGGGTGCGTCGGTTTTTCACGCCCGGTCAGCTTTGCCGCTTATATAAAGCGCAGGTCCGGCCGGGTATGGAGTACTGCTCGCACCTTTGGGATGGATCCGCCCAGTACCTGCTCGATGCCTTGGATGGATTGCAGCGGCGGGCCATCCGCGTTGTGAATGATGCAGACGTTACGAGCAACTTGGAGTCGCTACAACTCCGAAGAGATGTCGCCTCTCTAAGCGTGTTCTACCGCCTGTATCACGGTGAGTGCTCTGAGGAATTGTTCAACTTGCTCCCCTCCTCTCCATTCCTAACCAGAACCACGCGTGCTGGCTTGCGAAGCCATAGCTTGACGGTCCACACCATCCCGGCGCGAACCAAACGGTTCTCAAATTCGTTTCTGTGCCGCACCGTCAGGCTGTGGAATTGTTTGCCGGCGCACGTGTTCCCTCCTTCCTACAATCCTGAGTCCTTCCGCCGTGGTGTGAAGAGGCACCTAAGCAGGCCGGCATAATTGTTTCCATTGGCATGGGACTGCCGTCCGATGCCAATGGATACTCTGCCTGGGCGGCATTGGCACTTTCCATCAGGTGCAATGCCGCCACTATGCCAGGCCATTATAAAAAAAAAAAAAATAAAAAAAAAAAAGACAATGGATGTTTGTTTGTTAACTTTTATCTCTGAAACTACTGGATCGAATTGAAAAATCATTTCTTAGATTATTTATCGAGGAATGCTACAGCCTATATATCATCACGCTATAACCTAAAGGAGGGAAGCAGTAGTAAAAAATCTAGCAAATACGAGGAAATTTTATTCGTTTTTCGGGACCCGATTGGTCAATATTCTAAATTGATAGTCGGAATTGGACATTTTTGATCGTCATTTTGAAAAGTGCACCTGCACCCTTGCGGTGTTGGGCCGAACCGCTAAGTATTTCATATGGGTATTGTCAATATGTCTAGTATCTACATCTACATGTGTAGTTCGATGGCCTGTGCTACAAACCCGTACATACTAACTACAGAGTCGGTAAACCGCAAAATGGTTTTGAAAAATGTTTGAAAGCAGGAGACTTCTCATCGCGGTAAAGTGGGTGCGAACTTTATTACTTTTTAGTGCACAATAGTGGTTTGACTTGTACGTAAAACGGAGACATCATTACCTGTATATGTGGTATGTTATAGAAACATCTGTTTTTCACTTTAACTTTTCTTGTCTATTCAAACAATTAAATATTAAGATATTAGAAATGAAATATAGGTAATCAAAAAGAATTCTCTCAATCGTACTGTCGATTGTAGAGTAGGGTATATGGGCTGATACAGAATCAAAAAGAATGGCTTGCAATTCCTATAAGATCGATACGCGTTGTATCACCGGATAAATTAAAATATATTTATAAACATATTGAAAATAGGTATCCAATCAAAACGGGCATAGATGTGACACGCTATACAGGAAGATTTTATTACATATTTATGACCGCTTTAATAAAATTGTAAATGTAGTGAAAATACGCATCATCAATGAAATGCGCCGTAATCGTCGAAAATGTGCATAATATGCTAATGCGAATAATCCAGTCAGTACTCATTAATATATTCCTTACCCTGAAAAGCGTTATTCAAACGACCGTACCCTAATCAAAGCAAATGAATGAACGGATCGCGGAATTTAATTGCAATTCCAAAGCGTATGACTGGGTGCATAGTAAGCCTTCAGTGTGGCATTAAATAAAGTATCGTAAGCCGAAGTACCGTTGTATGGACATGACCTACCGCAATGCACGCACGACCCTAAGATTTATTGTTGTATGCCTACATATTTTTGTCACCGTTACGGAGCAGTACTTAGGTCGTTTAATCGGGGGCTTGGTCTCACACTGACGTTTATCGATTGTGTAGTGGCAGGTGGAAAGGTGGTTCTAGTGGCTATTAAAATTGATAATACTAAAATTGTAATTTAGTTTCTTGTAAAATAATGTTTGTTCCTGCCCTTTAAAATAGATGAAGCAATTATAAATAACTTGGAGTAGAATTTAATCAATAAATACTAAAAGTAAAGTTTTGTGAATATATAATACAGGGTATATCAAGACTGCTACCGAAAACGAAGCCGGGTGGTAGTTTAAGCGACTTCAGACACAATGCAACAGAAAAAGTTGCAAAAAAAAGCGACAATTTTTTTTTTGTTATTTTTTTCCTATGGCCATATTTGGGTGGTAAATACATTTTTTCCTAAAATAATAGTATATACCCTTTTATTTATAAATACTCTAAGGTATAAAAGAGTTTAAATTATTATTTTAGCAAAAACTATGGATTTACCACCCAAAAATGACGATATTTAAAAAATCATAAAAAAAAATTGTCGCGTTTCTAGGCGAAATTTTTAATTGCATTGTGTTTGTAGCCACTAAAACTAGCACCCGGCTTCGTTTTCGGTAGCAGTCTTGAGATACCCGGTATATTAATGAACATTCGTAAACCAGATTTATCTAGTAGGTATTGACTTTCGATTATTTTCAATTAAACTAAATCACCTGCATCATGCTTAATAAAATATTTTTATTTATATTGAGGACCAATTCACATAGAATATATACGAAGGTCAAATACAAAAATGATTACTGGCGCCAACATTATCCCATTAAAAATATACACTTCTAAAGCTGCGGTCGTAACTGTAAACACGGCGGCTGATTTATTTGTCCTATTAGCTCTAACTGAATACGACCCTGAGTTAAGTTTAAAGTCACGTTTTAAAATAAGTTATTGCACGTTCCATCGTTAATACACGTTCTTCGGAATTGAATGCAAAAAATACTGCTCCTTCGGTAATAAACTTTTACACATTAAAAATAATGATTTGTTAATACTTCATCTGATGATGATTTCTTTTCATTTTCATTATATAATGTTATATAAACTATTGATGAACAATTTCACGGGTATAGAGAACAATAAATCAAAGCCTATAAAAACAGTTGTGTAGAATTCTTTGAGTAATTTTGATGGTGGTTCTCATTTAATTGATAATACAGTCGACCCTACCTATGATCCAAGCCCAATTAGTTGATGTGAACTCCATTCAGGATCCCAGTGTTGTGCATGTTCACGGGCGGCAGTGATCACTCATCAGGTGATATTATGTTCGCTAGATTGCAAATAATGCGACATTTTTTTCCTAACGTCGTATTTGGGTGTTAAATACATCGTTTTTCCTAAATTATAATATACACAATTTTATTTTAAAAGACTGGCATGCACGCGTTCAAATCATTATTTTAGCACAAACTATGGATTCACCGCCCAAACACGATGATACTTAAGAAATGACACAAATAAAATGTTTCGCGTTTTATGCGAAATTTTTAGTTGCATTGTCTCTGAACTCTGAAGTAATTAATAATTTTCGGTCGCAGTCTCGATATACCCGGTATGTAACACAAATATCCAATAAACACAAGTTCGGTATTAGGTAGCGTGGCACAATCACTGCACTTGAACGACATGCGTTGTAATCGAGTATGAGATGTGACCGCATGCGCGCAATAACACGCTGTCCCTTCGAGATTGTGATATGCTGTCAATAATAGAATTGATGTCATTTTACAAGTATTGGGTAAAAAGTTACATTAAACTTCGACGGTAAAGATTTCTTAAGGAAGTGTTAGGCACTTCATTTATTATTTTTATTGTTTGTATTCAAATTAACCGATACTTTAATTCATGCTTTACTTTTTTTAACTATTCGCATCTTTATTATGCCGTTCATGTTCCCAAAAATACTATTTTTAATTCGCTTCACTATTTGCAAATATAGGTATACAAATATGAGTAACATTTATTTTTTTATTTTCTTTAAAATCACCATTCCTGTAAACTAGCAAACTATCACCAGGTAGTAAATGATCACTGCCGTCCATAAAAATCTACAACGGTTGGATAGTTCGGTTGCCGCAGCATCAAATTTTGAGAAATACAGGAAGGAAATAGTATGGTAAGACGAAAAGGGTATTAGGCATATGGACACCTCACTCACTGAACGAAAAAATGCACGCGCGAATTATTCTTGAATTGCCTAAAAATGATTGTTCTGTTGATAAAATGTTTAATAGGATTTATTTGTATATTTTAACATAAACTTACACTGTTAACCAAAACTGTCACGCAATGAGGACTAATGCGTGTCTCAGCGCATGATTTAGAGATAAAACATGAACGAATTTATTACGTGCGTACAAACTAGTTGTACGGCACATCGTAAATTAATGAGACATTTCGCACCAGCCTTTATCGCGTGTTGATAACACCGCCTTAATGGGGTTAGCGATATTCAACACTAAATAGAGTAAATACGGTATACTGAATATAAGTAATTATTTAAAAAGATAAATTAATGAAGTGAGATTGTTGGAGATAAGTCTTAGTCTCCCCTGTGTGTTAGTTTATGTCCATACATAAACTCACACCTTTTTCACAGATAGTAAATGCACTACTGTGTTTCGGTTTGAAATACATTGTAGCCAGAGTAAATACTGGACATATTGAGACTTAACATCTTATTTCTCTGGACGGCGAGCGCAGTGGAATGCCAAGCATTGCATTGTAATTCATGGTGACGTTTTATTCTGCCACTTACCACCAAGCGAAAGACATGTTCGTCTCGCCATATTAAGAAAAAAAAAAACAAAGGTACGCAAGCTCTTCGCCTTGCGTATTTCGTCCCACGATGTGACAGGGGACGAGCCTAGCGGCAAATAGGGTACAATTCATATGGATCAGGGTATATCCAGTCTGCGACCGAAAACCAAGTCGTATGTTAGTTTTAGAGACTACAGACAATGCGACAAAAACATGCGGTGTTTTAAACATCAACGTATTTAAATAATAAATCCATGGCTTTTGTTAAAATAATAATTTGAATCCTAGCGTACCACGTTTTTAAAAATAAAAGGGTATACATTATTGATTTTAGGAAAAACTATGTATTTACCACCCAGAAAAGACGATAGGAAAAAAAGACAAAAAAAAACTAATCTCTTTTTTGCATAATGGTTTCTTTGGTTTACGCGAATGTTACACTCTGTATCAGCCCATATACGTCCCACTGCAGGGCACGGGCCTACACTACAATCGAGAGTACGATTGAGAGTGGTTAGGCCATATAGTCCACCACGCTGGCCTAGTGCGGGTTGGCGGACTTACATACCATAGAAATTCTTATAAATCGTTATGGTATGCAGGTTTCCTCACGATGTTTTCCTTCACCGTTTTAGTGCGTGGTGATTGATTATCAATACACACATGACTCCGAAAAGTCAGAGGTGTGCCCTGGTATTCGAACCCGCGACCACCGTGAACGTGTTGGCAGCCACGTCTAGTCCGTATACCAACAGGCCACCACGCACTGTTACACATTGAAATAAAACTATTATTTACGGATTTTATCGCGGATTTGGTTTCAATTTTACATTTTTTAACTTACCGACGTTTCAGTGTTTTCGTAGTCCGCCCCGTGACCACGAAACCTGTAACGTAATCAAAACGTCGCGTCGCGTCGGAAAGTTAAAAAATGTAAAAATTAAACCAAATCCAAATCTAAAGTCACTGAAACCACTTAGCTTCGTTTCGATAGCAGTATAGATATACCCAGTGGCGGCTCGTGAAATTTTTTGATGGGGGTTCACAAAAAAATTAATTGAAAAACTAGAGCTTACTATTTCTTATACAGGGTATATCAAGACTGCTACCGAAAACGAAGCCGGGTGGTAGTTTAAGCGACTTCAGACATAATGCAACAGAAAAAGTTGCAAAAAAAAGCGACAATTTTTTTTTTGTTATTTTTTTCCTGTGGCCATATTTGGGTGGTAAATACATTTTTTCCTAAAATAATAGTGTATGCCCTTTTATTTATAAATACTCTAAGGTATAAAAGAGTTTAAATTATTATTTTAGCAAAAACTATGGATTTACCACCCAAAAATGACGATATTTAAAAAATCATAAAAAATAATTGTCGCGTTTCTATGCGAAATTTTTAATTGCATTGTGTTTGTAGCCACTAAAACTACCACCCGGCTTCGTTTTCGGTAGCAGTCTTGAGATACCCGGTATTTGTATACAAAATCCATTCGCCGCTCTTTTTGAAGATATCTATTACTTTCTTGTGAAAATCAGAAATGGAATTGATTAAGCGTACAAACTATTTTTTAATGTTTATTTTAAAAAAACTGCAAATTAACTGACGAAGTCGACGAGCTTGCTTGACGTTGTTTGTATACATAAGGACGACAACTGCGCATAAGTAGGATATCCCGCCGGCGCGCGCACGGCAGTCGGCACGACTGGCTGTACGACAACTGAGTGAAGCGTGAGCGGCGCTCCACATTACGCTAATTTCTCATACGATATCTTTTGTTTCACGCGTCAGCGCGAGTCGTAGCTCTCTTTCGCACTCATTGAATACAGTACTAAGAGTCGTACTAAGCTTCGTTTCATAGGAGCACAATCGCTGGCGCTCCACTCGTTACAAATTGACGCTACATGTACCTATATAGGTAATATAATAAGACTTATTATAGGCGTAGTAAAATATAAAGAATGTACCTAATGTAAGGATTTATGTATTATAAATATACATAAATTATTAAATTAGCTAAGTATGTAATTTTCGTGGGAGTGCACTGCACCAGCGCTCTTTCGGATGAGGCGCCTCTGGATATACCTTTATAATAACTGTAAATGAGCAGGAAATCTTAATATTATTGAAGCAATATTGACAAAATGACTTATATGACATAGATATGACAGTATGGAAAGTCTAATGTCATGGGTATTAGAAATTGCTATGATTCAATCCATCTCACTACAATCGGATCTCAATTAGTTCTTGGTAAAACAAACTTATCTAGAAACTGTTGATTTAATTTCTATAGCCACTTATTTCCCTTAATCTTATAGACGATCAGACGATTATAACTTATGAATTATGATTTTCGGACATCTTATCCCGGAATCTCAAGACTGCTACCGAAAACGAAGCCGGGTGGTAGTTTTAGTGGCTACAAACACAGTGCAATTAAAAATTTCGGCTAGAAACGCGACAATTTTTTTTTTATGATTTTTTAAATATCGTCATTTTTGGGTGGTAAATCCATAGTTTTTGCTAAAATAATAATTTAAACTCTTTTATACCTTAGAGTATTTATAAATAAAAGGGTATATGTTATTATTTTAGGAAAAAATGTATTTACCACCCAAATATGGCCATAGGAAAAAAATAAAAAAAATAAAATTTTCGCTTTTTTTTTGCAACTTTTTCTGTTACATTGTGTCTGAAGTCGCTTAAACTACCACCCGGCTTCGTTTTCGGTAGCAGTCTTGATATACCCTGTGTATTAAAGGCCATTCGCGTATAAGGGTACTAAAATGGCCCGAGAACAATATCCTAATGATCTTTTGAGATTATTTTCGTACTGAAAGGATTCCTTAATTCTGCAAGTTTGAACTCTCTACCCAATTTGGTTTTCGAAGCCGAAAAAAAAGAAAAATCATAAAAATATTTATTTGCGGAAAAAGGCCCCTTCGTTTTGATTGAAATTTTAACATCAAATAGATGTACCTAAAATCGTTATTAAAAAATAACATAATATTTAACTTCACTTTAATAAACACGCTATTATTTCTTGATGATAGCGTTTTAGTACAGGAACATATTTAAATTTATTTTATGCCTTTTTGTACTAGAAAAAATAACAATTGATAATATATTTTATATTGACTCTTTCAACATCAGTAGCTAATCAACAACACTGGAATAAATTTATAAAAACTAACAAGAAAGCATCCCCATTGGCGCCTTCAATCTGTTTAATTCCGCGCATCCCACGCTAGTCATGAGTTCGCTATGCATCGCTAGAACCAGTCTGCATAAAAATACCGGAAGAACTAAGGAGCAACAGTGTGAATCTATTAAATGTCTTGCGTTGGATGTTATGTGTGTTATTATATCAGTTAAGATGTTTAACTTGTTTTACGACCGAGAATGTGCGATTAATGTTGAGTAAGCTGGTTGAGATAACAAGCGAAATGCTACGGGGAACATTTTTGTACTTGCAAGTGTTTGAGCAGTTTTGTCTTTCCGGAAGGGGAGGTTTGGCAACTTATTGTAACTTGTACAGAAACATAAAAAAAATGGTATAATTACTTTTGTATTTATTATTATTTCTAAATTTTATTCTCTTAATTATTTAGTCCGTTCTAAATTTTAATAGTATATATGAAATTTAGTTGTTTTAGTTTATACCAATGTATATATGTGTTCTTTAATTATCAAATACAGCTTTCTATTAAGAAAATATATTCCTATTCTATAATTATGAGTAATAACTATTCTGGAATCATGCTTATAGTTATCTTCATAAGTACCTTAAAGATTTCCTTGAAAGTAGTGGTATGTTAGTAGCGATGGAATCAAAACACAACCACACACACACACACACACACACACACACACACACACACACACACACACACTAACGTCTGTATCCTAGAAGAGTTTTTCTAACTACATTATGAATGGATCGGCTCAACTGGAATCGTACTACTGCCTCTATAAACAGTATACAAATATTACACAATGTTTTATTCGTTTTTATCTCCCGTAAACCTATGTAAATTAGATGATTGCTCGGAGTTTCTAGGCCGACTTTCACAAACCCTTCAAGCAAACTTACCCAGCGGCTGTGACACAAAAATAGCCGAGATGAAATGTATTCTAAATCAATAACGAGTAGTACAAGGCAATAGATTTTCCGAGTGCAGTAATTCATATTTTAGTGATAAAACAATGACAGCTCAATAAATTGCCTGAACGGGTAATAGCTTTGTAAGTCGTGTCTAGAAATATATGCATTTCTCCCGTTTTAGAATAATCTTTTATTATTGACATGTCAATCTATAATAAATACACAATAATATTAACTAATACATATTTTATTCATGCAACTGACCAGCGTAAGAAATACTGTAATTGTTGACGGAGTGTTGATTGGCATATGCTTTCTATGAAAGGGTTTTACGTAAATATTTTTTGTCTATACTGGGTATATCAAGACTGCTACTGAAAACGAAGCCGGGTGGTAGTTTTAGTGAGTACAAACACAATGCAACTAAAATTTTCGCAAAAAAAAACGCCACAATTTTTATTTATGATTTTTTAAATATCGTATTGTTTGGGTGGTAAATCCATAGTTTTTGCTAAAATAATAATTTTAACTCTTTTATACCGTAGAGTCTATTATTTTAGGAAAAAATTACTAGTTATTTTTTTCCTATTGTCATATTTACCATCCAAATACGACAATAGGAAAAAAATAACAAAAAAAAATCGTCACTTTTATTTTCAACATTTTCTGTTGCAATGGGTCTGAAGTCACTAAAACTACCACCCGGCTTCGTTTTCGGTAGCAGTCTTGAGATACCCTGTATATACTCGTATAAGCTCGTAAACATGTTCTTGAGTATAGAATTCTTGACAAGTGTAGTGTGGGACGCCCTCCAGCTAGGACGATTTGCGAAAGGTCGCTGGCAGAATATATTAAGTATTAAATTTTCTAACTCTGTGTCTCGTTCTCTCATTAGCCACAAGTAGCCCACTGGAGAACATAAACCTCCCTCATAGATATATACCGGGTATCTCAAGACTGCTACCGAAAACGAAGCCGGGTGGTAGTTTTAGTGGCTACAAACACAATGCAATTAAAAATTTCGCTTAGAAACGCGACAATTATTTTTTATGATTTTTTAAATATCGTCATTTTTGGGTGGTAGATCCATAGATTTTGCTAAAATAATAATTTAAACTCTCTTATATCTTAGAGTATTTATAAATTAAAGGGTATACACTATTATTTTAGGAAAAAATGTATTTACCACCAAAATATGGCAATAGCAAAAAAATTACAAAAAAAAATTTTCGCTTTTTTTTGCAACTTTTTCTGTTGCATTGTGTCTGAAGTCGCTTAAACTACCACCCGGCTTCGTTTTCGGTAGCAGTCTTGATATACCCTGTACTTAGTATTTTCCGACCAGAACGTAAGTCATGTTACGACCCCTACAAAGTGGACGGACGACCTGGTTAAGCTTGCAGGAAGTCGCTGGATGCAGGCCGCTTCCAACAGGTCAACATGGAGATCCTTGGGGGAGGCCCATAATTATACCAACTAATTAAAAATAATATATAAAATAAGTGCAATATGGCATTCCACTTAATTTTCAATTGTTCAATTATTCTACACGATAGGTCAAACATCAAAGCTACGAATGGAATGTGTGTATTGAACACTCACCGTTTAAATTTTATTACTCAAGCTGTAAACTTTAACGCTTGCAGATATTTCCTTATACCAGTACTATACATTTCAAAATGTCTAGATTTCACTGTAAACGCACAATTTAGAAACGAACTACACACGAAATCCAATTTATAATACAACTAGAAGTACGATCCATAAAAAATAATTACCTCAATTGAAATTACTTTTGTAATTGAAGAGTATAAAAATATAACTTGTTTATTATGAAGCACATTACTATCAAACTACTAGGAAATGTTAGTTTTATATGATGGATACACAACCCAATTCTAATAAAATTTTGTAAGATCTTCGATGGCAAGAAATTATCCTATGACATGACATACCTTTGATTGAAAGACCTTTTCATCTAGCGGAATTATTATTAAGTAATTTATATTTTCATTACCATAAATAAATTACCACTCTTGAGTAATCCTAACATAAGGATAGTCAATACATTGTTATGGACTGATGAATATGGTAAATCTGATGTTTGTAAAAACTGTAAATAGTGCAGAGTCTGACTTTATACTGACTTCCTTACTGACTTCTAAAAAAAGTTTCTCAATTCGAATGTACTTTTTTAACAAAAGTAATAGTAACATTATAAATGTTCTTGACATGCAAATCGATGAGTTCTCACTCCTTCCACCGATGAACCAAAACAATATAGAATAATCATAAAAGTCAAGTACGCTGTCGTTATAACAGCACATGTAATCGAGTTTACGGGACTGGACTGTGACGAATGTGTTACGGCTGACCTCGATGCGGCTTTGATTCCCGACCACTTGTTTTTATAGACCATTACGTGGCAACGCTGTATTTCATTTTACTATCTGTTTTACATATGTTGTAGGCTGTAGTTGAAGGAGACTGTCGGCTGGCGTATTTTTTATGTGACAGCAGTTTCCTGTACTTGATTCATGCCGAAGTATCAAGACATTTGGCGCCTATAATACAAGTTATTTTTGTCTAAGTTTCCGTTATCTTACTTATTGATTCAAATCCTAAAGATGAACATAAATAAATTCAAAATAAAATACGTTAGTCATATTTTTCTAGAACGCGAAAAAATAGGTAACGTAAAAAAATGTCAATACGTGTATACAAAGCCCTTCAAAATATTACCAATATATAATAATGTTATATATTTAAATATAATTATCAATTCACCATAGATGCTACAATTAGACTATAGCAAATTCAATAGGATTTGTGCTCCAGGTATATAAAATTCAGCTGGTCAATCAAACGCACAATAAGATGTTCATTTCATCGTCATTACGTCCTGTGAAGTTATGGAGTATCCGTGAAAAGCTTATTACTAATACTGTTCCGATTATCTCACTTGCATTTGTTTTTTGTTTGGTCTTTGGGTAAGATTAGGTGCTATTTTTGTTTTACTAATTGTAAATGACACTTTTTATAAAGAAGTAAGTAAACAAAATTAGTTTTAAGTAAAAAAGCTAGCCTGCCAAATTTATTACCAATATTTAATACCAATAAAATTAATTTGGTCCTTTATAAGAATCCGTTTAGTTCTTATCAGACAAGTTTTCGATTAAGTTAGTGTGCCATTATACAAGGATATTTTTAAACTCATGACCCAGGGAAAGGAAAGTGAAAGTTCTTTTTAATCCCATTAAATACGTGTATAAAAAAAACAATTATAATTGAATAGTGTTGTTGTTTATATCATTATACGATGCAAATCTTATTAAAACGGTCCCTTAAAGTTTACCACTTTACAAATCGTTGCTAGAATAAGTCATACACTAATCTACATATGTGTATAACTATCACGATATTGAATCACACATAATATTAAAAGGAAAGTCAAGCATGGGTATGGGATATAAACTAATATCTGTTAAAGATTAAACTTGGAATCCTATTTATATATTGCAGATTTTTCTACACCAATTACGTTATTAGTGTACCAGTACCCACAGTATGAACTGGAGATCATAATCATCAACACTTGCAACCACACTTTTCAATTCGCTTTTAAACCTAGTCTTCCTTCAAAAATTGTCAAAGTGATCCAGGTCCATTAAGTTAGTCCACTCTTAGCCAAACGTATGGCCGCCCCAAATAATATAATACTGTACGATCTGGGTGTTTGTGGTTCCGAAAACGTATCTCGTAGTTTTTGATACCCTCGACACAAGATTCGATCTCAATATGGGGTCAGAACTATGTATGTGACTGTTTGTATTTATTTCTTCATCTCATTACCCATCTTAAACCAAATTCCAAAACTGGCCCTATTTTCATCAATTCCGTCCGTATCACTTTTTTTTAAACCCCTACAAATCCTCGCGATTCATATCAATAATCACCTAGCCAGAAAGACCCCACAATGATACATTCACAACAAATAGCTTCATAAGATGTTCCTGTTTCTAAGAACCTCAAACCACTAATCAAAACAAAACATGAACTTGATTTGAATTCCATCTGTATTATTTTGTCGTATGGGCTGAGTGATAAACTCTAAATACAAATGGCTAAAGCGCCAGCGGGAGTAATGGCTAAAGCGCCAGCGGGAGAGATTTGGTTTGTTATACATTTTTTTTGAGCTTACTTTCTAGCTAGTAGGTCTCCTAATAGAAAATGAACACTGTAGCCCATGAACATTCATATCGCTTAGATCAATGTGTATCCAGAACATCAAACTGGGAGGGGAGCGGGGAGGATAATGGTAAGAAGAAGGAAGGGAATTGGGCATCCAACAATCTCACTCAAACAAAACGTTACAGCGAAGCAGTCGCTTAGCGTCGATGTCCTGTAAGACAATGGTACCGCCCCAGACGAGCCGGCCCGTTTATGTTGAGTCCTAACTGATAAAACTGTGGCTCTACCACTTTTAGTTAATATTTTTTTTATTACAAGTGACTAAAAAGCATCTGATGGTTGGTTCAATGCGAGTAGAATATCTAAACATTGATACATGATTATCTTTGTCGTCATTTTAATGCTGGTGTGTTTTAAATCGGACTCTGGTTGAAATCACAATTACATCACAATCACAATTATGGGTTCCCCTCCACTCTGTATAATGGTTTATAGCAGCACCAAACTAAATTTAACTTCATGACTGACCTTATTCCCAGCCCTATTAAACACAAGTGTCACTTACAACTAGAAACAACCATTTATCGACTATTCTGCTCCGAACGCTTAATCACGTTCAAGGAGGTTGTAAAAGACGTCCCATCCATTGAGGAACTACTCTGGAATACCAATCGATCGCGTACTTATCCCTAAGCGACCCGTGGGATTCCCATCTGGGGAAGGACTACCAAACATAAGGTTTTTAATATCCCATTATTTCATATCGTTTAATTCAAAAAACATATTTCCCCAAATCTCCATTTGGTTATTCTGTCAATTGTTTCTTAATAACAATTCGCATTTGATGAACATTGAAATAAATTATGGATCAAACAAAATCTCATGATTAAAAATATTTTAGATTTTGATACACTGGAAATATCGTATTGTTACGTTTCTGACGCATCTACCAACTTTGCCTCCAATATCTCAAGTATTTTCGTGAACATCATCGTCAAAAAGTCATTTGTTTGTGTGAAAAATATTAATTCTCAAAATATTTTAGCAATTTTTCAATGAGACTTTACGTTGATATTTTTCACATTCGGAATATATTCCCGGTTAATCATAGTCCTCAAATATTGAACTTATATTAAAATACACCAAATAAACATCTTATAATTAACAAAACTATCGTATAATAGTGACCGTGATCACACAATCGCATGCTATCTATAAATGCGTGTTTGACTCGTTTCCTTATGCAATAGTCAGGTATCCAATTAAATCCTAATTTTCATAGCTCAAGACTCGCACAAAAATAAAAGGTCATGAACATTATTCGCGACTTGAAAAGGAATCCGATTTTAGAGTATTTAATTAGTTGCGGCTATAAAATAATTTGTCTAAATAAATTTTTATTCTGTCAATTTATTTCCAGTGTGATGAAATCTAAAGATATATTGATAAATCTTTGAATACATGAATAAATTATAACACGAGATCTTAAATAGATTCTAATTTAAATTAAACGCTTACTGGTTTTGTGTGCTTTTTTCTCGTCTATGGTGTTTAAAAAGACTTTTCTAACCACCTGATAGAGCTCAATCCTCTCAGGAATAGATTAGTTTGATTAATCTGCCATGATGCAGCAATTATTGTGAAGAACTTTCAAGTAGGCGAATATTGATAAAGTAATAAGGAAATACACATACTATATCAGGTCATATACGTCCCACTGCAGTGCACGGGCCTCCTTTACATTCGAGAGTACGAATGAGAGTGGTTAGGTCATATAGCTAGGAAATTAATGGTGTGATTCTAATCATTTTGACCTCCGATTTACGAGTCTAGTCATCACTCAACTGAAAGCAAAAAGCGACTGACAGGCTCAATGTTCGCGTCTACACATCGTGCCATACAAAACCACCATAGTACCCTGGAGGCGAAATCTCTACAGCTACTGCTGTATGCTTTTATCACGACTCTACACCACCGGGATTGCTAGAAATAGTAATTTAACCACTTGTACCGTTTGTTGCCGCAAGCGTTGTGATAGGTGCGAACGAACTGTATTTAGCTTTTCACGCGATATTAGAAATCGGAATTGCAACCGTTGTCTCTGCAATACCAATGTGCCGACTAATGAGACTTTTTTTTCACTTTCATTATGTACTGGGAAATTATGCTTTTTGTCAATACAGCGAATGTAGATTATGCGGCAAGAATGAAAGGTCTCATTGAAAGCTTTGACTGGCAGATTTCGCGTATTGTGGTTTGCGTAGATCATTACGTAAAATTTCTATTTCACATTACTGGCAATTAGAGATCACAGTATAAACAAACCCATTAAAATCCATTCTTTCTCCTCCTTACTTGTTTCGTTCTATATCTTGAAGGCATAGCAGTGCACCGATGATTTTTCAAGTCTTGCGTGGGTGTCCATAAGCGGTGATAATCGGTTCTAGTCAATTGAAAACCTTACTCAATTGTCACGCTTATACATAAAAAAGAAACCACTGGCGGTAGGATATTGATACCTTCATTGAAATCGACTATTCAAAATTCTCATTAAATGTAAAACCCGTTCTAATTAACTTGGCGTCACGTTTCGGGATCGGCTCGTCTTTATTTGTTTTCTACATTATAAAATACATTACTAAAGTAAAAGTTTATTTACTATCTTCAATTCTTGTAAATATACAATTATCATTCGCACTGTAGTTGTTATCGATTAATTAAGTATTAATAATTGAAAGACAATGCTTCAAAGTGCGTGGTTTCCTGTTGGTAAACGGACTAGACGCGACTGCCAACATGCTCTCGGTGGTCGCGGGTTCGAATCCCAGGGCACACCTCTGACTTTTCATGTGTGTATTGATAGTCAATCACCACGCACTAAAACGGTGAAGGAAAACATCGTGAGGAAACCTGCATACCATAGCGATTCATAAGAATTTCTATGATATGTAAGTTCGCCAACCCGCACTAGGCCAGCGTGGTGGACTATATGGCCTAACCACTCTCAATCGTATTCTCGATTGTAGAGTAGGCCCGTGCCCCTGCAGTGGGACGTATATGGGCTGATACAGAATGCTTCAAAATATATTCATAATAATCTTATTCCTCCTTTTCATTCGTCAAGAAAAGCTCAATAAATCTGATAAAAAATGAAACCAATAGTCCAAAATCGTATAGTCCTGACTTATACGAGTCCTATTTGGCACAATTTTGCGCGAAATTGATTCATCGGACCTTACCTAACACGTACGTTCGAAATTACTCGATAGTTTTACATAATCGATGCGTAGAAATATTTCACGCGTGTTGCCTGTCGCCGGAAACGGCATCGGGAAGTATGTATACTGAATTTGACCAAAACATTGCTTAGGAAAACTGTTACCTGCATAATGTTGCGAGGGCGTGAAAGCATATCGGCATTTTCTATGTACTCTTTTACGTATATTTTAAGGAACATGTAGATCATTAATGACCAATACGTTTACGGTGGTCGCGAGTTCAAATCCCAGGACACTACTGACTTTTCGGAGTCACGTGTGTATTGATAGTCAATTACCGCGCCTTATAACGCTGAAGAAAAACATCTCAATCATACTCTCGATTATAGAGGAGGCCCGTGCTCTGCAGTAGGTCATATATGGGCTAATACATATACAGGTAGAGATCATAAATTATTGGGGTGATAGGACGGAAGTAACTTGAATTGTAAAATATTAATCTGGTTTTATTTAATAAGATATTAAAGAAAACCAGGTTTTCTTTATTAATAATTTGCACAAAATTAAACAAAAATGAAACTAATTAAATGCAAACGGTTGCTGCTTCGCGAAAGTACCGCTACAGTGCTTCAATTTTGGATGTTTCTTGTACTACTTTAAGTTGGCCACTGGAGCCTCGACATACTTATTAAAAGTTTTTTTAAGCCATTAAAATATACTTACGCATTTTAAATCTTTAAGTATCCGTCTCTTACCTGTCCATACTCTTCATTGGTAATAAGTTTTACATGTAGTAAAATATGTTCTAGTCACTAAAGTATTGTGATTTGTATAGTTACTTCTTCATGCAAGTCACAATAGTATCTAAGGTAAAATCTGTGAACCGTTATGTTGGAATTTATTTTCCTGCTAAATTTTAGTTCAAAATAATGCATGATAAAGACATTGTTTTTAACTGCGATCCTACGTAATTGAAGAATATGTTCCATTAAATTTGTCCATAATGAACCGTATAGGGTACATCAACTTTATTAATTAAAAATAGATAACAATATTTTCAAGTAATCTTTTGTACGTTCTATTTTTATAGAGTTAAATTTATTACTTGCGGTCGTACTAATTTATTGTATTATGTTCGTGATGGTCATTTTAAACAACAACATAGCAATAAATATTTGTAATGAGTCCTTTTGTTGTTCTAAGAATGTAATATCTACTACGGCATTTTTATAGCAAATATGATATGACAGTATCCCTAGAAAATAAAGATATTTATGCCTTAAGACATAATAAAGTTTATTACCCACTTTACATATTTTAGTTTTCACGATAGAGAAATTTGCGTAGGGTATACCTGACCAACTTCGACTTTCGATAAAATGATACGGTATTAAACCAAGAGTTGCAAAACATCTGATATCGAGTGCACAAATAATGGAAAATCTTATTTTCCGCAGGCGGTTGAGATAATTCCGAGATGTTACTGTGGTTATCGTCTGTGTTTTGCTTCAATGAAAGTGGGTTATAATGTGTGGTACAATTACATAGAAGGCAGAGGTGAACAAAAATAATTAGAGACAAAATGCGTTGGTGTCTCTATTTTGAATTACAGTTTCAAAATGAGGTAACGCAAAGGATGTTTTAATATATGCCAGAAAACAGACGCGAATTTTTCTAATCACTTTAGTTCTGTGAGATCATGGATAGTTCAAAAATCCTCCTTTGTTCTTTCCTAGACCCTTTACATTGTCCCTTTCCCAGTCTTATTACACATATTATTTGTTCATTCTATTGCTAGTCGTAACCATTTAACGTCTGATGAAACGCTGGATCGTTTGTAGTCTGCAGGAATGTTTACATTTTGTTTCTATTAATATTTATATTTGAGTTACCTTGAACATCCAAAATCTTAACTTTTTCCTTTACAGTACCGAGTTATGAATGTAGTATAAAGATTTTTATCATAGCCATTAATTATTAACTTTGGTCAATTTTTCTCTATTGAAATCTAACTATTCTTTTTACGAATTGGCCTTTGTTTTGTGGGCTTTCTAGGTAGGCCCATTAAAAATTAATATCTTTTTAAATTTTCTTTTTGTATGACAATCTCAAAATAAATAATTATTATAAACCCAGTATAAAACGCCGAATTCCAAGACTTACACCAACAGTTGCCCGTTCATTACTCCCGTGGGTCACATCGATACGATTGCAATCTTAATACCAATTTCGATGTCATCATGATTATTGTTGAAATTAGAAGAAAGATGGAAGTCATCAGGTATTATGTAAAGCGCACTATTTATTGCATCTTGAAGTAAATTTTATTATGGTGCGTTATATTCATAGATCCATAAATGTGACTGCTATGCATAATTATATTATCCGTAAACATAGGCTTGTCATAATAGTAATGATGACTATTTCATGCGATAAAATAAGCTTAATATTTCTTTAATTTATAATACTATTAGCGATATAATCGTTGAAATTATAAATTGACTTTTTAATTTAATAACCAATTTAATTTTAGTACTGCTTCGGTGGAACAGTTGTACCTACTGCGGTACGACTGCAAACCTGAGGCTTGGGCTTGAATTCCCGGTCGGGCAAAGTGATATTGGATTTTTCTATTCATTATCAGCCCAGAGTCAGTTTGTGCCCGACATGGCGATAGGCTCCCCTATCACATTGTGGGATAGAACATACAAGACGAAACGTGGGTGTTATAGTAGCAACAATGCGTACCTCTTAAGGGTAAAGGCGTAAGTTTATGTATGTATGTTTTATTTCAGTACCAAAAGAAGTATGTAGGTATCAAAATGAATAATTATTTTAATAATGTCTATCTTGTTACAGTGAACTGACGTTGCTGGAAGGTATGGCGAACAGCGGTGGTTGGAGCGAGGAGCCTGTCTCCAAGGTAAACTTTACTTATTTTTTCTCCTATTACGTTAGATATTTATGTTTACGTTGTGAAATGCACTTAATTGTGGGCTGGATTTTCTTCTTTATATGGCCTAATTTATTAAAATTAATGATATTTTTGGACACATGGTCAACACACACACACAACATGGTCTTTAAATGCAATTGTTTTTGTCTTAATATATTGAAACTTAACATCTTAATGGCATGTTTGTCTCGCCATTCATAGCAATACAAAAATAATTGATGTCGCAGGATGGCGAGCGCAATAGAGTGCCAAGCATTGCTTGGTTCTGCCACTGAGCATGAGCGGTCGTTTCGCTTACCATTAGGAGAATGGCGTTATAGTCCCGCCAGTTATTGCAATAAAAAAATATAGCCCAAGTTACCAGTTAAATAGTAATTGTATAATGTCATATTGCCTGTACCTCAAAGATGTGAGTAGATGCTATGTTATTATGATTTCGATTCATTCGATCACTTTCGCTTGAATTTCCATGTAACTGTATATTACCGTCATCATCTTTAGCCACAGACAGGCCACTACTAAACATAGGCCTCCCCCACAGTAATTCATTTTATTGTAATGAATGGCGAGACGATCATGTCATTCGCTTGATGGTAAACGTTACGACCGCTCATGGACATCATATATCGCTCATTGATAGTGCAAATCACAGCACTATCAATTACAAGGAAAGTTGGCATTCCACCACGTTCGTCATCCTGCCACATAAGATTTTAAGTCTCAATATGTTACTCTGGCTGCAGTGTCCTTCAAACCGAAACACAACAGTGCTTTACACTGCTATTTGACGGGAGAAATAGACATTGCGGTGGTACCTATCCAGACATCTCCCATATCAGAGACCTACCAGTAAAATAATTTCATAGCGAACTATTGGAACGAGCAAGCATAGCGACTTCCTGCAACTCAAGATACATTTTTTTACAATTGTGAAGACATTAATTTAGCATTTTTATATCATGTCGTAACAAGGCAAAAACTTGTAGGTAGCATTAAACGGGAGCGTGGGAGCTGTCAGCAGTGTACTATTATAAGATATTGTGCGTGTAACGGAATTTCGTATAAAACATTGTGTGAAATGAAACTTAGATTACACAAATTGATAATCACTGGCCGAAGACTTTTTCCCGCATTCATTAAGGATTAACTCTCCGGTGAAGGTCTTGGGATTTGAACAGTTCATGAAAGGGTACATTTAATCCAGTTAAGACAGTTTGGTCATGTAGAAATTATGGATGAAAGATACTAACCAAATTTACAAGGCGATTGTAGATAGAAGATTCGATAGGGGTCGAATCTTCTATTTTCACCGAACCTGCATCATCTAAATCGGTGATACCCTCAACAAGGGTCAGATGAAAAGTACGCTGAACCGATGAGAATGCATGAAGAGGTAGATGAAAGTGGATGAAGCGAAGGAAATATATAAGGATCGAACCAAGTGGCGGTCTATAGGCTCTGCCTACCCCTATGGGATATAGGGGTGACTATTATACATTTAGGTATGTAGTTACGTACTTATATACAAGATGAGAGCAGGAGCTAGTCGCTTCTGTAGTGTTGGGTCGTAACGGAGATTACGCAATTTTCAACCTTGCTCAATCCCTGCCTCTCCCTATCCTCGATCCCACTGAGGATCTAAATAATGTCTCTTCTTCTTTTTATTTCTTTTTCAATCTTTTTAATCCTCTCGTACCTCAAAACTTTTTTCAATTTCCCTGTAACCTCATAGCGCCCAGAGATGTATTGAGCTGTCAATGATTATCGCCCAAAGGTCCTTTTTAAAGAACATAATTGGAAAACCCGATAAATCATCCTTAAAAATTCTTCATACTTTCGTCCACAAATGGAATTGAATCATTGCATTGCCCCACGTAATACTTACGTAAGGTATTTCAAAGGCACTTAAAGGATAATACACATTCAAGATGTCTGATATATATTGCAAATTTATTTAAATTTTGTAACTGGTGTATTATACCATTTTTAAATAAATCAATACCTATATAAACCTGCGCCTATACGTTCGAAGGCGGAAGCAGAGATGCTATTCCCACCCACACTCCGCCAGCCTTGTTTCAGCCGCAAGCAAAGATAGATAGTGAGACTGTCCGTGTACCGTGCACAAATTCCAGCCCTTGGGAACTCGTAAGACATTTTTCAAACCGACAAAGTCAGGCATAGTGTGAGTACCCAACCTGAAAATGAAACCGAAATTTCATTGTTCAGAACCCATGCGTGATGCGTCAACACTTATAAGGCGACATATTATGATTATAGTTACACTTATGTACATTTGTATTTGAGGGTAATATACATTGGACTGTAACCCTTGTAAGGTCTTTTACAATAAAAACTATATGTAAAAATGTGTTTCAGTCATATTTTCTTAAAAGTTACTGTTAAGTAGAAAAAAAACGTGGGTTCTGGAGTCATCAGGTCATGCTGGAGGTAGTGGTGGACTCTAAAAACTCTTAAAGAGGCTAAGGTTTAGCAGTAATAAGTGGACTGCATATGGTTAAAGAAAGAAAGACAAAAAACTGGGTCGCACAGCTAGCAGATAAATCTTGTTGTGTGTAGAAGTGCGTGGTGGCCTGTTGGTAACGGACCAGACGCAACTGCCAACATGTTCACGGTGGTCGCGGGTTCGTATCCCAGGCCACACCTCTGACTTTTCGGAGTCATGTTTATATTGATAGTCAATCACCACGCACTAAAATAGTGAAAGAAAACATCGTGAGGAAACCTGCATACCATAGCAATTTGTATGAAATTCTATAGTATGTAAAGTCCGCCAACCCGCACTAGGTCAGCATGGTGGACTATGTGGCCTAACCACTCTCAATCGTACTCTCGATTGTAGAGGAGACCCGTGCCCTGTAGTGGGACGTATATGGGATGATACAGAATAGGTCTAATTGCTGCAAGGGCCTCCTATACGATGAAATGAGAAAAAAATATTCCTTAATATGCTACTCCGGCTTCCTGCGGTTAGATAAAATTAATATATTGTACCTTTGGATATGTTTATATTAGGTGTATATCTGTAGGGCTTATACAAATCAGATGCGAGGTTTTTTCAAAGATGTTCACCTCGTATATTCGAGTAATTTATTTGTTCATTTGTTTGTTTACGCCACAACTTCTGGATTAACATTACTCAAGAAAAAAAGCAAACAATATAAAGTAACCACTCCCAATCGTACTCTCGATTGTAGAGGAGGCAGTGAAGCGTACTCTACAGTAGAGCCTATATGGGCTGATATAGAAATATGAGTCCGGGTTTTGATCCACCACACTAGGCTAATGGGACTTGGTGAGTTATTCATATTATCGTTGTGATCCGTTTATAATAATAAAGTCTGGTTCAAAAGCATTATATGTAAGTACTTGAAAAGTGTTTTATTGTACATTAAGTCAAATTATTTAAAACTCAAAACGTAATCACTTTCACAAAATTTTATTGGGTTAGACACAATCAATTAGTTGTACTAATTGGTTAGCTTACGCTAATTGTCCAAATTATATCAAATCTTTGTGAAAATCTGAACAGATGTAATTAAATAAGGTGTCAACATAGGCTGTTCTTTTTCCTAAAAAAGTTCGCTGTTTCCTTTTTTGCAATGGTCTGGCAAACAAGCAAATAGGTCAACTGATAGTGATTACTGTAACCCATGAACCTCCAAAACACACAGTTAGAGCCACAGTTTCTTTAGCCAATGCAAATTTTCTTGCTCATACTTGTATTTTTTAACTCAATTTATTTCTACAAGTGAAAACTTGCTATTAGCAGTATGTTATTTATACTGTGTACCTATACTCGTATTAATATTAGCCGTAAGTTTTCCATGTTTTAAATAAATAAATAAAGAACATCATGGATGTGTTGCTGGCCCATCCAATCAGGAAGGGAAAAGGAATTAAAAAGATCTCACAATACTTATTTATACCTTACATAAGCTAGAAGCTATTAAGTACTTACACAAAAACTTTATTAACAATCACAGTTAAATTTAACTCATCTTGTTGGCCACCGTTACAATTAATTTAGGAAGTTTTCACACACGCATGCGTGTCGGTTCGGTTCGTTGACCTAAAAATAATGCAGCACCTGCTTTCTTCACGCTTGCGCCAATTAACTGATGTACTTTATTACTGGATTTATGTAAGAACTAAGAAGATTTATTATCTAACACACGCTTTTTTTTTATTTAGATTATATCACTTATTTGCATATCGAGTAATGAGAAGCGACGCTTGTTAAAATAATGTATCGGTTAGCTTTAAGTAAGTTAATTAAGTAAGGCGTGATGTTTCGTTTTCGATTTTATTTACTTGCGTATATATTTATGGCATGGTAATATTAATATTTTATAGCACAAATAAAAGGGAAATTGAATGTTATGAGTTCTACGCGCATAAACTCATGTTTTATTTTAAATCGCGAGATAAGCATGCCGTACTCCTGATGGTAAGCGACAAGAGCGCTCATGAATAGTGGCAAAACCAAACAACATCTTGAATTACAAAGCAATGCTTGGCATTTCAATGCGCTCGCCATCATGAGGCATAAGGTGTTAAGTCTCAATATGTCCAGTAGTTACTCTAGCTACAATATTCTTCACACCGAAACACAACAGTGCATTTACACTGCTGTTCGGCGGGAGCAATAGACATTGCGGTGGTACCTACCGCTATGAAAGACCTATCAGCAGCATGTTACATTATCCAACAATAATTTGCAACTGTCATAATATTTAACCGCTAATTAATTGCCCATTGAGTAATTAATCTTATCATAACCGCATCAGATGTGATGTAACTTGTCGAAATCTCGGAACACCGGTTAATTGCTTATCTCCAGTCCATCGCGGTTGTCTTAATTTTTTCCCTAATAATTGGACACATAAAAAGCCTTACATTCATGTTTAATGTTTCATAATGTCAGTGAATAAGAGCAAAATTTTAATTGCGGGGCTTGTAAATTTGCGAAAGATGACAGTTGAAATATTTTCACGTCATTTGTCCTAGATTTGCATTTAGTAGTTCTTCTTACTTTTCCTTCTTCTCCCTACCCATGCCCAACATTCCTGATTATAACTTTGATAGATCACTAGTATGTATGTCTCGGCTTGTAAATTGCGACGTCTAATTGGAGATCTGGCTTGGTCTGCGTAGACTTCAGGTTTTGAAGAATGGTATATTTTTCGGAATAAATATAGCCTAGTAAATGTAAATATTGCTATCCACCCTATCTATATCAGCCCATATACGTTCAATATACGTCCTACTGCAGGGCACAGGCTTCCCCCACAATCGAGAGTACAATTGAGAGTGGTTAGGCCATCTACCCCATAAACTGTAATAATAAACGATGTAAAAAATCGAACCTTTTCATTCCCTCGCTTTCGTCTAAAATATAGATCAACAAGACACTTTCACCTATACAATACTACTATCATACGTAAACACAGTTTATTTATATTCTCATTGTACCGAACATCGGCTCGTCGCTTTGTAAGCTTCATACATTCAGCAATAAATAGCTTTCTCTAATCTCGAGCTACTGTCATAACAGTCCCATTGTTGCTCTGTATGAATGATGATTGCATGAAATAAAATGTTAGTTGTTAATGACAAGGCATGGACTGTTTGATGGAGTGTAGAGAACTCTAATAAAAAAAAATATGTGCGATGTATTTCAAATCATCTTTTCATGTCAAAACAAAATACTTTAGTTTTCAACGCCAGAGCTAAAAAGTTTCATTGCCTCGCCATTCTTGTTTTTCTAGAACAATTAAATAGAAAATAATACCCGCCTCATTCCCATATCAGAAACTACAAGAGTCATTATGGTATCATGCACATCTAGACCCGAAACAAAGACGAGTACTTGTGGATCACACAAATATTTGTCTCGATACGGGACTCGAACCCGCAGCCACTCGTTTCACATGCGGCGTCTAGCCATCTGCGTAACGGATATTTTTTAAAGTTCTTTAAACGATTGAAATAAAATATTATTTTTAATTTTCTAAGTTCTGTGATCACGAAGAAGACGCGCGCGACGCGACGCGACATTTTGATTACTTAGCAGCTTTCGTGGTCACAGAAGTTTCGATAAAATCCGTAAAAAAATTATTTCAATGTGTAACTTTCGCGTTAATCTAAAATACCGGTACAATTTAAACAATTTTACTTACAAATCAAAATGTATACTTTACAAAATCATAAAAATTCGACTTAGGTTTTTGTTTGACCAAGTTTATCGCTCACACTCGCACCACATTCTATTAATTAATATACAGTTTTCTGCTAGAACCAGTTACCATTGGGATAAATTGAATTCTGCACGAATAGTTACAATACTAATGGAGTGTAGCCATTCATAAGATATCGTTTTGGAACTTAACGCACGTGTTACAGTTATGGGATATGGTTCGTTTCGATTGATGTTGCTTGACAAATTAAGAGGCCAAGGGAAAATAGTGAGAGAAAGCCTTCAAGTTGAACAATTGTTATTGTTTATTGATAATATTAGTTTAATATTCATTGAATAGATTACGATTAAGGTAATTTTGAGACATGAGTATTAAAGTTAGACAACACAAATCACATCGTTACTGGGTATTTAAGTGATCATATAATTAATAATTATGATACGGTAATAAAATAATAATGTTGAAAATATTTAAAACTAGTACTTGAAGTATTAAAGCAACAATTAATTAATAATTAATCTCGAACAAATCAAAATTCTCATCAACCTTCATCGGTATAAATTAACTGCTAATTATTTCAGGATAAGCAACGTCCACCAATCTACAATCCCGAAGACTACTCCACATCGCTCAAGAAATGGGGGAAGAAGGCGGGGGGAGGACACCTCTACGAGCTGGACTCGGGCCAGGAGCTCAACAAGTCAAGAACATTACCCAATCCCAACAGCAAAGATTTCAGGTATGCTTGTAATTTTTTAAAATAAGTATGTCAATATTGCGTCATAGGTTTAAGGTCTTATTCAAACATTTTTAAAACCTTTTTAGTTATCGAGTGTCTTGTCTTTTTTGCCCAAACTAAATTTAAAAGTCGTTCGAAACGGACAACAGCATTTGATTACTAAAATAGGTTTCAAAATTGTCTATGAATAGGGATATTCTAAGATTTAATAACTAAGTGTATTTCTTTGTTTAGTCATGGATTAATTTGAACTCGTTCTGTAACTCAAACGTCATTATCATGAAAAGCTGTATATCTTTATACAACAACCACATAAAACTTTATACCAACCTATAAAATAATAGTCATCGCCAGCTACTATAATAACAGTTTCACGGTATCCAGTTTAATTAATTTAATTCTACCCATATTTATCTCTATTCTAATATTTTAGTGGTAATGTTCTTTTACTATCTTTTACATTGTATTCTGCAAACAATATTACAGACTTAAATGATCTTGATCTGATATTGAACAAAAAAGTATATCAATTTGTTTTACTTTATGCGCGATGACTTTAATGTAATGACTTTAATAGGAAAAAATACAAAAATAAATCGTTGCTTTTTTTTCAAAATATTTAATTGGCTTCGTTTTCAGTCGCATTCTTGATGTAGCCTATATACCATTTTTTTATTTCACTAATTAGCGTGAGTAACATTTTTTTTGTTATTCAGAAACCCGTGTATGACTCTGGGAGAGGAGATGAGACTACGCCAGTTTGGTACCCCGAGTGAACTCCTAACAAAGCTGCGGGCAGACCTCAGACTTTCCTTTCCAAGGTATGTTATTCATCAGCTATTAAATATTAATGCAAGGACTAATTAACTTATTTTTACCAGCTGTAACAGGCTTCCACTGTGAAATATGGCATAAATGGATGAAAATGTTGGTGCTTCAAAACAAATCTAACGCCCGAATACTGGAACGCCATTCAAATAATAAGTTGCTCTTAACAGCGCACGGCCCACTTAGCCAGTACATTTGAGCGGGATTAACTTAGTTAGGCGCAACTTATATTTAAGTTGCGTTCCAGTATTTGGGCGTAAGTCAAGCAGGCAAATTCGTTAAATTAGCTTACTCACCATCGTATAGTTAATAAGTATATACGAATGCATGAAGTATAAGTAGAGGAACCCAAAACCTTTTATCATCATGATATCATAATCTTATCCCACCTCTACGGGATACAAACGAGATTGTATTAAGAAAAAAAGCCCAATAGAAAAGTTAACGAGGCTATACAAATTTAATATCCCAATAAAACACTGCATATAAAAATGTTTTCCAACATGCACCAACTCGATTTTAAATTAACTCACTTTGCGGTTGATTTTATAGGCGTTTTACTTAGTTGCTAAAAGTTAATTGGAGTTCTGTATAAGGTATGGGAGATAGCGGGATGTCGATTAATGACGCATTAATTTAACATATCGTTCTTTATAACTGTGAGGGACTGGCAAAATATACGACTATTAATATCAGCATAAATAGGTCTAATTGCGTGCGTGGTTGCCTGTTGGTAAACAAACCAGACGCGGCTGCCAACACGTTCACGGTGGTCGCGGGTTCCAATCCCAGAGCATACCTCTGACTTTTCGGAGTCATATGTGTATTGATAGTCAATCACCACGCACTAAAACGGTGAAGAAAAAAAAAACGAGAGGAAACCGGCATACTTTAGCAATTTATAAGAATTTCTATGGTGTGTAAGTCCGCCAACCCGCACTAGGTCAGCGTGGTAGACTATTTGGCCTAACCACTCTCAATCGTACTCTCGATTATAGAGGAGGCCCGTGCCCTGCAGCAGGACGTATATGTACTGACACAGAATAGGTCTAATTGCTACAAGAGCCTCCTCTGCGATTAAATGAGAAACAATTATTCCTTAATATGCTACTCTGGCTTCCTGCGGTTAGATAAAATTAATATATTGTACCTTTGTATATGTTTATATTTGGTTTATATATATATTTGGCTTATAAAAACCAGATGTGTGCTTTCTTCAAAGATACTTCTTTACTTCGCATATGAGTAATTTACGTGTTTATTTGTCTGTTTACGCCATAGTTTCTGAATTAACATTACTCACGACAAAAAGCAAAAAATATAAAGTAAGATTCATTCTATAAAATCAATTATTTTCGAGAACATCACTTGGGTACTTTAAGTATATCACTTTCCAATATTAGTTATTAAAATCAATGATTCTTTAAGTTATCGCTTAATTGAAACCGAACAGTTTTAAGTACAATATGAAAACCACAATATTATCTATACAGGGTATATCAAGACTGCTACCGAAAACGAAGCCGGGTGGTAGTTTAAGCGACTTCAGACACAATGCAACAGAAAAAGTTGCAAAAAAAAGCGACAATTTTTTTTTTGTAATTTTTTTACTATAGCTATATTTTGGTGGTAAATACATTTTTTCCTAAAATAATAGTGTATACCCTTTAATTTATAAATACTCTAAGATATAAGAGAGTTTAAATTATTATTTTAGCAAAAACTATGGATTTACCACCCAAAAATGACGATATTTAAAAAATCATAAAAAATAATTGTCGCGTTTCTATGCGAAATTTTTAATTGCATTGTGTTTGTAGCTACTAAAACTACCACCCGGCTTCGTTTTCGGTAGCAGTCTTGAGATACCCGGTATAAAGCTAGTATAATATTATTAATATTTAACTAGCTTTTTTAAGACATTATTCTATTTATTCAACAATTATACGAGTTCAAACAGCGACCTGAACTAAATATGAACGGATTCAATTTTACTTTTTTGCGCGCATTATCATATTGACACTATTTTCCATTTCAGTGTGTTTTGTTCGGGTAGTGATTTTATTGAATATTTCTCAAAAAAATGTACGACTCCAGTGAAAAAAATAAATACAATTTCGTAATTATTAGAACGGCAAAAACTAAAAAGTAGAACTAAACCAATAAGTGTGATTTACCTTTGGCTTTGTTCGAACATATTATTCCTCTTACTCAACATTTATACAAAAAAAACGTTACCTGCGTTCACACATAAAAAATAAACGTAATTTTATTTTAAAGCTTATATCTAAGCCAATACAAACATGAGTTCATTTCTATCATACTAGGCAAACGTCTAAACCTACAATCTAAAAACTAAATTCCATAAAAACGTAAAATGGATCGAGATTATCGTTGTCAACACAAAATCCAGAAAAAAATGTACAACATAAAAAAAACTACTTCTTTATGAGGCACCAATACATGCTGTAGCACATAGCACATATATATTACATAAGTGTGACAAGTGTAAGTGACAAGTCGCTCTGACAGTGCTTGTGGTCACTGCTCTATTGTACTGCTGAAGATTGTGTGTCCATAAAACTAGACGCTTTCATAGCGAGTAACTCTATTGAATGTCACTATTTGTAGGCACTGTTAATTGGAGTTTTAGTATGGTCCACTTATGAGTGGGCTCTGTTTATTAGAGTTTCAGTATGGCATAATTTTACAATGGAATGACAAACTGAATAAAATGCGTCTGAATAGGGGTTTACTCTATGATCCGAACGAAGTTCGAATGTTCGAACGTTCGACATCCGAAAAAAGTTATAAATTTTCAACTTCTAAAAATCAGTACTATTCTCTATGATACTCATTATTCACTCTAAACTTAGTCTATGGTTAAGAAATGATACAGGATACGGACATTTTGTGGAATACCTACGGAAATTCCGACAGTTTTACGTATGACGTTCAAACGTTTGAAGCTCGTTTCGGTTTATAGAGTATATACTATATGTAGATACCCCAGGATATTACCGAGAGATTTTATTGGTTATCTTTCATCACTCAATGAGAGATTCGATTCTAAAGACAATCGGGTCCAACGGGTCGATTTCACTACAACAGGTTTTTCGGCATTCAGTCTCTAACCAAGTAAAAACAATAATTCTTCCATCAATAAATATTAATTTTGAAAATGATATAACTAGGAACATATGATGAGGTCTTTAAATGATATTTTTCTTAGAATCATAGGTAGTGTTTGTAACCAACAACATGTAACTTTTTCTATAGAAATCAAAATGAGAATCTGTTACAACAACCCATGTGCCAATATTATTTTCTTAATTCAATGCAACAGCTTTCGTATGTTGCGAACTATTCAACAATACATTGCATGATTGTTTGCGTAGCGTGCCTTATTATATTTTTACGATTTCCCATTTCCTAAGATCTTTCTCAAACTTACATACGTATTTACTTTCGCAAAGAAAAATACTTGGAACATGCAAAACCATCAATTGGAGTAATAGGTAATGTGATGATTCAAGAAACTTTGGTTTTAATAACAATCAGTCCATTTTAATCTTCAATCTATAAGTAAGTTTGAAAAAAGTTTGTTATACTTAAGAATATAATATTTTCATCTACGAATTTCTGTTGCCCGTAAGTGCTAGTGTGCACAGTAATAAAACAGCTTTCCCCTCTTTACTTTTTTGTACATTGGGCATATTATTACTATCGGATTACGAGCTTAAATGTTCGTTATGTACCATATTAACATAATGTCAAACAAACTGGAAAACAAATATTTTTTAAGTTTATTCGTAGAACTTCTTAATTCCGTCACACGCCAATAGATAATAAATAACTTATAGTGAGAAACGAAAACAATTTCAAAACCAATTAGTTCATTTAATTCAGTCTGTATCAGCCCATATGCGTCCCACTGCAGGGCACGGGCCTCCTCTACAATCGAAAGTACGATTGAGAGTGGTTAGGCCATATAGTCCACCACGCTGGCCTAGTGCGGGTTGGCGGACTTATATACCATAGAATTTTTATAAATCGCTATGGTATGCAGGTTTCCTCACGATGTTTTCCTTCACCGTTTTAGTGCGTGGTGATTGACTATCAATACACACATGACTCCGAAAAGTCAGAGGTGTGCCCTGGGATTCGAACCCACGACCACCGTAAACATGTTGGCAGTCGCGTCTATTCCGTTTACCAACAGGCCACCACGCACTTAATACTTAATTCAGTCACCTACTTATAATTTCGCAGTTACTTTAATGTGTCCGCGTATCGTTTTCGTGGCCGTACATTAACAGTTTTTACATTTCAAATTGCTTTAGACGATTCCAGTGAATCCCAACGTAATTGTGAGTGTAATTTTTCTTTATGTCCTCAAATTATATGGCGGCCGTTTACTGCGAATTGTTGGTACCCCTTCATTCCTCTCTAATGGGGTGGGTTTTATACTCGACGTTCTAAAATAAGAAAGATGTTACGCTTCAATTTCAGTTTGCATACCGATTCTTCTTTTTGTTTCTGAAGACGCTTGCTTTCTATGGGAAAATGAAGAATAGTGTCTGTACAAGTTTCATTCATTAAATTTATTTATTTATTTTTTCCACTCATGAGGTGGGCAGACGACCTTAAAAGGTTACAAGAAGCCGTTGGATGCAGACCACTTTAGGCAACTGCATGCTTCTCTTCAAGTAAATACTTCTGAGGAAATGCTAAATTTTAAAGGCAACAATGCACTTTCTGTGATTATTTGTAATGATGATGATGTTTAACATATTGGGAATTTTAGGGCATAAGTTTCATAGTATTTACTATTCATGTATGTAAAAGTAACCGAAAAGCCCTTATTACCTTATCTAAACTAGTAGTAGTTTCATTATAACAACTAGATAAACACAAACATGTGTATATCATTTTTAACGAAATATATACAAGAAGCATTAAGGTCTAAGCCACCTCATTAACACCACAAAGAAGCCGAAGGTTATGAAAAAATAATATATTATGCCTATTTTAATAAGGCTAAATTTGGAAAAAGTTAGCGTTGCAAGAATGTGGTACTGCGTGTAGAATTAATAGCGTGCAAAAACTTTGGTACGCAAAAAAAAACATGAATTGATAGTTTTGCATTAAAGTTCAAAACTTGCCATGTTGACACAAATAAATAAATGTATCTGAAAATAACCGAGTTACATTGATATGGGAGGTTTAAAATGAATTCAACGAGAAGCAAGAGATAAGGTATAAGTTGACGATGCCTTTTAAGTTTCTTTTGATTGTAAAGAAGTATCATTAGCGACTGCCGCCTTAAAAGCAATTTTTATTGTACTGCTTTTTGTTTAAGCTTTATTAACTCGATCGGTAAATAAAGACGTTGCGTACAAAGATAACCATTGCATTAAACATATCTGATCAATATTAAATACCAAAAGCGGTAAATTCTGCAAAACTTTAATCTTCATTATGTCAACAATTCACATTTGTAACAAAGATTCTGAAATATAATTTTAATAAGATTAATTTTATAACTGTTCTGTTGTTAATTCGTGTCAGCTCTGGTATAAACCTTAGTGGTTTTATTGATGCTTTTCATGTTATGATTTATGTATAATTTTCTGCTGTCTCCAATAAATAAATAAAAATACTTATTTCTTATATTGCAATCGGTTATGCAACCGCAACAAAATTTGACACCCTGGATGCAATCAAACGTTGTTATTACTATTTTTGTAAGTATCTGTAACTAACCACAGTGACAGGCATTTGGATAGGCTGATATTTTCCAATGACCTGATTTGGGCCGATTATCTTTATAAGCCGTAAATATGACTATATTCTAATGATGATAATATATTAGTAAGATTTTTATTTAGCCGCGGGTTCATGCCACACTCCAAAATATATTTGATTGCTCTTTATGCGTTTCTGTTTAATCTGGATGCTTGTGAAACTATTCGATTTTTTAGATACCCTCATCATAACATTTCATTTATTGACTGTGGTTAGGCCCATAAAGTTTGTTCGATGTTCCATTAATTCATTATTTTTAATAAAATCATGGATGTGCAAATTGTTTACAGCTTCGTCCAAGAGTTCGCGTGTGAGCCGCTAGATGGCATCACTCTGCTGCTTGAACTTCTGCGCAATGTGCAACTGAGCCAGTCTGGAGAAGGATTGCGCGGACCGCCTGCTGTCAGGCGTAGACCACTTCTTGATGAACTAGCGTGCTTGTAAGTAACAATTCTTCATCATAGGATTGTTGGGTAGATAACCCTATGAGTAATTTGAAACCGGGCAAATCTAATCAAACGATGCATTATACGATTGCGACGTAGTCGCGATAGGGTAGAGGTTTGCGAGATAAATCAGGAGCGTTTCCAAAAAGCCATTATTCTCCCTTTTACTCACTTATTAATTATTACTTTTCCTGGCACTGAAGAATCATTTTTAAATCGTTATCAGTGAATATGATACAATCTTCTCGGACACATTTTACAAAATACCAATGTTTTCAAACGATTGGCAATCGTATTCATTTGGGTTCGTCCGTTTCAGTATAATTATTCAATATTCGCAGTAATTGGACCAAATCAATTTGTCATCGGCGTTGTTTTATGTTTTGTTATGGTTTTTGGTTTGATTTTTTCCCTTTTAATTTCGCAATGTAACTGTAAAATTTAAATAAAACAGAAACATAATTATGTGAGCGGCACACCAAAATTATAATTTTTGAATTTTAAATAAGACACTTTTCGTCAGTTTGGATGAGATGTTTGAATTTAAAAAACCTTGTTATAATATGTTTCTCCTGATGTATTCGCAGATGAAAGTTCGATTTGAAACTAAACGAAAAGTAAAACTGCCTAATGCAAATACATGGTTTCTTAATTTCCAGGCAATGCCTTTGGAGTTGCTGTAGCAGGTATCCTGACTGCGTGAGGAGGCTGGTAGCGGCACCTAATGGAGTCTACACTCTAACGGTATGCATCATGTCCACGGTCAACAAGTCCAGGATATTGGCCTTACAGGTATGTTTCATGAATTTCTTGCTTTTTATACCTTTACTTTTGAATTTTTGAAGAACTTCTAATCACTGAACAGCATTTCTTGAAAATTGTAATAAGTACTTTAATTGAACCTTCTATTTATGAAACGAAATCTCTCGATATGAACCTTCAGTTTCTAACTTAGAAACTGTCGGATCACTACCCATGTATGTTACCATTAGAAAAACTAAACATCCATCTTCTACCTTGATTTCTTTTATTTTTCAGCTCCTCACAAAATCGTGTTACTCGCCAGCCAACGGTCACAGTATGGTGTCAGAAGCTCTCTCCACTCTCAGGCTACGTTATGGAGAACCAGTTAGATTCAGGTTCCTAGTGGGAATGCTGCAAAGTACTGGTGGAAGTGGTGACTTGCAAGCAGCTGGACTGGCCTTTATCAACGCATTACTCATAAGCGCCCCCACTCCTCAAAGGAAGCTGTATATCCAAGCAGAATTGGAGCAAGCCGGATTTGATATCGTCACTTTAAAAAAGGTAATTTTTGGAATTCTTTTTGTGGACTTTATATTTACGTAATTTGACTAAATATTATTTAAAATATTTGGAAAACTATGTCAAAACATTTATAAGGCGCTTCATAGTAGCCTTGTTACGCATGGATTAATTTTTTGTCGTTCATTTCTATTGCAGATGGTTTCTAAACTGCAAACACCAAATGACCAGATCTTACAAGAAATAGACACGTATGAAAAACAGCTGATAGATATCGATACTTTAAGCGAAAAAGCACATGAGGCCCAGAAGGAAAAAGATGCTCTCAGACATAAACTTGAACTGCTCGAGAAAAGAGTCAAGGTACGAATTAATAGTTACACAACTAATATACCATTAATCTGGAAACATAATATATTTTTATATTCAAAACTTTTATTTATTGTACATTTACTAGACAAGGTTCACCGTTGTAAGGTTTTGATAAAAGTTCAAAATTATTTCAGATTTTACAAGAAGAGAAAGGCATTTTACTATCTTTGGAAAAATGTTTGAAGGAGAAATGCTGCGAGCTTCAAGAAGAGGTATCTTCACTCAGATCTGAACACGGAAACACAAACAGAAAGAAAAGTTTTGTTATGAAGAAAAAAAACTCGGTTCACAAAAATAGAGGTCTGTATAACATTTAGTGATACACGTATAGCTCATCAATGTCCCACAAATATACAGGTTATAGATACTCTTTGAGTTCAGTCTATATCAGCAACTTACGTATATTTTTTCATGTATTAAGTAACTGTTTTATTTATATTCAAACTCAATATCTTTTTTTTTATTGCAATGAATGACGAGACGTGCAACCCGTTCGCCTGATGGTAAGCGATACGACCACTCATAAACAGTAGCAACATTCCACTGCGCTCGTCATCCTGAGACATAAGGTGTTAAGTCTCAATATGTCCAGTAGTTACTCTGGCTACAATATCCTTCAATCCGAAACACAACAGTGCATTAACGCAGTGTTGTTTCACGGGAGAAATAGACATTGCGGTAGTACCTACCCAGATAGCCTCTCACATATTAGAGACCTACCACCAGTGCATCTGTCAATGACAATATCTGCCGTCTAATTGCTGTGCTATACTGCTTTTCCCGAATATTCCCGTTATACCTCGTACTGTCCCATCTCATTCTGTCCCATGACTCAAGATATATAATCCTTTCCTCTTCTATCTCATCTGACATTAAAATTTTCGGGGTAAAAGTAGCCTTTGTGTTATTTCAAGGTGTCAGGTACCAAATTTAGGCGCAATTGGTTTAACCGTTTCTGATATATAGTGCGCACAACGGCACTGAGAAAAATAATGTTTTGGGTTCTATTACGTTAATACCAGTGGCGTGCCTAGGGTTCTGGACTAGGGCAAGCCCAATACTTTTTAAGTGGAAATATGTATTGGTTCAGGAGCAAAATGGTATTAAGAAAGAAGAACGTGTTCATCATGCGATAGGGCGCGAGCCTATGCGATGTTAATAAATAACAAAATATATAGAAAAACGACCCGAGATTCGAATCCGAGGCCTCAACTTTGCGCCATCGAGGTTGTTCTAGACCTACCACACGATCTATATAAGATTAGGATAAAACCCAATAAAATAATAACTATCTTTATCACCGTTATGAAAAAATCTATCACAATAAGTTGTTTTGAAATAATCTAATAAATGGCGCGATTTTCACAGCCATCTATTTAATATTGTTAACATACTGAAGGGCCTATCATTAGTTTTAAATAGATGAACAAAACAAATGTGTAAGTTAAATGACTTTTGGGCATGCATACGTAACTTTATATTATAATTATTTTATAAATTAATAAACGGCACAAGTACGGCGCCGTGTTTAACTTCGCGGCCAGAAATTATTATTAATGCATTCATGTTATGTTTTTGTGTATGTATGTGATTTTTTGATTCATCATGAGCCCTGAAAGGAAGCTCTTGATGAGCTCAATGGCAAACAATGTCAACTAATATCTGAAAAACACTACAATTGCTGCCTACGCGAGCATAATGTTTTGAAATCTCATCACATATGTATTTGACGCATAAAGAGGTTTCTATACGCTGTTTACCGGAATTATGAAAATATATTAATGCATTCACAAGTTTTTGTCAATGACTATAAAAGTACCAGTTAAATTATTTAAACCACTATAGCCGGAACAATTCCAAAAATATAAGTACATCTCTCGAAAAAAATATGCAACACCAACAGTATGTATAACTTATTAGTATGAGAACATCCAGCAATCCATGTAGTTGTACACTGATCTATGAAATTGTATTCTATAGTTTTTACTACTTTACATAAACAACAAATACACAAACAATCTAGCGTAGGTTTTGGAGTCTACGAAATGTAATGAATTTACCTTTTCCTCGCCGATCAACAGTTGCACACACTTTAAACCATCACAAGGCACATTTTCACCCATTATTATACGTAATAAACGTAAAATACTATAATTAAACGAAAACTAAACGTAGATGTTCAGTGATTACTGGTTAATCGTCCGCTCGAAAGACATAATAAACGTGAAGCTTTCCACAGGTCCTAAATAATGGACAATTCCAAATTAAGTATTCAAATTATATATTAATAAAAATATTTAAAGCATCATAATACGGTCTCAAAAAATATCAATTTATTTTATATATTATCCATTATAACTTATAGCAAAACATAAATATTTTTCGATAAATTTGGATCATAATATGACGCGTCAACAACACAACTTCACTACGCAAAGCCGGGCATTTTGCTTGGTACAAATTGCATTATAGAATAGCTATATGTATAGGTACGTAGTGTCATGGTAATAACAATTCACCCATAGGTGCGACTGAGAGGGCAATATATACGCCAAAAGCCAGGTAAAAGCACACGAGAGGGAAAAAGATAGATAATACTTTGGTGTGTTCTGTTTTTTTAAGATATTGCGTCACGCGTGGACCAGCGTTGATTTTGAATGAAATAATTTTATATTAGTTTTTGACCGCGGCGCTCGCTTAGGCGAGTTGCCGGGTGCGGTGCTGCGGGCGGGGGTGCTCCGTCGCAGGCGCGGGGCTCCAATGGCACGCCGCGACGCGGTAAATTTAAAAATGATAGACGTTTTGCATTAAACGAATGTATTTTATGTTAGGTACTAATTTGCCTTTAGGGTTGAGTATATGCGTATTAAGTAAGGCAAGCCGGGCTTTTGGGCTTGTATGGAAGTACCGCTACTAGTTAATACATACATACATAATCATTATATAGTTTTCCTCATATTATATCTTCCATGTACGAAAATCGATCAGTACAAATTTCATAGATAGATAATGACTGACAATAATTATTATTTGGTTTCTTTTCTTTATAGATGAGTCATCACCGCCAGAAGATGAAGGCATTAGTTCATCGGAAAGATCTCTAAGCCCTGAAGGTGACCCCCAAAGAGAATCAATGGTATACGAAGTTTTTAATGTTAAGAATGAAACATTCGATTTATTAAGAAACAAAAGAAATGTCCATAAAAAAATAGACAGCAACAAGAAAAATAGTGATTATAAAAGATCATCAGATGAAGAAGAAGAAACTACCATAGACGAAGTAATACAGGAACTTAGAAATATTGTTAATCATGCAGAAATTGAACATTATGCTAAAGATGCCACAGATGAAAGGCTTTCCAGGTGCAATCAAACATCCGAAATTAACGTATCTATCAATGCTCGGGAGTGTCAAAAAAACCAAGACGAAAAGGATGATTCAATTACAAGTACGAAACATAGCATAAAAATAACCAGCACCGAAGATTTCTCCGAAGACAATCCTGATGATGACCATGAATCTGAAATTGTACCAACTAAAATAATACCACATCCGCCGCGGAAAGCTAAGAGTTTACTACATTTATTTGCTGCACCCGTAGAACAAGGATTAGTGTACAACAAACCGAGGGAATTGTATGATGAAAACTTTTATTCCAGCGACGAAGGATCAGATTCTCTTCTTAGCGCCTCTCGTTACCAGAATCAAATGAGAAAAAAGCCTTCTGCGTCTAGCTTTGACTTTCGTGAATGCCGAGCCGTGTTTAACTCTACAGTTGACAAAGACAATAATGAAACTAAACGCTCCAGAACACGATCTCGGGAAGAAAGTCGAAGGACACCGGTCAAGAGAAGTGAATCATTTCAAAGTTCAGAAAAAGGATCACGTCAACGAGAATACATTGACAGCATGTTTTACAAGGAAGCGAATAGTTCGCCAGATGGCACGACACCGCAGAGATCCAATTCTAAATGCAGCCGGGTCGACGAAATAATCAATTTAATAGAATCAAAAAAGTTAACAAAAAGCCTCGACAGAATAGATGAGGGATTAAACTCGATGGTTGATATCGTTGTGCTTGAAGCGAAAAAGTCTGAGTGGGCTTATGAAAGAAGACAAAGATCTTGTTCGAGGACAAGCAGCGATGCTGGTAACGAATCTCCAGTGATTCCGGTCACTAGATCTAACAGCAGAATCCCAAGTTTCCAAAGGTATGAGTCGCGAACACTAAGTAACAAGAATGATCCACTAATGAACGGAGATTCTCAACAAAAGTTTTTTTTGCCACATTCAAAACTTGGTTCGGGAACACTTGACAGTCAGGGATTTAATAGTTCCACGTTTTTGATCAGACGAGGACATAGCAACGCAGGTTTCTATTCTGGTACGAACATGCTTCGAGACGCACCAGCAAGTATGACTACACTCGTAGTATCAGGCGCACATAACCATTCAGAACTGAAAAGGACGTTGTCCCCGATAGGTTCAACGGGTAGTAAATTTGGAACTCATAAAGTTACAGACATGCCTTCAGGGTTGTATTAAAGCTGCTCATATCCACGTGTAATCAAGACCAACGACTAATTTAAGTATTTTTACGTAATTACGTTTTTTACTAGTGCAATATAGTCGAGTTAAGAAACTATGTATAATTGAACGTTTTCTATACGTAAAAGGTTGGCCTTGTAGACTTTAGACTGTCAGAAATTATAAATTTTATCTTGCAGCAAGAAATAAATTAAAACGGAAAATTTACTGTCAAATTGTATTAATTTTTTGTTCATATTACATAATCCATGATAACGCATAAAAAGCTCATGCTACATAGTTTATTCATTATACCTCGTTTACGATGGTCACTATCGGGACAAATACGAATAATCAGTGATGGTCAAATTTCGGAAATTATACAATGATGTATCATTTTATCAATATTGACTCAATTTCGGTTGACATCTGAACAAACTGCTTTCCCACCAACCAATATGTCACCAGGTAAACCCTTAACTACCAACATATCCACCACGCGAATATCTTTATATTTAGTTGGATTAAATTAGAAACGTGTAATGTCTCACGATTCCATTCGTGTCTTGGTAATTTTGTTCATAGCAAAATTGGCTTAAGATCACGTGCGTTCTGAGTACTGTCAGTTTTTCGATTTTTTTACTATATGAAAAATGCGCAATTTCTTCTTTTATTGATATTATTTTGCTACAAATCACTGCATCTTGAGAAAAATAAGCTCATGAAAATAATTAATGAATAATCATGAAATCATTTATTTTTTTCTTTTTTGCAATGATTAAAAGCAACGAAGTTCTCTCCATCGCTCCACAAACCTTTATTGCTCAAGCAAACGTAATATCATGTTTATCTCTAAGTTTCTTTATTTTCGTAAAACGAAATCTTTGTTACGATATAAATTACATTGACTACTGTAAATATTTGTTTATTTTCTCTAATTGTACCTCCCTGTATTACATCAGTTTTATATTAAAAGACTTATTTATATTAAATTGTATTTTAATTTCCTTCTGTGAAAATGATATCATTTTTAATCTAGTCACTTAAGTTAAACGAAGGAAAAAAGGTAAACAAAAAAAATATGCATGTAACACTGATAAATCATTAAAGAAAACTTTTGATGTGAAACTTCTGTGATTCGAAGACTCGCTCAAACGAAAAAGTTTAGTCATTGTTTTAAGCATAAAAGAGACACAAAATGAACTATAATATCTAAGAATGTTTCCTTAAAACTTACCTTAAAATTATGCCATCAATATGCAAGATATTTCTCCGAGCACTTAATGTACTAGGGCGACGAAGATAGGAAGGAGGTTTAGTTAAACCTATATCATCAGCATAGATTTAGTAATCATCAATATGCGGAATATTTTCAGAGCACAAAAAAGAACTAGGGGCTCAGAGAAAGGAAGGAGGTTTCGTTAAACCTATGTGACCAATATGCGCAATGTTTTTCAGAGCACAAAAGTACTAGGGTGACTTAGTAAAGAAAGAAGTTTCGTTATACTTCTACCATCAATCCGATGTCGAGTCGCAACTATATTTATAATCTACCCGCAATTTTATAAGCCTAAGAATATTACGTAATCAATTCAATGAGTTCATTAAGTTGATTCCGACCCATCACAGGACAAAAAACTATAAAATAAAATACAATGTTTTCAGCTTGGTAACAACATTATAAAAATATTTTATAATTATCTTTACACGCCAGATAGTTTTTATTTTCTTATTAAGCTACTTTTCTTATTGTAAGTAAGCTACTTTTCTTATTGTTCTTGTATTAGCTTTTACTCTGTATAATTAATACTTGGACGAGAGAAAACCTGTCAATACAGACAGAGGGGACTAGATAAGTTATTATTAAGTCAAATCATTACTTTCAAGTTCTATTTACACTATTATCAACAACAAAATAAAATAAAAACATCACTCAAACTATTTATTTCGTTTATAAATAATTAAGACAATTACAGATATTTCTCTTCAGCCTCCTTCATTTTCAATACTAATCGATCGTACACTTGAGTCCTCACATCCACACCCCAGATAAAATCATAATGATTGAACGTAGGCCTCGGCGCTTGTAAGACTTCAACAGTATTGCCGAGTTTCTCAGCTAATATGTACAAGTCTTTATGGTTGACCTCTCTATCACTGTATCCGTAGTGCAGGTAGGATGGGACGGTGACTTTGCTCAAGTCGTAGTCTGGAGGCGTTCTTTGACCATACACAGAGAGATTGGTGAAGATGTTGAAGTTATAGCGACGGAAGGCGTTGAAGCGAATGCACTGGCCGTAGTGAGCGACTTGGCGCACTGAAGCACCTGCTGGGACGTGCCCGAGGATCAAAGGCAACATAGTCTGAAATTTCGAAAGTATATGTTGAAATAACTTGATCACCAAATACTGTCCAAGCTAAAATTATATTGATCATAGATGGAAGATGCAAGAAAACTTTTTCTTGGTACTATTCTAGATATTCCGCCGCATTAGGCCAACGTGTTAGATTAAACCTACCTAACCCCTCAAAATCTTACTCTCGATTATACAAGAGTCCCGTGTCTTACAGTGGGACGTATATGGGCTGATACGGATACAGATACTGGATGTCAAATCATTGATTCCCGAAGCCAGCAATCATATTGTACATGTATTGAATTTCTCACAATGTTTTGTTCGAATCCTCTTCAAAAATAGCGCCTGGTTCTTATAATGATAAGTTAATTGGTCTTAACTTATCCGATACATTTTTTACAAAGTTTATTGCGTCATTATCGACTTCTATAAATAATTCGACTTCTGGTAAGTACTTATTAATAATCATTAAAGTCAAATCGATCAACGAAAATAGATATCATCTTTTAATATTCAATTCTGGTGAAGATAATATCGAAATAATGATCGAATGAAACTAATAACAGCTATTAACATCCTGAATTATTCCTTGAGTTTGGTTGCTCAGTGTAACGTTTTTGGGTGTAAAAGACCGTAAATGCGGTCATCATATTATGGGAATAGCGGCAATTTGCCATAACGCAAAGCAGCAAAAACAGCTGATAGCACCAACTCAAGAACTAGGATAATGAAGGGAAAATAATTTAATCTGAAGAAGACTTCACACTACCTACAGCTTTGATGTTTTAATTCACATACAGGGTATATCAAGACTGCTACCGAAAACGAAGCCGGGTGGTAGTCTAAGCGACTTCAGACACAATGCAACAGAAAAAGTTGCAAAAAAAAGCGACAATTTTTTTTGTTATTTTTTTCCTATGGCCATATTTGGGTGGTAAATACATTTTTTCCTAAAATAATAGTGTATACCCTTTTATTTATAAATACTCTAAGGTATAAAAGAGTTTAAATTATTATTTTAGCAAAAACTATGGATTTACCACCCAAAAATGACGATATTTAAAAAATCATAAAAAATAATTGTCGCGTTTCTATGCGAAATTTTTAATTGCATTGTGTTTGTAGCCACTAAAACTACCACCCGGCTTCGTTTTCGGTAGCAGTCTTGAGATACCCGGTATATTCTGTACATATGTATATTCATAAATTCTGTTTTCCCAGAAGGAGTAACCATAGGTGCTACCAGCGCATGGACGTTTCACCTTGTGTGTCCTTTCCCTCAAGAATAGAATATCGTACCATATCGCCATTTGACCGCCCCAGGATTCGAACCCGAGACTACAGCGTTATAATCGTACCGTAGTTTAACTACGCCACCGAAGCAGTCGTTTTAATTTACTCTTGGTATAATTTATAAAGGCTCTTGTAGGAATAAAATCTTACCTGGTTGAAACTATCCGAGGCCGTAATACCAGTAATAGAGCTTCCACAAACAGATGCCAGAAGAGAACCTTCACCGCAGAAGCTGTCTCTAAACCAATCGATGAATTCTCTGTCACCGAAGATCTCCCCTATTCCCATAGCGAAAGCTGTTGTCTGGAAAAATATGCATGATAAACTAAGAATAAGGTATAGTCAGAGCTGTATAAATTAGATGATAGAACATAACGTCTACGTCACTACAACCACCCAGAATTTGTTTTGGATCTTGTGTTTGTGAGACAGAAAAGTCTTTATTAAATTATTTGTTTAGAATAAATTCTCAAAAATATCAAAAAGGGGACAGACATTGGTCTGTCATTTTATTACACACTAATAATTGTATTGTTTGTTTGGATGTTAAGTAAGATGCATTTAATTAGTTGTTAATATTATGTCATTTTTCTAAGGAGTTTTTAAATACTTAGATAGATTAGAGATTAGAGATTGCTTAAGGTAATTTTATTTATTACTGAGATCTGAGACTAGAAAGCCAACCCTAAAATATCATTTTATATCCTTTGTTTGCATGTTTGATACTCTTTCACACAAAAACGGCTAGACCAATTTTGATGTTTTATGGAAGTAGCTGAGATGCTGGATTAACACATAGACTGATTTTTATCTCGAAAAATGGAGTGTTCTAGCGGGATGATTAAGGAATTCAAATATAAATATTTGCTACTCTTCCAAACTCGATTCATTGACACGGGACAGGTGAGGATAGAATTGCATGGTAATCGTCATGGGATATAATGAGATGGGACAGAACGGAATATAACAGTACCAGACGGGAAAAGCAATATAGACGATATATTGAGTTCAAATATTTAGTTCGCGAAATAATATGTTGTTGATGTGAACTAGACTCTAAAAGCATCAGAACTAGGGCGAATCTAGTCCGGACCGCAAGTTGATTTTATAAAAGTACTTTCACAATGCTGGAATGTCATATTTATATATTATTTTTACTTATTGCGAATAATTATTTTGTAAACGGATCTAGAACAGTATCGCACGTTTCTAAATAGGTATAATTTTAATTAATCGGCTTTATGAAGAGATATTTAGAGATACAAAAGGCAATAATGTAATTATTGAATATCTACATCAGACACGCAATAAATATCAAAATCGTTTCTTTTGATAATTCGGAATTTAAATCAAGTTCATTAATAATACCTTGATAAATTATTTATTTCCTTTCCACAATAAAGGGTTTTTTCAATAAATATTATAATAGATTAGATTAACAATTTTGACGCCGCTTTAGAAGTTCTTGTTGTTAATATAAATCAGCAAACTCAACATTGGGTCCATTGTAAGAAAGGTCAAAACAATTGGCTTCTTATGATAAACGTACAGTATGGCAATACTCATTCTAATCCATTTTATATCCCTATTATCATTAAGCCTCTTAATATTTTAAATAATGTGAAATTTTCTAATAAGTTGTATCATATTAATACAGCTTGCGTTTATTGTTGTCCTTAAATTTATTGGCATTTAATTTTCATGTATCTTCGTAAAGACAGTGATAAAGAAGATTGATCATGTGTTATGTTTTAAAATACCAGGTTCATTTTTAGTGTGTGTAACCATGACAATCGTTTTCTTATGTAAACTTATTAATGTGACAAACAAATTGAAATAAAACTATTAAATACGAATTTTACCACGGATTTGGTTTATTTTTTATATTTTTTTTAACTTCCCGATGTTTCGATTTTTCAGTAATTAATAACAAATTTCATTAGTTTTGGCTATTTTTTTTATTATTAGCACCTACAATAATTATTGCACATGAGGCACTGATTTCGTAAGATGGGGATATCAGCTTTGACTGATCCGACTGTGACTGTGGCACTCCTGAATAAAGAAGGCGCACTTACTGATGTGCCCACTGTGCCCTACCTGCATAAGAAGGTACATAATCGACACGATAACGTAGCGACCTACTGGGCCATAATACTGTAAAAGCCTCAATAACAGTGTATCTACACCATTTGAGCCATTGACATGAACGAAGAAGAAGAAGATAAGGCTCGAATTTACTTAAGAAAATGTAACTAACCTCAATAATATTTTCAAATGGTGCCAGCGAGTTGAACATCGAGACATTATTATGTGTAAAAAAAGCAGCCGGAGCAAGTCCTTGGAAGGAGATAAACTTCTCATTGTAATCAGGTTTCAAAGAGTTTAGCACGAAGAACGAAGTGCCACCTTGAGAATGACCAACATAGTGCATATTCTTTTGTCCAGTTAAAGGTAGAATGTAGTCGACAAAAGCTGCGATGTCATAGTATCCGATTTCATCCCAACTGAATCTCCAGAAGTTGAGGTTTAGTCTGTTGTCAGGGTCGAGTGTTGTGTGTCGGCGTGAGTAGAAGTTTCCTCTGGCATTACCAATCCAGACGTCATAACCTGCCTCGGCTAATAAATAACCTGGAAATAATTGTGAACTTGGACTTATTTATTCGTTACAAATATGTCATTGATTAGGTGTCTAGTTTTAGTGAACTCTCCATTAATACGCCATAAAGTATGTTAATCATTTTGTTGCTTTGTATACATAATAATATTCATAAAAGCTAAAAGTACGAAATATCCATTAAAGACGTGAACATAATAAATGTAAATTACTTAAATTTTGACTCCGGTCAGATCTCATCATCACTCCAAAATTACTACAATGTTCCCATTACAAGTTTTAGATTACCAATATTATATTTTTTGTAACTTTTGTATATAATATGCTGTACGAGCACTAATGGGATAAGACGTGAATTTAGTGAACAATTTTTCAAAATCCAATAATTTTTAGTTGTTGGTTTACATTAATTTTTCTTTTCTCTGCTAACACAAAAAAAGCAACGGTAGTTAGAAGTTACACGTGAAGACTTGTAATTAACTATACACATATAAATAAATAAACTACACCCAACAGTCACATACATAGCCACCACACTAAAATTAAGTTTTGCGTCATGGGTATCAGGAACTACAAGATACTTGAGTCTCACAAACACACAAACCTGAGAGAAATATTTGTGGGCCGTACAAACATTTCGGGGATCTAATCCGCGGCCTATCGTTTCACAGGCCGCGTCTAATCGACTGCGCCACGTAGGCTTTAGTGTTCGTTTATTTCACTTCACTTTCACTTATTTTTGGTCTATAAGCTTATATGGTATAAAAAAAAACTTACCTAAAGCATTGCCAGGGCCTAAAACTAGAAAATCAGCAGAAGACGACAGTAATCCATGGAATAGGAAGACTACCGGCTTATTTGGGTCAGGTGTATTGTTATCATCCCTTCCGTGAGGAATGCGGTGTGCCACCAAAATATAACCATCTTCGGTGGTGACGTTGTGAGTTTCACATGGATAGCCGTATTTTGTTATTAATCCTGGCTGAAAGACAAATTGAATGTCGCTTTGATATCGTGGCTATCTTGCTCCCAGTAAGTACACCCTAACCAAAAAGCCACCACCCAAAAGTATATACACCAACTTTTACTGAGTAAATAAGTATCTTAACTTTTAAGAAAAAAATATGATAAGTTTTAATAGCCACTATTAAATTATAAGTTAAATTATAGACGCACCAAAGATTGAATTTACTGATGTGCCTTTAACTCAAATTTATCTCTTAGAGAAACAGAAAGAATTCCAGAGTTCCTGGAGATAACTAAAAACACAGTGAATTCAATTTACCACCGTACCACATTGGTTAAGGTAGCATTGTAGATATAAAAAATGACTGAATCTAAACGATGTCGAACATTTTAATGGATTCAATATATTATTTTCATTTCATTTCATATAATACACTCTTCTCTTACATAAAAATATCAGTTCAAAGCGTCAGTTTTATGAAACCCCTGGCGGACATTCTCACTGTACAATTGAAGTCAAAATCCCACGGAAGATTATAAAGCATTATTTTTCATCATAACTACACCATCAACTTACCACATCCAGACTAGCGTCTTCTAGGATATCATTGGAATATCTACTCTGTCCAGAGTTAGCCAGTTGAGCGATGTAGTCGGCATGAGGTGACCTACCTGCAGCTACAACAGACACACACACCAAGAGTAATAACTTGATCATATCGAATGTGTGTGACCACTAGCCTGATCCGTACAATACCGTCGCCTTTTGTTAACTTCTTTATCATTTCACGTCAAAAAATAGTTTTATCGATTAATTGATTTTGCTAAATTCAAAACATTATTCTTTTAGGAAACAGTTGCGGTTAGAGATTTTTGATTGTGAAGTAGCAGACGAGGATTAAAAGATAATGTAGCTATCATATAAATCATTTAAATAATTTAAAACCTTACTTTTACACAAAATCATATGCATGGCCAAATAAAATTCAGTCGCATATCACACTTCCTACAAGGTACGGATAAAATAACATACCGATAACATGATGCCGTTTATTTTCTCAGAGAGTTCTAAACTATGTTTACGAAAAACCTACATAATATATCCTCCTCCTCCTTCTTGCGTCATGCTCCTCAATATTGATTGTCATGACTTTCCTTATGCATTGTTTTCAGTGTAACGCGCTTTCTCCATCTGGTTCTGTGTACGGCGGAATCAAGAGTAGTGCGGATCTGATCAGACCAATGTATTGAATTCCATCCACAAGGTCTTCTCCCGTTTACTTTGCCGGTCACAATCAGCTTTTCAAGGTTGTCACTGTCTTTCCTTGCAATGTGACCGAAGTATTCCAGAATTCTTCGTAGGCACTCAGATGACAATCGCGATGAGATTTTGAGTTCTTGCAATATAGAGACGTTAGTCCGAAATGCTGTCCAAGGGACACGGAGCGTCTTTCTACACACTAACGGCTCGATTCATAACATGATTGCAGATAAAGAAATGCTAGCCAACAAACAATAGATTAGGTAAGCAAAAGAAAACAATAAGATAAATATTTTCATTACTAACAATCACCAGTAACAATACTAATTAATTCAGTCCAGATGAAGATCTCACAATAAACAGGACTTATTGTTCGTCGTGCTTTAAAGAAATTACAAAATAATCAGAAATGATAAGTTACAAGGGCTTAGTGATTTTAATTTTTGTAATAAACGAAATAGAAATGAATAATTTGAGTGAAACATTTGAGCATCCAGAAAAGAGGATCGAAATGATAGACCTTACACGTCCGACAATGTGGAAGGATTTGGAGAATTTCTATGGAGCTGTTGACCGGCGGTGGTATGTTTTGAACGATTCATCATTCTTAATATGAAACGTAGGTATAACGAGATTATAAGAGTGAAAATAAAAAAAATAGTTCGGAAGAGTTTCGTTAGTACGGGGTCTTTATAAATGTATTTTTAAATTTTTAATCTCAGATTATTTTCATATCCTCCAAAAATCATAGCTCTTTAATCCAATTGAATGAATAAAATTCCGATCGAAATCCTATGATAACATAACTTTGGATTTTTATACTCGTACATTCTTCTGTTTTCATTGTTAAAGACGCTAACTAAATATTTAAGGCAGATAATATAAAATCCTTTCATGAATTAATGTGTTTTAAACTTAATCTTTAGGAAAATTTGTTTTAACTGCGGTTTTCCCAGCCTTGGGACAGGCATGCATCTAGAACTCCCAGGCTCTGCAAGTTCCATGCATCCAGCTGTAATACCTCCGGATTATTTGATGACTAGACGTAAGTACACAGAGTACATTTTACATACATACGAGATGACTCAATAAAATGCCTTTTGTTACACCTGATAAAGATTAGCTATGTATAATGTATTGTTTTTTAAGTGTGCTTTACTGGATAAGATATGGATAAGTAGATAATGCGTAGTAATTTTGGTAGTAAAATTTTGTGCTTTTGTGCACAATGCTATTAAGTATTTTTCTAATCTTATCATCAGTAGATCTCAAAAAACTTTGTGTCTACTTACCTTTATTTAAACTTCGATAACTTAAATATTATGAATATTTCCAAAAATGAAGTTGTTCCTTATTAATTTACTATTCTGCAATAAATTATGATTTGATTATGATAACTTAGAAAGATTTTATAAGGATAAAAGCTGCGACAATTGTATCTGGGTGTATGCAAACACTAAACTATAAAACTTTCTTGATTTAATGTTCCTGTTTTTCAGTGTCAATAATTGATGTGAGTTCTTTAACTCGTACCAACCCTTCGATTGTCTTGACTTTAGATGTGGCCCTTCAATGGCTCCCTTTAAAGCACGACCCTCAAGAACCAACATTACTCCTCTTTAAATTTGGTTGGATGGAAGACAATTATTCTAAGGTCAGAAGCTGCATTTGCAACGTACCTGGTAAGTATCGAAATTAAATTATGTTAAATTCATAGAGTGCCTGCTTTTACATATTGCTCAGTTATTACTAGCCGGGCTTTCTTCTATTTCATAAGGTAAAAAGGTTGACAGGTTGATAGGCAAAGCCAATATTATACGCTACGCGCAAGATGACTACCCTAAACCCTTTCGAATTTAGCAACAGTTAAATTTAAATTCTCACTGAATATTTTGATCCATTCTCATAAAGTCATCATCGTTCTACAGTTTCCTTTAATATTTAGGTAGGAAATGTCACTTGAACATTAAAGAAACAACTTTGCCTACTTTAATCTCTTTTATAAAATTCGTATGAATAATCATAGCTCACAACTTGTATGGATCCAAAATGTAAGGCGCTTTCGTGGTATGTTACCTTTTCAGTTAAGTGCATATTTTATAATTACTAAACGCCACTGTAATGGAGCTTTCGGGCGCATTTGAATTCAAATAGGCACTGTTAACTCTCCTGATTTTTTTTATAACTCTACACTTATTTCAACTGTGATAATTGTAATAATATCACTTTATATTTAACGGTCAATCTGCAAATCACCTCACCGTCACCACCAAATTAAAATCGATTAAGTACCTACCTTGTAACCTTGATTTTCACTTGTGATTCATTGACCACTAATCTTGACTGCAGACTAATAATAATCTCTTAAATGGTGGATAGCATTTTAATATCATTTATTAAGTTACAAAAACGGTAGTTTCAACAATTTTACATGTCTTTGTTCAGGTCTAAGTTACGAGCTAGCGTCTTGGATTGCAACTAATCTGAGCCACGTGGTTGGCGTAGGAACCGATGCTCCTACACTGGAGTCGGAACAAACGCGGGAGTTTACTACCAGAACTATATCCAACTTGCTGGGCAAGAATGGTATTTACGTGATAGAGAACGTGCACTTCAGAAGGAAACTGCCAGGTAATTCTAAGCTAAGGTGTTCAAAGATTTTTATAATATTTACCTACATATTAATATTTATGATTTGTTTTGGTTGATGGTGAGAGTATCGTCATAACATTATTGGTCCTTTATAGTTTTAGCATATTATACTCCCTCATGTACCTAAATTTATTATGACAATGCTAGTTGTACGCTTAAATATAATCAATGGGTTAAGAGAAAGCCAAAAATTCTAAGTTATGTTTTTGTGATTTTATACTTTATTTATTTTTAGTTCTTCTACTTATTCGGATATTATTAATAAACTAGGATGAACGAATTAACTTTAGCCCAAGGGTTTAGATTTGACTCGATTATTTTGTTCATTATTTTTATTTTTAATATCAGCTTTAACAGGATTGTCATGTTAGGTTAGACCGAAGTCCATCCGTGTTTATTACTATAATCATGGATTAACCATTTATCAGAAGTAACATTGTTCAACGGTGTATCAAACTAAATGTTTTTATGTTTACTTTTAACGATAGGTAGTTTTCTGTGTAATAGGTAAACTAATAAATCTAAAAGTATTTTTTATCTAATCCCTCGCTTGTCGATAATATTAAACCACAGCCTAAGCAGTAGAAATCTTGCCTTGTCATCATGAATCATATTAAAAATAAGTATATACAATAGCACATCGGGGTAGGCCATGTCATAAGCCCTCATGAGTCATGACAAACTCTCAATTGTAAACGACTTCCGTACTCAACCCTTACTCAACCATTATTGTTTGATTTAGTTTATTGTGCCGTCGGTACAATTGCTAAATGAAACAATACGAAATTCAGACCCAATTCTTTACGTCCTATCGAAGCAACTTGCAACTATTCGATAATAACTTTCTGTCTTGTCAGGTAATCTTTTAACGTTATGAAACATTAATTCCGTTTTTTCTTTCCATCTAGTACTTCCTGCGATATTCAACAAGCTCTCTCGTGATTATAGGAATTTGATTTAGTTATCTTTGTATTTTCAGAACACGGATGCATGGCAATCGCGATGCCTCTGAAGTTACTCAACACATATTACGTCCCTACTCGACTCACAGCATTCTGTTCCACATCACACCTTCCAGTTGTGTTAGCTCTGAGCAAATTTGGACGAGTGCAGCAACCAGCAAGCAGTCGCCTGTATGATGTTAATTTAGAGGAGATACTTAATTAATATCAGTATAAATATTATAACTAATTGATTGTATAGATATAAAATGGAAATTTTATTTTAATAATTTGTTTTATTTTGGTCTGTATCAGCTGTATGATGTATCTGTATATACGTATCAGCCTCTCCTCTAAAATCGAGAATACGATTAAAAGGGATGAGACCACATGGTTTACACTAGCTTAGTGCGAGTTGGTGAACTTCACATACCTACCATAGAAATCGCTATGGTATGCAGGTTTTGTCAGGTTGTTTTCTTTCACCGTTATTGTGTGTAACACATGACTCCGAAAATTCAGTGTTGTGCTTTGAGATTTGACCCGAACACTCAGTGCCGGCGTAGAGGGGGGCGTGAGGGGCGGTCCGCCCCGGGTACCAAGCACCAAGGTGTGACAATGACAACTCACTCATACAGCCCTTTGGCTACAGCACAAAAATTAACCTCTTTTAAAGTATTTCAATAAATTACTACATCTACATCCAGGCGCATAGTCTAACCTGCTTCTCAACCGCGAAGGTCGCGGCAACCCTCGTACGAGATTGTACGTGGATTTTGTGTATTCGATGGCCTTTTACATACATTTTATTAAATTACCATACGAGTTAAATGAGCATACGGTTCACTTGATAGTAATTGATCACCATGATTCGATAATTCGAGCTGCCCGTCGATGAAATCGGTCGAAAGGAAAAAGCTGGTACAGGGATGTCCCTGTCCAAAGATAGCTGTAATATTCCACGTGGGGTCAATCCTGTGTTTTATAAAATTGCAGACGATGACCCGATGTGAAATAATCGCCTCAATCTGTCAAGCACAACAAGCTTTTTTGAAGTTAATTCTAACGGATGTCTCGTTTAGTTTGAATCCCTGAGCAGACACTTTCCTGCTCTCTCGAGTGGTAGCCCAGCGGATGAACAGGATTCAGGGGATATCGTACGATCTGCATGAGGCGGCTTGTGTTCTGGCTGGTTTCCTTTTCTGGGTACATAGACGCCAAAGTAATTTTGTTGGGTTTTTACTGGCGGCCGAAAGCGTCTCGTCAAGGGGACCTATCAGCCCGCAGAGAGAGAAAGAGAGAGAGTGTGGCCGCCATGGTGGAGTAGCACTCTAGAACTGAAAATCGAAGTGCCGGTGAGTGGACTATTGTGGCAGAGCGTCCTGGACTTTAACAGTGGCCTAACAGGCGCTACGGCGCGGCGTGTTGACGATCCATCTGACACAGGTTTTATCAGGGCACGGCTGCTTCGTAAGTTACCTGAGGCGGGTGGCGAGAAAGGAAGAAATCATCGTCTGTCACCCTTGTGGCAACTGACACACTATTCAGGAGAATCCAACCTGGGTTGAGCGCATAGTACTCCGTGCAACCATCAGACAATCGAAACGTGTCGGGCTTGAAGACGAGAGACACTGACATACCCTTTTCAGTCGCCCCTGGGTTATCGAAAGAGGAACTCAATAGTTTTTCTCATGCACAAAAAAGTCTATCTGGTGTTCAATTTATTGTAGGAGTGCTCAATACAAAACCGACCAGGGTGCCAACCTCCCTTACGCCTCCACTGCGAACACTCGACCGCCTTAAACATGTTAACAACCACGTCTGGTTCATTACCATGCACTTCCACTTTAATTTCGTTTATCGATGTCATTTTCAACTATTGCATGTTCCCAGCTTGATTGGACAGATCTGTGATTGGACATAAGATTTCTGGAATCCTCAACTAATTAGTAATGTCAGCTTTGATGATGCAGTTGGTTATATCCGGGATAATCTAAAATATGTTTGTGGGAGCTGAGGTGGGACTAAAGTCTATTTCGTTGTAATAATACCTTTATTGCAAAACTTGTATTTCAATCGTCTTTTTTTTTACTTAGTTGCATTGTGTTTGAAGTCCCAAAAACTACCACCTGGCTTCGTTTTTGGTCACAGAATTTTATTTTGCAACATGTATTATACATAAGCACATACCTAAATATGCCGAAGGAGTGGACCACAGAACAGTTGAATATGGTTAGAAAGGCAATAGCCGTCAAATTGTATGAAAACCAGCGTCGTCGTTTTCGGAACACAAAACCTCAACAAAATCCAATACATAAAGCTTGCAATAGTCGATTTAAAGTATCGATAAAATTATGGAAATATGTCTTTGTTATAAGACCGGAATTTTTTTTATAGATATGCTTAATAGTTTTTTCTGATACAGTTATTTCATTAGTATTATGTCAATAGGCGGAAAATAAATGAGACGAGTATTAAAAATTCATTTTAATTTGTATACTATTTTACAAATCTATATGTACAGGATTTTTAAGATTTTTAGCTGTGTGTGAGGTATTAACATTTTTACTATTGGAAAGGCATACATATAAGCAATTATTATAATCAAATTACGATTTTTTACGTCAATAGATTCAGTGGTTTTGATTTTTCATACAATATTTAATTATTTAATCGCCATGATACTGTTTTTCCATAAGCGTTGCACGTAATTATTTTTGGTTTGTATATTACTTATGATCCAGATTTTTTTATTGTCTTCCGTTTCACGAAAATGAATACTTAGAACAAATCGTACTGGATTTTGTAGGAATCCAGTTGTCTCTACCTATTGCCTTTATCGACTCACTCTTGGAAACGTATAAATGAATAAGTTACTATATTATAATGTATTTTCACACAAAAATATGTTGTTCTCATGTTGGCAGAGGTATGAAATCAGAACATAAGGATAGGTCGTCAACGTTATCAAACGTTACTACAATTTAAAATGACTAAAAACTGATTTACGAGTATAGAAAATCTATAACTACATCGATATAGTTACTATGTACAAGACTACAACACTACGTGACATGTGCCAATTTTCGCTGTTGACATAACAAAAATGAGTCGTATGCATTGCGTAGGAACTTGGCATTCGCGAGCATTGTATGTACGCGTAATCAGCAATGTATATTTTTGATTTATCGTCTATCATATTATCGAATTCTTCAAAATGTCGTAATTAATAACCGCAATTTTGGAAAATACAGGTGAAAATCAATAAAATCGGGTTGAATATTGGTATGGAATTCCTCCTCTATTGATATTTGATGCTTTACTATTGGAGCTGCAAGATAAAATAGCACAAATCTGCATTTTTACTCTATTTCGCCGGAGCACCTCTCTCCAAGGCATTTCGACAGCGACTAATTTGACAAATCATCCGTTCCGCGGCAGTGATGCTTTTTATGCACCACCTTGCGACGCGTCAAACGCTTTTATTTCCCTTCTAACTATATTCATCTGTTCTGTGGAGTGGACAGATCGGTACTGTTACATCCCTCACATGTACTTAGAATTGCCTATAATCTTACAGTCATCATTTTAAGAATTATATATAAGTGCGAGCCCGGGCTGCTCCAGTCAGTCTCACGCAGTCATTCCTGTGACGCTACCATTTTTCGTGTTCGTGTTTTGTTTCTATTTCCTTTACTATTTTCAAATTCGTGTTTTACAAAATTGTGTTAATTAATTATATTTTACTATTTCTGAGTTCCTAAAATTGTGTTTCTTTTATTATACTTTTTTAAAAACCCAAAGTCGGTTTTCCGCATAACATTTTTGGTGGCAGCGCAAAGAATTTTTTCGAAAGAACAAAAATCTCGGAATACGTCTCCAAGTATTTCCTGATCACGAACTCAATGTGTCCAGTGGAAGTGAAGTGACTGAAGTGCTGTGAAGTGACGTGAAGTGAAAAAACTCGAATCCCGTGCACAGTTGGATTTGCTGTGGATTTACCATACAAGCGCTACTCCTAAATTCATCGGCGTCGAGCTCTGCTGCGGTCTACCAGCGACCCCTCACTGTATCCAAAGAAGCTGTTATCAAAGCACAGTCAACGGTGTTTCCAGAAAATACTTATGCGTGCTGTGATCCTGCCCATATCGACTCTCTCTTGTGCGTGCTTGATCCTGCCTATATAGACTCTGCCTTGTGCGTGCTGTGATCCTGCCCATATCGACTCTGCCTTGTGCGTGCTGTGATCCTGCCTATATCGACTCTGCCTTGTGCGTGCTGTGATCCTGCCTATATCGACTCTGCCTTGTGCGACCGGAAGTGCATCTACAATGCTGATAACTCACGCAGTCTACATTACAATTTACATGTAAGTCCTTGGTCACTGCATACAACACAACACAACAGTTGCTTTTAATAAATATTAATAACAATAATTAATATCGAATTCGGTCATATTTTCCTTTAATCTGACTATATACTCTCAGCTAATCATAGTATGCCTAAAGTGCCCAAAATAGAACTAACTACTGAACACAGAGAATTTCAGGCCCACGAATCGAGTCCAACCCCAGATAAGGTTGAGCTCCCTCCGAGCCCTATAACAGACACTCATAGAAAATCACGACATTTCAATATGAGCATTGAAATAGAACTCAACACTCTAATCTAATCTATAAAAAATTTATTAAACCATATGATGGAAATAGGGACACTCTAAGTTCGTTTATCAACAATTGCAATAATGCTTACGAGATAGCGTCAGAAGTCCAAAGGCCTATCTTATTTAAATACATATTAAGCCAATTACAAGGCAAAGCAGACGTAGCATGCTCATTCAAAGAATTTTCATCTTGGGACCAACTCAAAGAATTCTTAAAATCTCAATTCGGCGATAAAAAACATTATTCGTCGTTACTATCCGACCTTCAGGAATGCAAGCAAAGTAACACAGATACTGTCAGTCAGTTTGCACTAAAAGTAGAGTCATGCCTATCTAAATTACTCACGGAAATTAATATTTCAATACCCACTAAAAAGAAGGGTGAATTAGCGGACCGCGTCGCCGCTATGCAAGATCTGGCGACACACACTTTTATAGTCGGCCTTAACCCTAGATTGTCAACTATAGTCAGATGCCGTGACCCCGAAACCTTGAATGATGCTATTAACTTTGCATTATCAGAAGAAAAAATTCTACAAACTAGTGTTAGACGCTACACCCCCATCCAGACACCTAATATACCAATTCGGCATGAACGTTCAAATACAATACGCCAACAATCAATCAATTTTAAATACGATCAGAGACCGCGGATCACTAACAATAATTCCCAGAACACAATAACATGCAGATACTGCAAAAACATCGGCCACAGTATCGAGAACTGCCGTAAGAGACAATACAATAATCAGCGGTTCTCAAACTTTAATTCGAGTCAACCAGGTCCCTCGTTCAGACCGCGTGCTATTAATTTTGTACAAACTTCGGATAACATACCTGTCTGTCACGATGCTCCGCGTGAACCCTCTGACGATTTTGACGGTACAAAAAACTAAAACACGCCTCGTTCAAATATAGAACGAGGCGCCAACCCGTTAAAATCGACAACAAATCTTCCATTTCCACTGTATCCGCCGTATCCCCTGTATCCACTGTATCCGCGGCATCCACTATATCCGCTGTATCCACTGTATCCGCTGTATCCGCTGCATCCACTGTATCCACTGTATCCGCTGTATCCGCTGCATCCACTGTATCCGCTGTATCCACTGTATCCGCTGCATCCACTGTATCCGCTGTATCCGCTGAATCCACTGTATCCCCCGTATCCGCTGTATCCACTGTATCCGCTGCATCCACTGTATCCGCTGTATCCACTGTATCCACTGTATCCGCTGTATCCGCTGCATCCACTGTATCCGCTGTATCCACTGTATCCGCTGTTTCCCTTGTATCCACTGTATCCCCTGTATCCACTGCATCCACTGCATCCACTGTATCCACTGCATCCACTGTATCCACTGCATCCGCTGTATCCCCTACATCCCATATACCAATTGTGTCCACAGTTTCCAATATATCCACTGAATCCAATAAGGCTTCTATACCCAGAGATCCTCAGAAGATCTACGAAGTTTCCTGCAATCACAACAAACTCATGTTGCCTCACATTCTTGTCCAAACCTCCGTTTCTGATATACCTTTATCCTTACTAGTAGACTCTGGAGCATCCGTCAGTCTACTCAAATTAGATAGCATTCACAACAAAGTCACTCTCACAAAAGAATCAATTATAATAAAAGGCATCGATCCCGGGGAGGAAACAACGGAAACCTCTGGCCATTTTTTGTTAAAATTCACTCCTCTACATTCCTCACACAAACCAATGCAACACAGATTTCACGTAATAAACAACATTAGTCTGCCCTATGACGGTATAATTGGCAATGATTTCCTCAAATCCTTTGGTTGCTCTGTTGACTATAGCACCGATTCACTTTACTTTAAAAATCAAAAAATTAAATTACACTTCTGCGAGCCTACCTATATAATACCACCCCGAACCGAGACCGTCATCGAATGCTCTGTATCCAACCCTAACGTGAAGACGGGCCTTATCCTAGATCAGAGCCCTTCCGAAAGCCTATTGATAGCAAACTGCCTTGTTGAAGTAAAACGAAATAATAGGATCAACTTGACTGTAGCTAATGTTTCTGAGTCCCCGATCTCTCTCACTTCAAACCTTAACCTTACTCTAACTCCGATCGACGCATCTTACCTTACCACCCCAGACGTATTCAATTCCCATTCCAAAAGTGATACTATACAAAGGACAAAAGATGTCCTTGATCAAGTCCGTATATCACATTTAAATGCCGAGGAGACCCAACCTCTGCTCCAAATTTGCTCAGACTATTCTGATATATTCCACCTACAGGGTGAAAGACTCTCGTGCACAGAGGCCATTAAACATGAGATTAAGACTACTTGCGACAATCCAATTCATACCAAGTCTTACCGATTCCCTGAAATACATAAGGCCGAAGTCAAAAGACAAATCGGAGAAATGCTAGACCAAGGCATAATTGAACCTTCTACATCCCCTTGGTCATCCCCGATCTGGATCGTCCCCAAAAAACGCGACGCCTCTGGGCAACAAAAATGGAGGATTGTCGTAGATTACAGAAAACTCAATGATATCACGGTGGGTGATACTTATCCTATACCGCAAATCTCGGAAATCCTCGATCAGTTAGGTAACAGTAAATATTTTTCTACACTCGATCTCGCTTCTGGTTTCCACCAAATTCAAATTAATAAGGAGGATGCTACTAAAACTGCGTTTTCTATCCCCGAAGGACACTTTCAGTTCACACGAATGCCATTTGGTCTAAAAAACGCGCCTTCCACATTTCAAAGACTGATGAATACGGCACTATCCGGGCTACAAGGTGTCCGCTGTTTTGTTTACCTAGACGATATAGTTATATATTCCCATGATTTACAATCCCATATTGCCAACCTTACCTCAGTATTTCAACGTCTTGGAAAGTTTAATCTTAAACTGCAGCCTGATAAGTGTGAATTCTTGCGACATGAAGTTGCGTATCTCGGACATATAATCTCCGAAGATGGAGTCAAACCTAATCCCGACAAAGTAAAAGCTGTAACCCATTTTCCGGTCCCCGAATCGCCAAAAGATATAAAATCCTTTCTTGGACTTGTGTCTTATTATAGACGATTTATCCCAGATTTCTCAAAAATTGCTAAACCTCTTACGTCGCTGCTAAAGAAAGATACAGCCTTTGAATGGCAGAATCAACAACAGCTGGCTTTCGAATGTCTAAAGCAAAAACTAACCACTGCGCCTGTATTATGTTATCCTGACTTCACCAAACCATTTATACTCACCACGGACGGGTCAAATCACGCTATTGGCGCTGTGCTATCTCAGGGTCCCATCGGACGAGATAGACCCATCGCTTTTGCTTCCCGGACTCTCAACAAGAGTGAATGTAATTACTCAACGACGGAAAAAGAGTTACTCGCCATTATATTTGGCTGTAAAACATTCCGCCCGTACTTATATGGCCGTAAATTCCAAATCATAACTGACCACCGACCACTGAAGTGGCTCTTTAATCATAAAGACCCGTCCAGCAAAATGCAGAGGTGGCGTCTAAAACTTGAAGAGTACGATTATGAGATTATATATAGAAAAGGGAAACTTAATTCTGCCGCCGATGCTCTTTCCAGATTCCCAGTCAACCCAATTTATAACGAGAACACACTAAATCCTACCAATTCTACCAATCCTACCAATTCTACCAACCCTACTAACCCTACTAATCCTACTAACCTTACTAATCCTACTAATCCTACTAATCCTATTAATCCTACTTATCCTACTAATCCTACTAATCCTACTAATCCTACTAATCCTACTAATCCTACTAATCCTACTAATCCTACTAATCCTACTTATCCTACTAATCCTACTAATCCTACTTATCCTACTAATCCTAGTAGTTCTACTAATCCTATTAACCCTACCAATCCTACTATCCCAACTGACACCCCTTTCACCGATGCAAATCTTGACCAAGACCTAATGGATCTACTAGTATCTCCTCCATCATTTAGCCTAGATGAGGTTGATACTAACTTAAATTCTAATGAGATTAATCTTGACATCGGTGCTGAAAACCCTAGTATTGAAGAACTTACAGATATTCCTGACGCAGATCTTGTACAAATTCCAACTCCAGAGTTCCGACAAATCCCCCTTGAGGACATAAATCCCTCTATTTCCCAATTTGAAAACTCAGACGTGCCAAACATCCAGCCTATACCTAACAGGGAACTGTCCGCTTCGAAGTCTCAAACGCTATCATACAACGATGAAGACTATTCCAATTTCCTAAAAGAATTCGCAGTCAAAAAGGGCAACTATGATACTACGCTTATTGAACATAATGAAAATCTTATTAAATCAAAATGCAAAATTATTCTAGTTCCTTCATCAATCGATTTGGACGAATCTAATCCGTATGTACAGGAACTTCTAGGAAATTTTCAAAACCCGGAAATCTTAATAAATTCTGAACGGACTCTGTATTCCTTTTCTAAATTTTCTCATGATAATAAAGATTACTACTTTTTATTCTTTAAGGTTCATTATTTCGATGAAAGTTCTTATAAAGAAATCTACGACACCTTAAAAACCGTAAGAACCGAACTATCCTCTGACCCAACTGTAAGAGAAATCGCAATTTCCGACTTAAGAAATCCCTTCGAGAAACAATCATATGTTAAAATATTTAATATACTTACTTATCTTTTCCATAATACTAACATAATCATTAACATTTATCGCAACAATATTATTTATCCTACTCCAACGGAAATAAAGAAAATACTCAAAGAAAATCACGATATTCCTATCACCGGTCATATAGGCTCAAATAGAATGCTTAAAAGGATCCAAGAGAAATATTACTGGAAAGGAATGCGTTCGGAAATTGAAGATTACGTTAAACATTGTTCCTCTTGCCAACTGAATAAAGCTCTTAGACAAACAAATCGTGCACCAATGCAAATTACCACAACATCTACGAGTCCCTTTCAGCGTGTAGCGCTTGACGTGGTTGGCCCTCTTCCTGAATCCGGCAGTGCCAAACTCAAATATATTCTTACCATGCAAGATGATCTTACCAAATTCTCAGTCGCGTACCCTATGCGCAATATAACGGCAGAAGAAAGCACAGACTGTCTCGTTCATTTTATTAGTCTCTTTGGCATCCCGAAGTCAATACTAACAGATCAAGGGTCAAACTTTACCTCAGACCTTTTCAAACAGACTTGTAGCTTCCTCAAAATTAACAGCTCTGGTGTACACCATACCATCCACAAACTCAGGGCGCACTCGAAAGGAGCCATTCCACTCTCAAAGAATACTTAAAATCATTTGTTGATCCCAATCACACCAATTGGCCTAGATATGTATACACCGCCATAATGACATATAACACCAATGTCCATTCTACAACTAACTTTACTCCATACGAACTCCTTTTCGGTCATAAACCCTTTATTCCTGACTCCGTTTTTAATTCAGCACCTGATACCACATATCCGGAGTATTTAAAAATGCTCCAACACCGCTTACAAAATTCACGGAATAGAGCTATTCAAAATATCACCGCGTCTAAAGAAAGATCAAAAAATTACTATGATCAACGTACTAGGCCCATTTCGTACAAAACGGGCGATTACGTCTTTTTGAAGAATCATGTGCGTCAAGGAAAGTCGCTATCATCCCTTTGGAAAGGTCCATATCGCATTGTCCGTATACATGGTAACAACACATTGTCACTCTTGATCAATCGACGACATGTTAAGCATCATTATGATGAAATAAAACCAGCCCATATGGTCTCTGTTCTCATGCCACGACAAACCTGAAAAAAAAAATCTTAGTCTAAGTTTAGAAATCCTATTTCATTAAGAATATAATATTACGAATACTTACCTTCTCTATACTAACCTTCTCTATACTTACCTTCTCTACACTTACCTTCTCTATACTTACCTTAGTTAATATTTTATTTCAGCGTCACTGTACAAGCGCACCAGTATATACATCCTATCACCACAAGATCAGGTATTTTCTTTGACTATAAAGGAAAGATGAAAATTCAGAGTGGTCACTTAGATTTATTAATCCCGCAAGATATTTCTCATTTTCCAGCTCATATAGAGAATGTCGACTCTGTAATTCAAAAGGTTAAACAATTTTGCTCACTTGATTATATTGCAAACCACGACTACTGTCTCAGTACTGTAGAACCTCTATCAATTCGATATCGTGATATCCTAGATTCGTATAAATCCATTGAACACCTTATTTCTAATAAACAACGTAGGTCAGCCTGGATTGGGGCTGGAGGTTCTATTTTAAAAACTATTTTTGGCACTTTAGACGAAGATGACGCAATAAGATACAATAATGCTATTTCTATGTTGCAAGACGATCAGAAGAAAATAGCCTCATTAGTTAAAGAAAATATATTAATAACTACTTCATCACTTTCTACCTATAACAAATCAATACAACAACTAAAAACTAACGAAGCTATTCTGACTGACGCGATTGACAAGTTTTCGGTATTAATGGTAAACATTTCGTTAGAAAATTCACATAATCAAATACATTCAAATTTAAATTTAATTCTCAACAGTTTGGAAACCACTGTCTTAACACTCTCATTTCAATTAGAAGATTTAAGCAACGCTATCATATTCTGTAACAAAAACATGTTAAGCCCAGCTGTCTTATCGCCGACGCAACTGTACCGAGAACTTGTTGATCATTATAGTAATATACCGAATAATTTAGATCTACCGCTAAGCTTAGATTTAAGTGAAATTCATAATTTGTTATCTTTGATCAATTTAAAATGTTTTCATACGTTAAATAAGATCGTTTTTATTGTACAGATTCCGCTAGTATTCCCTAAGGAATACAATTTATATCACAGCTTGCCTCTACTAGTCCCACATAATAAAACAGAAATATTTGGGCTACTCATTCCTAGCACAAAATATATTGCAGTGACCAACGACAAAACTCAGTACTGTACGATAAACTCATTAGATGAATGCCAAGTTTACAATGAAATTAACTACGTATGTAATATTATTAATATATACTCTATTAGCGCTAATCCAAGTTGCGAAACCGAAATCATTACTAAAACTCTTAATTATTTGCCTTCCCAATGTCATCTCAAATTCATTTCTGGCTCTGTAGACATTTGGCACCCTTTAAAATTTAATAAATGGTTATATGTTCAATCGCAACAAAGTAATTTAATAATAGATTGCATTAACAAAGAGCCATATGAAGTGTCTATAACAGGCGCTGGCATACTCGTAATGCCCAATTTGTGTACCGGATATTGCAAAAGCGCAGTCCTCGTTCCAAAAGGCTCTGTATATAATGTAAGCTTACCTTTAAAACAATCCAACTATAGTTTAATCAATGACTCATTTTATACCTTAGATAATATTATTAAAATGTCGCGTAGTGTGTCCCCAACTCACATCAGAAACGTTGATTTAGATAACTTTAATTCTAATCCCGAAATTCAAGCTCATTTACTAGCACTAGATAACATAATAGAAAAACCACATATAATAGAGTACGGGGCACACTATCCAATAATCACTATATGTATAGTAGTTCTAATAAGTTGCTATATCTTGTACAAATTAATTATATACCGGGTATCTCAAGACTGCTACCGAAAACGAAGCCGGGTGGTAGTTTTAGTGACTACAAACACAATGCAACTAAAAATTTCGCATAGAAACGCGACAATTATTTTATATGATTTTTTAAATATCGTCATTTTTGGGTGGTAAATCCATAGTTTTTGCTAAAATAATAATTTAAACACTTTTATACCTTAGATTATTTATAAAGGGTATACACTATTATTTTAGGAAAAAATGTATTTACCACCCAAATATGGTCACAAGAAAAAAATAACAAAAAAAAATTATCGCTTATTTTTTCAAATTTTTTTGTTGCATTGTGCCTGAAGTCGCTTATACTACCACCCGGCTTCGTTTTCGGTAGCAGTCTTGATATACCCTGTATTGCAGGAAAAATGGTAGCATCCCCAGAGTAACTTTCCTTACCAAATCCCGACCAAATCCCCCCGACCCTGAAGTAGGAATTCCATTAGAAGACATAGAAGACCCATCTCCTACCATACCTCCTCCTAGACTGAGGATGTCCTAGAGTAAAGACGAAAACCATTGTGAACTTCGGAGTTGCAACCCCGAAGTTCACTCTTCTCCCAGGGGCTGTTACATCCCTCACATGTACTTAGAATTGCCTATAATCTTACAGTCATCATTTTAAGAATTATATATAAGTCCGAGCCCGGGCTGCTCCAGTCAGTCTCACGCAGTCATTCCTGTGACGCTACCATTTTTCGTGTTCGTGTTTTGTTTCTATTTCCTTTACTATTTTCAAATTCGTGTTTTACAAAATTGTGTTAATTAATTATATTTTACTATTTCTGAGTTCCTAAAATTGTGTTTCTTTTATTATACTTTTTTAAAAACCCAAAGTCGGTTTTCCGCATAACAGTACGCCATAGAATTCTATGGCGTACCGATCCAATAGACGCAGTGCAGTTGCAGTGGGACGTATATGGGCTGATACAGTACAGTACAGTAAAGTACATATTGCTACATGAAGCGTAGTCAGTTTGTCAAGTTCATTAACATAGATATGTAAACAACGTAGGCATCTATACCTATTATTCATATAGAGCCCGTAAAGTTTTCAACAGGAAAAGTATAATATTAATTGATCGCAAAAAAGTACATTATATCAAATTAATTATTTATCAGATTTCCAATTAATATGTGCGCAATTATTCAGTGTTATCATCCATTCAATTATTATACACGGGTTGTACGATTGCTCAATTGCTTGTAGTGATTTGTAAAGACGTCATCAAACAAAGATGCCTACGTTTGATAAAGATGATTTCATCAGCAATCAATCTGTATTATTTCCATATGAACTGTCAGTGCAAGATAACCGAAATAGTTTGGTAAATATTTTTTCCAAAACCCTCAGTTGACAACCAAAACAAATAAATATGGTAATAATGCAAGCAATCTGCAGCGCACGAGCCTCCTCTTCAATCGAGAGTTGTTGGCCATATAATCTACCGCAATGGCCTAATGCGGATCGGTGGACTTTAATTAGTAATTCTTCCGAATGGCTGTGGTATGCAGGTTTTCCTCACGATATTTTCCTTCACCGTTATATTGCCTGGTGATTGACTATCAATAAAACCATGACTCGGAAAATTCAGAGGTGTGCCCTGGAATTTGAACCCGCTTCAAATGTAAACATGTTGGTACCTGCGTCTGCTTTGTTACTAACAGGGCACCACGCACTTTCACACACGATTAGATTTTAAGGTTTAAAATAAGGTACCGGTCCGGCGCAGTTTTTTTTTTCCATTCTTTCTTAACACATGCAGTGCATGCATCACTACTGAACCTAGGTTTCGTTTAAGAATTTCCAGCTCCAGTATGACCTGCTGACTCCAGAATTCAGACTTTTTTCTACTCAAAGGTAATTTAAAAAATATATACAACAAAACTACATTTTAATTATAGCTCTTTTTGTAATAAACCTATTGGTCATGTACAATGTATATTACCCACAAAATGCGAAAAAATGTAGGAATCGTATAAAGAAATGTTCAGTATAGTTTAATTTTATGTTATTTTCTTTAAGCGGTAACACAAGGAAAGAAAAATTGTATTGAATAAATAAGCTTTATTTTTGGCCAAACTATTACATTGCATAAAACTTTAGACGTACATTATTCAAATTAATTACTAGTGTAAAGAAATTAAAGTACAGCATGAACTGAGTACCTGAACCCAATCGAGCAATGATTATAATATATGTTTCTATTGTGACTTGTAAGGGACTCTTTACATTGATTGACTCGAAAGCGTGTGACGGATACAAGATTAAATACGATTTATAAACCGATTGATTTATTTAAACCAATGCAGTGTCTCCTAAAATAACAAATGACGTACTAGATCTCTTAATAACGTCTCGAATTCAATATTCATGGAATTTTATCAAGAACAAATCGATCGTTACGTGCAAAAATGTGAAAATTACAACATGGCTCGTGGAAGCTTTAATCAAGCTCTCCTTGTATCAAGGATAAATTTTAAGTTCACATCTAAAATATTGCAATCGCTGTATTAAAAATTAATGTATATTTAAAATTTGTATAACTACGCATTTCTGCATGGCACGATCAAAATGTCTGATGGAATCCTTCGCAGACCACACGCTCTCAAACCAATAGTCAAAGGTCCCTCCTTAACATTACTGGAAGATTGTAACACTGTTGAATCGCATTTCAGGGAGTTAATATAATAAAAAATACACACGTATATGATTATACGTAAATAATGCAATTCAATCAAATAATTCTAAAATTTATAAAGGGGAAGCCTTAATTTCAATAACACGAAGAGCACCGGTGGCAACACTGAAGCACCTTCCAGAAACTTCGACGCTTAAGCGTACATTGCACTTGTCGGCGTAATGTACTTTATTGCGAATGCCTTAATCTAAATTTACTCTATGTATGGGAATCGCTGTGCCGACGTACCCCAGCCTACTCGTAAGGGGATTTAAAATCCTTCGAGCAATATGTAAATATTTTGTGGCCTTTATGAACTCGGTGTCAAATCCGTAGTTAGTACATCACTTTATCGATATCGATAAGACCGAACTCCGTTGCTTTTCTTTCGTAGAGAAGGCGGGGCAACGCATTTAACAGCTCGCACTTTATTCCACAAGTAATAATACTTTGATTATTGCCCCGATTTTTACTGGCACTGGTTACAGAGAAGCAATATGTGAAATATTAAAAATAGACATATCTTTATATTGGTGCACCCATACCCTTATGTATATATAATTTTTAATTCTAAGTTTTGGTACTTACATGCTGAATTTTCTACAGTATTGTGACCTATTGTGATACAACTCTTCCGTTATGTTGTGTAAAACAAGGTAAAATTGAAGTCTACATTCTAAAAAGATGTCGATAGTTAGAGTATAGATAAAATAATGCCGATATTAAGAGTATCAAAATTACGACTATAAAATGTGAATAGAAAAGAACAATAAATTTTAAATGTAGTATCGATAAATAAATATCTACATAAACCCTAGAATATACTCTATCGACATCGATATTGCGAGTTGATAAAAATAAAGGAATCATGATACTTTTATTATTCTATATTTTAAAATGCAAATACAAAGAAACTACATAGAAATCACTGATCAAATTCAGATGTAAATTGTTCAAAATGCATGCAGGAATGCTGGTGGTCGCATCACAAGTTTTTATGATTTTTGCCCACTTGCTTTTAGAATCAGGGATTTTTTAGGGATTAAATATACCAAAGATACGCGAATAATTATATTCTTATATTTTCCAACACATTTAGTGGCTAAACTAGCTTAATTTATGCTTCTTGAACGCAGCGTTAAGTACATTTAACCACAAATATGATGAAAATCAATTGCAAAAAATTACAAACATACTAAGCTGAAATAGAGGAAGGAATTTTGTGTACTTTCCTTTTTCACTTATCGCTCATGTGATTCTTTATGCATTACTTATGTTATGTATTATGTATGTCAAATTCTAATAACTACGTCTTTCGAAACTTAAAAAAAATCATACACGATGTATGCACACTGCAATTATCCATTGACCATTTAGAAAAATAGAAAACATGTCTCGTATATTAAATACCATAATATTGCCCAGATGTATATAAAACGTACCTACAGTAGGTTACATTTTGTAACCGTATATTGTGAAGACCTTAAATACACTACAGTAAGGAGTTTGTTTGGAAAAAAGTTTAACAATATCGTAATAATACATTGTATTCTTTGTAAAACTATGTTTGTCTTAATTTCATGGCTTTATGTTAAGAAAGAAAATACAATGCAAATATGAATTAATTTCACATGGTATATAATCACAATTATTATTTTATATGTATATGGATATTACGAAATATGAAATCAGCCAGACAATATGTGGAAGTCATACATTTTAATAATAAATTTTAATCTAAATACTGCCATAATTAAATACTGAATTTTATCTTTTCATATCCGCGCCAAATAATAATCTATAAATAATTATAAAGATACATTTAGGTAATCTCAGACGTCTTAATATTTAATTATCAAAGGTAAAGTCACGCTAAGCGTCTCTTGTCTTTAATTCATGAAAAACTATACATTGAGAGGTAAGAAATAGATTTGAAAAATTAAATTACGCCCACAATTACTCTGCGTTGAGCCCCTTGCAGAGCAGTCAGGAGTGCAAGAAATAAAAGAAAACCAATAGGGATAGATTCCAATAAGCTTCAAAGCCGTTTAATTCCGAATCACATACAATATCCTTGTGCGTGCACTATAGCACTCGCGAGGTCATGTCCACATATTATCCGACCGATTGTATACAATCTAAATCAGTATATTATACGCACGCGTATCTACCAACTGGATTGGACGTGAAGTAAAAAAATCTGTGCGTTAAACGGTGTAATTTTGAGTCAAAGAAATATAGACTGTATGGCACAGACGTTAAAATTAGTTTTTAATCGCAAATTATACATCGGGTCGTCCAACCCAGCGTTGTGAAGCAAGCTTAATCCTTCCAATCTTTTTTGATTTCGAAGCACCATTCCCATTGGAGGTGGATATTTTTGTCGTCGTCGGTGAACAGGCTGTTGACGGTGTAGGAGCCCCTCGCCATCATTCCGGAGGGGGCGTCCTCGGGGGGCGTGGTGTACGACTGGATCTCCGTCTTGGGGGGGTAAGACCCGACCATGTGGGTCATTTTGTCCACTGGAATGAGTAAAAGTTGAGATTAGTGTTTGTTCTCAGAGTGGGACCTTGTCACACTATTATTTTATTGGTTGTAAATCAAATGTGGCAGCAAGAATTTTTTAGATTGAATCAATAATATACCAAAAGTTAAAGAGCTGAATATAAAAAGTTTCGGGTGGGCAGATGAAAAAAAAAAGTACATATTTATCCGAATTCAGTTTAATATATCAATTTACAGTATTAAGATGATTTTACGGTGCTTGGGAGTACAAATATTATATATACTAAAGGCTCAGTCTATCACTTCGAAATGATAACCAGTCAGGGATTGGCCTGTGCCAATTAGATAAGGTTACCTCATATAATTTGGTAGACGCTCCAAAAGAATATTTGTAATATGAGGCTGTATGACTAATTGAAAATACTAATAAATATAAAAATATAAAATAAATAAAGACAAAATACTAATAATTTACTTGTGTGACAAGGATTCGTATACCTATACTACATATATATTATAAAGGATTGTGCTTTCGTATTACTCCCTACCACCAATTAACATTTTGAACATAACTTACAAAATTTAACCAATTCGCAAGAGTTCAAAATGCCAATTATTTTAGCCAATTATTGCCAATTATTATTTGAAAGCATTATTAAAGTTTCTCGGGTTCAATAATACAATATAACAGAGGCATCAATTCACTAAAGGGGCCTTTGAATTTGGGTATAACAACAACTATTAACAGAAGGGGCAAACCCATCTATTCAGGGAACTACTTATAAAACCAGAAACTATTTCACCCCAGGACATTACTAGTCATGAAATTCGATAAATACTAATCAATTTGAGGTTTATTATTGGCTTCAGGAAGGCACTGGCATGGACATGGCTAATACAAAAACATTTGTTCACAGGCAGACACTTGGATGAAAACTAAATAAAAGGAAACTATTCTTAAACCATCTATAGCAGGCAACATCGATGTGTTATAGACGATAAATAACATTTACATATATTCGGATCAATAGTGTAATTATATTCATGGCTGTAAGTTGGTTACTACATCTATATTCCAATTGCAAATATGTGCTCTTGGTTCTCGCTGGCCACATTGAGGTATTAGATTTTTCATTTTAGTAGTAATATCTAACGATTGTTTATATTTACAGAGTAGAAAAAAAATCTAATAGATTTGGTAGCGGATTTCAGACTCAATAAATATCAATCAAATTCATCAAACATTTTTCCAAATACTAATTACTTGCACATAATTGCTACTAGTTACCCAGTATTATTAAACAACACTCATATTATCATTTTTCACCATGGAAAAGTCAAACAACATATTTTTTCATTTACTAGTCCCCTTGCGAACGTCGCCTCAACGTGGCCTTTCAGAGAACATAAACGGCTGTTGAATAGTGTTAATGTGATGTTGCATACAATACGACACGGGACATGTGGACACATACGTGCAATATATGGATAAGTTGAGTTAGCTTCTGAATACTAATTTACGTACCAGGCACTGTCCGCGGACGCGTGGAAAAACACAATACAATATTAGATATTGATCACTGTACACGATACTAAAATCTATTCGTTAACCCTTGCAGTGACGTAGATGAGTTGCATTGAAATGCGTCGAACATAGAATAGTATTTTGTAAGGCAATTCCTGTGATAGATTGAGTCGGCAAGCACTAACCATGAACCCATTATTTTATCGCTGCATTGCAAACTGAGGGTGTTTTCAACAATTTATATGAAGTATTAAAAATTAAATAATAATACAATTACACCCGACTTTTCGAAACCTAATGCAGTCTGGGTCATTCCAAAATGTTATTTACTGGCATAGAGCAGATCATTATGGCGGGCTTTAAACCCACGTACGAGGATCATTATCTGGACAAATACGAATACCCTATCATCTAATAAAAGTAAGTATTTTTAATAAGTCAGTACAGAGTTCCAACTTTTTAATCCCATTAATTCAAACAGCTATGGCGCAGCTCTACCTTAAAGTAAGGTAAATATTACGTCAATTAGTATTAACCTAATTTAAGAACATTTATAACTGCGTACATTACTGCAGGGGTTAACTCTCTTAAACCAAATTTAATAAATCTATATCATATTCCGCCAAAAATAAGCTACTAGAGCAATTGTAATGAAGTTGGCGAGAAACTGTCTGAAAACTAGAGACTGCAAGTTGAATTCCCGTTTTGCAAACTTTCGTATAATCTAAAGCTATATCTGGTTGCTTACACATAATATTTCACTGTAGATTTTCAGCAAACTTATGACTTGTATGTTTTATTTACGTCATTTGTTATTATTTTAGAGTAATGCTCCGGTTTGTTAAGAGGAAAATCCAAAAAATATATATTTACAATATTTATAAATACTTCCGTAACCAGTTCATGAGAGGAAAACCACAGAATCTGCTGGATTTTATAGAAATACCATGATAATCTTTTGCGTCAATATGAGAAATGTATCATCACTATATTCAAATAACATTGATCTTTTTCAATGAGACTGGCATGTGGAATATTAGACTCGTGGTGAAAATTATAAACCAAATTCTGTAACAACAATTTAAGGCAGTAAGATGATCATTAATTCGTTTTTTTCTGTACATCTAAAGTGAAAAATAACCTTAATTGGTCTGTATCAGCTCATATACGTCCCACTGCAGGGCACGGGCCTACTATACAACCGAGAGTACGATTGAGAGTGGTTAGGCCATATAGTCCACCACCTAGTGCGGGTTGGCAGACTTACATACCATAGAAATGGGTGAGGAAACCTGCATACATCGCTATGGTATGCAGGTTTCCTCACGATGTTTTCCTTCACCGTTTTTAATTGGTAATGTAACGCAAATCACTATAACTGCTTTTCATCACAATACTGAGATTATGAAAAGTACTTAATTCCTAATATTGAACAATTATTAGCCAATTGCATGTCCCTAAAACAAAATGATTTGTGGATATTTATATTTATACTTATATTTTGATGGATTCACTTTTATAGTTGGCGCCCACGAGGCAATGTAAACAGACCGTATCGGCATTGCAAGGGCGCGTCAGCAAATGCTCACAGCAGTTTCGAATTAAAATTATATGATGTCCAACTACTTACTCATATTATCCGAAATAATTTTACTTTATATCATTTTGTATCTTGCTAATAAACTAACTAGTAACAACATAAACAATATAACAAAGTTGATAAACATTAGTCCGCCATAGAAATGTTTTAAAATTGATTATAAATCAATTACGCATTTTAAAGTCTTCCATTTACAAAAATAATTGTGTCGCCATTGAGATTCTTGCATTGCAATATTTACGCGACGAACTTTTACGAATTCACGTGTGACAAATTCTTCATATTCTAACTCAGGTGAGATTTTTCTTCATATCCGTGCGGACCAAACTAACCATCTTATTTCAAATGAGTTTCTAAACCATAGAGGGCCCTTCATCATATAACTATGGGCCAAAGTTTGCCAAAACCTTTTTTATTATTTATACTAGAATAAGTATTAATAAGTAGTTTCGTAATCACCTGGAACTCCAAGCCGGTACGTCTTCTGAACGTACTTGAGCCCGTGCACGATCTCACGCTGCACGATGAAGTCGATCCTTATCCTGTACTGAACGCCCTCCTTTATCACGAACACCTGGAAAGTTATTAAGGATTTTTTTAGACAAAATGGCTTTTCATGGCTGCTCTTCAGATTATGCTATATTAATGTTCAGTTTAACTCCCCATATCTATAGGTGCGGATTTATAACACATTTACAAGATTTACCCAAACGATATTTATTGAACGATGCGACACTGCGTTCATATTTTAAATACAGAGTTGCACACAATATTAGGACACTCACGACCTGAATTTCTCATGTGGAAAAGGGGCTTTTTTAAATTGTATAACTATAAGTTTATATCAACATATGCTATAATATAATAATAAAAAACTACTATAGGTTGAGGATGATCTGATATTAATAATAAGGTAATGGGATAATCCATATTTGAAACAACAATTCATCATAAGACCACACAAATTACATAAAATCTGTAACAATACAACGAAAACCTCACTGTGCACAATCATAAAAAGCCAGTCCTAATGGTCCCTAATCCCAGTCTAGCGGGATAATGTGCGTGCAATCTCTAAAACACGCAATTGGCCTTAATCATAGGTATTAGTGCTACGGCAACACTTGACTAAACTTATCATGATACTGAACATCTGTCAGACGAATTTAGATTACGAAATGCTCTATCGATATCGAGAATTGTTATGACTGCAAATGTACGTCGATGGCTATTCAGTAATGAAGATTACGACCTTTACAGTTATTTTAGTGTCTGCAAATTCAATATGATATGAAGCGTATTTAAAACAATTTAATGATAATTTAAATGGTTAAATGTAATTGATTTTATGTTCTGACATTTAATTCTGTAATCATATTCATTGTAGAAAGTAAACAGTCACAGTGTAATGTTGTTTAGAATCTGAATAGCCATTTAATTATTTTAGCATGATGAAAATTATTAGAAAATGTTTATACTTATAATGTCGCTGGGAGCCTATATCAATAAAACAAAATAATTAAAGTCTCCCAGTAGGAATAAATGGCTTACTTTTACATTCTATTTTACCACTATATTTCCCATGCATATGAATCTTTTCTCTGATCTTTTCCATACATCTATGTATATAATATTCACAAATACATTCCTAATTGACGGCTATTTTTGAATTACAATAGAAACATTTATATAATTTCATAGAGAAAGCATGACACTCTTAATTCATCATGTCAAAACTGTCCGTAGCTGAAGATAAACCATTTATCATTGGACGACTGACGAGTGTGACAACTCGTTTGCCTCTCATAATTCGATAAAAAAGTGAGTAGTGAATATGACTATTATAACTCTGCGGTTTGTTTTATTTGTTCCGATGAGTGGGCTTCAAGTTTATGTCCATGCATTCAACAACACGTGGCTCCATATCGTATACGCTGGTACTATGACAGTGATTAGTTGGATCTATAACAAATTAGTGCACAAAATTAACAATGTACAAGGAAACTACAATGAAGATTCAAATAAAGGCAAACATTCAATGCGCCTTATGATCGTTTTAAAACATTTATAACTAACATCGTGTCCATTGACTGTCATGTACCTAAGCTATGAACGTAAAGGAAACAAAAGCGTCAATGTAAACTATTGATTTTATAATAGTTATCGCTACATCGGGCATAGTCTGCTGTAAATGTTTACGCCGATGAGTTGGACGAGTGGGCCGCGACATTACGCACCTATGCATTTGACAACGTGTGTGCACGTAATATGTTTCATAAAGACCAGGTAGATACGCTATTTACATCGTCTGCAAATACACATGTCGCAGACATTAGTAACTCCTGCCCACTCGCATTGCCGTACTATATTAATATAGAAACCAGAGTAGACGACATACAGAATCAACATACAAAATAATAACATGGGTATTTATATAGCAAATATTCGGGGAGTCTATTCTATTGCCCTTAAGGAAATCGCTTCGACTGCGTCCTTATAGGTCGGTGGGATATTTCAGTTAATATACACCTAAGGGTTCTAGATACAAGAGGCATATTCGTAGACAGTTTTAAAACCTATTTTAGCAATTGAATTTACTGTACTGGAAATCATAGTTAAGGGGTAACTAAGGGAACGGATACGAAAAGTAAAAGGAGTTAGGTGACTATTGATAATATTATGTGTAAGGTACACATTAGAATATTTTAAATTACACCTCATAGTCACATACATAGTCCTGAGTCCTGACCCCACAGTAAGTTCGAATTTTATTATGTGGGTATCAAGAACTACGACAAACTTTTCGATCTCAACACAAATACTTGTGGTTGACACAAACATTTTGTCTCGCTGCTGAGAAAATTAATACAAATGTTTTCGTGGAAAACCCAATTGAATCCTGGCACCTAATAGTTACATGCCACATTATGCTGTCAACTAAGCCAATACATAGAGGGCTATTTGTGAGGATAAATTATTTCATTCTTCCTGCATGTCTGTAATATAAATGTTTGTTACATTTCCCGTCCGAGTTATCGTTGTAATTGGACGCAATGGAATAATAAGCAATAGTATGCGTTACAAGTAACAACTATACATATAAATTACCACTTTATATCAGAATGTATTAGAATATGTTTTTTATGAATGTTAATTAATCCTGGCATTCGTGTCAGGAATAAAATAATATGAATACAGTACGTACCCCTCATGAAACAAACATCTATTTACGATCTCCGTATATTTGTATGAGTCATCAATGCAGATATAGATCAGTGTGAAATATTTTCCTTCTATGGTAAAGTTTTACGACAATAGTCGGTAGGTCTATTAAAAAAATATATATTAATATAGTAAATATTTTTGCTTATAATTTATACAATCACCGATCTGATTACATTATAACTGTTGGAAATAAATTTACTCTTCAATCCAACAATCAAGTTTGTTAGACCTCTTATATCTTAAAAAATATTTCTAGAATTTTCAGGTAAGTAGATCACCAGGTTTCGCTCGCTGTCAAAGAAATTATCATTGAATTTGATAGGCTACAATAATGGCTACAATAAAAGTTCCAGAAAAACCATATCTCAATATAGGTCGTACAAATAATCGTACTTCACAAGAAGCTGATTTTATTGGGAATGAACCCATTAAAATTTGATCAAAAGAAAGATCGCCATCAAAAGGCGGGCACACAAGTAAAACTCGCCACGTGGAAGCTTTTCTAATCATCCAGCCTGTACTAAGCCGATCTGGAATATTGCCAGGAAACGTTCATATCATTCTCTAATTGCGATCGGCCGATTATGGGGTAACAGACACGACCGTTGTACACCTGTCGACGTGATGATAAACAACCGAACGACGCACTGTTTACGATGTGCATGCAACGTCATTAAAAACACGCCTCTATCGACCAGACGTTAGCAGACGAAACATTTTTCTAAATTTCACACCCACCGCTGTTATAAACGTTATCCTGAATGATGTGATCTGTAATAAGGGCTCGGTATAAGCTGCTGTGCTTATTGTGCATTTATAGGTTATATACTTGTGTATTCTTAGTTGAAAGTCCATTAATAAATAGTTACACAATAGTCTTTTTTTTTTTATTCATTTAGAAAAGGGCTTTATCGCTAATGCGATGATGTTGCCCGGTACAAAAATTACAGAAGTTAGAAATTACACTAAATGGATGCAAGAAAAATAAAAGCTATTTTCTATCGACAAGCTTAAACAATTTTCTAGCCTCAATTGACATTGGATTCGCTAAAATAATGTTACAATAACCAACTTGTCCAACATGTAGTCCACAATTAGCACAATAGTCTTAATATAGCCTTATAAGAGTAGAGACACGCTGTTTTCAGTCATGATGAATGGACAGTACTATTGTCTTACAGGAAATCGACGTGAAGCGACATCTTCGTTGTCACGTTTTGTTCAGTGAGTGAAATTGCCGGTTACCCAATACCCCTTTCCTTTTACTATGCTTTCCTTTCCGCTCCCTTCCCGATTTGATGGACCATCAACACGTCTATGATCCAAAAATTGTGGATGTCCATGGGCGGTAGTGATGACTTACCATCAGGTGACTTGTTTGCTTGTTTATCAGTCCTGTGCAATAAACAAACATGGCCACATTAAGATACAAGTCTTGTCGTGGTGTGTCCTATCATCCAGACTCGAAACTAATAGTTGCGAGATCTTTGAAAGTAATAAACATTCGTGTTTGTTTTTCGTTTCTCACAGACATGAGCAAGTGCACCACCGAAGTTAGTTGAGTAGTTTGGAAGTTTGTGCATAGTTAATAAATCACTATAAACTTTTATTGGGTACGTCTTCAATTTTTATTCGATATTAAAAAACAGTTTCTCAATTTTTTAACTGGCATGTCCATTACCGGTGCCATGGACACAAGTATAGTCAACGATGAGATCAGATGCAATTCATAAAATATAACCAATTAAAGTAAAAAAACCAACAGTCCAAGAACTTGAATCTCGATATTTCATTAAGATCTCACGGTTCTCACAACTTATTTGTCGTCACTAGTAAACCGTTTCAATTCTCATTGGTCTTATTTGTTATACTGTGAATGTTAACCGTGTTTAGTTATTTTTAGATAAATGATAAAACATTTAAACTTCTCTGTTGGATATTTAGCAGCTTCAAAAAGAATTTGCAGTCTAACAGTAAAGTAATTAGATTTCTTAAAACCACACTAATTTCAGATCCCAGCGACCGATACAAACTTCATTAAAACACAGATCACAAAAGATTTAACTGTTTTATGTTTTATAGCCATGACATTGGTTACCGAGACGATGGTAAAACGAAAACGTCGAGACAAATGACACACAAATATTTGTTTTGGGTCTGGGTGAAACGTGACGTATAATTAGTCTTTCCCACTTTTAGGATGCAACCCAAAGCTTGATATCTTGCTATGAGTTCTAAATTATGTGTGTGATTGCCGTCTACGTATTTAAGGAAATTGCAATGAAACAATGAAGAACAAAAATCTGACCTCATCCGAATGCAATTACAATATTGATCTCACCCTCCTGAAATACACGTAACGACATCATGTGACGAGACGTATATGAAGTGCAAATCATAATAATGTGGGCCAAAACGTTGGACAATAATCTAACTACGTGCATCGTGAACAAGGCGACTCGATAAATCTGTCGGTGCGATTGTGTGCGGTGTTCTTCCATAAGAAATAGTTTTATTGCTTTATACACGGCAGCGCGGTGAATGAAACTGAACCGACTAAATATATCTGTTCACTGAACGCGACAGTTCACAATGTGAATTGCATTGCGAGAAATCGCTTCGGATGCATTGATACGGATGTTTTGCAATCGTGTTTCATCTTTGTTTTCATGCGCGACTTAATTATTTTGATTAAAATATTTCGAGTGGAGAACTTGGCCGTCTGAAATTTATACGAGATTATTCTTAGGTTTTAGGGCTGAAGATAGGTCCTAGGTTCAATTCCTGCGCCATGCATTTCGTTTTATGGTAGCTTATACAAATAACTACACATTGGTATACATACTCGACATGGCGACGGACTCATCCCCCAATACATCTTGCAACGGAAATACGCTCGGCAAAATCTGAGCGCCACAAATGCATTTCTGCCTGTCTCCTTATGGATAGGTACAAGCGTGAGAGTATGATTAACTACGATTATAGGACTCCATGAATATATGTCATGCATATTGTTTAAAGGCTCGTCACCTCTGGATATTTAAACATGTTCAAAAAGTATTTTTACTATAAATCAATCAAAGTTATGAATTGGAGTAGCACTAATATATCAATTTTGTTTAATAACATAGTAAAATAATCGTAGCAAAGGACAATTAACATAATAATAACAATAAACAAAGATCATACAAGCTTAATCATCTATTTTATGGCTTTATGAAGATCATATTGTCATCGCGAGTCATCGTATTTAGATCGTACTTGGCAATTGCACGGTCGTAAATTATACCGGTCCAATAACATAGCTTGCCTGATCCTACAATATGTTTTTAATGTTGTACAATTATTTATGAGACAGCTAATTTTCTGCATACGATATTGTTCTGAATAGTGGCCTATCCAACCACTTAGAACGTCATATATTATGTTACAGATACTGATTATGGATGTAATTGCTACTGTAATTTTACAAATCCGAATGCATTTCATATTAGTTTTACATGCATATCTCCTTACTCATAAATACTGGGTATATAAAGACTGCTACCGAAAACGAAGCCGGATGGTAGTTTTAGTGAGTGCAAACAAAGCAAAAAAAAAATTCGCAAAAAAACGCGACACTTTTTTTTATAATATTTATTTTAAATATCGTAATTTTTGGGTGGCAAATCCATAGTTTTTGCTAAAATCATAATTTAAACTCTTTTATACCTTAGAGTCCTTATAAATAAAAGGGTATCCACTATTATTTTAGGAAAAAATGAATATACCATCCAAATACGATCATAGGAAAAAAAAATAACAAAAAAAAATGTGTCGTTTTTTCAACATTTTCTGTTGCAATATGTCTGAAGTCACTAAAACTACCACCCGGCTTCGTTTTCGGTAGCAGTCTTGAGATACCCTGTAAAGCCATAACATCCATTAAATTAATTCACCTTTTCCTCTGTTTTACTGATAACTTCAATATTTTGCCCTTTAGACCATAAAATTCCTAATTTCACCTACACATATACAACGTAATTATTTATTGATATAATTATCGAAATAAATATATCAAAAAGTATAATTTACCTGTTTTTTGAGATCAGTGAGGTCTCCGGACAGGTCCAACTCGACATCATCGCGTCCGGTGACGCACAACGCGAGTTTCTTCACTATCACCTTGCGTTCATCGTTGGGATCTGGCAAAAATCATTATCATTTATTATATTTCATTGAAGTTTATAAGGATTTTGGAGACTGAAATAGGTGTTGCTGAAAATTAAGTTATACATATGTAAATAAATGATAAATAAATGACACCCAACAGTCACATACATAGTCCTGACCCCACACTAAGATCAAGTCTTGTGTCATGGACATCAAGAACTACGGAAGACGTTTCGGTCTCGCAAATACCCAGACCCGAAACAAATACTTGTGGTTCAACATTTGTCTCGTTGCAGGGTTCGAACCCGCAGCCTAACACTTCCCAGTCGGCGTCTAACCAAGTCCGCCTGGAGGCTGTGAGAGACTAAGGATGACAGATAGCTATCAAAACTGATATGCAGGAACAGCGTAGATGGAGATGTTAAAGGCAATGATTGTATCATAGCTATGATTGTCGAATCATTAACATCCTACAAAAGACAGGGTTGCTCATAATGTTCTGAACCAAAAACAATGCATGAATAGATGCAAGTTATTTCAGGCTCTGACAAAATAGGATCCATAGTTTTTGTTTACCACAATGACTTACTAATGTGTCAATAAGTATGCATGTGTACAACAGTAACCATGTGCAATGTGTTTACCGCAACCCGCACTAGGCCAGCTTGGTGGACTATATGGCCTAACTACTCTCAATCGTCATGACGATTGTAGGGGAGGCCCGTGCCCTGCAGTGGGACGTATATGGGCTGATACAGTATGTGTTTACACATCATTAAACTACTTATTGTAAACTATAAATGATATTAAAGTATTCTTATAAATTGATTACAATAAAATAAAGTACTTTAAATAAGTACTTTAAATCTGTTATTTGTCTCTTCACTAGTCTTTGTATGTTTACCTAAATAAAGAGAAAATAAATTATATTATGAACATTCATTGTTTTGTTACGTAGATCTTTATAAATTCTACACTTCACATGTTTACTTCCATAGATCAAATGGCAAATGGATTTTAAACATTGGCAAACAATTTCAACGTCATATAAACAATATATATGTTGCATTTCAGTCTCATACATGTACAGGAACAAAAAAAACTGTACAAATAACAAGTGTGTACATCAATACTGTTTACCAATATTCAGCCAATAAGAAAATGTCATAAAATCACTACTTATCAAGCACCAATGACAAAATCAATTGACTCTAGAATATTGATAATTTAAAAATATATGCTATCAGTGATAATGTATCAGTTTTTGATGATGCAGTTAACTTCATGACAATGTGTAATGCATGAGTGGTTGTAAATTGTAATTTAACATAAATGTTGTTGCATATAGTGACTTAGGAATAATTCCTTGTGTTTAAAGATAAATATATGCTCAGCCATAATAAATTATATGACCAAAAAAAATACAGAAATTATAAACTAAACTGCAACTCAAATATTATACAGCACATACATCAATATTAAATCTGAAAATAAGAAAATAATGCAAACTTTTCCTCATGATAATGACCATTCATTTTATGTGTACAACTACATGATTATAATGCACATAATAATGAAAAAAGCTATTTATTTGTTTTACTTATGTTTTCTTCCTTTACTGTTTAACTTGCATATTATGGTACTTATATGGATTAAGTTTAGCAGGCAGTCACGGAAAAATATCATAAGCAATCTATGACTTCTCTACTCCTCTCAATTTATGAAAACTGTGTGACTGGTACTTAGTTCAAACATGTTATTGGAAGAATATTGTTTTTAGAATTAATAATAGTGACTCACAGGAAAGGTATGATAAATATGTTTATTTATTCCTCAACTTCACCTGTGGCCTTTGGCCTGTACAAAATATGTGATTTGTAAGCTGATTTATTAAGGAAGTTGTTTAAAAAGTTTTAAAAATCATCAACATTTAATATTAGATTTTTTGTTTTAGTCTAGGAATGCTTTATTGTGAATAAAAAACTATATGCCAATAGTTCTCAACTATATGCTGATGAGGTCTCCCAAAGATTTCCACTACTATTTAATGGTAGAACACATTTACACACCTATTTATATAAAAATCAAAATTAAATGACACAAAATCTTACCAACAATGACGGTCCCTGCCTGTGCCTGGCCAAGCAGGGCCTCTTTGTACTTTCTTAATGACTCATCCTCTTGGTCGGCCGCAAGGATCTCCTCAATGGTCTTCTCTGGGGGAGGTTTGTACGACGACTTGATTTCTTCCTCTTCAGTGTCTTCTTCAGGTGTGTGCGCTACTTCAGGTTCTCCAGACATGGCGAATCTGATATAGTTTTTTTTTTTTATTATTTAAACTGCCCAAGGCAAAGACATTGAATTGAAAGTCCTACAATATTTTCACAATAAATATTTATGTTATTTAAAAAAAAACTCAGATAACTGTGTGTTTAAGCTTATCTACACTAGATTGCTGGTAACTAATGGGGGTACTGTTATCACCACCGCGACACGAGTGTCCCACTGCACGCAGTTGATATACAACATGGCAAGACCATTACATATTCAATACATGCATTAAAAGAACCTGCAATGAATCATTCTATTCATAACCTATACATTTAGGTACGGGAAAAGAATTGATCAAATCTCAAACACCACAAATCAATAGTTATTCGTGACGTACACTCCTTTATCTTCTCAAACGAATGTAATGAGCGATAAATTCATATTTGTCGCAACTTGTCAGCAAGGACCTTCACGCACAACATCCTGTACGGATTATGGAACCGCCCAAAGATAATAATCAAATTCGAATGCCAACCAACGCAAAAGCGGTTTTCGATTAATATATGTTACACTTAAACCAGAAAAAAACATGATATTGACCTTAGCAGTTTATTAGCAGCAACAAAAATTTGCGGCTTCGTCACTTCTGCCCATTAAAGCAAAGCTTATCATCGAGACGACACTGCAAACACAAAAAAATTACTTACGTTTCAAGACAAAGAGTTGATCTTAATAGACGAAGTTACAAAAACTTTAAACTATTTAATAAAATTATTAATAGCACGCACCAAAATAAAGTTAAAAGTCCCGAAAAAATTCACGATTTCTAAAATCTATAGATCAAAAATGACGGACAAAATGCTTCCGGGCGGTCATCGAACTCTAAAAAATTATTTATTCACGGATCGTCTATGAAACAGTCACGGCTGTATCGACTCCTTCGACTCCTTATTGTTTTTGATACAACAGAAAGAGATAGATGCTGACATATGCGTAAAAAACTTGATTTGGAACACTGCCTGAAAATTTCCATACATGATTTTAGTTGATGTAAATTTAGAGAATTTATTGGTCAAAAAAATATAAATGAATTCCGCTGCCGTTCCTAAACAATAATGTGTTGAGAAATACTGATGAAAAAGTCTACATTACTTACTAAACGTTTTTAATTTATAGATTTTGAGGTTATGTTCTATTTGTCATTTTCAATTGAAATATTATTGTTTTCTGAAAAATGTTATTTGGTGAACTAGGGCTATGATATAAATATTTACCGCACTTGTTTTACCAAATAAAGCTATTTTTTATAACAGATTTTGCGAGATTCAATGAAAAATATTTTTTGTCGGCTTAAAAGACCTTACGCCATTGCTGAAAAAAAACTGACTCCCATACAAAATAGCACAAAATAGTCAATAAATAGAAAGAACCTTGTACGTTCCATTGTCCTGATTGGTCAGTTGGCCCCGTACTTACCGCTCTTTACTCTATGCGTATGATGAAAACCAAGATGAAAACCTATATAGAGCCACAAAGTTATCTGGCCCGGTGGCCAAAAGTGGAAACAATAACGTCATTTGGAATGTCAGTCTATCTGCCAGTCGCTGACATATCTGCCATTGGTTGTTTACTCAATGTATTTATTTTTCCTGCATTATTTAAAACTAGCGAAATATGCCGAGAACTTGATAAAGTGACGCTAGGAACGTTAGACTTCAGGTATTACATTTTATGAAGGAAGAAAAGCATCTCAAGCACCAATAATACCCTTAGAAAAATTGTATCAACGCGTAGTTGCCGCCACAGGTCTGTGTTGTCAGCTTTTCAAAATAAATACCACATAAACAAAATTTTGTACGTACTAGTACAATACATGTAAGTACATATAATAAACTAGAATTTATCGTTACGTTCGTGGGGGCCTGTTGATGAATGGACCAGACGCGACTGCCAACATGTTCACGGTGGTCGTAGGCTCGAATCCCAGGTCACAAATCTGACTTTTCGGAGTCATGTGGGTATTGATAGTTAATAATCACGCACTAAAACGGTGGAGGAATACATAGTGAGGAAATCTACATAACATAGCGATTTATAAGAATATCTATGGTATGTAATGCGGGTTATTAGGCCAGCATGGTGGACTATATGGCCTATGATATGGCCTAACCACCCTCAATGGCACTCTCGATTGTAGAATTGGGCAGTTCCCAACAGTGGGACATAAAGTAAATCTTGGGAAGGAAAAATAACATGCAAAGGAAACTGGTCCACTCATTTTCCTGACACTATTGATCGAATTGAAAAATCTTACTTCACCCACTTTATTGCTATATCTATTTTTAATGGCAACACCAAATTCGACAGCAGCGACTCTCTCACCGGGTCAGATAAGTTTGTGGGACAGTAATGTGTTTTGAGCTTTAAGGACAGAATATAAAAGCCTGCATCTCTTTCTTACATGAACTTTATGTATAAATCTCTTTCGTTTTGTGTAAAAGGGATAGAACATGTGACTCCGTCTATTAGTTTCTCCGTCTACGACCACGGCGCGCAAAATCGAATGAAAATTAAAAAGTGACAGATCAATATAAATAATATAAAAAAAATATACTACTAAGTAATTATTTCAGAAATGGATTAAAAATCAAGATATCATATAAAACTAGCAATGCTGGTTTGTGTTCAGTTATTCAACTATTTATATATATTTAGGCGTTGTTATTTTATGTCCTAAATATTTATTCATTTCAGAAAGCACGAACTTCATTTAGTGCATTAATAAAACTTAGAAAATGTTGCATTAAACAATATACGACAGAACCTCAAGACCCAGAAGACGAAAAGGAAAAGGAATTAGAAAGAATAGCTATAGATGTAAGTGTATTTATTGATGTTAATTATATAACCATACAAAATGTTTGGTCAAGGTTGGTCTTCAAATTGGACTGGATTTTTTCAGACGAATGGACTATGGTTGGATACAATAAATACTGTTTTTAGTTGCTTGAAATTTAGCCTTTCGTGCTCAACTGATCAAGGAGAATGACCATTTTAGTGTGCAACTTATTATCAGTTAGATTATTTTTGTGCCTTGATGAAGCCTAATTTTTGGTATAGGGAAAAATATACATTTTCAATAAATATAAACATAATTGCGACACAGGCCTGGAGTTCTTGGAGTAATTAACTTGAAGTCCAATAAAAATTTTGTTTGCCTTTGTCTCTGTGAACAAATTGTAAAATATTAAGTATGATAATTACTTAATTTCATAAAAAATCTGTCGCCTGGGATAAAACAAGATTATGTTTAAGGACAGACCATATAAATACAATAAAGAATTTAAGCAGTATCTGTATATTGTTGAATATAAGTCACTTCTTAGTACAGGGTGTCCTAACCTGGGGTCCGTGGACCCCTGGGGGTCCGCGGACGGTTCTCAGGGGGTCTGCAGACAACATAAAAATTACGACAACAAAAAAAAACTTAATAAAAAAATTGATTTATGAACAAATCACTCTTCTCAATTTAATTTAGATCATTTTCCTACTCTCTCGTCATTTTTGCTATCAACTGGCGGGGCTATGTTGCAAAAGGAGACTCAGGAAGTAATCATTGAGCACCTTCGAGCTTTGAAGTCTTCATTTCGAGATTATTTTCCACATTCAGACCGCGGTGACAATTGGTTTATGGACCCATTCCGTGTCAATGTTACAGACGTCATAGGCCTTACAACGGTTCGGGAAAATCAATTAATTGAAATAAGTTGTGATTCGACACTAAAGAGAACATTCAAAGAATATGCTTTAACAAATTTTTGTCAAAATTTTTAATATGATTAAGCAGAAGCAGTTGTCGCCTTTCCCCACAACAAATTTAAGCGAAAAGGGTTTCTAAAATACAGAAATAGACTACAACTAGAAGCAGGTTCAAGGCTCCAACTGAGCAACAATGACCCAAATATTACAACTTTGACCGCGAAACAGCAACATCAACCATCGCATTTTTACAATAATTTACATACATACATACATACATAAACTCACGCGTTTTTCCTAGAAGGGGTAGGCAGAGGTGCCAGGACACCCACATTTCACCTTGTATGTTCTGTTCCACGATGTGAAAGATAATAATTATAATAATAATAATATTTATTAGACACATTTTTAGTTACAATTCACAGTAGCCCTGTCTCCTAAACTAAGAAATACTTGTGTATTAGAAGAGCAGTACCTTCCCATACAATTTACAATTTGATGTGCCGAATACTAAAGAAAAATTTGAAACAAAAAAAAATAATAATAATATTACAAAAACAATTATTAAAGACTGTAGCATCACAGGTTAGCAAACAACTAGAGACTATTTATTTTATTTTATACCAGTATACGCTTGTGTGTGTGTGTGTGTGTGTGTGTGTGTGTGTGGGTGTGTGTGTGTGTGTGTGTGTGTGTGTGTGTGTGTGTGTGTGTGTGTGTGTGTGTGTGTGTGTGTGTGTGTGTGTGTGTGTGTGTGTGTGTGTGTGTGTGTGTGTGTGTGTGTGTGTGTGTGTGTGTGTGTGTGTGTGTGTGTGTGTGTGTGTGTGTGTGTGCGTGCGCGTGCGCGTGCGCGTGCGCGTGTGCGTGTGTGTGTGTGTGTGTGAGTGCCGGAAGAATATAAGAGTGAGATCTATTTAGCAAATAGGTTTTCCGAGGATTCATAGGTAAGCGCTTTTAACCAATTTATAATTTGTCTTTTGGCTTCGTGGTCTCTGATACCTCGAATATTTATGCTTTTATTTATAATGTTGTATAGACGAGGCCCTTGATAATCGTAGTGGCGCCTTGCAACCATACTTCGAACTGAGGGCACTTTGCAAAGATCGATTCTTTTATTTTTGTCTTTAGGAGGAGCTGATTTATGATTACGTTTGAGACATTGAAATATAAATGTTTTTCTTACAGATAAAACTCCAGCTTTTTCATACACGTCCACTGTGGGGTGACTATACGGTAGATGTAGAATAACTTTTAATAGCGCTCTTTGAGCTCTTTCTATTTCAATTAAGTGCGACTTTACCGCACCACCCCATGAGCATATGCAGTATGTTATTAAATTAGGTGGCGACCCTATCACCATATCGGGCACAACACTCTGGGCTGATAATGAATAGAAAAATCCAATATCACTTTGCCCAACCCGGGATTTTAACCCTAGACCTCAGCTTTGTAACCGTACCCTACAACTACGCCATCGAGACAGTCAAAGAAAATAAAAAAAAGTTAAATAATTTATATAAGTAATCCATGGAATTTTTTTGCAAATAAAAGTATGTGAGCGATTTTTTTCGTATTATTTATAGGGGTCCGCCAATCATAATAAAGTGGCGCTAGGGGTCCGCACTAGAAAAAGGTTGGGAAACCCTGTCTTAGTACATCATAAATATAGCGACTACATATGAGAGAAACATATGAGTCACAAAAATCTACCTACCCATTTAGCATTTGTATCGACTTCATACTCATAATAGAAACAATTGATCATAAATACATTTTTTGGATCAAACAAAACACATCTACAATAATTGGAAAATAAAATCACTGAGATAAGGTGGCCGACTTCATCTGTTCAACAGCCCTGGATTAAAGCCCTCGCATGGAAACATTTCCATCCCTTTTGTACCAATACACATATAGCCATCTAGCATGACTTCTGTCCATCTGATTCGGCTTTAATGGTTATGTTATGATATATGTTTTACCGATGCTATGAATGGGCATTCTCATTTTACTGCTAAATAAATTTACTGCCTGAATAATCAAAATCCACTTGATGGAACCAACCAACACAGAGTTGTTTTCTTCAGGTTTTAGAAGAGTATTGGTTCTTCCTTTGAGGTGTATGTAACATTGTTCTTGCCAAAAGAGAAGACATTCAAACAAGTTTTGTTTTTATTCTTTACATTACTAGTTTGATTTAAAATCTCTCTCTTCTCTCTCTCTCTCTCAGTTGAGCTAAAGGAAGTCCACTGATAAACATAGGCCTCCGCCATGAACCCCCACAAAGACCTGATTTACTTTACCCCATGCAAAAACTTGCCATACAAATCTGATTTATTGCTGACTACCCATTAATACTGTATGATTTTGTTATTTCCAGGCATCCATAGATAATCCCCCGACAGGATGCTGCCAATCAGGTTGTTCCAACTGTGTCTTCATAGTATGGGCAGAAGCTTTAGCAAATAAAATGCACAATGCAGGACCAGAAATTAGTGATAAGATATTGAAAAGTGTTGACGATCCATCTATGAAAGCATACCTAGAAATGGAATTAAGATTACGAGGCCTCAAAAAGTAATACAATTTCTATAATTATTATTTTAATTTAAGTAGATAATTTTGTACAAATTGTAACAAATTATTTTTCTATTTTATTTATATTATTTATATTAATATGGTATGTAGTACAATAACGCAGTGCAATGAAGTATTTTGAGTACTTATTTGACCTATACACATATTTATTCTATAAAAAAAATCCACCTAGCATCGGTTTCCTCTGCCTTTTATTATTACTTCCTGAATTTGTTGCTTTTTAGCAACACTACCAATTAGCTTTAGAGTCCCTCAGCAATGGCCGATTTGTGGGTTCATTCACATTTGTTGATGTTTCTGCCATACATGTCACCAAAAGACTTTCGTGTATTTTTTATAGTCAATTTACACAAATCTCTTATTTTACTACTGCTCGGAACAAATTTTATAAAAGGTTCTTCTGGGTAGGAAATTGGAACGCAACGCCGATTTACACAATTTCCACAAGAATATTAAAAAAACAAAAATATTATTTTATATAAATCTTTATTTCATAGACAGTCAACAGCAATTCTTGATCCATTTATAAACATCAAAGATATTTTGTAAATTGTTCACAGTTAGAACATTAACAATAATAAATATTATTGTTACATAAATATTGTATAAAATACATATTATACACCAATTGTTATACTTATAAATAGACGGACATTATTAAAACATTTACTAATACGACATAGATATTTTATTAGATAAACAAGTAGATGCTTTCATTTCGTATATAATTTTCTTGCTTTTATAACTAAAATAGATCCTGATAGCTTTGATTTTTACAGCATTATTGGATGACTTAATTTGACAGCAATAGTTATTTTAATAATGAAAACATAAAATCTAATAATTAGATATGTCGGCTAGAAAATGCAACGTATCCACAATAATATTTACCAATGACAAAGAAAAAACTGTTAAATTATCAGGAAGGTAGTTGACTATTATTAGGGGCCTTATGAATAAATTCGTAGGTAGGTAGGTAGGTAGTCGCGAGGGACTAACTTTAGCCCAAGTCGTTAGTAATGAATATTAATGACTTTTTTAATATACAAGGATGTTCTTTGGCCTAATATGATAATCCTGTTATGGCAATCCTCTGATTTCGAAAGTAAAAAGAATGAACAAAATAATCGAGTCCATTTTTAAACCTTGGGATAAAGTTAATCCCACGCTCATTCGAGTTTAATAATAGGCCCTAGGGGAGTAAGTTTTTTATTGGACATTTCAGGTAACAGAATAAATATTTATTTCATTTCTGAAAGATAGACTGAATGATATATCGATGTTTTTTTCAAGTCATATAGCCTTTTTTCTAGCATAAACTAGTAAAATCAATCTTAAGCTAAGTTTTTTTATCCCTAAATATACTATTTTTTATAATTTAAATTGGCCGAGCGGACCTTAGGGCCTACGCACACCGGAACGGTATGGCTGGGGATTTTGCCACCAACCAGCGCACACTACCCGCTTACATAATATTGTAGAGTGTCTGTCCCTGCGACGTGCCTCATCACGCCGAAGGATGCATCATCACTCGGCAACACCTTTTGCTTGGTATACATTTCAGTTACTAAATGCGATTAAAGGAGTGTTGTTGTATCTTCAAAGTTTAAAATGCCTTTCGATGCCACTGAATCAATTTAAAATATTGGAATTTATGTTATATTGCTAGAAAACGAGTTAGAATATTCTTTGGTAAAAAATTTAATCCTCTACCATTCCATTGGCCTGTGTAGGCTCTTAGGTAAAACATAAGACTTAAAATTCCAAGAAGTTTCCGGACAAAAAGTAGGAAGATGTAGGTATACTGGGTATCTCAAGACTGCTACCGAAAACGAAGCCGGGTGGTAGTTTTAGTGGCTACAAACACAATGCAATTAAAAATTTCGCATAGAAACGCGACAATTATTTTTTATGATTTTTTAAATATCGTCATTTTTTGGTGGTAAATCCATAGTTTTTGCTAAAATAATAATTTAAACTCTTTTATACCTTAGAGTTATTTATAAATAAAAGGGTATACACTATTATTTTACGAAAAAATGTATTTACCACCCAAATATGGCCATAGGAAAAAAATAACAAAAAAAAATTGTCGCTTTTTTTTTGCAACTTTTTCTGTTGCATTGTGTCTGAAGTCGCTTAAACTACCACCCGGCTTCGTTTTCGGTAGCAGTCTTGATATACCCTGTATATCTATAATTTTAGCATACAACCAACAGTTTTCAATATATATATAAGTAAATATAATTTTGGTCTTATAGTAACTTTTCAAATCACAGTATGATCTTTTTTGACAAACAACTAGTTTTTTTTATTTTCACTAGTTTGTATAATATATATCTATTATTTTTCACGTAGTTTATTACCGATATAGTCAATATAGTTTCTTATGAGTTATGAGATCAATATCAAGACTAGAAATAAATAAATAAATAAATAAACACAACAAAAAAGCTTGAAACAAAATCATAGACATAGTTTATGCGAATAATTTAGCAGACACAGGTACTTAAATCTAAACGTCGACGACTTAAATATCCCGTTTTGAATAAATCTTAATATTCAATGCTCAAACACGATTTCTAAGATTTTAAAAATTACTTAAGTACTTACTTATATATTAACTCGGCCCGAAATAGGGCATAATTCCAAAACAATGGGAATCAAATTCGATCTCTAGTACTTTCATTAAAGCTCATACCATGAATACTGCAACAATATTCTTAAACCCTAAATTGCAAACTTATGAATGTAGAATTTTAATTTCGGCATTCGTATTTGAATTTACTAAAAAAATTGGGTCAGTACGTAATTCAATTTCATTTTTCTCTACACAACAAGAATTATTCGTGTTAATAATAACACATCGATTTTATTAGAAAACTTATACTGGGTATCTCAAGACTACTACCGAAAACAAAGCCGGGTGGTAGTTTTAGTTGCTACAAACACAATGCTATTAAAAATTTCGCATAGAAACGCGACAATTATTTTTTATGATTTTTTAAATATCGTCATTTTTGGGTGGTAAATTCATAGTTTTTGCTAAAATAATAATTTAAACTCTTTTACACCTTAGAGTATTTATAAATAAACGGGTATACACTATTATTTTAGGAAAAAATGTATTTACCACCCAAATATGGCCATAGGAAAAAAAAAATTGTCGCTATTTTTTGCAACTTTTTCTGTTGCATTGTGTCTCAAGTCGCAACTACCACCCGGCTTCCTTTTCGGTAGCAGTCTTGATATACCCTGTACTTATAAAGCAACTACTGCACCGACAGCGTATCTTATGTTCTTAATTAATACTTAATACTTACTCATTACTAAAAAAAAAACAATCAAAATTCGTTATATTTAATATCACTTATTCGTAATTGTCGACGAAGAAATCTTTATTATGAAAGTACATTTAATTTGAATTATTCCTTATAACATGGTGGCATCCTTCGACCTTCTAAAATTGACAATCCCTTTATGATATACGCATATTATATCCTAGAATATCAGCCACTCTGCCGTGACTCATCATGTCAAATAATAATATCATTACATCCATTTTTGTTATCCTATCTAATGATAATTCAGCAAACATCAATTACATTAATCGTAAGAGGAAAAGCTTATAGGGAATCCATTACCCAGAATTTATAATACACTGATAGATGTCAAGATTTGGTAGGTGCTACAAACATCTTATTTGGGTGCGTTCTATGAAACAAAATGAGATTCGATAATTACTCTATCGTTGTTATAACCAAGTGCCTTTGTAATCGACACGCCTTTTACGATAGCTCACTACCTGCTTCCCTTTACTTTCAGTGTCATCATGAACAACAACTTCATCTAATTCAATCATAACTATCCTATCACTGATGTCGTATTTTAGTTCCTTAACTTTAGGTAAAATCCTATCCGCACCAGGGCTTACATCATGTTTGATAACATGTTTAATTTTACGACTACGTAAATATTTATCTGCACCATTGTTTATCTCATGAACTTCTGAATCGTTTTTCACCCAAAAGAGTGAATTGTAGCTATCTACGGGTGGTTAATATCATTCCTCGCAAAAGGACACTACCGGGGCGGAGTGATGGTCCCTGGGTGGAACGAAGCAAGCGCAGGCGGGAGGTCCTGGCGAGGAGAGCGCTGACCCTGGTCCCACTGAGCCACAGGACAGTCGAGCCCTGTCCCTTATATTGAGGATGGAACGCTCGGGAGGACGCCATGGTTCATTTTCAGACTCAATGCTGTCTAATCCTGGCTCTGTGAAATAATACACAAAATATGATTATCATACCAAATCCTTGATTTCATTCGTCAGGACTACAAACAAACAACTTAATACTTACGATATCTGAAAAGTGAATTTCGCCTTCTTTCGTGATCTTCGCCAACCAGCCACCATGTTTTCATTTCGCCTTTGCCCTATAACAAAAATCATATTTTTTACCTTTATTTTTAAATTAATTATAAAATTATATTATCGCTTAATACCTAAATATATAACAGAATAATGATAATCCAGCTCATAAACGTCCTTTTGATAGATGTCTACATCTGTCTCCTCTAAAATCGGCGGTTCAGTCTGATTGATTCGTTGGACTTCACATATCATACAAATTCTTGAAAAACTAAATCATGTGAAGCAAGATTATTAACTAATAACCTTAATGTTGACAATCCCCCTCTCCTTGAAGTGGTATCCGCCCTGCTTCTTCAGCAGCATGTATGTGTCGTTGCTGACATGGATTTTCTGCGGCTCTCCGCTGGACTCCATGCGGGCGGCGGTGTTCACCGTGTCTCCGAACAGGCAGTAGCGGGGCATCTTCACTCCCACTACACCAGCTGCGCATTGACCGCTGTGAATACCTGAATATGAATAAAATTTGTTAAATCTCCGTCGAAAGTTAGTAATTTACGTTCACTTTTGTTTTTAATGTGAAATTTTTATTTCTGCCCTTTGGTGTAGGTAATAGATATTATGCATTTTCAATAGGTTATCGCGACATTTATAGAATTTAGGGTTTTACACGTCGATGAAACGAGATTTTAAACATATTTTCACACAGTTGTCCGTGATACACATAGCTCTGATCAGATATTATTAGGAAGGCCCAAAAATTACTCCTAGAATACGTAAAAAAATCTCAATGCGGCGATCTAATCTGCGACCTCTCGCTTCACAACCAGGATATTAGTGTAGTGTACATTGGAGATATAAACCAGCGTTTTAATGTAACCCTGATGTAAATATTTATAATCTGTGTTTGAGGTAAGAAACTATTTTGACAAGCACAATACTCCAATCATTATAGAAGGTAAACCTTTTTACCCTATTACCATGGGCGTAGCCAGCCATGGGCTCAGGGTGGGGCAGAAGTCTAAAATAATATTTAAGAAGCAAACTATGCCCGTTGTCTCACCCCAGTTGTTTTTCTTCATACTAAAAGGTTATACTCTATAGCACCATGTAGATCTACAGGGTATTAAGTGACTTCATACACAATGCAAGTAAAATTTTTTCAAGAAAAGCGACGATTTTTTTTCCATTGACCTATTTATGTGGCAACTACATAGTTTTATTTCTAAAATAATAACATACACTCTTTTATTTTTGAAAGTGCTATGGTGCGCAAGTGATTAAAATATTATTTTAGCAAAAACTATATAGTTAGCATCTAAACTCGACGATCTTTAAAAAACCCCAAAGTTTTCGCGTTTCTTTCCAAAAAAATTAATTGCATTGTATTTATAGCGTGGTCAGAGATGCTCCTATCTACTGACCATGGCCTGTCTTAGTATAGGTACTAGGAGTACGCGACCTCGGCCTCCGAGCTACTGCAGTCACTTAAACTTCCCTTTGGTAACTGCAGTATCCACTCCTACAGGCCATACTCTCCTTTCCTATAACATCCTCTACCCACAAATCTTTTTTCCTTTCCCCGGTTAATGACTGGCAGCAGCGTCATTAACGCGAATCCCATACTGCGCTTGGCAACACGCCTACCAAGCGTGGTGAGAAAAGACAAATACCCCCTCAATGGCGACACTTTTCGCGACGGGACGGAATAGACGGATGTGCAATGATGTCTCTGTCACCAACAGGGTGAAAACTGGCAGTGATCACCGAATGGTTAGGGGCACATTGAATATCAATGTCCAATTAGAAAGGCGTCGCTTGATGAAGTCAACGCTCCGACCTTACGCGCCCATATCCAAAACCCCGAGAGCTTTCAACTTGAACTAACAAATCTCTTTGATTGTCAAAAGTGAAGTAGTTTGGTAGAAACTGTCCATATGGTGGGATTTAAGTATTTTAGACTTCGCCGTAGCGATAGACTACAAAAATTCTCGATCCATACTCTTGACCTCATGGCCAAACGTCGATCTATGGCGCTGTAGTCTTCCGTTCGGCGGATCTGGAATTCCTTGCGGCACGATGTACGTGCTCACAATACTATGAGCAGTAAAGAGATAATTAAGTGGAACGGAGGCCCCAAAGTGTTTGCAAGAGACTAGTTTGAAGACGGACAGAGGCCGCGTAGTGTCTACGAGGGCAGAGGTACTAAGGAAGATCGAGAGATTCTACAGATAGTTTTACACCTCGTTTGCCGAACCTGCTGTTAGTTCGGCCCAAGACCCGAGGGCTGAATTGATTCGAAACTTTAGCGATGATATCCCGGACATCAGCCTATGAGAGATCGAGACGGTCCTGAAGCAACTTAAAAACAACAAGGCGCCGGGTGAGGACGAAATCATTTCAGAACTTCTGAAAGCGGACGAAACGCCGATACTAAAAGTTCTTCAAAGGCTCTTCAATTCCGTTATACTGTATACTTTATACAGTATTTATTTTTTTGGTTTTGGTTAGGTACCTTAAAGGCCAGAGCCAGGGTGGGGCAAGTGCCCCACCCTGCCCCACCGTGGCTACGCCCATGCCTATTACCATCTGTATTTTTTAATAACATGAAATAGTATCGTACCTATCCTGATATGAAGTCTGGAAGCAGGCATGTGCCTCATTGGTATCTGAGGCACGGCGTCGAGCACGTGCAGGGCCAGCGATGCAACCTCAGCCGCGTGTCGGGCGCATCGCTCTGGCAGACCGCCCACTACCATGTACGCGTCGCCGATGGTTTCCACCTGGAATAATATTACAGATTAATGAACTTATGAACAAAAAGCTACATATATGGGGCGGTTGGCTTTTGAACAAAGGGTCTTACGTGTAGGAATGTGAAGGGATGTAGTTGGGAGGGTGTGTTGAGGTTTCGTACTCAACTTATTAATGTCGACTCAAGACGAAAACCAAAGGAGAATGTCCATCACTATGAAACTTAGTATGGGTGCGAAGATTCGTATCTGTATTGGGATCAAAGATATTTTTACCGATACTATGAATGGGCATTCTCCTTTTTTTTAGAATGAATCCGATGTTTGTAGGTATAAAATGCACGTGATTATAAAAACTAGCATTATCTACACTAAGTAACGTACCTTATAAACATTGTAGTATGATATAATGGCGTCGCAGCAGGTGTACAAGTCGTTTAGGATTTCCACAATCTGCAAACAAAAATTTTTTTTTCTAATAACTTTTCAAAACGCGATGAGGAAGCCCCTATATATTGCGGGCCGAACGGAAGGTCTTTCAGGTAGAATTTACACAATATTCGATAAAACTTTGAGGTGCAAGACATGTAGGGATCTTTTTTTATAAATGGGAAACGGGAAAACGTTTAATAAACATGTTTCATTGATGTCGGAGTAGGGTGCGCGTATGTTTAGCCCTCTAAAGACATTTCGAGTTATTTTAAAAGGGAGGTTAAAATATGGCCGCAAATAAAATTGAACAAAGACACATTCAAGTTAAAAAAAGTATTGGTTTAAAGTATCTTTGGTTGATTTTTTAAAACGAATATTTATATTCTAAAAAATATGAACGTAAATAAGGTCGGCGAAAAATCGAAAAGAAACTTTTATGCCTTGACAACGATATCGATGTTAACGTGGGGACACCTTAACGTCCGAATACTCAAACGCTATGTTGCACTTAACTGCGAAAATCCCGCTTAAATGTACTAAGTGGGCCATGCGCAGTTAAGAGCAAGTTCATATTTAAATGGCATTTGAGTACTCGGGCATATAAGTCATTTATGGAGTGAATTGTATGGGGTGTATTTGCTACGGATCTCCGTATGGGTCTATTAAGCCCCATTAAAGCTGGAAGTAGCACGCAATTAAATAACTTATTTATTTAAATGCGTGCCACTTTTGATCCAGGCTCAAAGGAGTTGCAGAGGCGGTTGAGCGGGCGGGACCATCTCCAAAAAATAAATGGATAAGGTGAAACTTCTGACATTAAAATATTTTCTTCAAACTTTCTTAAAAAATCTTTGTCTACAAATCTCTAAAGCGGCTTACTTAGCTGGCAATCTAATTTATCCGTAAATGTATACAACTTAATTAATTTACGAAATAACATAATTTACCACACAATTCAATATTTAGGAAGTAACTACATTTGTTCAGCCCTGTTGGCATTTCGCTGGAAGACTTTTGTTACTAATACAACTCTGCTTTAGTGAATAGCATCCAGTGATGCGATTCGTCATAGTTTATCGTTGTACAACTTCTTACTTGTATCAGCTGCGTACAGCGTTGCATGACTGCATCAATGTCTGAGAGCATATAATTGCTTCACGGTTAGTCTATGCTGCTCTAATTGCGATTTGTTGAGTGCTGAACGTAGCAAAATAGCGCTGAACACTATCTTCAGCACACGCATGATAAAACACATATCCTCATTTTATGCCTTTTGCTTTTAAACCAAATAGGTACACAGCAATGAACCAATACCCACGCATTCTCGTACGAAGCTGTTTTACTATAGACCAACGTTCAAGAAATAAATTTAGGTGCCTAGTCAATTGTCAATTGTGTTCAATATAATATGTATATTAATATTTCGGAAAGTGCTCGAATGGAGGCCACGTAGCGGAAAGCGCAGCGTAGGACGTCCACCCACAAGATGGTCCGACGACCTGGTAAAGGTCGCGGGACGTCGCTGGATGCAGGCTGCCTCCAACAGGTCTCTGTGGAAATCATTGGGGGAGGCCTATGTTCAGCAGTGGACTTCCTTTGGCTGATGGATGGATGGATGATTAATATTTGTGTAGATACGTGGAGCCTTAATGACTTACCTGCATGGGAGTATTAGTGGCGGCCAGTTTAGTAAAGCCAACTATGTCGCTGAAGTAGATGGTGACGCAGTCGTAACTCTCTGCTTGAAACCGTTCTCCCCTCTTAAGGGCTTCAGCCACTGTCCTGTTGAAATAAATAACAACATTATTAATAGAAGAATAATCCTTGCATGCCCGTATAAGTTATATTTAAAATCACAAAAAACGAACATTATAATTTTAAAAAATTCCAAAAGTTTTTAGTTAGGGTAGTAGAAAAATTTATATTCAACAAGTAATTGTGAGAGCTGACCTAATTACTCATTATTTTCCTGGTACTGAAGGCAAAATGACTTCGTAGATAAAACAATTAATATTTCCGTTCCGTAGTATTACTTGCTCATGTTATTTTTGTGTCGAGGAAAGCTTCCCCCCTTAGTGTCACTGGCCTTCTAGCCCGGCACACTGTGGATAATGCGGCCGAATCGGGTCCTTAACAAATCCTATATACCAACTAAAACCCTTTGGTGGCCGTCGCACACATTTCGGGCGATATCTCTGGAGACCTCAGGGCGAGAAGCATTAAGTAATAATGAGTATAATATTGTCCTGTAATTGTATCAGCCCATTTACGTCCCACTGCAGGTAACGGGCCTCCTCTACAACCAAGAGTAGTTAGGCCATTTAGGGTTGGCGGACTTTACATAGAATATAAATTCTTACAAATCGCCATGGTATGAAGGTTTCCTCACGATGTTTCCTTTCACCAAAGGGTGCATGGTGATTAACTATCAATACATACATGACTCCGAAAAGTCAGAGGTGTGCCCTGGGATTAGAATCCGCGACCACCGTGAACATAATATTGGCTACCGCGTCTGGTCCCGTTACCAACAGGCTACCATGTACTATAATATTGTTATAATATTTGCAGTACAGAGAAGCACTCCAGTAGAGAACATAGATTCAAGTTTTTTTTATTGAAAAGAATGGCGAGTCGAGCATGCCGTTCGCATGATGGTAGCGATACGACCACTCATGAACAGTAGCAAAACCAAACAACACCTTGAATTACAAAACAATGCTGGGCATTCCCTTGCGCTCGCCATCCTGAGACATAAGATGTTAAGTCGCAATATGTGCAGTAGTTACTCTGGCCACCATGTCCTTCAATTAGAAACACATTTACACTGCTGTTTGGCGGGAGAAAGAGACATTGCGGTGGTACCTAGACGGCCTCTTAAGTATCATTGAAATAGTCAAATTTCCAATATTACATCAAAAATAGTTTCAACGTGGGGTAACAAATGAATGTTGGAATTGAGGCTGATTTTAATTAAGATCGATATGGGACGTGAATTCTCAGAATGGCCGTCCATCACATCTGCTCGTGGATTATTATCAACGTGTCCGATGTATCTACTACATCATACTCTTAGGTATCAGTTTATTGCGTCTCGATTAATGTTAAATTGTGATTATCTTGTTCTGAATATGTTATATTGTAGTAAATAGATTGAATATTAATTTACGTGGCAGCGTTCCATGGCAACAGAGGCGCGACTCTGATAGACACGATATAGTATTTACAATAAAATATACAATCATAGCCGCTGACGCCAAATACAAATAATATTTTTTTTTGTCATATTAGATTGTGTGAAAGTGGAGTAAATATATTTTTTCCACGGTGGAATACTCCACATACGTTTGGAACTCTCGCGTGAAACTCTCAATGTACTTTGAAAAGTCACTGCTGCGTGCGTGATTAGAATCTGAGAGCTCCTATTTAGCAGTGCAGTTCAACTCAAATGGATTTTGTTATAAACTTAAATATACTTTTTATATTTTATATGCCTTCAATTATTTCTACTTAGCCGAAGCTATTACAACCAATTAAGTCGACGTTATTGAACAATTTCCTAGTTTAAACAAAGGAAAAGCTTAGACACTGTAGCTAAACTTAAATTTACTGTACACCCGTAACTAAGTTTACATCAAAGGTCACCCTGCAAAAGGAAGTTTCTATTAACAACCAAAATCTGATTATTAACAGGTAACTAACTACCCAGCCTTAAAAGAAAGTTTTTCCTGTTTACTAGACAAAGCTCTGGTCACGGTAACTAAATATGGATATTTTCAGCCGGAACACTGTATGCGACTAAGTTTATATCAAAGGTCACACCAGAAGAGGAAGTTTATAATACTAAATTTAGCAGATCTATATGGAACCACAATATAAACTTTCAAACATGAACGGTTAACCCACCTTACAGAGGCCTTTATTTCAGACTTACAATGTTTAAATTGCTTAATGTAAAGGGGTTGATCTTGAATTATGATCAAAAGAAAATATCATGTACTTACATTAAAATATTTCGAAATAATAAAATGGTGTAAGTGCGTGATGGCCTGTTGGTAAACGGACCAGACGTGGCTACCAACATATTCACGGTGGTCGCGGGTTCGAATCCCAGGGTCCACCTCTGATTTTGGAGTCACGTGTGTATTGAAAGTTAATCACCACTCACTATTACGGTGAAGGAAAACATCGTAAGGAAACCTGCATACCATAGCGATTTATAAACTTTCGTAAAGTGCCAACCCGCACTGTTTAATTCGGGTGAACTAGGCAGCGTGGTGGACTATATGACTTTCCTACTATCGGTCGTACTCTCGATTATAGAGAAGGCCCGTGACCTAAATTAGGACGTATATGGGCTGATACAGATAGGTACACAAGAAAATGGTGATATACAATTATGTTGTCAGTGTAAACTGTTATGTTAAAAAAATGTTCTGCATTGATGTTGATAGTTTTGTACTGATACGACAAAGCGTCTTATAACACTTGTTAGTAAGTGAAATGCAATACAAATAGTGTCCACGGCGAGAAATAGTAATCTTTCCGCTCAATTTGCCGGTCTAATCAAAACCGTATGTATACAGCGTGAAGCTGAAACGTGGAGAGAACGAAAAAGGTTCTCAACCAGGGGTTCTACCATCGTTTAATTCGGCCGCAATTCGAGTGCATAAGAATAGTCTACTACGCGTTAATATTAGTTCTTGCTTATAGCCAGAGTACATGGTTCATTTCGACAGCCTCCGTGGCGCAGTTGGTTTTGACGCCGGCTATGAAACGAGAAGGTGCGGGTTCGATCTTCGCACTGAGATAAATGCTTTTGTGAACCTCAACCATTTGGTTTCGGATCTGGGTATTTGTGAGACCGAAAAGTCTCGCGGACGTCCTTTTAACCTCGGCACAACACTCGATATTATTGTAGGGGCCGGACTGTTTAAGTGACTGCTGGATTAATTATTTATTTATTTAATTATAGAAAAAAAGAACTTACCTTGGAAGCATCCTGTTTAGTAATTCGTCAGTCCTCCTCTTCTCTAACATCAGTTGTTCTGTCTTCGCAGCGACGAGTGCCTCTAGGTTCATCGCATACTTCTCCATCATTGCCAACATGTTGTCAAATATGTTGGTCTTCCTATATGAAAATGTTCAAAGTTTTATTGATAAAACATCAAAAATAAGAAAAAAAAGGACGAAAAGCTTGTTTTATTAAATAATACGTGAAAAAGAAACATAATTCAAATAATAATCAAACATAACAAGTGCATTCTTTGGCATACGCATCTCACTCATTACCAAGTCTGTATGAAGTATTAATATTTAATAAATACTACCTTAAAAAGGTAAGTCTGATAAAGGGCAGCCTATATCGATAAGCCTCAAAGAATGAAAATTTGCACAGGTGATTCCTTTAATATGCTCAAGTAAGCATGAATAACTTTAGGCATTGGAATCCCAAGAGTTGTTCAAATGTTGATAAAAACCACCTATGGAAGTTTTTCCTATAGTTTTATCTTTACATCCTTATTGGCAGGTAACAAAGGAGTTGTTTGAATTTACTCAGTGTATTCTTATGGATGTTTTTTTTTTCATAGCTGTAGATTTGTCCTTGGGTAAGTCAGTAATAATCTATATGTTATGACTTCTATTTAGCAACATATTACAGAACCAAAGGTCGTGCACTCAATTAAGCTGCGCAGACCCTGTTCACAGCGTTGGAAATCGCAATATGACTTCGAGAACACAGTCCTTCGGGACTCCTATTCCATAGATAGTAGACACCATTTAATGAAACATAGTGCTTATACGTTTCGAAATTACACCACACACACGGCACGGCTATCTTGATGAGGAAGTTGCAAATATTATAAATACTAGGTTTGTTAGAAAGTTGTTTTATTCTAGCAACGTTTGCTAGAACTCAGCCTCATAAAAATTCATAGTTATGGTTAGAATTACGATTGTTTTAGGAGATACGTCCATTGTTGTGCGAAAGACTATTTTACAAATATAAATGTGATATTGAGCCGCCTACAGAAGTAGTTTGGAATTAAGTGAGTGGCCTATTTCATTTAAAAGGTCTGTTGAGTTATGTTCGGCACACAATTAAGTATACATATATTAATCTTAACAAAATGGACATACAGTTGACTAGGATAGGTAGGTAGGCGCAACATTTATGGAATTGGTATTTTCTTAGAAGGAACTATATAGGCAGGAGCACATTGTTACATTCGTATAACTAATATTACAATTAAGTACTGTTAAATCTAGTTCACATAACCACCTACATTATATTATATTCGTAATATTTAATAATACCAAGTAATTATGAAAGAGCGAAGTAGGGTATTATTCTACGATTCATTATAATTTCACTAATGTTCATATTATTGTACGTCGAATATTCTACTCTGTAATTTAATAAGTGTTTATGACTAAACGAAAACGGCCTTATTCATAGGCGGTTTATAAACCTATTTTAGTTATCGAATATTTTGTATTCTTCGCTCAAACTGAGTTCAAAATTTTGAAAGAGACAAAACTATCGGTTCCTAAAATAGGATTTTAAAATGTCTACTGGTGGTAGGTCTCATAAGTCATATGCGAGGCTACCTGTGTAGTTACAACCACAATGTCTATTTATTTCGCTAAACAGCAGTGTAAATGCTGTTCCGTTCCGGTTTGAAGGACATTGTAGCCAGATGAACTAATGGACATATTGAGAATTAACATTGCACCTATGTCTCAGGATGGCGAGCGCAGTGGAATGCCACGCATTACTTTTTAATTAATGGTGGTGTTTGGTTTTGCTATTATCCATGAACGGTCATATCGCTTACCATCAGGCGAGTGGCATGCTCGTCTCGCTATTCATTGTAAGAAAAAAAAAACATGTCTGAATACTAAAATAAATAAATAAATAAATAAATAACACCCAACAGTCACATACATAGTCCTGACCCCACACTAAGATCGAGTTTTGTGTCGTGGGTATCAGGAACTACGAAAGACTTTTCGGTCTCACAAACACCCAGACCCGGAAGAAATATTTGTGGGCCGCACAAACATTTCTCTCGGTGCGGGGATCGAACCCGCGGCCTCTCGTTTCACAGGCGGCGTCTAACCAACTGCGCCACGGAGGCTGTCAAAAATGTTTAAACACTATAATATTATACAAACTACTTACATTCCGGCATGCATCTGTTTTAATCTGAGTTTAGCGATCCTCACGTCAGGTCGGCGTTCTGGTCGTTCACTCAGGCACAGTTTGAGAACCTCTAACACAGCTGGATGCGCGTTCACGTTACTCAATGGAGGTCTGAATAGCACCCCGCCGATCGGATGGCGGACGCGGCCAATGATCTCTGTGGATACGTATGGGATGTACGACACCGGACTTTATCTTGCCCTAGATCAGGGGTGGCGAACTTTTATTTATAAGCCTTTTCATATATATAAAAATGTTTAATGTTTTAATGAAGTATATTATTGATTTCAATAAATAATATTAATTTCAATATTAGATACTGGGAAAAATTAAGTAAGCTACAATAACAAAGTGCTGAATATGTTTCTTGTATTGAGAAAAAATTATAAATAGATGTCTTTTTTCTCAGTGCATATCGAACTTTATGATCGGTAACGTGCCCAAAATATAATGACGTGTGCCATTGGTTCGCCATCCCTGCCCTAGATATTGAAAGGGGTTCAAGTTAAACAATAGGAAACACACTTCAACCGATAGCTATTTGAGGAGGAGTACCTACCTATAAATCCAATTGATCGTAAATATATTTGGGTAATAAAAATAATTAGTAAATACTTTATCTTCTTTGGTTGTTTTATTATATGCAGCAACATAGTGCCTACAATGGACCTGCTCGGAATCGTAATAAGGCTCAAATATTGTACCTATTTTAATGTGTCTCGACTGTTATTAAGTATAGAAGTTGAACCCGGATCGGGACTAACTTGGGTGCGTCCCGGATGGCTTTTCTGCCACTTTGTACGGTTGTAGTTATTTCAACGGATACGAATATTCCACAACAGCATTTGACTTAAAAGTTCTTTTTTAACAGGTATCTACCACTGATATGGCGGTTTATAAATGTGTGATTTATTGACACTGCGAGTTGTAGTTTTATAATTAGTTACATATCAAAATTAAAGAGATCACTCAGTTCGAAATGAGTTAAATAAAACATAAGCCCCAACTTAAGCAACATAATACTCAACGGTCCATCCAGATTAATTTCACAAAAACGTTTTAATTACTAAAATAAGTCTAGGTGACCGAATTGATCCGTATCCATTTTAATTAAGCGAAATAAGCTTAAAAGGCCGTCAATGTATTATATAAAGAGATTACTTTTAATATCTCCTGACACTTAATTGGGCTAGGGTAATGACGTCAAGTGACGCTTCAATATTAATGCACCATTAAAATAACATGGAATTGGGGCATTGCAGGGAACTAGTAACCCAGTTGTTTAAGAGCGTATACACCTTGCGCGCAAAGTCAACTATAGGTATTTCTTCGTTAATTTCACGCACACATAAGCGACCAAAGCTGTGTGCGTAGAGCTGCCGCGTCGGCTCGCTATACAATCGGCTCAAACAACTTTGATCCGTGCGCTTCAAATATTCAATTGAAATGTAACTGTAATATAATATCATAAAAATATTTTATTTGCATTATAAGTAGACAAATATTACTGTGCAAGCAAAGAATAATACAAATTTTGGATACTAATCATATTTTCGTTATTATTACATTGTTAAGTTGCATTCAAATCAGTGTTCAATCAGTATACACTACGGACGTTTTATTAATCATTTCGTGTTCGAACACATAAATAGTGTTAGGGGCCTTACAACCCCTTACAATTACAAAATATATTTAATTTTATATTACAATACATAACATAATTTAGCCTCGGAATTACATCCCATTATATTACCTGAAACATAATTTATACTCACTACAAAATCATTGTAGGTAATAAAAATAATTAAATATTTTACTACCAAAGTACTAAGATGTGGTAATCGCATTCCGCGCGTGTCTATTTTTACTACGCGCGGCATAATCGACTGCAGCCAGGCCGGAGCGACGAGCGATACGTCCTCCCTCTAGAAGGCCTTGCGGCGGTCTGATTTGATCCACGTCGGACAGCGTGTTTTATAGTGGTTTTTAAAATATTTGTAGAAAACATGAAAACTAATTTTGTTGAAATATAAAAATGGTAATTTATTGATAAGATGTTCTTCTATTGTAATATGCAATTGCTATAAAAAATTGTGTACGATAAGTTGGTGAAAAAAAATATGTTCTTGACGAGAGTTTCTGAATAATTTCGCATTGTTTAAATTTTTATTTTTCAGGAACTAAACATAAAAAGATTATTTTTCTCAGCAAAATCCCTCCATAAGGGTCTTATTAGTCTGATAAAATTTTTATTTTCATCTTATATTTAGTGGTTTCGGATATCTTAAGCTTCTAAATTGCCATTTAAAGCCTAAATAACGAAACTTGTGTTCAGTAATCCGTATAGTACTCACAAATTATCCATCAATCTATAATGTTTTCCACCAAAATCCCTAGATGACAACCTTTTCTAAAATTAATAATAATTATTTTTCTTTTAAATTGTTTATTGGTGGCTATTAACTCATTTGAAAAGTCCTATTTTTAAGCCAAAAAGCGCGTGCAGGGTATAAACGCTCTTAACCGTATGGGCAATACAACTGTAATACTCTTAATTTGAATTCTGGAGGGATTACAATGAATGGTTAATGAATTGCGTGTCTTACAGCCCCACTCAGAGAAGTTTAATGTCAATAAAATAGATTCTTCGTAAAATCTTTACTAAGTAAGGATTTAATTGACATTAAATGTGTCTAGGTACGGCAGTTAGACAACAAAAGAAGACGTAAGCAATTGAGACTTTAGGCAATGGAATCTTCCGTTCAGAACCCAGATGGTAGCTGACACTAGACTGACCTAGACCTATAAGCCTGGTAGCTAAATAACTAGCTAATAGGCAGTAGCAGCGTAAGGTAGGTTGGCACCCGGGCGGTTTTGTATTGAGCACCCCTACATAAAATATAACACCCAATACTAAACAAGCCCACACCGGACATATCGTGCACGTATGAAATCTGACTTTTATCGGAGAAAAGCTATTATGCTCTTCCTTCGGTGCCCCGGAGGCGGCTGGAACTGTATGTTAGTGTCACTGGCCTTCCAGCCTGGCACGTTACGGATGTTTTGGCCGAGCCGGGTCCCTCACAAAACCTACGCTAGCATACCGACTAAATTCTTTGGATGACCGTCACACCCATTATGGGCGGCCCCAGACATCACAAGGCGAGGAGCGCATGATCGATGCCTGCCTCAGCGTCCTATAGAAAATCATTGCTGGTTCTTCTTTTAAAGGGTGCGACTGTTTTAGGACGTCGCGCCGGTTAAAGATGTTTAGGTCGTCTACGTCAGAGATGAGGCCATGCGCCCCGTCGTTCATATCCAAGTTGCTGTAGGTAAGGGCGCACCGCCCCCTGCACAGTATGCCCAGCCCAGCGTAATGTCGCCTCTTATGACGGTTAGGAAATACCGTGGCGAAATTCTTATACCCTACGATAGGCAGGGGCGTGCGCTCCTTGTAGGCAGAAATGCAGTGCTTTACTTGCAATTCACAGATATTTTATTATAACGTACGTACGTCTTAGATGACTTTAATTAATAGTAAATAAATGAATAAACAAAATATAATAACTTCAAAATATTTTATAAAGAGCACCAATTTGCAAGCACACAAACATTATATTTGCCACGCGACAAGCAAGCGGCGCTGCAAAGCAAAAAAACGTACCTAATCAACCAAGTCATGCCGCCGCGTCCCGCATGACATTTGTTTGCATGTGATGTAGTAATTTTAGTGTCCGTGCACAGTCGAAAACGCACACACCCATGAATATCGAAAGCCGCAACTCCTGCGGCAGGCTACGGAAGTTCGGCAGTTGTCGGGAGTAATCGGAAATGTTCGTTGTCTAATAAATCACCTATGCACATTATGCATTTTTGTTTAGTATGGTTTTATTTGTGAAATGTTTTGTGTTCGCGGGGGCCATTTTGCTTTTTTCTTGTGTTTTTGCATTGTTTACTATTTCATTTGCGCCAGTATGTTTATTTCGTTTTAACATATGAAAGTATGTACATTTAACAGTTTATTACTGAGTTTTTATAATAATTGTAGTGATTTGCTTTTACTAATGCGTTTGTTTTTGATTGTTTTTAATGTTATTACTTATGTATTTGATTGTGAGATTTGTGTTGAAAATGTATATTTATCAAATGAATGAATGATGTGGCCGAAATCTTGCGTTTATTTACATCGGGACAGGTATAGCAAGTTGAAGTGGCAATGGGCCGGGCACATAGCGCGGAGATCTGATGACCGATGGGGTCGGAAAGTACTCGAATGGAGGCCGCGTAGCGGAAAGCGCAGCGTAGGACGTCCACCAACAAGATGGTCCGACGACTTGGTAAAGGTCGCGGGACGTCGCTGGACACAGGCTGCCTCCAACAGGTCTCTGTGGAAATCATTGGGGGAGGCCTATGTTCAGCAGTGGACTTCCTTTGGCTGATGGATGGATGGATGGACAGGTATAGTAATCTCAAGTAACCGGAACCTTGAATATGTGAAAATTGAAACTGACAAGGTGAGTTTTTTGTTTTACTTATTAGAATTTCTTCCGCCGCGACAATCGATCGCTATTTTGTCTGCGTTGCCGTAGAAGATGTACATGAATAGTAGTAGTACATCTTAAGTTGTTATGTTGGCATGGTTTCCAACTTAGAGATCCGTCGCGTGGCGGTGGCTATGCTAAAAATCTATAAAAGAAAAAGTTTTTGTGACCGAGTATTCCGTCGCATACCCAATGTCATAATCCTTTGCACGCCGCTGACGATAGGGTAGAGGCGCCGCAGTGGTTCAGTCATTTATTGCCCGGCAATCCTTTTGTGCAGGTGGCGGTGAGCGGGATTGTTCACCTCGCGATCCCGTTTCGTGCTCTTCTTCTGCGAGATCACGATCTCGCAGAACGAGAGCATTGCTTGTCAAGCCCTCCGAATCTCGACCATGGAGGGCATCACGGCTGAGAGCGAGAGGTCTACTCTGGCGGCTGCATGGAGTCATGGAGTCATGGAGTCACCCCAGAGCGGGCACTCTGAAAGAGTGTGTTTTTTCACAACGAAGCAACCGTGCCCTGATAGAACCAGTGTCAGATGGGCCACAACATGCCGTGGCGCCTGTTCGGCCACTGATAAAAAAAGGACACGTTGCCAGATTGGTCCACTCACCAGCACTGGGATGATTGTCCATCCTAGAGTACCACTCCTCCAAGACGGCCAATGTATCTCTAAGGCTCTAAGGGCTGGTGGCTCCCCTTGACATGACGATTCCAGTCGCTAGTAATAAACCGACGAGGCTTTGACGTCAACGTCCCAGGGAAGGAAACCAGCCAGAAAACAGGCGGCCCCTTGGGAGATCGTACGATATGCCTTGAATAATGATCATCCGCTACGCCACCACTGGAGAGAACAGCACAGTCTGTTCAGAGATACCAATACCAATGCTCAACAGATCGAGGCATTATATCAAATTTTCTCTTTCGACCGATCATCGACGACCGAGTTCTTTATGATGTTCGGAATTTTCTCTGCTGCTGAGTTCCGCTAACGTACAACGCAGCAAACCTCCAAATATCACTTTAGTACCTTTCTCTCGACATTTTCTTCTACGTACAACAAATCCCGAGATCCAATTGCCAACATCAGCATTTCCAGACAAATACGACCTGGCCACATTCAAGAAAATAGTGTATTCTCCTAAAGGTCGCAACGCATCTCTATGCCCCATGGTGTTACAGATGTTCATGATCGGCGGTGATCACTTACCATAACGTAAACCGTATGATCGTCTGCTACCTATGATATATAAAAAGAAACCGTAAAAGGCCGTCGATCGCACAACTCCCGCGTACAGCCTCTGATAAGGGGTGCCGGAATATTCGAAGTTGAGTTGGTTAGATCAAGACTTCCCGAAGTTATTTGTACTGTTCACACATAGACAGACATTTACAGACCCTTAAGAAATTATTTTTTCCCTCAGACCAGCCCCTAATAGTAGATTATCAGAAAAACTCTTAATTTGACATGACATTTTAATTAGAAAATAAAGCAAAAAAGAACAGATATATTTATTTTACCTTTGGTTAACTGATAATGGGAAGAATGTGCTTGCTTTTATGAGCATAGCCTCCCAAAACGGGGCTCCAGTTTGGCTCACTCGACTCGATCACCCCTGGGACAATGCTGCGACGCCCCAGGGCGTCGTGACGCTTAGTTTGGGAAGCCCTAGGCTAGAGAATGCGTCTGCTGCCTTGACTAGTTTCGATCTCAGGCTTTTGAAATGGACATAAACATTAAAACGACTATACAAGACAACTCTAACATACTTCACCAGGAGCTGATAAAAACCTCCACGCCATCAACTGTTATGTGGGCCCCTGCAAGTGGCTCCTAGACTCGTGCAAGCGGATAATCTCAAATTTATCCACTGCGAGGCCCAGCTACCGAATTTTAGAATTCATTCTTTTAGAAAATGAGACATTTTATTTAAAAAAAGACGATATTTACAGTTGCGATAAACTTCAAAATATACTATTAGTATACAAATAGCTATATACAAGGGTTAGTAGTTATTTCTGGATACAGGTAGATTTTGCGTACTTTCTGTGGGTGTCTTTGTTACCCCTTGGTGCTTGGTACCCGGGGCGGACCGCCCCTTCCGCCAACCCCTTTCAGCCGCCACTGCTACTAGGCTTACCCATAACCCTGTATTCACACAAAGTTATTGGATAAAGGTAAATTAATAAAAGGTGTCAGTAGATGGTGAATGTCAGAATCTATCTACTAGGAAATAATTCTCATAAGCTGTCTAGATAAGTAGATATGTGTTTGAACTAAATGTTCTCAATGACTACTCAGACTCTTTAATCAACGCAAAAATAATAATGCCCCGTAATGATACGTTGCTAATAGTAGTAGATCTTAATCTTTGCAAATTGAAACAAAATCTTACCAGCATTAGTCAAGTTGGTGTCGCCCCACGGCCCGTTCCTGCCAAGGATCTCATACAGGATGATCCCGAAGGAGTACATGTCACCCTTCTGAGAGCCTCTTGTGGGAGGATTAGGATCACGAAGTAACTCCGGCGCTCGCCACAGCATCCGTCTCTCCATACGAAGAGCATCTTCAGCGTCCACGCAACCACCTTTAAGAAAAAAGAAATAGTATTGAGAAAAGAAGTTATTATTACCCCTTTGGGATATTTTTACGATTGTAATGTTTGTTAGGTCCTTTTAAATACAAAGTTCGAGCAGTTCATCCTCATGGACTTGAGAAATCACGCAGGTAGATGAGTACCTACCTATAATTTATGCATGGAATAACAATAGGCTCTGTTCACAACTAATTTATTTAATTTATTAATTCACATAACAACTACTTTTACAGGGTGAGTCCTAATACAGTAGTGTTGACTATTTTATAATGTTATTTATATTCTTAGCAAATCCAGTTTTTCCCATTACAATTTATAAACAATGACACTTTTGTAACTTCACTCTGCGTAGGTACTGACAGTCTTAATGCCATTGATGTCGGCAACTTGGATAAGCGTTTGTAAGGCGCGTGTAAGAGGCATTTGGAACGGATAAAGCAAGGTGCAAATACGGAATCAAAAAATAATAATAAAAAAAACAAAATTTTAATACTACTTTGTGCATTAAAAAACTTCAACGGGTTTACGTTTCCCCGTCGTATTGTATGTGGATTGCTTATTATTCTACTACCTCAGCTATAAAACACACAAAAATAAATCCAAATATATATTTTCTGTGTCAGATTTTTAGAGATGAGTAAAACGATGAATAACTTAGGTATCTTTTTTATTTTACTTTACGTTTGCAATTAAAAGTTGCAAGACTGGGACTGCATGTTCAAAGGATAAACTTTGAGTCTTGAAACTTATAGCTGTGCAATAGATACAGTTATTTATTTAAATCTTTTTTGTAAACAAAAATAAACAAAAATACTATATAGACATGTCGGATGTCGGTAATAAAACTCATTGTGTTAATTAATTAATTATTATCACCACACGTTATAATTAACGGTTTATCCGAATATCTGCGACAACTTGTTACTTTTACAATAAACACGCGTATGCCAATGCTTCACTGCCGACTACTGGATCTTGAATGCCTTGTCTACGGTCCGGACGCGCTTTATATTGCAAACTGTCATGCTCCCACCCTTACTCTGACTTTGGGTAGTGAAATAGAACCACAATCGGGTTTCCTTCATTAAAATTACTTCTACAACTACCCGTACATTACTGACGGCCGATTTACAATTATTTAGCATATGAGCCTTACATAAGAACACCCCGACAGACACGATCATTAAAAAAATACAAATGGCGGCCTTATCGCTGTGAAGCACAGTTATTTATAAACGTCGGCAAAATAATATACATTTTTTTATACCCATCATTCACATTCATAGTCCTGACCCCACTTTTCTATCTCACTAATACCCAGAAACGAAACAAATACCTGTGGATATCACAAACATTTGTTTTAATGCGGCGTTCGAACGTTTCACAGCAGCCGCCTAACCAACTACGCCACGAACGCTATCCAAGATAATACTTTAGTTGATATATAGATTTATGTACCGTTTCTTCCGTGTTTTGGTACGGCAGTGACCACACCGTACCTGGTAAGTATGTATTATAAACCGTTCAGAAAAACCTTGGATTAAAATGATAGTGATTAATTTCTTCAATCATTAATTTGACTTTAGGTGCACAATAATATGTGTTAGGAACTCTTTATTTAGAATAAACACTTTTATCACCAGCTTCGAAAATACCTATACTGTTTCCATTCGTTTATTTTATTTTTGACACATCGAGTACTGAATCAAATAGTGATGGCCTTGTGGCGTATCCGAACTCCAACATTATTGTTGACGCATTTCGAATATTGTCTACTATTTATTCATCTGTATAATATTTTGTCTATGGCTATGTCGTCTACTCTCGATGGTTGAATGGTGGTTGAAATACAAAAGTTTTTACGTTTTAACGAGTTTTTTATTGGGACACCAAAACTCCGAAGAATACCGTAATTCGATATATTCCGCATCACAGCTTATCACCGCAAGACCAGTCATTATCTGTCCCAAAATGGTGACCCCGACGTGATTTAAACAAGCATTGTGAACATTGTGAAGCACGGAAAACGGTAGCGGCAGCCCCCGCCTTGCATTAGCCACCACTTCCCACCAGCTGCCCAGCATCAGGCTCTGCGGGGCCCATACACAAGCTCATCGCCAACCCGGTCCTCGGTTACGACGCCGGGCGATATCTCGGTGACCTCCGCGGCTGCAATACACCCGGAATGTTGGAAGCGCATACGCATGCGGTCCAACTATTCATCGAGAGTGCATTCGGGAATAGCTTTCTGCGAAAACTTGACGAACAAACTCAAGGTCATGTTCGCTATATATTTTGAGCTACATTTCGAGTTTCTGCGGCCAGCTTCGCAACATTATCGGCGTGGGTGCTACGCCGCGCCACCCGCAAGGTACTAGAAGAACTTCCCTGTGGAACTTCCTAATGATATTTGAACGCAAGTACCACTAAATTCCTTTTTCACAAGACTATTGTGTTTTTACAACAACTACAACTACTAGTACTACTACTACTACTGTGTATGTGTTGTGTTATAAACCATATTTTATGTTAGTACATTATATTACCTTAAAAGAATGTCATGTTAGTACATTTATAAATTTGTGGAAAACCTTAAAAATTTAATTGCTATTATATAATATTGCTATAAACTAATTTTATAAAAGTTATTAAATACTTTAGATTTGTGTCAAACTTTAAAAAAAAATATATATATACTTGATACTATAGTTTTATGTACTATAAACTAATTACAATTAAAAAAAAATGCTGAATCATTTAAATTTGTAACAAAACTTTATAAAAGTAATTGATATAATTTTATGTGCTTTATACAACTCTGTACTATCCAACATTACTTACATTGTATTTACTTGTAACAATTTATTACTTTGTAATTTGTATGTTAGGAGCGCTACTCCACTCACCCACAGGTTTGATTTATTATATTGTCACATTTGGTGAGTTGTATCTACATATATAGTGTCAGTTTACTGCTGGTTGTGGTTTCCTGGTTAACACCATTTGTTCACTTAATTCCTTTCACTATGACTGAGGAATTACTAGCCCGCCTCTCTACCCTAGAAGCTGAAAATTCCAATCTGCGTGCCTTGAAAATGCAACCTGACCCTGAGCTTAACCCATCCACATGCAGAGTTTCTGTTAAACTGCCACCATTCTGGCCCGATAGGGTCACAGTTTGGTTTGCCCAAGCCGAGGCACAGTTTTTGCTGGCAGGCATTACCACTGATGAGACTAAATATAGTCATATCATCAGCAAAATTGACTACCAAATTGCTGGGGAGATTGAGGACATAGTAGCCAATCCCCCGGCTCAGGATAAATATATTAACTTAAAAAACACACTCGTCAAAAGATTTTCTTCTTCTGAAGAACAACGGTTGAGGAAGCTTCTCAGTGAGGAGGAACTTGGCGATAGAAAACCATCGCAATTCCTCCGTCACCTCAAATCTCTTGCAGGTTCTACACTTACAGACGACAACATCCTTCGCCAGTTGTGGCTGCGCCGGTTACCTCAGCATGTTCAAGGCATTCTTGCTGCCCAGGCTGATCTCGGTTTGGAGAGGATTGCCGACATTGCTGACAAGATTGTCGAGGCGCAACCAGCCACCACAAATGTTTTCGCCGCCACCGCCACGCCTTCTCTAACCAATTTGGCAGAGCAGATTGAGGAGCTAAGAAAGCAAGTTGCTGCCCTATCCTCCACCTCTACTGGTCGTTTCAGACCTCGGCATCGCTCCTCGTCGAGAGGAAGGCAATTCTCTGGTAATAGTAATTCCAACGCCCACTCAAGGTGCTGTTGGTACCACAAGAAATATGGTGCAAAAGCCAACAAATGCATTGTTCCCTGCAACTGGAAGTCGGAAAACCTCCCGAGCAATCAGTAGCGGCGGCGGCTGATTGCGACTCCACTCAACTTAATGGCCGCCGCCTCTTTGTCACTGACCAGGTCACCAAGCGCCAGTTCCTAATTGACACCGGCTCTGACTTATGTTGCTACCCCCGCCACTGGCTTGCAGGTCAGAGGAAACCTACTGACTACGAGCTAAGCGCCGCTAACGGGAGCAGTATTAAGACCTACGGCACTGTAAACCTGGCGTTGAACCTTGGTCTCCGCAGGAATTTTGTTTGGCAGTTCGTCGTTGCTGACGTTACCGTCGCTATCCTGGGCTCGGATTTTCTTTCCCATTACCATCTTTTGCCCGATTGTCGTAATAAAAAACTGGTTGATGGAACTACCAGCCTCTCAACTGCTGCCTCTCCCGCAACTTCGAAACAACCCAGTGTCAAATCTGTTACTTCGACAAATTCCGTTTTTGCACAGGTGCTTGCAGAATTCCCTGATATTACTCGGCCACCAGGTTGTCCCAGAATTGTCAAACACAATACTGTCCACTTTATAAAGACAACGGACGGGCCTCCCATTTCCTGCCACCCTCGTCGTTTGGCTCCTCAGAAATTGATCTCAGCCAAGAAGGAATTTGATGAGATGGTTCAATCAGGCATTGCAAGACCATCTAAAAGCGCTTGGTCGTCTCCCTTGCACATGGCCATAAAAAAGGACAATACTTGGCGTCCCTGTGGCGACTATAGGTCACTGAACGCCAGAACTGTACCCGACCGTTACCCCGTCCGTCACATAAATGACTTTGCCCACAATCTTGCGGATGCTAAGATCTTCAGCACCCTCGATTTGGTCAAGGCGTACCATCAGATTCCCGTAGCCGAAGAGGACGTCCCGAAGACCGCCATCGTTACCCCGTTTGGCCTCTTCGAATTTCCCTTCATGACCTTCGGCCTCCGCAACGCCGGCCAAACCTTCCAAAGGTTTGTCGATGAGGTCACACGGGGTCTCGACTTTTGTTTTCCCTACGTGGACGATATCCTCGTCTATTCTGCAGACGAGGCTCTCCACCGGGAGCATCTGCGGATTCTCTTCGGGCGCCTCCGAGACTATGGGGTAGTAATCAACCCTTCCAAGTGTGTCCTTGGTGCTCGCGAGGTGACATTTCTGGGTTACCGCATTAGCCCAGATGGCACCAGACCCCCGCAAGATCGTGTGCAAGCCATTTTGGATTTTCCCCCTCCGAGAACTGTTCAAGGTGTGCGCCGTTTTCTAGGCATGTTAAATTATTACCGCCGTTTTGTACCACACGCCGCGCAGTTCCAGGCTCCACTAATCGAAGCCGTGGTTGCTGTTAATGGCAAGGGCGCTAAGCCATTTACATGGTCGCCTGAGCTATTGGAACAATTTGAAGCCTGTAAAAGGAGTCTATCCAACGCCACCCTGCTACAACATCCGATCAACAACGCACCCCTTGGTCTGTTTACGGACGCTTCCAGTGCCCACGTCGGATCCTGCCTTCAGCAGAAAGTTAATGGAGAGTGGTTTCCCCTCGCTTTCTTTAGCAGAAAACTTACCACCAAACAATCGCAGTGGCCTACTTATTACCGCGAGTTGCTGGCGGTGTACGAAAGCGTACAACATTTCCGCCACGTTCTCGAGGTTCAGCATGTTACCATCTTCACGGACCATAAACCGTTGCTGTACGCTTTCGTACAGCGTAGAGAAAAACTGCCACCCTCACAACTAAATCAATTGTCCTTCATTAGTCAGTTTACCACTGATATTAAGTACATTAAGGGAGAGGACAATGTTGTTGCTGACGCGATGTCGCGCGTTAACGCTATCGCCCTCGAGAAAGACTACGAGGCTCTTGCTAAAGAACAGGAGACTGATCAAGAGCTAGCTGAGCTTCTTCACCGTGACTCCAGCCTTCAGTTGACGAAAGTCCTCATTCCTGGCACTAATACCTTAGTCACCTGTGATGTTTCTACCGGTAGGCCTCGTCTCTATTTGACTCCCACCTTTCGCAGATCAGCTTTCAATAAACTGCATGACTTAAGTCATCCTGGCGCACGTGCTACAACCCACCTCGTGACAGAACGTTTTGTCTGGCCCTCTGTAAAAAAGGATTGCAAGGAGTGGGCTCGCACTTGTGAGGCGTGTCAACGCGCCAAAGTGTCGCGCCACAACTCAGCTCCGCCCGGTAAATTCGACCTCCCATCCGGTCGTTTCCAACACGTCCATATCGACATTGTCGGTCCCTTGCCGGTTTGCAACGATTTTCGCTACTGCTTAACAGCTATCGACCGAGGAACCAGATGGCCCGAGGTGTGGCCGATGCGTTCCATCACGGCCGAGGAAGTGGCCGAGACCTTCACTAGAGAGTGGATTCCGCGCTTTGGTGTTCCTTCAATCATTACCACTGACCGAGGTACTCAGTTTGAGTCGGACCTCTTCCACCGGCTGATGGTACGTTTCGCCACCAAACGCATAAGGACAACCGCCTATCACCCCTGTGCCAATGGGATGATAGAACGCATTCATCGCCAACTAAAAGCTGCACTTATGTGCCATCAGGACTCTTGGGTCCGTTCCCTTCCTTTTGTCCTTCTTGGTATGCGATCAGTCTTTAAAGAAGACATTAAGTGTACAGCTGCTGAAATGGTCTATGGAGAAACTCTCCGCCTACCCGGAGAAATGTTAATCCCAGATCCTGGACCGGTTGGCACCGAAGACCCTGCAGATTACGTCGTGCAACTGCGACACAAAATGTCGACTGTACGCCCCATCCCTGCTTCCAACCACTCTAAACCCTCCACCTTCATCTTCAAGGAACTCCCATCGGCGACCCACGTTTTTCTTCGGGATGATACCGTCAGACGCCCCCTGCAACCACCGTATACTGGTCCACACCAGGTCGTTGATCGCGCCGAAGACGGCAAGACTATGACACTGGATATTAGGGGAAAACGCGTCGTTGTCAGCGTGGACCGGCTCAAACCGGCTTTTATTGATCACAATTACCATAGTTCCTCTGATCCTAGCTTACCCAAGCCGCCGATGAAACGTCCGATCGATCCTGAACCGTCTATCCCACAAAAACCTATTAGTCCTAACGCTCCGCCTTCTATTCCACCAGACACTACCACAGCCACCAGTAAATTGGCCTACACTACTAGATCTGGCAGGCGCGTTAAATTCAAGGATTTTCCGGATTATCAGTAACCTTTATCCGTCTCCGTGGGGGGGTGGTGTGGCGTATCCGAACTCCAACATTATTGTTGACGCATTTCGAATATTGTCTACTATTTATTCATCTGTATAATATTTTGTCTATGGCTATGTCGTCTACTCTCGATGGTTGAATGGTGGTTGAAATACAAAAGTTTTTACGTTTTAACGAGTTTTTTATTGGGACACCAAAACTCCGAAGAATACCGTAATTCGATATATTCCGCATCACAGCTTATCACCGCAAGACCAGTCATTATCTGTCCCAAAGCCTGATGCTTTATCGAATCAATTTTTTATAACAAACGATTTTATTTTTGAACAAGTTTTAATCGATTTAATACATATTTTATTTTTTGCTCCATGCATTGTTTTATAAAACTTCAGGGATATTTAAGTTACTTGATTTAATAATTATATTAAAATAAACCATTTACTCATGTTAAGTTAATATTCTTATCACTTCCGTCGGCAATAGTAATGTTGTTAAAAACAAATTGTGAAACGGCAACACTGGGCAGACAGGTGACGCGCGCCGCCATTTTGTGGTCACTCACAACGAGACGCCCGCGCCCGTGCTAGTGTTTTCCGTTCGCTGAATTTTAATTCACATTTTTCATACGTCGAGTTGAGTATTTATATTCCTCTGTATTGTTTTACCCGTGAATTCCTACATTTGGTTGAATTGAGAACATCGTACCTGCCTTCATCACTTTCAAAATGCCTAAAGGAAAGGTGCTTAAAGGACAAACAAGGGAGTTTGTGTTGCGACTTCATGAGTACTTTGAAAGGGAAAGCCGTAATGGTGGACCTCTTATACCAGTGACTCAAATCAGAGACCGTGTTTCAGCAGCATTAGGTATTACTGCTCCAACAGTTCCAAAAATAATTAAAGAAGGCTACGGCAGTAGTGGCATGGAACAAAACAAGCCATCTACACCTAAGAAAAAACGTCAGCCCTTTAAAGTGACAGCAATTGACAGTTTTGATGGTGATGCTATTCGTCGTCATATATACGATTATTACCAAAGAAAAGAGATTCCTACTTTACATAACCTAGTACAATCTCTGAAAACTAGTGGCTTGTTCCGTGGTCAAAAGTCTTCTTTGGCGAAGGTATTGAATAGGATTGGATTCCAATACAAAAAATGTGACAAAAGAAAAATATTGATGGAACGCAATTATGTTGCTTTGTATCGATGCGAATTTTTAAGACAAGCTAAAAAAATAGAAGACTGGTCGAATGTTGTTTTCACCGATGAAACTTGGCTCAATGCGAATCACACGGTATCAAAAACTTGGACTGACAACACTGCTAGCTCCTCGACCGCAGTGCCAATGGGAAAAGGTGAAAGAATTATAATTTGTCATGCAGGAACCGCAAAAGGATTTGTGCAAGATGCTATGTTAGCTTTTAAATCAAAGAAAACAGGGGATTACCACGAAGAAATGAATTCCGAAGTATATGAAAAATGGTTTCGGGAAATGTTATTGTCACTCGAACAGCCATCAACAATATTTATAGATAATGCGTCCTATCACTCTCGGCAAATTAACAAAATGCCAACGCAAGCCAGTAAAAAAAATGAAATAATAAACTGGCTCCGTAACAATGGCGAGGAGGTGGACGAGTCCCTATTAAAAGTAGAGTTACTTAAAATATTAAAAATGAGGAAGCAGCCTTAACGATACGTTATAGATGAAATGGCTGCAGAACATGGGCACACCGTCCTTAGAATTCCTCCATATCATTGCCAGTATAATGCCATAGAGCTAATATGGGCGCAAGTGAAAGGATATGCTGCGAGAATAAATACAACTCCTCCTTTCACCGCAAACAAAATGCTGGAGTTGCTTAAAAATGCGTGTGAAAATGTGACGCCTCATAACTGGGCGAGTGTCGTAGATAAGACGAAGAAAGAAATAATGTCTGATTGGGATCGCGATGTCGCATTTGACAACTTACCCATGCACTCATTAATAATTAGTGTTACTGGGGATACGAGTGACAACGACGCCGATTCCGACGAAACAGACGATTGTTTATAAATAAAAATATTAACAAATTACCTTTTAGTTGTTTTAATTATTTAATCCTTAAAGTACTATGAATTCCAACATGGTTTAACTGTTTATTACAAGTAGGTACTAAACATTTATTTTCGTTGTAATCATTGTAATTATTTTAAATTAAACTCTTATTAAAAGTCACTTCAATACGTATACCTTTATTCATATTAATTAATTTGCAGCAAATACATTCGATCCTAATATTGGGTACTATATTACGTTTAACTGTTTTCATTAGCATTTTAATGTAATTTTATTTCAAATGATTCCGATTGATTGATTCTATTCAAAATCGTTTTTGTTATCTGTGGTCATTCGTTACGAATGGCACAACTCTAAGTGGGCGTTACCTGTCAAGAAAGTATCTACTTTTATTTCAAAATATTGTTCTACTGTAATGTCGTACTTTATAGGCGTGAACTGTCAAAAATAAAATAAACGAATGGAAACAGTATAGTGATCAATATTTCCACCATACAGCATACAACTTTTAGCATAATTAGGGGCGGCGAGAGACGTGAACGGGCGACCAGAGCACGAAATTGCTGAGCAATCCGCATACATAATACTCGTAGTATGTAAATCGACATGATATAAAGTTAAACCTACTCCATTTATTTTTGAACAGTCAGTGTGACTTTTAATTCATTATAGTCAGGGGTCAGGAGGAAGAAGTGAAATTCTTCGACGTGTTGAGTTTGCCAATTGGGGTAACTAGCAACTTTTTTTATAGTTTATCTCTGGCAAATGAGCAAGCAGGTCGCCTGATGGTAAGTGCCACCGATGAACATCTTCAATGCTTGGATAATCGACGCATTGCCAACCCATCAGTTCGGGAGGGAGCGGGAAGGAATAAGGATGGAAAGAGCACCTATACCCCTTTCCCTTTCCTATCGACAATTTCACACAACTTGACACAACTTGATCCGTAGGAGAACCAAGGTTACCGACATAGCCCATAGGATTGGCAAGTTGAAGTGGCAGTGGGCCGGGCATATAGCTCGTAGAACCGATGGCCGTTGGGGCCGAAAGGTTCTTGAGTGGAGGGCTTGTACAGGCAAGCGAAATGTCGATCGCCCGCCTACAAGGTGGACGGACGATCTGACTAAGGTTGCAGGAAGTCGCTGGATGCAGGCCGCTTCCAATAGGTCATTGTGGAGATCCTTGGGGGAGGCCTATGTTCAGCAGTGGACTTCCTGTGGCTGATATGATGATGATGATGATGATGACACAACTACTACAAATTTGATAGTTGCTAATTGCGACAAATGAAACCGATTCTGTCTTCGACGGCGGTAACTGAAAACTGAAGTCAATAATCGAAACCCACGGCTAGAGATTTTTTTATTGCAATGATTGTCGAGACGAGCTTGTCGTTCGCCTGGTAGGAAGTGATACGACCGCTCATGAACAGTAGCAAAACCAAACAAAACCTTATATTCCAAAGTCACTGGTGGTAGGTCTCTCATATGTGAGAGGCTATCTGGGTAGGTACCACCGCAATGTCTATTTCTTCCGTGAAACAACACTGCTTAAATGCACTGTTGTGTTTCGGATTGAAGGACATTGTAGCCAGAGCAACTACTGGACATATTGAGACTTAACATCTTATGTCTCAGGATGGCGAGCGCAGTGGAATGTTGCTACTGTTTATGAGCGGTCGTATCGCTTAACATCAGGCGAACGGCTTGCTCGTCTCGCCATTCACTGCAATAAAAAAAAAAAAAAAGTAATGTTTGGCATTTCACTGACATAAGATTTTAAGTCTCAATGCGTCCAGTAGTTACTTTGGTTACAATGTCTTTCAATCAGAAACCCCACAATGCATTTAAACTCCTGTTAGGCGGGAGAAAAACCTGTCGCCGCAATTAAGAGATAAAAAATGCTCTGGGTGCATAGCACTTAAACAAGCCATTAAATTATTTGAAGGGTCTCATATTACATAACTCTTTGTAAACATAAGTACCATACTCATCAGATTCGTATTAAATCAATTTTTGAAGACTCTTCAAAGTATATGAAATACATGGATTATAATATTTTATCAACAGAAAATGTAAAATATTTGCCGTCAAGAAAAAATATAACCAAGACGATGTACGACGAACAAAACTTTAAAATATAATATTTCACTTCCTTCCTGCACGGCAATGTAATAAAGAAGGAAGGAAGTAGTTGGATGCAGGCCATTTTCAAAATATCTTAGTGGATATTCTTCGGGGAGGTCTATGTTCAGCCGTGGAATAAGATATATGTTGATACTACGAAAAGAACAGTTACAAAGTTGATAGACTATAGATAGTTTTTTTTTTAATATACCTGTTTAAATAATTCTCAGAAATGTATAAATTTTCAATTTTAGGACAGGATAAGATTTTTATAATTTGATATAGACAATTGATATAAAAATATCTTTTTACGTGGTCTACTGGTTGACCAAGAAAGTTTTAAAATAACCGAAACATTGAGAAGTAAAATAAATTAAACAAAATCAGTGATAAAATTCGAATAAAATAATTTTATTTCACTGTGTAACATTTGCGTAAATTTAATAAATCATTATGCTTAGATTATTTCCAACCTTGCGATTAATCTCCAATTAACAGATTTTTGTTAAACTTCTGCTTCTGAGATGTGTTGTTCATTGCTGAGGATCGTATCCCTTTTAGATAGGTCTATTATCCTGTTTAATTGATTTTTATTCTATTTAAGTAACAGAGCCCATTTCCTAGTGCCTAAATTACCTCATTTGAAATCATCGTTACTGAATGAACCAAAAGTCAAAGCATGGGACTCGACCTTTATGACGCCAATATACGCCATATAACGGGACAAATGTGTTTGAACTGAACGATACTTAATTAATAATTTATTGATTTTGATGCACTGTTCGACATATCGACAACCAGTATTATTTTCTACTGTTTTAAGATAAAACGACCCTACAATGGATGTCTACTCATTTATCACATTTCATCGACCAAAGCCTGCATTACAGAGTAGTTCTAAATATTTTGAGCCACCATGGCAATTTGAAGAGGGTTTTTCAAAATTAACCCTCCCCCCCACCCTAAAATGATAATCCAAGCCCCAAGGCTTTAATGGCGTAATTTTTCAATTGTCACCGCTTCTTCTGGTTTGATTCTATTTCTATATAGCAGAGATAATCAAACTTATTTCTTTTACCGCCCCCTTTGAAAAAACATTATTCTTCAGCGCCCCCAATTTATTAAAGACCCTTAAAACAAAACAAAAACTCAATTTCATTACTTGTTTGTTGATACACGTTTGTTGATATCAAGTTCGATTTTACTCAAAAACCGTCGTAGTCACTGCGTTCGATAACATGCAACCGATTCGTATATAATAAAGTACTTTGAGCTACTGGGCAAGTTAGAATAAGTATAGATGAACCAGCCGATTCCTGCCTAACAAAAAAAATACAACCTGATTGAACTTGACTATTTTAGTATCGTTAGTATTTTATTAGTATTTTAATATGTTTAGTATCGAGTGTGACCCCCTCTAGCTGAAATCACAGCTTGAATTCGTCTGGGTATGCTAGCGAGGATATCCCGGATACTTGCTTGCGGAATACGTTCCCACTCCGCGGTAATCACATTCTTCAGCTCTCTGATGGTCTGCGGAGCCGGTTGTACTGATCTCACGCGTCGTTTCAGAACGTCCCAGACATGCTCTATAGGATTGAGCCTGGTTCTGGAAGAAAACCATGTACCCAACCACGGGATGATCGTTTTCTTGTGAGTCTCGTATTGAGAAATCGCAAATCTTCGTATGCGACCTTAAGAACAACCTCGAAGAAGTAAGAAATGTGCATATTAGTCTATGGACGGTCAGGAGGAGGCTTCTCGCGGCCAATATACGCAGTCATCGCCCGGCCCGCGGCCCTAAGTTACTCCGTGAGCACAGAGTTGCCAGGCTTAGGTTTGCTCAAAATTGTGAGTCATGGACTCAAGAAGACTGGAATAGGGTATTGTTCTCCGATGAAGCCAGGATATCTCTGTTCGGTGAAGATAAACGTCGGCGAGTGCTACGATGACGAGGAGAACGCTTTGCAGAGGCTTGTTTTGAAGAAATCACACCTTATGGTGGGGGCTCTGTTATGTTTTGGGCAGGAATAAATTCAATGGATCGTACAGAGTTAGTCTTCATTGAAAACGGCTCACTGACTGGACATAGATACATAACGGAAGTTCTAATTCCTCATGCACAACCCGCATTGGCCGCTTTAGGCGAAGACTCAATTTTTATGGACGACAACGCTCGCGCCCACCGGTCTGGCGATGTGGAAGCGTATGTGCAAGAGGTCGGCATTCGTCGTTTGGATTGGCCAGCTCGAAGTCTCGACCTCAATCCTATAGAGCATGTCTGGGACGTTCTGAAACGATGCGTGAGATCAGTACAACCGGCTCCGCAGACCATCAGAGAGCTGAAGAATGTGATTACCGCGGAGTGGGAACGTATTTTGCAAGCAAGTACCCGGGATATCCTCGCTAGCATACCCAGACGAATTCAAGCTGTGATTTCAGCTAGAGGGGGTCACACTCGATACTAAACATTTATCTGCTTTTACTTTATTAAAGAAAAAACAAACAAAAATCTTTGTTAACTTTTACTTCACGAGCATATGCACTACTAGCGAGCATACACTACTAGTGAACTTTAGCATTAAAACCCATAAATTTTATCAAAATTTTATGATAATACTGACGAAAACGATTATTTGCTTATTAATTTACAAAATTGTGAAAGTAAAACTACCTATAATTATCAAACAAACCAATAGTAACATTTGAAATGGTTCATTGCTTAGGTGCCCGTTTTTTTTGCAAATGAGTTTATTAAGACCAAATTAATAAGTTTCCATAAAATGTGTTTATGAATATATATTTATTTTGGTAATGAAGCCGAGTAACAAGGAGGGTTTCGCAAAATGTGTTACGGGGACGCCTCGACACCATCTCGAGACAGACATAAGCGTTGTGTTAAGAATTATTATTATCACTCATAAAATACCACTGCTATTTTGTGAGGTTGTCATGTCAACCGCTTTAAGGAAAGAAATAAGGGAAAAGCTGAGGGAAAATACCACAATAATGATAAAATTAAACCTTCTTTAACTAGGTGCTCATATAAATATAGCTTATATGCACTAATGTAATAAAGCTGAGTTTGTTTGTCTAAAAGCAAATCTCTAAAATTATAAGTAAGATTTTTTTGCATTACTTAGTGTAATGGCCAGCAAATCAAATCATATAACATCACGCTACGACTCTTATCGACCACGTAAATAATATGAAAAATGGGTTTCCGGGCATAATACTAACCTGGTGGTAAAAAAAACAATAATCTGTTCTTTAATTAAGAAAATTTTACATATCGTTTCACAACAAGAATGTAGCTGAGACAAAAAGTCCATTCGCATTTTGGTAGAATTTTAGAACTGATAGATATATAATATGCATATGTATGTATTATAAGTATGTTTATAGTCATATAAATAATAAATAAATAACGCCCAACAGTCACATACATAGTCCTGACCACACACTAAGATCGAGTCTTGTGTCGTGGGTCTTTCTATTTCCTGTTAAATAGCCATCCCATGGATGCCTGTAAGAAATTACCCAGTGTGATAAGGCCGCCACTGCTACTATATTTTTTTTTAAATATTTTATTAGCATCTCTGTATTGTGCAAAACAGGATTAAATAAATAAATTAATTAAATAAGTCGATAGATGCCTCAATGAAGATTGTATTTATCAATAATTATTTGTACTTGATACATCCAATATTCAATTTATATAATCTTTACATTAGTTTAGATAAACTCTCGCATTTTTTTAAGGCAGAGGTCCTACCAGGTCTCCACATTTTGCCTTGTGTGTTTTGTCCTAGAATGTGACGGGGCGACAATATCGTCAGATCGGGTACAGTATGTTCTTAGCTAAGATGTTTATATCATTGGTTCTTAGTAATATGCTCCGCAGATTTTTTTATGCCATACATATTTTGCTATTTTTGGAAAAATAACTTAGTATTCTTTGGAAGCAAAAAATGTATACCTATATAATTATATTTAGAACGTCAAAGATCGTATGTGCTTACAAAAGTAGATATTAAGCATGCTAATATCTTGAGATGCTTTTCCCCAGCATCTACAGATGTCTACAGAGTCTGTCCAAATAATATTTCGAACATCAATATGCATAGCATGGTTCAAACTTAAGAGCGTTTATACCCTGCACGCGCTTTTTGGCTTAAAAACAGGACTTTTCAAATGAGTTAATAGCCACCAATAAACAATTTAAAGGAAAAATAATTAGTACTAACTTTAGAAAAGGTTGTCATCTAGGGATTTTGGTGGAAAACATTATAGATTGATGGATAATTTGTGAGTGCTATAAGGATTACTGAACACAAGTTTCGTCATTTAGGCTTTAAATGGCAATTTAGAAGCTTAAGATATCCGAAACCACTAAATATAAGATGAAAATAAAAATATTATCAGACTAATAAGACCCTTATGGAGGGATTTTGCTGAGAAAAATAATCTTTTTGTGTTTAGTTCCTGAAAAGTAAAAATTTAAACAATGCGAAATTATTCAGAAACTCTCGTCAAGAACATATTTTTTTTTACCAACTTATCGTACATAATTTTTATAGCCATGCATATTATAATAGAAGAACATCTTATCAATAAATTACCATTTTTATATTTCAACAAAATTAGTTTTCATGTTTTCTACAAATATTTTAAAAACCACTATAAAACACGCTGTCCGACGTGGATCAAATCAGACCGCCGTAAGGCCTTCTAGAGGGAGGACGTATCGCTCGTCGCTCCGGCCTGGCTGCAGTCGATTATTGCCGCGCGTAGTGAAAATAGCCACGCGCAGACTGCGATTACCACATCTTAGTACTTTGGTAGTAAAATATTTAATTATTTTTATTACCTACAATGATTTTGTAGTGAGTATAAATTATGTTTCAGGTAATATAATGGGATTTAATTCCGAGGCTAAATTATGTTATGTATTGTAATATAAAATTAAATATATTTCGTAATTGTAAGGGGTTGTAAGGCCCCTAACTCTTTTCATGTGTTCGAACACGAAATGATTAATAAACGTCCGTAGTTTCTACTGATTGAACACTGATTTGAATGCAACTTAACAATGTAATAATAACGAAAATATGATTAGTATCTAAATTTGTATTGTTCATTGCTTGCACAGTAATATTTGTCTACTTATAATGCAAATAAAATATTTTTATGATATTATATTACCAATATATAAATCATAAGTTACATTTTAATTTAATATTAGAATTTTGAAGCGCACGGATCAAAGTTGGTTGCGCTGACTGTATAGCGAGCCGACGCGGCAGCTCTACGCACACAGCTTTGGTCGCTTATGTGTGCGTGAAATTAACGAAGAAATACCTATAGTTGACTTTGCGCGCAAGGTGTATACGCTCTTAAGATAAAATGTAAATTTCCGCCCTATTATGAATGGGGCTATATCATAAAAGTTTAAGCATGAAGAAAAGAACATCTGACATTTAAGTTTTAAGTTCCTGTATTCTACAATGTGACTTTGTGGTATCCTTCCCTCAATTCAAAGTAATTTAAACTAAAGTAGTTACTGAGTGAGAAGTGCGTGGTGGCCTGTTGGTAAACGGACTAGACGCGACTGCCAACATGTTCACGGTGGTCGCGGGTTCGAATCCCAGGGCATACCTCTGACTTTTCGGAGTCATGTGTGTATTGATAATTATCAATCACCACGCACTAAAACGGTGAAGGAAAACATCGTGAGGCAACCTGCATACCATAGCGATTTATAAGAATTTCTATGGTATGTAAGTCCGCCAACACGCGCTAGGCCAGCGTGGTGGACTATATGGCCTAACCACTCTCAATCGGACTCTCGATTGTAGAGGAGGCCCATGCTCTGCAGTGGGACGTATATAGGTTGATACAGACAGTTACTGAGTTATGAGAATTATATTCAGTGGTAGAATAGATACACGAGGCCTCTACCAATGGTTTATCACATATACACGTTGATATATTCGATTTCAAGTAACTCCATTAAGTGCCATCGCGATCAATTAAGATAGAGTACAACCGAACACTACTGTAACGTTCAATAGTTCCAATTGGCAAGTTTCCGATCCTCGCCTCATTTGAAATTAAATCGAGTATCAAGAGTAGGCGGGTTGTTTGGAAACTACGAATTTCATGAAACCTTTTACGTGCTACTTTAATCCTGGCCCACACTTTTCACCCTCTCAACCAACCAACCTACCAACTCTACCCTACTTATCTATATACATTAATCTCCTAAATCACACATTACACACAATCTCACATCACATCATCAGCCTATAGCAGTCTACTGCTGGACATACCTTCTGCAATTTGACCTTTTCTTCGGCATGTCGCATCCAGCATCTGTCAGCGACCTTTCATAAGTCATCAGTCCACCCAATTCCACCTAGATATGTGTTGTATATTGTATAATGTGGGTACGCATATGTCATGTTGACGTACAGTTAAACGGCGAGCCAATTAAACATCAGCGTGCTTATAACCGTCTTTCACTTCACACCTTATCTCTGACATAACAACGTGATAACAATGACAAATTTATAAAAAAATAAGTACTCACTTTTCAATGTATGAAGTCCATAATCAGCGATCTGAAGGACCCAGCGACTGTCCACCAAACAGTTGCTGGACGTCAAATTTCCATGGGACACGAGTGGCGAGTCGTGCAAGTAGATCAGTCCTCTAAGCAGGTCAGCGACAAGGCTGGCCACAAACATGTCGTCAAGGTGAAGATCTCGGTCTGCTAGAACCCTCGCGAGAGACCCTCGGGAGCAGTAAGCTGACACGATGCAGGCCGAGCCAGTCTCCACGCAGACACCGACGAATGCCACCAGGTTCTCGTGACGCAGCTCTCGGATCTACAAGGAATAAAATATTATGAGAAGACCATAAGATTTGCCTAGATTCTTTGGTAATAGACTAAAATTATATTTTTCTAAGTCTATATTGTTTTCTTTCGAATTAATTGAGTCACGGGTTAAGATAAATCTATGAGACTTGTGTGTGAGGTCTATTTATTGTGGGTCAATGGGTCTCGTAGAGAGTTTCTATGTCGGGAGTTATTGTGGCAGGGGTCTGGCCGAGGTAAAAAGATGTCTAAAATGTCCATTACTGGCCAGACATTTTAAGGCCAGAGATAATGTGTACTCCGAATACCGAACTACAAAAATATGCCGGACTAAAAACTGGCTAATCCGTGACTTGACATTTTTATATAACTCATAACAGTCATAATTACCACCTGCGCATTGTGTTTGGTGGGGGATATCCGGGCGCCAGGTAGGATTATTACTATCGATAAAAGACTCAAGTCATCCATTTTAATGTAGTATATCTAGAAACAGAATTTAGTTGTCTGGTAAAGCATAATTAATATAGCTGCGAAAAATAAATTTGACCAAGGTATTTTAATTATGTTCGAAAATGTTTGTAAAAAATAAAAATAAAATTAATGATTACGTTTTATTATTCACGTGGCGAGGCTCTTTCGAATTAGAGCGACAATTTAATTTTAGCCGTTACTTTGAATATTCTATGGAAACGTTTATAAGATTATCCAATAATTAATATTACTAACTGGGTTTTATCCGTAACTTAAAAGCCTTTATTGTAAACGATTCCATAGAAAAACCGCCCAATTTACCGGGAAAAAGTAGCCTTTCAACCACCAGGTATATGTACAAGATGTTTTTAGAACCGGAAAGAACTTGGAAATGTTGTTTATTTAAAACAACTACAGAGACCACAGACGGAGACAAATGTAAATATTTATTTATATATTGTTGATAGAAGTTACATTTGGTACAACAAGTACTCCTTTTATAAATATTGTTTTTGGTGATTTTTTTATTTCTGGTAACTAATTTGACTGAAAGAAATATAAAATACGCTTTACATTAGAAACTATTAATCCAGGAATCCAGCTAGACCAAAGAGAAGACTAAAAAAATCAATAAACTTATTTGCAGTGGTCAGTTTGCACGATCTATATCTAAGTTACAATCACGAATTATTTGTTTGTGCACCATCCAAAGCATTACCATAAATCTGCTGCAGATGTGACGTAACTATTCGATAATTTCAGTTCAGGGGAAATGAGTAGTCTCGAATGTTAAATATTACAAGGCGAATTTCTGATGAATTTCGATGCGGGTTAAAGACAAGCTAGTGTCCCTGAGAGACTCGCCGAGTTCCGGAGCTCGGTGTAAATTCTTGGTGTGCTACTGTTGATGCTTATTTCTGGCTGACAGGAGTTCCAGTTGAGAGTGCGAGGGCGGGAAAGTCTGTATCAAATCCGACGATTATAAGTTATGGGACAGTTGATGAAATCTATATGTGACTTTGGCGGCAGTGGTTTTCATAGAAATGGAAATTATTACCACTTCTACTTGTTTTTTCAATTCCGTGACGCTTGCCTTCCTGAGACAAGATGTTAAGTCTCAATATGTCCAGTAGTTAATCTGGCTGCAATGTCAATCAAACCGGAATACAAAAATGCATTCACACTGCTGTTTGGCGGGAGAAATAGACATTGCGGTGGTAAATATCTAGGCATCTCATATATAAGAGACCTACCACCAGTAAACTTTGGCAAAATCACTAGGTTAGTAGGTGAGAATCAGTCTAAAAATACTCTAGCATTTATGTATGATGTTTACCTGTTTTAACTCCTTCTTAATATTCCTTGTGATGTCAATACTCTTCTTCTGCAAGCGTTTGATGGCGACAATGCTGCCTTTGTAAAGAGCTATGGTGGTGTGCGCCCGCCTCGGCTCCATTTCTTGCGGTAATGTGGCCTATAAACAAAATAAACATTAACTACTACGTTTCTGAGAAAAAGAAATCAAAACCATATATTTTTAAATCTCCGACCCATACACACATACAATACATATACTCCATAGGTGCTTTAAAGTCGTTTCTCTATATAAAATATTAGCGATCCGGCCCGGCTCTGCTCGAATGCAGATACACTTTTCAAAATGTCGCCCAAAATGTTCAAATTCCGACAATCAATTTAGAATCGATCAATCGGACCACGAAAAATGAATAAAACTACTACTGCTTCCCTCCTATAGCTCATAGCGTGATGATATATAGCCTATAGCATTCCTCGATAGGTACAAAACCAACATATTTTTTCTATTCGAACCAGTAGTTCCTGAGCTTAGATGTAACAAGCAAAATTTTCAGCTTTATACATAATATATTAGTATGGATACGTGGACGACGATATTCTAGGATCGTAATTGATATTTCGAAAAGTTTACCACCAACGTTTACTCTTGACGCGTCGAGATGCTGAGATCAGATTTCTTGATGAACTCTTTGAGAAAGGTACTAAGTCTATAAATAGAGGTATCAAATAGCTATTAGGTAGATACTAAGTATACGTGGTAAGTTTTACATGATCATGGGCGTAGCCAGCCATGGGCTCAGGGTGGGGAAGAAGTCTAAAATAATATTTAAGTAGCAAACTTAGATTATATACTCGTCTAGATGACACATCACACCTCACCGCACGGCTCAAATAAAGTCTACCAAATTTGGTAGACTCGCTTCTCACGTACGTCAGTGTCATTTGAACTACATATGGATAACGTGCTCCCGAAAAATAATGAATTATGCCGGTTTGTGCTGACGAATTGTATCGCAATTATGTGGGAAAACTGTATAATAATACCAATATCACTTTCTATCGGTAATGTTATTGTTAAACCACTATTATTTGAAGAAAACATGAACTTTTAATTCGTTATTTTGAAGATTAGTTTCATTAGCCAGTGTTGTCAATTTATTACTAGGAAGATTTATTGAGACTATGGGAGATAAAACACAAATATCATTACATCATATTTCGATCAGAAGAACAACAAGAAGAATGGCATTATTTATTTAATGAGTAAATAATAACTTACCTACACAATATGAATGAAACCCATGACGTCATGCACTTTATAGTAATTTTGTTAATTCTTTCTAATATTACTTAGACTTCCTACGGATTCCGTACTAGCAAATTGCTGGAGAGACATTACATAGCGGAAACGAAAAGAAGACCATGCGTAGCCTCACAAGACTTCAGTCATGTGTTCCGAACATTTTACTTCTGATGATTTATATTTTACATAAATACAGAAATCAGATAACAGCCCAGGCAATAAATCCAAAGAGTTAATTCTATTCGAAAACAAACACTAGGAGATGAGATTAGATCTTTATTGTTTTTACTAAAATGCGTTATAAATATAATTAATAGTAGGATTACTTTAAATAAAGAAAAAATATTTTATTTTACCTATTTTGTTTATCAAATAATGGGGAAAAGTTAAGTTAATAATCTGAAGTAGGCATCCCTAAACACACACACCTTGACAGTTGGATTACAATAATTACACGACCGGTACTCACACATATCAAAGAAAGTGAGGACAGTTTTAGCGCATCGTTTGTTGGCATTGCTCAATCTAGACGAGTATATAATCAAAGGTAGCAAACTATACCTGTTGTCTCACCCCGGTTATTTTTTCCATACAAGAAGGTTACACCCTATAGCACCATGTATCTATAGGGTATATCAAGTGTGCTACCAAAAACGAAGCCGGGTGGCAGTTTAAGTGACTTTAGACACAAAGCAACTAAAAATGTTTGTATATTTTTTTTCTATCGACCTATTTGGGTGGCAAATACATAGATTTTTAAAAAATAATAATGTGGGTGTACATTTTTATTTTTAAAGGCGGTATGGTACGCAAGAGTTTAAATTATTATTTTAGTAATAACTATGGATTTACCAGTTACCACCTAAACACGAAATTATAAAAAATATTTAAAAAATCACACGACAATTTTCGCGTTTTTGCGAAGATTTTAGTTGCATTGTGTTTATAGTGTGGTCAGGGATGCTCCTATCTACAGGTGACATGACCTTCCTAGGTGCTACCAGTACGCGACCTCGGCCCCCGAGCTACTGCAGTCACCCAACCTTCCCTTCCGTAACAGCAGTATCCACTCATACAGGCCATACTCTCCTTTCCTACGAGTATAACATCCTCTACCCACAAATCCTATTTCCTTTCCTGGTTAATGACAGACAGCAGCGTCACTAAACGAGTCCCCTCCTGCGTTCGCCAACCCGCCTGCCAAGCGTGGCGAGTAGCGGCAAATACAACCACAATAGCGACACAAACAGAGACCAGGCTCCCAGTCCCCGGCAGCCCCACTATTTCTGGCTATGGTAGGTGGTAGGTGAATCCCTGCGTTGACCCCGGCTACCACCCCCGACGACGACTGGCCCTGGTAACACACAACATGCGCAAGTTGAGGATAGACGAGAAGATTGTCGAACTGGATGAAGAATTGAGTGGGTTACACTGGGACAATCTGGGGTTATCGGAAGTCCGAGGAATCGGAAAGGATGCGATAACCCTGAAGTCTGGTAACCTGCTCTTCTACCGGGGAGACGACCAACATTCCCGAGGAGGTGCCGGATTTCACGTCCACAGGTCTCTCATCAACAATATCGTATCCATCGAAAGTGTGTCGAGCACCCTGCTCGACACACTTTCGATGTACCTTGTTAGTGTACCTTGTACTCAGAATAGCAAAAAGATATTCGTTGAAGGACATACGGGAATACACGCCGACCTCGACACATCCAGATGAAGAAGTAGAGGAGATGTATGATGACATAAGTTGGGCCATACATACTTTCAAAACCTACTTAAATGGTATTTTCATTTTCATTTCAACGCAAAGTTGGGTATGAGACCCGAGAGCTGAGTTGATCCGACGCTACAGCGATGATATACCGGACATCAGCCTGTGTGAGATTGAGATGGCCCTGCAGCAACTTAATAACAAAAGTATGGTCATAGTGGCCTCCCACTATGGGCCTTATTAGGAAGATCAAAGTCACTAAATGAGTTATGGAGAGGGCTTCCCAACGAGACCGAATCTGAAATGAGGAGATCCGTAGGAGAACCATAGGAGCCGACATAGTCCAGCGGATTAGTAAGTTAAAGTGGCAATGGGCGGGGCACATAGCGTGGAGAATTGATGGTCGATGGGGCCAAAAAGTTCTCGAATGGAGGCCACGTAGCGGAAAGCGCAGCGGAGGACGTCCACCCACAAGGTGGTCAAACGACCTGGTAAAGGTCGCGGGACGTTCCTGGAGGCAGGCTGCCTCCAACAGGTCACTGTGGAAATTGGGGGATACCTATGTTCAGCAGCGGACTTCCTTTGGATGATGGATCATGTGTTTATAGTCACTAAAACTAGCACCCGGCTTTGTTTTCGGTTGCAGTCTTGATATACCCTATTATGTATAATTTGAATTGACCAAAACACCTCACAAAATTTTCCATCTAAAAATGTGTCTCTAACTTCAGCCGTTTGGGCTCTGGGAGTATACCAATTTGTTAATCAGTCAATTTAGAGGTTTATATACTATCCATGGGTAGTACTTTACTTAGATAATTTATTTTTTAGGTTTAGTAGGTACCTTAGAGGCCAGAGCCAGGGTGGGGCACCTGCCCCACCGTGGCTACGCCCATGTACATGATAAACCTAGTTCTCTCGATATCTAGACTAAAATTAAAATCTAAAGAAACATTGATAGACACAGAGGATTTTTTTTAATATTTTCTATAAGGCTCCCCACGTGATGGATCTTTTGTGTAAGCAAGTAACATGAAATAGCCCAATAAATTAGAGAATTAAAACAGTAAGTAAATGAGCTTTTAGTTTATCGTTTTTATAGGACGATTAGAGTATTAGAGTATTAGTATCCACTCCCTCAGGCCATAATCTCCTTTCCTATAACATCCTCTACCCACAAATCCTATTTCCTTTCCCCGGTTAATGGCGGGCAGCAGCGTCATTAACGCCAGTCCCCTACTGCGCTCGCCAACCCGCCTGCCAAGCGTGGCGAGTAACGGCAAATACCCCCACAATGGCGACACAAATAGAGACCAGGCCCCCAGTCCCCGGCAGCCCCACTATTCCTGGCTATGGTAGCAGTCATGGTTACGGTGGGGCAGGGGGTGCTAAGAATCCCCGGGTTGGCCCCGGCTACCACCCCCGACGACGACTGGCCCTGGTAACACACAAGGTACGCACATTGAGGACAGACGAGAAGATTGTCGAACTGGAAGAAGAATTGAGCAGGTTACACTGGGACATTTTGGGGTTATCGGAAGTCCGAAGAATCGGGGAGGATACGATAACCCTGAAGTCTGGTAACCTGCTCTTCTACCGGGGGGACGACCAACAGTCCCGAGGAGGTGTCGGATTTCTCGTCCACAAGTCTCTCATCAACAACATCGTATCCATCGAAAGTGTGTCGAGCAGGGTAGTATACCTTATACTCAGAATATCTAAAAGATATTCGTTGAAGGTCATACAGGTATACGCGCCGACCTCGACACACCTAGATGAAGAAGTAGAGTAAATGTATGAGGACATAAGTCGGGCCATACATACTTCCAAAACCTACTTCAATGTTGTTATGGGAGACTTCAACGCAAAGTTGGGCAAGGGAAGCGATGCAGAGTTGAAAGTGGGGCAATTTGGACATGGGCAACGGAACCCCAGGGGTCAGAGGCTGGCCGACTTTCTGGAGAAAGAGGGACTCTTTGCGATGAACTCTTTTTTCCAGAAGCCGCCTCACAGGAAATGGACCTGGCTGAGTCCTGACGGTTCCACGAGAAACGAGATAGATTTCATCTTGACGACGAATAGACGGATATTCAGAGATGTCTCTGTGATCAACAGGGTGAAAACCGGCAGTGATCACCGAATGGTTAGGGGCACACTGAATATCAATGTCCAATCGGAAAGGCGTCGCTTGATGAAATCTACGCTCCGACCTACTCGCGCCCATATCCAAAACCCCGAGAGCTTTCAACTCGAGCTGACAAATCGCTTTGATTGTCTAGGAGAAAACCTTGCAGTGGACGAGCTAAACAGCGGTTTGGTAGAAGCTGTCCATACGGTGGGATCTAAGTATTTTAGACCTCGCCGTAGAGATAGACCACAAAAACTCTCGATCCACACTCTTGACCTCATGGCCGAACGTCGATCTTTAGCGCTGCAGTCTTCCGTTGACGCCGAAGCATATCGGCGGCTCAATAGACAGATCTGGAAGTCCTTGCGGCATGATGTCCGTGCTCACAATACTGTGAGCATTAAGGAGACAATCGAGCGGAACGGAGGCTCCAAAGTGTTTGCAAGAGACTTGTCTATTGGGCAAAGCCAGTTGTCTAGGCTGAAGACGGAAGACGGCCGCGTAGTATCGACGAGGGCAGAGGTATTAAGGGAGATCGAGAGGTTCTACGGACAGCTTTACACCTCGGTTGCCAAACCTGCTGTTAGCTCGGCCAAAGACCCGAGAGCCGAGTTGATCCGACACTTTAGCGATGATATCCCGGACATCAGCCTGTGTGAGATTGAGATGGCCCTGAAGCAACTTAAAAACAACAAGGCGCCGGGCGAGGACGGAATAACTTCAGAGCTTCTGAAAGCGGGCGGAACGCCGATACTGAAAGTCCTTCAGAGGCTCTTCAATACCGATCTCCTCGAGGGCTCAACGCTAGAGGCATGGAGCAGGAGCGTGGTGGTACTGTTCTTCAAAAAAGGTGATAACACTTTGCTGAAGAATTACAGGCCCATCTCGCTCCTGAGCCATGTCTATAAGTTGTTTTCGAGGGTCATCACAAATCGTCTCGAACGCAGGTTTGATGACTTCCAGCCTCCCGAACAAGCCGGTTTCCGAAAAGGCTTTAGTACCATAGACCACATCCATACGCTTCGGCAAGTTATACAAAAAACCGAGGAATATAACTTGCCGCTTTGTTTAGCGTTTGTGGACTATGAGAAAGCCTTTGATTCGATCGAGACTTGGGCTGTGCTAGAGTCTCTCCAGCGGTGCCATATAGACTATCGGTACATCGAAGTGTTGAAGTGTATATACAACAACGCCACCATGTCGGTCCGAGTACAAGATCAGAGTACGAAGGCTATTCCACTACAGAGAGGCGTGAGACAGGGAGATGTCATATCTCCGAAACTGTTCACTGCCGCGCTGGAAAACGCCTTCAAGCTCTTGCGATGGAAAGGATTCGGCATCAACATCAACGGCGAGTATATCACTCACCTTCGGTTTGCCGACGATATTGTAGTCTTGGCAGAATCGCTGGAAGACCTTAGCACTATGCTCGAAGACCTCAATCGAGTCTCCCAACAGGTGGGTCTTAAAATGAACATGGACAAAACGAAGATCATGTCGAATGTCCATGTTGTGCCCACCCCCATCGGTGTTGGGGGCTCGACTCTTGAAGTTGTTGACGAATATGTCTATTTAGGACAAGTGGTCCGGTTAGGCAGGTCCAACTTCGAGAGAGAGGTCAATCGTCGAATCCAACTCGGTTGGGCAGCGTTCGGGAAACTACGCGACGTCTTCTCGTCAAAAATACCTCAGTGCCTTAAATCGAAAGTCTTCGATAGTTGTGTGTTGCCAGTGATGACTTACGGCACCGAGACGTGGCCTCTCACTATGGGCCTTATTAGGAAGCTCAAAGTCACTCAACGAGCTATGGAGAGGGCTATGCTCGGGGTTTCCCTATGAGATCGAATCAGAAATGAGGAGATCCGTAGGAGAACTAAAATAACCGACATAGCCCACCGGATTAGCAAGTTGAAGTGGCAATGGGCAGGGCACATAGCGCGGAGATCTGATGACCGATGGGGTCGGAAAGTGCTCGAATGGAGGCTGCGTATCGGAAAGCGCAGCGTAGGGCGTCCACCCACACGATGGTCCGACGACCTGGTAAAGGTCGCGGGACGTCGCTGGATGCAGGCTGCCTCCAACAGGTCTCTGTGGAAATCATTGGGGGAGGCCTATGTTCAGCAGTGGACTTCCTTTGGCTGATGGATGGATGGATGGATGTATAGGACGATTACAATGATTATTAGCTGTTTTCTAAAAGTGTTCCTTGCTGTTTTGCTACGAATGCCTTGGATAATGTACCTTATTATCAAATTACATAATTTTCTTAAAAATTAATACATTTGAAATATAATTATTTAGGAACTAGCGGTTCCCCGGTAACCCGGCTCGGCTTCGCCTGGGTGCAAATAGAGATTCCAGTCCATATTTTATTTAAAATCAACATGACTGCCGTTGTCTAAACTGCTTATCCAATCCCATCCTATACCTATTCTTCTGTCCCATTTTACCCACCTTACATTCTATTCTATCCCATCTCTCCAGATTTAAATCATTATTTTGCTACGGAGATATTATGACACTGTTACTACTCCGACGACATTCATTGAAATCAATTAATATATATGATAGCTGACCCCGTGAACTTCGTATCGCCACATTTTTTGTCATCAATACTGTCTAAAGTCCAAGATTTTAATAACTAATTAATTTATTGCATTATAATAAACAACCTTTTTCGTTTTTCCTTCCGGAGAGAAAACAAATAGTGCTGTTATTATATTAGGTCATATAGTCCACCCCGCTGGCTTAGTGGGGGTTGAAGGATTTTATTTAATGTAGAAATTACTCCGATAAGTCAGAGGTGTGCCCTGGGATTTGAACCCGTGACCATCGTAAACTTGTTGGTAGTCGCGTTTGGTACGTTACCAACGGGCAACCACGCGCTTCTGTGAATTACTTTTATTTATTTGAGAAGACTATCTATACATATACAAATTAATAAAACCTTCATACTGCCTTACCAGGTGACGTAAGTAATAAAACAAATATTTAAAAATATAAAACAGCATATCGTTTCATTATAATGTTATTATTCTTGAGTCTGAAAACAATACTAATGCGGAATTTAAATTTGTCCCCCAACGCATCTAAAGGTAACAATTCAAAAAACAATGTCCTTTATGAAAACTGTACTGTACTGTATCAGCCCATATACGTCCCACTGCAGGGCACGGGCCTCCTCTACATTCGAGAGTACGATTGAGAGTGGTTAGGCCATATAGTCCACCACGCTGGCCTAGTGCGGGTTGGCGGACTTACATACCATAGAATTTTTTATAAATCGCTATGGTATGCAGGTTTCCTCACGATGTTTTCCTTCACCGTTTTAGTGCCTGGTGATTGACTATCAATACACACATGACTCCGAAAAGTCAGAGGTGTGCCCTGGGATTCGAACCCGCGACCACCGTGAACATGTTGGCAGTCGCGTCTAGTCCGTTTACCAACAGGCCACCACGCACCTTTATGAAAACGAAAAATTATATCTAATTAGATATATTTTGGTGTACTCCGGCAAAACGCTTTGATAGAGTATATCTTGTTTAAAACTGTTGCAATACTCTCAAAAAACTATGGGCTATTTTTGTAGATATGGACATCATTTTATTTTACATTTAACAAATTACGCGAAAAACGCCGTATCTAGATATTATGTACACATTTTTTGAATTTTGTACTATTTCGTCAGCCGTCAATGAAGGACAATGGAAAGATAGATCAATTATTTACGTTTGTTGGTAGTTGAAGCTTGACCGTCGTTTACCTCTCCCGTCAACCAAACAAAGATCATCCTATATTGGCTGATCGCATCACGCTTGAACAATTAAAAAATTGGCTTTTCCTCGCAATTTTTCCATTTTTTCTCACCGTTTAAACCTTCCTTGGACTTCCACGAATATTTGATGACCAAAATTAGAAAAATCGGTTCCGCCGTTCTCGAGTTATAGCATCACTAACGAACAGCAATTCATTTTTATATATATAGAAGATAGATAAAGCCCAAATAATAAGCAACAATTTCCTTAAGTACGTTAGGCTTACACTTGTTAGCAATGAAAGTTATTTGTATGTACATAAATTATGAGTTCGGCGTACTTTAATTGACAATTTCGATAAAAAAAAACGAGAACGTATCCAATAATGTAACCAAATCTTTACTTACATCAAAAGAATATGTAAGTAACATTCAACTTAATCTACGTTTATATAAATATTGACTTTGTATTGTTTACAAGTACCTAGTTTACATCCATCTCGACATCTTGTATTAGATCAAGGTAGAACAACAATTCCCAACGGATAGCTCGGGGAAGATATTATATTGTAAACAAACCCTTTTTCGATACTTTTCTTAATTGCATCTTACTTTCATAAGTAACGATAATAATTTATTAGTCAATTAGCCTTCATAAATTACACAAAACTTTTGCTTTGTTTAACGTTCATTAATTCAATTCTTTTTTCATTTTTATATTAAAGCTAAAATAAAGCTATAACTCTCCTACTCCCCATCCTTGATTATGCCGATGTCAGCTATCTTGATCTCACCGAGGACCAACTTAATAAACTTGAGCGTCTTCAAAATTTCTGTATTAGATTTATATTTGGTCTACGAAAATATGATCATGTTTCCGAGTTTCGTGCTAAGCTCAAGTGGTTACCCATACGACTTCGTCGGAATGCTCATATTCTTCATTTTCTTTACAATATCTTGTTTAATCCTCTCACTCCTACATATCTTAAAGAACGTTTTCTATTTCTCCATGAGACACATTCGAAGTCCTTGAGGTCGTCGGAGAACCTGAAGTTGAGAATGCCAGTGCATACCACGAAGTTCATGGATCAGTCGTTTACAGTCCAAGCTGTTCGACTGTTGAATGCACTACCTGTTAAAGTGAGACAGGCTCAAACACTAACTGCATTCAAAAAAATGGTCATAGATCACTACCTTTCTCTCTGAACAGCCAAAATGAAAAGTATAATTCCTTGCATTTGGACCTAAAAGTAATTTATAGTATATTTATTTATATATTTATTTATGTATGTATATATATCTGTAGAAATATATATATATATATATATATATATATATATATATATATATATATATACAGGGTATATCAAGACTGCTACCGAAAACGAAGCCGGGTGGTAGTTTAAGCGACTTCGGACACAATGCAACAGAAAAAGTTGCAAAAAAAAGCGACAAATTTTTTTGTGTTATTTTTTTCCTATGACCATATTTGGGTGGTAAATACATTTTTTCCTAAAATAATAGTGTATACCCTTTTATTTATAAATACTCTAAGATATAAGAGAGTTTAAATTATTATTTTAGCAAAAACTATGGATTTACCACCCAAAAATGACGATATTTAAAAAATCATAAAAAATAATTGTCGCGTTTCTATGCGAAATTTTTAATTGCATTGTGTTTGTAGCCACTAAAATTACGACCCGGCTTCGTTTTCGGTAGCAGTCTTGAGATACCTGGTATATATATATATATATATATTTATAATAGGTGTATGTATATAATTATGTATCATATATTGTGTTAATACTAATTATAAATCCCATCAAAAACATCCTGTAAAAAAATTCCAAGTCTCGCAGCTCAGGTTTTCTACCGCAAAAAGTTGTGAGATGCATGTAATACCAAGTCGATTAATTTATTTAGTCCTTAAGGGACCTTCTATATGAAGTTATTACGTTAGTTATTACCATATCAATATTAAAAATTCTTTACGTTTTAAATAAATGGATCGACTTGGCCATCGCATGAAAACATAATGTATCGTACAATTTATACATAATGCTGCTGGCCAAGTCGATCTATTTATTTAAAACGTAAAGAATTTTTAATATTGATATGGTAATAACTAACGTAATAACTTCATATAGAAGGTCCCTTAAGGACTAAATAAATTAATCGACTTGGTATTACATGCATCTCACAACTTTTTGCGGTAGAAAACCTGAGCTGCGAGACTTGGAATTTTTTTACAGGATGTTTTTGATGGGATCTCACGTCTTTTTGTAGAGTCCTACTTTTTTCCTTTTCGGTACTTCTTACTTCTAGAATATCACTAACGATTTTTCTTAAAGCCTCTGTCTTATGGATTTTTCTTATATTTGTAGGTATCAATTTATCACAAATATAGCGGATTTGATTATGAATGTTCTTTCTTTCATGGTAATTCATATTTTCGAGTTATTTAATCTATTTATTTGCAAGTTTTTCTTCATCATGTTTTTCTAGAGGAATTTTGTACAGTTTCATGGGCTGAATACACCATTTCCCTCTCTATATCCCCTCCTGTTATGCCTCATATATATAGATATCTATCTACAACTATTATTCCATTATATACGGGTACAATGATTCATTAACTGCAAATGTAACTTTGTAATCCTATACATTTATATGGGATTACAAAGTTATTCACGCAGTTGGTCTATCTAGAAAACTAGACACAAATTATGAAATGTTTGAAGTTTCCCTTACTTTAGACACTAAACACTAATTATATTCTAAATTTGAAGGTTCTATGTCTGCTAGAAGTGCCTTAGACTTTTGATGATCGGTCAGTCAGTCAGTGATTGACAAAATTACGAAAGTTTGACAAGTTATAATTCCTAAACTACTGGTTCAAATAAAATGAAATTTTAAATATACCGTGTTTACACAATGCCTGCTTAGTACCTGAAAATTCAGGCTTCATGCTTTAGCCACAACGAAGTTATAGGGGGTTGAAAATGGTCTGAATTGCTTCGAGAAAAGGATGTTACGGCCTATAGCTCGACTTGGAGGGGGCTCGGCCGCGCCCCCAGATAATTCGTCTATTATTATTTTATTGGAGCTTGTATCCTTTTTTTTTTCTAGACTGCCCTCTCATCTTTTCCTTTTTTTTCTATCCATCCAAAGGTTGTCTGTAAGAAATCGCCTAGAGCGATAAGACCGCCATCGGTATTTTATTTTTCATTTGTAATATATTTAAGTGTTTATCCTTTTTTGTGCAGTTAAGAATAAAATAAATAAATAAAGCATTTTTTCTAATATAAAAAAAGTATTGTAATTTTCGTGTAAAAATATTTTGCTTGATTCAATATATTCAAACACTTCAGGGGAATATTATTTAATATATTAAGAAAAATTGAGTTCAACCTTTATTCATTTATAGTTACGAATTATAAGAGAAAAGCCATGGGTATTAGACAACAAAATATTGGTTCTTGTTCGAGCCAAAGTGGCTTAAATTAGAGCCTAAATTGTTTGGTAACAAAAGAGACTTATGCCTAGTCGTGGGATATTACAGGCTAATTACATAGAAAGATTGTTTTATACCAGCATACAAAGAGGCAACTTCAATAATGTATGTGAATGTTGGGTGTATTTACGTTCGTACGTAAAAGGCAATCTTAGGAAAAACATCGTGTGTGTACAAGTAAAATCTGAATCAGCCCATATACGTCCCACTGCAGGGCACGGGCCTCCTCTACAATCGTCAGTAAGATTGAGAGTGGTTAGGCCATATAGTCCACCACGCTGACCTAGTGCGGGTTGGCAGCATAAAAGATAATATTATTACAGGAATTAAATATAGCCTAATGAAAAAATGAAGTATTACTAATTTCTTACAGAAAATGGTAACTTTATTTAATAAACATTAAATACTTAAATAATACATTAAATATTTAATTTTAATAAAAAAATAATTAATTGAAGATAATATTAATATAATTTATATAATTACTAATATGATTCATATGAATATAATTAATTAAATATAAAATATAATAATTACATGACATAACATAAATAATAACATGAATATAATTAATTAAATATAAAAATATAATAATTACATTACAGAGTAGCTACTGGACATATTGAGACTTAACATCTTATGTCTCAGGATGGCGAGCGCAGTGGAATGTTGCTACTGTTTATGAGCGGTCGTATCGCTTACCATCAGGCGAACGGCTTGCTAGTCTCGTCATTAATTGCAATAAAAAAAAAATACATTTATGGACACTTGAAAAATACGATCTATAAAAGAATAATAAATAATATATACCTAATATAATAATAATAAAATTTAATGTATACCTTAGTATAGCGTGGCGACCCGTCGCCACGGCAAGCGTCGCCACGCCAACAATTCGGTTTACAAGTGAGCCTATAGATGTTTCACATCAAAAATTACTTTAAAAATAAACTTTCACGCTTCAAAGGATGAGACTGACATAGACTATATTAATTATTTAAGTAAAAAGTAATGTACTCTCGATGGTAGAGGAAGCCCGTGCCCTGGCAGTGAATACGTGCCACATTGGCAGATAAAGCTATAAAAGTAAGAAGTAAATATCAGTGCGAATTGGTGTGGTAAGAACAAAACTTGTACAAATCCGAAGTAGGGGAGGACCTCTAGTTCTAAACTAAAACAAACATATTTTGAAATAACCTACGGGCAGAATTCTTATTTTCAACAATAATCACATCTATATCGACTCAATTGAGTGAATTATGTGACATGATGTGCGACCCTTGAGTATAATTCAGTGCGTAGGCGGTAGGCCCCGCACAATTGGATTTGGCAACACGTATTATATCAAATTCTAACACTACTGAAGCATAAACTAGTTATTTATTTATTTAATCGATACACCATCGGTGCGCCACCGATAAAATTAAGTGTTGTTTTATATATTATAAGTATTACACAAAGTTATTATTTTATATATAAGTATTATATAAGATGACGAGCCTTTATAGGTGTATATAGCATTAATTAAGTGTATACAGTTATTTAATAGACATTAGTTCTGTATAATAACATAGGCCCGAATTCATACAGATACTTTCAATAATTTGCCATCCTGAGATATAAGATGTTAAGTCTCAATATATCCAGTGGTTACTCTGGCTACAATATCCTTCAATCCGAAACACAACAGGGCATTTACAGTGCTGTTTGGCGGGACAAATAGACATTGCGGTGGTACCTACCCAAGCGGCCTCTCTCATATGAGAGACCGACCACCAGTAAAATGGCTTATCAGCCGTGTTGCAGAATTATTTATATAGATTACAATGATCTAAAATCTGAATCATAACATTACAGCGAGTTGACATTAATCCTTTCGGTAGTATGCATTTTAGTCTTCCATAATCACTTAATGAGTTGGTATACCTCCCATACACTGGATATTCTCATAGGTACGTATGCAGGTTCCCTCAAAAAAATGTTCTCTATCGGTAAGCAATCGATAATTTTTTGCTATTGCAAAGTTCCGGCAACGAGCAAACAGGTCATCTGATGGTAAGTGATCACTTTCGTCCATGATGCTTGGATCATGGATATGTTGTCGGCCCATCAGATCGACATTCCCGTTCAGGGAAGAAGAAAGCACGATTAGCTAAGAAAACATAAAACTGTTACTGGTCAACGCTTTCATTTCACCAGTATCCAATCCTCATTTAACTGAGCTGTCAATGTTGCCATCCTGTATTTATTTTTAATCAATTTGTTGCGGGATAAAGACAGCTGGGGTAAAGCCGGGCTCTAGGAAATTCGACAAGCTTCGGTGCTCGGTGTGAATTTTCACGTCACCACTGATCCTGGATCACAGTGTTGCGATAGTCGATATGTGGAATTTAGCATCGTTGCTAAAGTGTGCGAGCTGCGAATGTTTTGAAAAACATTCAGTATTAGCTTTGAGACTAATGCTGGTATATCAATAATATTTTTTCCGGCTTTGTATGGTTTGAAACCCTGAAAGTTAGCGTGCTTTTTATTTAAGCACAAATTATATGTGTAGAATCGGATTAATATTACGATTTATGTTTCCTTGCTTACAAATTATTGTTTGTATTATTAATTTATATTTATGGACTATACGACCTTAATGCCTTTCAGTCGTACTCTCGATTGCAGAGGAGGCCCATCCCCTGCAGTGGGACGTACATAGATGGGCAGATACAAATACAGGTTATTAATTTACATCAGACCAAAACGCTTTTGAGTGAATAAACTAATTTAGTTAAAAGGCTGTTGCTTGCAGAAAAGTTTTCATTATTCATATGCTTGAGCAACCTTTTTGATATCATAAAGGAGAATTTGGAAGATTGACATTTAAAACATATAATATACATATAGAGCCACAAAGTTATCTGACCCGGTGAGAGAGTCGCTGTAATCGAATTTGGTGTTGCCATTAAAAATAGATATTGCAATAAATGGGGTAAAGTAAGATTTTTCAATCCGATCAATAGTTTCGAGAAAATGACCAGTTTCATCTGCATATTATTTTTCCTTCACACGATTTCTAACAAATCGCTCCCCAAAACCCTTAAAAAAGTTTATCTGTATTCTCCTCCACAATCGAGAGTACGATTGCGGGGGGTTAGGCCATATCACAGGCCATATAGCCCACCACGCTGGCCTCATGCGGGTTGGTGGACTTACATACCATAGAAATTCTAATAAATCGCTATGGTATGCAGGTTTCCTCAGGACGTTTTCCTTCACCGTTATAGCGCGTTTTATCAATACAAACATGGCTCCGAAAAAGTGTGACCTGAGATTCCAACCCGCAACCAGCGTGAACAAGTTGGCTGCCGCGTCTGGTCCATTTACCAACAGGCCACCACGCATGTAACGTAAAATGAGACGAGTAAGATACATTTTAGTTTATGATATGTACTTACATATTATATTCTACTAGTACGTACATAATTCTGTTTTCGTGGAATTTATTTTATAAAGCTGACAACACAAACCTTTGGTGGCAGCTACGCGTTAATACAATTTTTCGAAGGGTATTATTGATGTCGGAAGACGCTTTTCATCCTACGTAAAATTTAATACCTGAAGTATAACGTTCCTAGCATCACTTTTTAAAGCTTTCGGCATTTTTCACTAGTTTTAAATAATGCAGGAAAAATAAATACATTGAGTAAACAACCAATGGCGGATATGTCAGCGACTGGCAGCTAGATTGACAATTTCAAATGACGTCTTTGTTTCCAGTTTTGGCCACCGGGCCAGATAACTTTGTGGCTCTTTAGATATTTATAATAATATATCTTTATTGCCACAAAAAATAATTACTACAGATGGCTTACAGAGGTCATGGCACTAGGGTCCAAGCCCGTATCACAGCAGACCAAATTATTTTATTTTATCGGAACGGACATCGGAAACAAAATTTGTGCGCCAGTGTATCACGTGAGGAATCAGTGGAGCGAGACGCAAAATAATTTCACTGCGTGTGAGCGACAGAGGCGGAGCGGAGGAGGAGAAAAAATAGTATTTCTAGTACGGTACTACATTTATTGTTACAAAACTTTAGACCGTCTTTTTCGTAAATTGGAAATTAAAAGTAAAATAAAATTTATCGCCACAAGTTAGTACAATAAGTTTTTCCTCACACTTTCTTCCACGTACTACAAATATCAGGAAACAATTTCTAACAGCAGCGTTTCCGTGCAAATACAACGTGAAGAGCGTATGTGATGTATTGTAATACGTAATAATATCAGCTTAATGTTTGTAATCATGTCAATAAAACTACTTTCTTCTTCTTCTTTCTATTCCCACCTAAAAGGCCAGCAAGGCATCTCTATGGTTTTGCACCTGATTTGATACCTGATGTTCATGGGCGGCGATGATCACTTACCATCAGTTAAACCGTTTACACGTCAATTCACTACATTATTTAAAAAAAAATAATTGGAAAAACTAATGGTCTTGTAGAGAAATTAACCGGACTACAAACTGGCCAAAATTAATTATTGCAGTTATTGCAGTTTCATCCGAAATAATCTGAATTTATACGTACCTAATTTTTCATTCTGACACCTAGAAATTATCTTTATTGCTTTAAATTACACTCAGAAACAAATGTTTGTAATCTAAATAACTGTGTATTTAATGTTTTAATTTGAATACCAAATGTGATGAATTTCTGGAAATTGTATTTTTCACTTTTGTCACAAAAAATCTTAGTATTTTTAATTTTTAAGGCTGTATTTTTTTTTCATAAAGTTTAAATGTCAATTTTTTAGAATATATTTGAGAAAGAAAAAATCCTAGGATAAAAAATACACCGTAGCCCAAAAAAGGATTTTTCAATTTGGACAAGTAGTTCCGATTGCCATATGCCTGATGATAATTGATACGACCGCTCATGAACAGTAGTCAAACTCAACAACACCATGAATAGTAAAATTGTGCTGCTGTTTGGCGGGAGAAATAGACATAGCGGTTTTTAATTTTGGAATCAAAATAGGAACAACCGAGTCGTTTATTAACTAATATTATGAACAGTAAATAGTGTGCATGGTATTCATAGTCTCTCAGAGATTTAATTCATTACAATCTTGGTCTGTGGTATCTACCTCATCCTAAAATAGAACCAATTGCCCCGGCACGTGTCATCGATGTGTTTGTACAACGAATCTGTGTGGTTCAGGGAACTCATTTTAAAGTGATGGTAGATTTTAAATTCAAATACATATGACCGAATAATATATCGGGTTAAATTAATGAGAGGTGCTAAAATACTGATGGTGGGTCTCTCATATTATGTGAGAGGCTGCCTGGGTTGGTACCACCGCAATGTTTATTTCTCCTGCCAAACAGCAGTGTAAATTCACTGTTGTGTTTCGGATTGAAGGACATTGTAGACAGAGTAACTACTGGATATATTGGGACTTGTTGACTGTCTCAGGATGGCGAGCGCAGTGAAATGCCAATGCCACAGAATACTAACAGAAGTCAAGCTTGTGTATAGAGCCACAAACTTAACTGGCCCGGTGGCCAAAAGTGGAAACAAATACGTCATTTGGAATTGTCAATCTACATGCCAGTTGCTGACATATCAGTCATTGGTTGTTTACTCAATGTATTTATTTTTCCTGCATTATTTAAAACTAGTGAAAATTGCCGAAAACTTTTAAAAGTGATGCTAGGAATGTTAAACTTCAGGTATTAAATTTTACGTAGGAAGAAAAGCGTCTTCAGATACCAATAATACCCTTCTAATTGTATCATCGCGTAGCTGCCGCCACAAGATTGTTGTCAGCTTTTCAAAATAAATTCCACGAAAACAGAACTTTGTACGTACTAGTACAATAGATGTAAGTTCATTTCATAAACTAAAATTTATCGTTACGTGTGTGGTGGCCTGTTGGTAAATGGACCAGATTTCACAACCACATTTCACGGTTGCCGCGAGTTCGAATCTCAGGGCACCCCTCTGACTTTTCGGAGTCATGCGTGTATTGATAGTCAATAAACACGCACTAAAACGGCGAAGGAAAACATCGTGAGGAAACCTTTATACCAAATCGATTTATAAGATTTTCTATGGTACCTGTGTAAGTTCAGCAACCCGCATTAGGCCAGCGTGGCGGACTATATGGCCTGTTATATGGCCTAACCACCCTTAATCGTATTCTCGATTGCAGAGGAGGCCTGTGCCCTGCAGTGGGACGTGTATGGGCTGATACAGATACACTTGTTTAAGGGTTTTGGACTTCTTTAAGGCGGAACGATTTGTTAGAAATCTTGTGAAGGAAAAAAACATGCAGATGAAACTGGTCCACTCATTTTCCCGACACTATTGATCGGATTGAAAATCTTACTTTACCCACTTTATTGCAATATCTATTTTTGATGGCAACACCAAATTCGATTACAGCGACTCTCTCACCGGGTCAGATAAGTTTGTGGGACTATATGTACGTCACTTTTGTTGCCACACTCACACTACGCTCGGCGTTCGCACAAAGGTTGAAACTCGCTCTCGCAGTGGTCTCGACTGGTTTCGAATATCGTGTCGGTGAACGCTGTCTATGTGTGCGTTGATTTAACGCGCTCTGTATGAAGCTTGACTTCTGTTAGTTTAGTATTCTGTGCCAATGCTTTGTAACTCAAGGTGTTGTTTGCTTTATCAGCTGTTCATGAGTGGTGGTATCGCTTACCAGCAAGCGAACGGCACGCTCGTCTCGCCAATCATTGCAATAAAAAAATTAGTTGTGTGAATTAGCTGGATGGAAAGCTTCCAACATGTTGTACTTATAACTCAAAGTCTGTAGTTTAAAATTTACTGGTCTCTCATATGTGAGAGGCTGCCTGGGTGGGTACCACCGCAATGTCTATTTCTCCCGTCAAACAGCAGTTTAAATGCACTGTTGTGTTTCGGATGGAAGGACATTGTAGCCAGAGAAAGTACTGAGACATATTGAGACTTAACATCTTATGTCTCAGGATGGCGAGCGCAGTGGAATGCCAAGCATTGCTTTGTAATTCAAGTTGTTGTTTGGTTTTGCTTCTGTTCATGAGCGGTCGCATCGCTTACCATCAGGCGATCGGTATGCTCGTCTCGCCATTCACAGCAAAAAACAAAATATATATAACATTGAAAGTCCTTTTCTGTCCACGGCGATTAACTGTTGGATAAATCATAATTGCCCTTCATTCGTTAAAATGAAACACTATCCGTTAACCTTGCAAACGTAATTTATTTATTAAAAAGAATTCATAAAGATCTTTTGTATTTATGTTTTAAAACAACATAATAAATATGAAGAGACGTACGGAAAGAGTATACGGAAACTTTAAAAATTCAGAGGTAGGTATGTTATATTTTGTGACCCATAAAACGAATTTATGTAACAACGAAAATATTTTTTACAAAAAGCCTTGAGGACAATGCAGCAATGAAACTAAGAATGAAACGTACTTGGAAATAATACTATTTATAACAAGTTATTTCCTTTTCGTAATAATATAAAATTCATGTCATGGACATAGCGATTTGTCAGATTTCATTATTTAAGTGAATATATTAATATAGCCAACCTGCACTAGGCTAAGGTAGTAGACTATCAGCCGCTGCCAATAAACAATCCCAATCCAAAATTTGCCGTTTGAGCAGTGGCGTAGCTAGGGGGGGGCGGCAAGGGCGGTCCGCCCCGGGTGTCACCCCAACAGGGGTGACACCCGAGCCCAACTTTGACCATCAGTTATAGTTCTTTCTACTTCTACCTATAAAAATCAAAAATTTGTGGCAGAGACCATAACCGCTACTAATAAAATAATCTAGGTACCTAAGTACAGTATTGTACCACAAGCATAATAAATTGATACCTATATAAATACAAATAATGTACCCACCTTAGACTAAGGAATAACTAGACAGAGCAATAAAAACTTCATATAGTAGTACTCCTTACTCGTGAGCCATTTTGTCATTAAGGGATTTCGTGGGTTCAAAAAATCGTTTTTTTTTTGGCTTTTTAATTTCTACAACATCTCAAAAATATTATCCTAAATTTTCAAGTCGATCCGAATAATAGTTTCATTCATCTGAGGTGCACGTTGCACTGTGCGTTGCACACTGTCAATCGATCAGGGATTCCCCTAAAATTTAATACTCCGTTCGCGTACAAGAAGCTTATACCCAAATGGAGATTGCATTCCGTATATAAAAGTGAAGCACAAAAATTTGACCTTAAATGACGTCGCTGTTATCTTCTATCCTTTTCTATCGAGTGACAATGAATGAACATAATGTCATTTTCATTCATTGTCACTCTAAAGAAAAGGATAGAAGATAACAGCGACGTCATTCAAGGTCAAATTTTTGTGCTTCAGTGTTTTATACGGAATGCAATCTCCATTTGGGTATAAGCTTCTTGTTCGCGTATAACCAACGCTACTTAGGGGATTCCCTCGATATAGAGCTCGTCACTTGTATTGTGGATTAGACAAATTCTTTTGTTTTCGACCGCATTCATTTCAATATTCTTTTGCGTGAACGTGTGAACGTCTAGTGCAAAGTGTTTTTTAATTATTAGATATTATAAACGACAATTTTCGTATCTTATATTTATAATAAATAAACCTAGTTAATAGTCGATTCTTGAAGAAAATAAACAAGGTAAGTGAAGTATTTTTTATTAAAGGTGATACTAACTTTTTTAATTCGTTTAGTATCTAGTAGCAGTATCTTAGATTATTTTGATCTACAAGTTTTACGATCATACTTTAGAGACTTAAGGTAATAATGTTTATTAATTATTAATATACTTATTAATATACTTATTTATTATTATTTTCTGATCCAAACGGATTATATTAAGTTTAGATTAATGATAAAAAGTAGGTAATTATAATCATACATCTTCACGTACATTGATTCGGCTCCGAGATGAGTAGCTCGAGCACTACCACGAGTATTTATACGGATATCACCTAAGGATATCACAATTAACGGTGGAGTATTTAACTAGTATTTTCTAAAAATACCTACTTAAATACATATTTACACCCAGATGCAGGATTGTTAATTTATATAAATATATATTTCACAAAGCTAGTTACGTAACGTGTACCTAGGTGTTTATTTACCGTTACAATTTGTTTATAAAATCAACGTATCACTTACAAACAAAAAATATTTTTTAGGATACCCAGAACGAAATATGCCTCGGGGAATTCATACTTCGAAAAGACAAAGCGGGTTTCAACAGAGAAAAGCCAAAAAGGCTAAAATGGATCAAATTCAGAGCATGTCTGGATCTCTTTTCAAATATGTCACAAAAGCAGATAGCGGCCAAGGTTCAATTAAAGTACCCGAGTCTCCTGTTGACGAAAGTAATGATTCACATCTTGAAGACTCACATTCAGATAGCAACAGCGACAATACAGAATCATTGAAGACAACCCATTTCCTCGACGGAACCAAATCAAATAATGACAATGACACCGTTAATGCTACTTTTGGAGACAGCATTAGCTTCGAAGAATCTATGCAACACTTGAGGGATATTTCACATTGGAGTTTACCGGTTCCCAATAATGTTCGCATTGACATAATAAAAAAGGGCAGTGAACATTTCCAGAACAAAGAAGGACCGTTCCCTACTGTATCTCGTCATGGTTCAAAGATTAAAGGAGATGCTCGTCATCTTTCACAGGAATGGTTTTATAAAGAGATGCCTAGTGGTGAAAAAATTCTACGATCATGGATGGTATTTTCTCCTATATCAAATAATCTGTACTGTTTTTGCTGCCGTTTATTTGCTGTCAGTAACATACAAAGAACATTTACAACTGGATTTCAGAAATGGTGGAAACTAAATCCTAAAGTATTGGACCATGAAACTTCATGTGAACATTTAGAAAATTTCGAAAATTGGAAAACTTTGGAAATGAGATTAAAATCTCACACCACAATAGATGACGCAACCTTGCAATTAATGAATACGGAAAAACAGAAGTGGAAAAATCTGTTATCTAGATTATTTGATATAACTTTGTTTTTGGCGAAACAAAACCTAGCATTTCGTGGACATGATGAAACCCAAGGGTCATCCAATAAAGGTAATTTCTTAGAACTAGTTAAGCTGCTTTCAAAGTATGATGTTGTACTTAAAGAACATATATTATATTTGGAGCAGGAAAAATCACATAAAGTAACATATTTATCGCCCGAAATACAAAATGAGTTCATAAATGTTTTAGCTAATCACGTTAAATGTCAGCTTGTCAACGAAATTAAACTGACCAAATATTTCGGAATTATGTTTGATAGCACACCTGACGTTTCACATGTCGATCAAATGTCTGAAGTAATTCGTTATGTAAAAATTAATAATAGAAAAGTAGAAGTCAAAGAAGTATTCTTAGGATTTTTTCCCTTGCATGGAAAAAAAGCAGCTGATTTAAGCGCTGAAATACTAAAGAAGCTTGAAAACGATGGCTTAGATATTATGATGTGTCGTTCTCAAGGTTATGATAATGCTGCAGTTATGAGTGGTATACACGGGGGAGTGCAAGCTATTATAAAAGAAAAAAACAATAAAGCAATTTTTATTGGTTGCATTGATCATTCAATTAATTTATGCGGCCAGCATTCGTTCGCACAAAATGTGACTTGTGTTACATTTTTCGGAGCAGTGGAGACAATATTTAACTTTTTTTCAACCTCCACAAGCCGCTGGGAGGTGCTCCTCAATCACAGCAAAGCATCTGTTAAAAGACTTTCAACAACGCGCTGGAGTGCTCATTATGGTGCAGTAAAAGTATTGACTGAAAATTTTGATGGAATAATATCTGCAATTGAGGAACTACGTGACCAAGACGTAAATTTAGAAACAAGAGGTGGTGCACAAAATCTTATCCCTGCTGTGTGCAATTTCTCATTTCTTTGTTTTCTTTTCTTCTGGAATGATGTGCTAAGGGAAGTGAACTATGCTCAGATTGCATTACAAAGCAAAGGATTATGTGTTGATGAAATAATCATAAAACTAGAAGCACTTCGTCTATTCATTGAAGAGAAACGGTTGCATCTAGCAGAAGAGGCAATAGATTTTGCTGTACGAAAATCGGAAGAATACAACATTTCGATGGAACGACGAATTCGTCGCAAGAAGCGCATGCCCGGTGAGTTAGCATCGTCCACAGATGCTGGACTAACACTTAGAGCGGAACTTCAAAAGGACATGTTAGAATGTCTTGACAGATTCAATATTGAACTCGAAACAAGAAAGTCCATTAAAGACGTAGTTTCATTATTTGAGGTTGTACAGTCGAAGACTTTGCTTTCGGCAAACACTGAACAGTTAAAATTTGCAATATCAAAATTTACTAACCTTTACGATGAAGTATCAGAAACAGAACTACTTTTAGAAATACCAAGATTGAGAAGACATATAAAAGCGGCTAATATTACTGTCTCTAATTGGGTGACACTGGACTATTTAAAATTCATTGTGGAATGGCATTTTACAGAATCTCTTCCGAATCTAACGGTCGCACTAAAGTTATTTATAACAATATGTACATCAGTTGCTTCATGTGAGAGAAGTTTCAGCAAATTGAAATTAATAAAAAATTACTTGCGGTCTACAATGACTGAAACCAGATTAAATAATCTTGGTATTTTAACAATAGAACATGAAGCAACACAAAATATAAATTTTGAAGACGTGATTTCGGAGTTCGCAAGTGTCAAAGCTAGAAGGAAGAAATTTTAATTTTGGCATACTGTTTTACATAATATACTACTATTTGTAATACTCTTATTTTAATAAAACGTAAACGATTATTACTTTTTATTTTATACATTGTGTTTGAGTTTTGGGGTGACACCTACAAAATCCGCCCCGGGTGCCACCTATGCTAGCTACGCCGCTGCGTTTGAGATTGACAGCTCAATCTTTTATCTGATACTATATTGTCAATAATCAATCTCAGTAGTGAAAAAACTATGGCAACATGGTAAATGACAAATCGAAAAGTAGAAAACAATCCAGATTGACTTCAATCTATTTTTTTCGATTGATTATTGGCATCGGCCGTTAATGGACAAAGGTAGTGGACCTAACCTCTCTCTATCGAACTCTCGATTGCAGTGAAGGCTTGTGCCATGCAGTGGGACGTATATGGGCTGATACAGTAAAGTAAATTAATATCCTTCAGTCATAAAATGCAACAATTAATTTTCACTGACCGCTACAACTTCGCTCATAATGGTGACATGATGGTGCTATGACCAAGAAGACCATCATTATTTTTTGTAAGAGTTAATACGGAACAGCTTTACTAGACGGCAATTAAAATACAAAGTTAAAAACCAAAATAAATATTATTTCCACGAAACCGGGCTTCGGTTTGACCGTGGAGTTGGTGAGTCTCATTTACACATGTACAGTCAGCAACATAAGTCGCTGAACACTTCACATTTTTTGATAACCTTTTTTTTTTTTTAAACAAAAGATAACAAAAATCAAAACACCTGATTGACACCTACTAGATGTGAATCCTACATGCATTATTTATAGACACTTTGAATAATTATTTAGATATTACAATTCTGACTATTCTATGTTAAGAAAATTAAGAGTTATTAATACTATTACAAAACAAAAATAAACGAAAGAAGCACAAGAAACTGAAAAACCCTAATTAAGTAATTAATTTACTGAGCTTTGACTTTATTGAGGCTACAGAACCAGTAAAAATATCAATATCGTTACGAACATAGTTGGCAAAAGATAGCATACGAGAAACGGGTGAGAAATAACCTAAATTTGTTCGACTATAAGGTATAACAAAAGTTTTTCTATTTGCTAAGCGGCTACTAGAACGCGGAATACAAAATCCTATTGATTCTAGGAATTCTGGGGAATCTGTGAGATTGTTAATTAGTTTAAATAAAAATAACAAATCCAGACTCTTTCTACGGGCCCTTAAAGACTTCAATTTATAGTGATTCAAGCGGGATTCATATGAGTTTAGAGAACAACATCTGTTTTCTGTGTTTTTATGAATTAAAATTTGTACGTACTACTCTGTAGTCTTAAAATATAACCAAATAAAGTCATCTATACCGAGAAGTGCCATACGATATTGAAAATAATTATTATTTTGGATGGTAAGACAATTCCAAATCTCGTGACTGTGTAGCGACTTATGTAGTTGACTGTACAAAACATTTGTATTAGACATTAAACAAAAAACAAGATAACACTTATGAAGTTAAAATTTAAAAATAAATAAATAAAGTATCACTCATAAACTTTAAGATATAACTAAAACACACAAGTTCTTAAACATTAGTCGTGAGGGACAAATTGACAAAAAAAATCTTGCCATTGACCACCCAGTTGATTGAATGGTTTGGTTGTTTGTTAATACAGTAACGAAAAGTAATTAAAGGGTATTTTTATCTATCTATACCGGGTATCTCAAGACTGCTACCGAAAACGAAGCCGGGTGGTACTTTTAGTGACTACAAACACAATGCAACTAAAAATATCGCAAAGAAACGCGACAATTATTTTTTATGATTTTTTAAATATCGTCATTTTTGGGTGGTAAATTCAGTTTTTGCTAAAATAATAATTTAAACTCTTTTATACCTTAGAGTATTTATAAATAAAAGGGTATACACTATTATTTTAGGAAAAAAATGTATTTACCACCCAAATATGGCCATAGGAAAAAAAAAACAAAAAAAAATGTCGCTTTTTTTTGCAACTTTCTCTATTGCATTGAGTTTGAAGTCGCTTAAACTACCCTGTATATAACACATGCATAAAATATTTTATGGGTGGCATGATTCTCCGTAGTGGACAGAGAAACTAATTGCGATGTTTTTATAAAGCATTAAATTTAGCCTAACATTTTCTCCTTTTCTCGCTTAAGTAGCAAATGTTTTCAAAAGATTTGAGCCTCTCGAGAAGACGCACATTGTTCGTTTCTAGAGGGATTAAAATGAAGCACAAAATACGATGAATTGTTTATAGAGCACGGACTAAGGCTTCAATGGTTCTTAGATTAGATATTCTGACGTATTTTAGTCTTGTCCTTATATAAATAGTCTAAGAGTAAAGACATAACCATTTAGTACCATATTTCTTTTTCCCAGGCGATTTTATTTGGTTCAATTTCTATTTTAGCCCTTTAATTTTTAATAATTTTTATAGTATAGCCGCCTTTCTGCACGTTGACATTACGTAAAATATTATTATTATTTAATGAATCACAATTGAATTTGAAAACTGGGCGACCTCTGGATTTTTAATTATGCTGATACGCATAGACTGATCTTTAGTGGGGAGGAAGGATCGGTATAGCAATAAGCAAGCAGACACAATGAAAGAACCTTATGTCTGGATACTCTTTCACGATAAAGGTCTGAGTTTATACATATATGCAGTAAATTGGGACCTAATAATTAAAAGTCAATTTTACTTTGCCTCGGTGGCGCAGTTGTACTACGGTACGATTACGACGCTCATCTCTCGGGTTCGAATCCATGTCAGGAAAAGTGATGTAGATTTTCCTATTAATTATCAGCCCGGTGTCAGAAAGTGTCCCCTACCTATATAGCGATAGGCTCGCCCCCTATCACATCGAGAGACGGAACACACAAGGCGACACATTTACTGGTGGTAGGTATCTCATATGTGAGAGGCCGCCTGGGTAGGTACCACCGCAATGCCTATTTCTCCCGCCAAACAGCAGTTTAAATGCACTGTTGTGTTTCGGATTGAAGGACATTGTAGCCAGAGTACTAGGCACATTGAGACTTAACATCATATGTCTCAGGATGGCGAGCGCAGTGGAATGCCAAGCAATGCATTTGTGATTCAAGGTGTTGTTTGGTTTTGCCACTGTTTATGAGCGGTCGTAACGCTAACCATCAGGCGAACGGCATGCTCGTCTCACCATCAACTGCAATAAAAAAAAGAAAACTTAGGTGTCCTGTCCTGGTAGCACTACTGCCTACCCATTGTGGGAAAAGGCATGAATGAATATATGTACCCATGTATTTATGAATTATGCTTCGTTACCCGTGCCTACAACGCGAAAGTACTGGGGAATCAATATATCTGCTATAAATTCACCGCTCGGTTTCATTAGACTAATATGGACACTAGAATGCTTTGAACAGCATATTGCAGACCTAATGATATTTGGCAAGTCTGGGAGATGTAGTTTAAATACGCGTTTTCATTTAATGCATAAAGTTTATTTACGTTTTAAAATGTGAGAAAATGGAAAACTTGAGAGCTTATTGCTTAATTATGTACGACGTAATAACTCTGTCTTTCACAGTCTGCTTTTTGTGACGGACGCATAACAGGTTCGTAAAAGATTTTGCCAAAGAAAAGCTGTCCTATTTTTTTTTAAGAAAAAGTAGACGGTAAAAGCGAATTCCAAAGCACCGGTTTTAATAATTTATAGAAACCTTAATACCTTCAAGTCGTAATTAATGAATGAAACATATTTTCCATTTTTTTCAGGAATAACATAGCGCCATAAATTTCAAAAATGTGTTTAATTAACAAAATATTACGTTTTGAACTAAGTATGAAGGTATATAAAGATATCCTAATATTGAATAACATGTGACTTTGCCAGCTTTATTGAATAAAATTTGAATTTTATATAATATGTTATTAAAGCAACCTGTGAAGGCAACTATCAAAAGGTGTCCTTGGTAGTCATATTTTCTTGATGGTTCTTTCATCTTGCCAGACATACTGCAGCTAATAACTTCGAAGGCCAAGATCGGAACTTCATAATACGAATAACAGATTGTGTGATACCTATGTTAGAGGCAAGCGCAGACACGATTACAGCTTTTATAAAAAAAATTGTCTAGCGGCCACGGGCTACTTAATCATATTGTTTCATTTATTTATTTATCCTTATTACATTTTGAAAATTGTATCTGCAACCAGGCGGAGCCAAGCCGGACCGCTTGTTTTAAAATAAAATTTTCACAAAAATAAGAATACTTTCTGATGCGAGAGAAGCTACCTCCTTTCTGTAAAGTGCAAGTCATTGATAACGAATAATGATATTCTTTCCGTCACCGTAGTTATTATAATTATCAACTTCGAGTTAGTAAACGGATGGTTAAACTTCGATAACACACTTCGATAAACACTGTCAAAACTTCCAATTACTGGCTCTGTAATAACCCGACCTGACATCTTATCAATAACAGCATTTTAGGGTTTGAGTTTCTGCATCCGAATAACGATGACGTGAAATCGATAAAACAATGTTATATCATTCACGGCTGTTTTACTTTCTACCCGAATAAGGTAATGCGTAAATCCTAATATAACCCACGCAAGTCCAGCACGTACTGGGATCACTCAGCTTACCTACATGTAAAGTCGAGCAGATATTACATGTAGGTATGCGGGTACCTTTCACCATGAAATCTTCTCATAGAACCAATAAAGTTCGCTTCCATCCAAATGGATGATATATTGAATAAACTCTCTATGACCTTAAACTCGTATATATAACATTATGTTGCTCATTTACATATACAAGCAAACATCCTCATTAATACGCAAACAAATATTGAACAAGCTATTAGCAAGGATAAACATTAAAACGCCTTTCACAGAGGACATTGTTCGAAGTCAATGCTGTTCATTGGAATAAACAAATGATAATTATCTTTTTCATATTTTCAAAGTATCCTATTAAATGTAAATTATATGAAAATTATATCTAATGAATTTAGGAAATAATTTTTAATTTATCAAAAACAAATTCTGCTTGATTTTAGGGTAATATTCATTCTGGAATCGAAATCTATTGACTGCAGAACTAAAATTAACATTACAATGATAAATAATCATTATTTATTATCCACGACGACGCTGTGAAATCAATTATTGTTTTTGAACATTTTGTTTGAAGCGCAGTTCTTCTTCTACGTTATATTACTTCATTATAAAAACAGTATCGCAATTACAAACTTGTACTATATGTACTACTGGCATTAAGCCGCTTAAAGTAATAATTAAATAATAGTTTAAAAAACTAACAATGCACACTTTAATGAAAGATCCAGCTAAAGCCTTAAAAATAAAATTAATAATGAATTAATGTCATATTTTTTTTAATTATTGTGTTGTCATCGGTTCTGGATGAGTATGCTAAATTTCAAGTTAATTCGACATTTTGAAGTGCTCGAAAATCGACTTAAAATAATTCCGTTACATTATACATCCATACATACAGGCGAAGCTAATAAAAGAGTGTTAAAAAACGTTCTTGAACTCACCTTATCAGGGTTTCCACCGGTAAGTGGAGTAATGAAAGTCAGATCTTTAGCTTCAATTCTCCAAAGTACTGAGGCTAATTTCTGCTCGTATCTGTAATGGCGGACGAGCAACGCCACTGCAAGTATGGCGGCGGCTGCTACTGCTGACACCGCAGACAGTACCCCAGGGTCGTGAGGCAACGAGCACTTCACCCCGTCAAACCCACACATTGGTTCTGCGGCTGGAGGCTTCCCACCGATCCACGCTATCTCGTTGGCTCCGATTAGTTCCTGTGAATAAATACATGACCTTAATAAAGATTCAAGAAGATCCTCTCATAGACTTCTGGCTTTTAGTTTATATTATAGAAGACAATATTGTTAGATAATTGATGTTTGTAACACAAAAACGTAGCAAAAATCCGTCTATTAAAAAACGTTTAATTTCATATTCTGAAGATGCGAACCACTCAGAAAGGGCTTAGGCTTAAAATAGATTTTAAATATCTCGTCACTGTATAACCTTGACATGTGTTTTTTTTTAAATGACGTATATATTATGTGCTAAAGAGATGTCCATCGGTAGAGGAATCAGTTTATCTCATTATATGTCCTCTTTGAAACAGTTAGGAGATTGAAGCCGTTGAGCGCTCATCTATTCACTACCTCGGATCGATAATTACATGAGACTCGATGCGACTATATTTCTTAACAATAGAAGTAAGAGGTAAATTTCGTGGTACATATCTCTTGTACTTTTCTTAGATACAAAGCGTCACGTTATTTAAGACGACGTTTGTTTCTTAGATAGATTATTATTTGTGTGTTACTAACGGGTATTAAAATTTTTTATAGAAAATTAAAATGAAATTAACGACTGATTGACGCGGCGGATACGAAATTGGCTTTCAGCGTTGGTAATAGCATAAGTGCATTCAAACAAAAACCGCAACAGCACGTCAGTTAACGCCCAAACGTGATAAATAGGAATTTAGAGGTAAATAGAAACTTGACTTGCCACTTTGTTTCAAGATGAATATGGTGACATTAGGTATATTTAACACACACTTTTTCTAGAATTGAATTCATTCATTTATATATTGTGATTACGATTTCCATCATGCCACATTTCATACTTAAGCAATTCACCAGCTTTTTTCCTTGCCGTTTTTCATAAGACAATGGGCCGAGTGTAGCGAAGCCATGTTCTGCAGATTTTACAAGTTACTTTGACCAGCTAAAGTCTTCGAAAATTTCACTCACCGAACGGAACGCTAGAGCGAAGTTTCATACCGGTTTTCTTTGACATTGCGGTACCAATGTTTATTAAATAGTCAGCTCAATAAATCGAGCTGACTCATTAAAACTGTAGCTTATTAAAGTTGTAGCAAGATGATCATACGAAACTTGCTTACACATTTTCATTTGAATGTCTGCCCTAGCAATATCAATGCCTCCTAGCAGGAGACTGGATTTTTACTGATGGTAGGTTTGTGAGAGGTCGCCTGGGTAGGTACCACCGCAATGTCTATTTCTCCCGCCAAACAGCAGTGTAAATGCACTGTTGTGTTTCGAATTGAAGAACATAGTAGCCAGAGTAACTGCTGGACATACATATAGAGACTTCAAATCTTATGTTTCACTAGCGGCCCGGCCCAGCTTCATCCGGGTGCATGTAGATTTCTCTACAATAATATGCACGTATTATACACATGAACCTTCCTCTTGAATCATTCATATATATAATATTATCATTAATACTCTTCGCAGCGTATGCGATGAAAGACATTTTATGGCTAACTTTTTTACACCTTCGGTTGGTTTTAATAGGAATTTCTAAAGATTCTCTATAGTAATCTAGTACTTAATATAGCCTATGTCACTCAGTGATAATGGTAGCTTTCTAATGAAAAAAGAATTATTAAAATCGGTCAAGTACTTTTTGAGTTTATTCGTTACATACAAAAGTACAAATCTTTCCTCTTTATAATATTAGTGTAGATTGCTTTGTAATTCAAGGCGTTGTTTGGTTTTGCTACTGTTATGAGCGGTCGTATCGCTTACCATCAGGCGAACAGCATGCTAGTCTCGCCATTTATTGCAACAAAAAAAAGGTAGTGTAGAGTAGTGTGGGCTATGGATATGTACAATTTATGTTTGTAAATATCTCTTACACAATAAAAGCTTAAAATTCATATTGTTGTATAATTGCTACTTAGTATAACACATTATTATTCAGTGACAGTTTGAAGTGCGGTACGAAAGGACTGTTAGAGACACTATGAGATCACTTCCTATATGAAATTCGAACCCATCTTAATAAGTGACATTCCTAGTACAATACTACAATATATTAATAATATTACCGCCATTGTTATTCGTGACGTCATTCGTCTTAACATTTGTATGAAAATTAGAGAACGCCCAACTAAACAGAAGGCCTACATTCGCAATAATAATATTATATTTTGTTTGCTACAAGAGGCCGATGATAGAATAATCATGTATCTAAATAGACAAACAATGCTTAATATTTTGTGAAGTGAACACGTCTTTATAATAGAGACAATTTAATTAACATATGGTATTCGTAGACTTTATGAATTAAATAAGATCTACGAAAAAATATTACAGGCTTTATGAACTCAGGTTCCCGGGACAAATAACGGTCATCTACGCTAATATTATAAAGAGGAAAACTTAGTTTGTTTGTTTGTAATGCATAGGCTCAAAACTACTGGACCAATTTTAAACATTCTTTCACCATTCTAAAGCTACATTATCCACGAGTAACATAGGCTATATATTTGCCTAAAGGGGTTGAAATAAGGGTTGAAACAGAAATGGAAAATATAAATTATTGAAGATATATTTATAAAAATTTATATTTTATTACAAACGCAAATTAATGGCGTGCAACAATTTTAGAAAAACGGCACATTGGGTGTAAAATAAGGGATGAAATATTGAACTTTTTAGTTATTGATCCAATCGATACCTGAGATATTCTTTGTGTAAATAATCCAAATTCATAGTCGGAATCGGAAATTTTGGCCGCCATTTTGAACTTTTTTGTTATTGATACGATTGGTCTCGAAATTTATATCTGAGCCACTCTTTTTCTGAATAACCTAAATTTGGAGTCAGAATTGAAATGGTGGCAGCCATTTTGAACTTTTTTGTTATTGATCCGATTGACCTCGAAATTGATATATTAACCACCCTTTGTCCGAATAACCTAAATTCGGAGTCAGAATTTAAATTGTGGCCGCCATTTTGAACTTTTTTTTTATTGTTCCGATTGGTATCGAAATTGGATAAGCATTATCGAGAACGGCAGTCATGTTGAGTTTAATAAAATATGGCCTGGAATCGTATCTGTACCCGGGCGAAGCCGGGCCGGGCCGCTAGTATTGTAATATATTACACGAACAATTTTATAGCAAATTATTTAAACAACGATGAAAGTCTGTGATCGGATTGTGATTTCGAATTCCCGTGAATATTAAATGCGGATAGCTGGCGATGGAATATCGGAATTCTCGGAGTTCTGAACTGAATTGTAATACGTTGTCATTTGGCAGCTTTAACTGATTTGCTCTCACGAATCAGTGTACTTTGTGGAATTATTCGTTTGATTTGCGATAATTTATTACTTGACAAGAAAAAAATACGAAAATCATTCGCTTATTTTTCCTTCTAAAATGAATCAATATTTTAATGTTAATGTTTAATATATTGAAGTGTAAATTTTTCTTTATTATATACCAATGTTTACTACTATTTTTGGAACTATCCATCATAAAGTAGTACAAATCGATTAGGTATATCCTTAAAACCGTCCAAAGCAACATCATAAGAATTTTTATTTTGTTTGCAATACACATTTTTGTATTGCACAATACCTTTAATTGCGTTTCAGCTTTTTGTTTCAGTACCATGCTGTATTAAAAACATTTGTTTTAAAATGTCCATAAAAATATAAGGCTTATGTTATAATTCTATATTCTTTTAAAACTAAAATAAAACATTAAACGTAAATAAATAAAAATATGTTTTTCCTTAACAAATCAAATCAAGAAAAGAACTTTAAAAAAATTCTGATAAAAATATTTAACAACATGATGGAACAAACGAGATAAAAACGACATCAAAGAATATTAAATCTTTTCAGATTTTTCTTCAATTAACACATTTGATACTTTTAATTACGTTGGATTTTCTACAAAACCATCTTATCACCAAAAGTCTTTTGTCAAAACCAAGTTTTTTGTTTTTTATTTTTATCTTTTACAAAAAAAAAAATTAACGAAATTTGGTGAGAACTTATCTTTTTATGTCCCAAATCCGCTGTAATTTATTTGATTAAAATATTTATTTTTTCACCTTATTTTGAATTAATATCGAAAAAGCACCCTAGCTTTCAATCGAAAATTCACCTGTCAAAATATCAGCTTTTTTCAAACAGTTCGTATGTTTTCTGTTTTTAAAATACATGTTACTATAGTAAATCTTCACAGAAAATGCAAAGTAAAATTGCTTTTTTTATTTCATACACTTGCTTATCATCTGCCTTATTGCATTCCGGATGTGAGACGTAATGACGTCGAGCTCAACACTGAAGAGGAATGGACTCAGCGTTGAGCCTTGGTGCACACCGACATCAATCGATGTCTGTCCGGTCCGAAAACAGGCTATATTTCATCCCGAAAAATCCTAGCGGTACCCTGGTATGAGTCAGGGACTCAAATATAAATATTTGGTACTCTTTCAAATTCGAATGGGTGGCACGTCCTCTCCTAGGACAGGATTGCATGCTTTTCGTCAAGAGACTGAATGAATCGGGACATAAACCTTATATAACGGGACGGGGAATATAGTCGATGGCGCGCGAGAAATATAGTTAGTACCCGAAATAATATGTTGTTGATGCGGACTGGACTCAAAAGCTATCTGCACCCGGGCGAAGCCGGGCTCGATTGCTAGTTATTTGTAATTTGTATAAAGTGGAAGTTAAGAGACGCACTGGACGAAGAAAAAAATCGTGGCTGCAAAACATCCGGGAGTGATCAGGCAGTGGGATCGTGAACGGAACGATCCCGCTCGCCGCCTGCAAAGAAGGCGCCGGGTAATAAACGGCTGAACCGGCGTCATTACCCTATAGTGATGCAAGAATTCCGCCACGTTATCCCCTGCCTATCGTTAGAGGTGACCAAAGAGGTCTTCAGTGTTGCTGGGCAAACTGCAGGGGCGGTACACCCTCACGTATAACGACTCCGAGAAGTACGATAGAGCCTCGTCTCTGTTATGGCCGCCCGTAACACCTTAAACGGGCGTCCAAAAAATAGTCGTAAGTGGGGGCGTCCGGGATCCCTATAATGCATGGAACAGCAATGGTTTTCCGCGGGGCGGTAACGCGTAGGTAAATCGGGGCGCTTTTCGTCCGATCCCGCCACAATGCTTGTGACGGTCTTCGAGGGGTTTTTAGTCAGTATGCTGGCGCAGGTATTACTAGGGACCCAGCTCGGCCACAGCATCCACATTGTGCGGGGCTTGAAGGCCAGTGACACTGATATAACCCTTTCGGCCGGGAGGCCGAGTACCCCAGGGAGTTTAATAGCTTTTTTCTTGATAAAAAAAAACATATTATTGCCACCTAGTTGATGTCACATATTTATGTTTTTCGTGAGGAATCAATGCAAATTACAGAAATAGAAAACGATACATATTTTTGCTCTCCACGAGTAATCATAACATTTTGCCACCTGTAACGTCACATATTTTTGCTTCGAAAGGTTATCACAATTATTTGATGTACATGTTTCATCACATAATTTTGATGCCACTTTATTATGCTGCCTGATGACATCAGATATTTTTGCTGCGTACGTGCAGACAGATATTATTGAACTCGTTCTTGGGACAGATATTTTTGCTAATCTGCCCATATAAATATATTACATATTTATGCTCGTGACTGTACAACCTCCTCTTAAAACAACAGTATTTATCGTGCGTGTTGATGAAGGAATTAAGCTTATGACTTTCGGACGTTCTCCTGATGTAAACTATTCTCAATATTAATTCAATTCATGGATCATCACGTTTTTCGAAACTGTCACACAAAATGTACTGCTTGACCTAGATATTAATCGAGAATAATCCAGATACATAATCCAGAGCTACATATGTCACAAAGGCTGATATTACGAGCAATCCAATCGAACGAGCGAAACATGGCATTATCTACAGACTGCCCCGCCCTTACAGCTGTCACTGCACTTCGGTGAACTAAATTCGATAGCGGAACGCATTTTAATGATACCGATGTAGTATAGCTTACGAGGTGTCTGGTAATGTCTAACTTGTACTTAACTTAGAACAAAATTAGAGGAGACTGTCCCGCCCTCACACCCACCACTGCAACTATAAGCCAAGATCAACAGCGGCACGCATCGTAATGACACCGAGCATTGAAGCTCGGCGTGTCTCCGGGAATGTCTAACTTCTCTTTAACCCGCAACGAAATCAATCAGAAATTAGTACAAAATTAATTGACTAATATAGGAAGTTGGAAATGTATTCATTTCCACTTACCTCCGTAATAATAGGGGCGCCAAATGAACTAGAAATATTCACTGACATTAACGAAATTATTCTAATAAAGGATTGCAAAGGCAAATTATTCGTACCTGGGCGAAAAAACGACAGTAGAACGCGCACATATATTTGAAATGTATATATTAGTAGATATTAGGCACCATTACAGGCATAATTTTTAATGCGTAATGGCGATTAATATAAAGAAAGAACCTGAAATTTACCAATAGCCTGTGTAACCCACCAGTCACATAGTCTGCTCATTGGAGTGACAGGCCAAGTGGGAAATGAAAGGTATCGGATACGATGCGAGCACAAATCCTTAATACCTTTGTGTGATAAAATAAAATGGTTATTTGTGAACAAGTTTACTGTGGGAATATTTTTTGTATTTTCTATTTTAAGCAACACAAAGGACAGGTGGATACGGATCTAAAAACGTATTCACCTACTTATAAAAATAGCCACGAAAGTTAATCTTTATTTTAATATAATATTTATAAAAGATATTGTAAACGTTTTTTGAAATGATTTTAACAGCAGCGGATTTTACCTGTTTTCGAATAAAGAACGTGATCAAGAAAGCACTTACAATATGTTTCTTATCTAACATAATAGATGTAAAATAATAAATTACGTTTTGTGTCACGGTGTTATACGAGTAGAAACAGAATTACAATTTTATACATTCAAAAAGCGTAGATATAGGTACTTAGGTAGTAACGTAAAAAATATTCAAGAAATACCTATTTAATTTTTAGTTTAAATTTACTCTACTTATTTTGATATAAAACGTATTGAATATTTATTTATTTATTTAAAGCTTTATTGTACACCAGCAAATAAAAGGACAATTTAACAAGCAAGAAAAGAGTACAATGGCGGTCTTATCGCTCGAGGCGATCTCTTCCAGACAACCAACCATAGGATAAAATAGAGATAACTGTATATCTCTTATCTAATTTACCCATTTTCAATTTAATAACAGCAATTGTAAGTTTATTCTTAGATGATAATTTTCTAGAGAAGATTCGCTGAAGAGTAAAGGATATTAAAGCAAATGAACAAATTGAAGTGCCAGTAGGTAGGATACATGTAGCGGAGAACTGATAATCAAGTGAGCCAAAAAAACCTAAAGTATTGAAGGATTGAAGGATATTGTAGCCAGAATAACTACTGGACATATTGAGACTTAACATCTTATGTCTCAGGGTCAGGATGGCGAGCGCAGTGGAATGCAAAACATTGCTTTGTAATTCAAGGTGTTGTTTGGTTTTGCTACTGTTCACGAGCGGTCGTACCGCTTACCATCAGGCGAACGGCATCTTTATCTTGCCATTAAACGCAATAAAAAAAAAAGATAAAAGCAGAGTCCATGGATAAGTACAGCTTCGGATATACGACGGATGTATAGACGACCTGATAGACTGTATGAAAATATTATAACATATAGCTATATTTTTCCAGCTAACATATAAGATACAAATCTATTTAAAAAGGCATAACTATAATAAAGAAGTGACAAACGATCAAAAGATTTCAACCAAACGAGTGATGAAATACGAGTGGTTTAAATGGAGCATTTGTTCTGCCTGTAATTAAATAAATATTAAATTTAAAAAAGTGTGTTTCTGCTACCTGTTAATGTTGGCAATTGGTATGAGCATCGAACTCCGCGACCTTACGTTACTATACATATATAACTTAAAAGATAAAAACAAAACATAAGGGCTGAGCAGTAAATTATTTATTTATTTTCACTTCATGCAAATGATGTATGTACGTATATATGGGCGGACTTAATACCTGAGGCATTCTCTGCCAGTTAAACTTAGTAGTTAGTAATTAACTGTCTCGAAAATAAGGCAATGTTTTCATTTTATTTATTTTAACTTCGATTTCCTACACATGTAACTTACATATATTTATATTATGTTTTCATGATGGACGTATGATGTTTATGCTCAAGAACACTGGATTTGACCTCAGCAGTTCTCATACTAAAGAATATTCATATAAATATATAAAGAATATACATTGCAGAAGCGATAAAATAATGATTTTATACTTACTGGTAGCAAATCAGTGGTGTTAACGTATCTGAATGTAGCGACTGGTTGGGCACTCCAACCACTTGGTGTCTTTGAGTCGGCTACTAAACCGATCACTGTGAAATTTCCTTCTGCGTCTCCGGCAAGGTCCATGTTTACCTGAATAAAATAATCATTTTGTTATTTTGACCTATTTAGAGCCATACATAATAGCTTCTATTAAAAGAAATTATTGCTATTTGGAAGTATAGAGCTTTGTATAATATAGCTTTATTTAAATGAAATGATTTCTAATTGAAAATATAGGTGCCAGGACGACAAAGAAATAAGGAGGTTACCTATTTAATATTTTCATTTGTTGTCATTATTTATTAATATTGTCATGTACCGATGTATTCATAGAATAGTACGGGTCCTGTTTTATACCTAATGACAAAATAGTGTACAATAATCTGATTATTATTATATTCTAGGAAGAATAATATTGTTGTCCTTAATGTATGTTTATGTACAGAAAACAAAACCCAATCTTCATATTGGCATTATCCCATAAAAAAGCTTCTTTTTTTTTATACCAGAGTCCGGCGAATGTAAATCACAGTCATGCATTTAATTCCCAAGTGGAACAGAACTGTAATTCACACGGAATTGGATTTCCACTCGATGTGGAAGTTGACGGTTCCACGGTAACAATTCATATGGGAACTAAACATTATATCATACAATTAGTTTTGTCTCACATATGGGAGACTTCGTCCAGAGAAGTAGTACAAGAATCGCTTATGACACGTGTGTTGTTCCGGTGTTTAGGTTGGTTTAAATAAAACACAGTGATCGATCTCCAGTGCCTGAGGCCCGTCCACTTGATCTGACTTCTGTCAGTGTAATCGGTGACGGAAGCTCGCTCACTTTTATAATTTCTCATACTTGATTTACATCTACCTACAACTTTATTTAGTCAATACGTCACAACACGAAATCAGCCTTGCCGGTCCTCATGTAAAAAATAAGACGATTTTTAACTGCTTTGTCATCGTTCCAAGGATTCACTTATTAAAGAGAAAGTATGGAAGGAAATATATATTTATTTCACTTCAACGGAAAGTCGACGATAAAAGAATGAAAAGAAGACAGTCATATTACGAAAAGAGATTTAGTTACAAGATTTTAAATGGCTTAATATAATATTAATACTATTATTTCTTGGAACAGTGTAAAACCAATTATCCTGGTAAACAATATTTAAACTAAACTTGTTGTTCCTCACAAGGAAATGAATCAGGAGAATTAATCTATGCTCCGACACGAAGTACGAATGTTCGGACGATGAACGTCAACATATTATAAGATACAAGTTTTCAACTTCTAAAAATCAATAATATTCTTTATGAAACTTATCATTCACTTCGAACTTAATCTAGAATTACGATGTACGTTACAAGATTCGAACAATTTGTAAAGTACTAGCGGCACGGCCCAGCTTCGCCCGGGTGCATATAGATTTCTCTACAATAATATGCACGTATTATACACATAAACCGTCCTCTTGAATCACTCTATCTATTAAAAAAAACCGCATCAAAATCCATTGCGTAGTTTTAAAGATTTAAGCATACAAAGGGACAAAGGGGCAGAGAAAGCGACTTTGTTTTATACTATGTAGTGATTAAAGCATATTCGTACAGTTTTACTTGCTATGTTCGAATATTCTTCGTCATGTCGGAGTACAGAGTAACGCCCCCGGATGTTGGTTTTTTGTTTATATTAATTTATTTAACTTTTATATCCTCATCTTTTCACTGTGAACGTGTAGATCATAATCATAATTCTAATAAAACAGGTTTGTTTCAAATTCTCAAAGGATGTTTCCAAATAATGTAAAGTCACCAAGTAACAAGGCTATTGAATTATATATTCTCCGAAATGGGGAAAAATAAGTTAATTAAATTAAAAACAGTATGGAGAGGACGAGGGTCGTATACAAAGTTGTGTTTTTAAGGTTCCGCATCCAAAAGGTAAAATGGTATCTTTATTGGATCACTTATTTTTGCTTCTATCCTACAGAGTATTTCCCATTAACCATATTAAATTTGCCAAGAAGCAGTCTTATATTATTATAGTAATAATTACGTTTTTTTAAATTTGAGGGTTTTTTTTCCTTTACAATCTTCCTTTGCAATCGTTTTATCACGCCATATATTTGGTATAGGAAAGAACTTGTGTTGAAGTAGAAATTCGATGTTCTTTATATCCGACTAATCCTTTTATTTTGCTTTAGCCCTATCACGTTATAATAAATTATTTATGAAATACTCTTATTGTTTTTTTTTTGTAATACTCACTAAATTGTAAGCTGGTTGTGAAAAGAGCAACAACAGAGTTTCTTGCCCGTGCTTCTCCAGTAAAAACCGATTTCTGAACGGAATGGTAGAAAAAACTACCGAATCTAAGTGATGTTGTGATGATGTGTGAATAATTTATTTTCATTTTCATAAATTTAGATTCTTCCATTCAGATTTCTGTTCTGTATTTCGTGGTACGGATCCTTCAGCACGAGTTCGTCTCGCTCTTGGCTAGTTTATTTTGTTATTTTTTTAGTTTATTTTTAAGCAGTCTGTGGTTTTCATTTAGTTTCGTTGCCTCTGGCATTCGATGGGCTTAGTACAAAAGAAAGATGAGCAAACATTATTATTTTGCTGGCTTCACTACAGTAATTTGGTGCTCACGTTTTAGAATTGTGGCATGTTGAAACCCAATCAGAATTGATGCTTAGTTTTATTTCTAAAATTAACTGATTGATGCTGATGATTGCTAATTATTAATATGAATGTGAAATTATCAACATTCATAGTGTTACAAGTCCTACTAGCAGTTCTCCAACCGGAAGCCCCGATATGTGGTGAGTATATTATCACGTCGAGCACAAATTACAGTAATGGGTAATGAACATGAGACTTTTCAGATAAATTGCGCATGATCAAAATCATTTTTTATTTTTCAATTAATCTTTTACTATATCTGTTAAATCGTTTATGCCCAATCTGGGGACACAACCTTAAGTTTCACATCCCACGTCGAAAGTGGAACAAAGACCCGTCTTTATTAACTCTATTTAACTTGTATCAAGCTAATTCAAATGTAGATGATACCCAAGATACATTTTACGACAACGACTGTTATTAAAGTAATATAAGTAACAATATTATGTTAAATCAAAAATTAATTTAGAACTTCTATTATTTTCCCAAATTAGACTACGCTCCATGTTTACTTAAAAGAAAACAACCAAGCAGGAACATTTGGCTCTATAGTATAGTAATCGTAATAGTAAAATTTTGTATGGGAATTTGAACAGCGCCATTGTGAGCGTATTTGGAACTAAAATATGTAATAACGATAGTTTTACTATACAAATGTATGAAAAGTGGTAGCAGGAATAATTTTTGACGTATAGTATCGCCGATTTACTATCGAGAAATACGATTGTTTTGTCACCGACATTTTTACCGTGAGAACATTATCGAGAGTATATTTTTGCATTTCTACACATCGAATTAAGGAAAAATGTGTTAATTACGGGCATGCTTAGTGTTTCCCGATGCCTTAGTGTTATTGTGTGTAATTATCTACTCCGTATTTCGCTAGTTATATGAAATTCAATGCTGCGATATGAAGTTATAATTATTGTGATACCTAACTCAAATATGAAGGTTATTTCTTAGACTATGGACTGTTTGGAATCGGAGCAACGAACTTGGGAATCTTGCGAACAAGTATGAGGATATAGAAAGTCTGGAATTTATTGTAGTTAAAAACATACCTAACCTAAAACTGTAAAAAACTTATAAATAAAATATTTACATGGAACTTTGATTTTCGTTTTGCGTACCTACTTAATCATTTTATGTTATACTTATAAGCTTATAAGTCAATGTATAGTCGAGAAAGCTCTTAGGGCAGAGAAGTGTGAGCATATAATATGTGAAAATAATTGCCGAGGAACTTAACGAGCAAAAATATAGAGAATACTTTCATAAAGCTCTCCTCCTTAAAAATGTAGAGGGATTTTATAAAACATATGTACATATCTTTATCTATAACTTAAATAATATGAGAGCATGTATGAGAGTTATTATTTAATAATTTGCATTAATTGTTTGACAACTAATAAAAAAAAATTGTTACGTTCGGAAATCTAAACGCATAATTAATTGGAGTCATTTTTGTATATTGCGGAATAAAAGCAAGAAATATGTATTTGCTTATTAATTTATTTCCATAACCTTTCTACGCGACATTAATGCATGTTTTATATTTTTTTGGTATTTTATAATAATAATAAATTAATGTACCCACGTAGTGAATGACAATTCCGCACGAATCATTCAATAACATTCGTTCATTACCCTAGGTTATCTGTCACTATCGTAACGTAATAGTATCGAGTTCACGAGAGTATGGTTAATCGATTCATGCTACCGATATGGAGTAAGGTAGGTGCGGCCAATAAGGCCTAGCTAAGCGGGAATTCAATTAAATCAAAAACTATTGACACAAATTAACAAATTTTAATGTTAATCATACAATTATATCAATTACTATCAATTATAAATAAAAAATGGCACCTCCTGCCATAAACATAGTCAAAATAAAACATTTTGAAAAACACTGTCTTTAGGTCTTATTATACTATGGTAGGTTAATAAAGCCTACGACTTTAATTTACAAAATTAAACAAAATAAACTTATTTTATTTGGTCTTTGAGATCCATAGTAATTATAATAATGTGATGATCACATTAAAGACTTAAAATAACGTTTTGTTTTTGATTAGGAGCAATCTGAACACTCAAAATTATCATCGTCAGTCTCTGTCAAACCAACGCACTCTTCATGTTCATCTCAACACTTACAACTTACTTACAACATTTCCTCATAGCAGCTTGTTGGTCTTGCTTACATCTGTGACAGTACCAGCTGTCTCTATTTTCTTTATTACTAGTATTATCTCTGGCCTTTTTTCTTTTCAAGCTAAGTTTTATTTTTGAGGAGGGTTTTTCTACGTTATTTTTGTCAAATAAGTGTTTAGTGATTGGAGTTCCTCTATAATTGATGGCCTTTCTTCTTACTGTTGGTGTCTTTTCATTATTTTTAGCTGGTGTAGGCATGAGCTTCTTAAACGCTGTTCTTTTAATTTGAGCGTGGGGTACATTATCCTCGCCATCAGAACTGGAACTGCCGTAAAACATTGTGTAAAACCTTTCAGGTCATCTTTTTGGGGTACGATATTTTTTTTGTTCTTGTCTCGATCTCGATGGCTGGGAGGTTATTGGCCTGGATGAGACGCGAGGTGGTGAATGTTCTACATTAACAGCGTAAGTATAGGAGCTGGAGTTTCTGTCACTACAGATGGAGCAAATGCCGTTTCCGGAATAGCTTGCGAATTAAATGGATATAATCTAGTCGCTCTAAAACCGCTTGTAATGTTAGTGTAAAACAGTCCGCTGGTGGTGAATTGTTAGACGGAAACCCTTCTCATCCATGTTGTAGATCTTCTCAGGATAGGTTTTAAGATCCAAACTATCATTAACTTCGTTCAGTCTCTGGAAAACAATTATAATCACATTTCTAAATGTATAAAATAATCAGTAAAAGCGTCAATTGATGATGCCACAAAAGGAGGGTAATAAGGCCTATGGACGAATTTTATAGGCCTTAATTATAGCCGACCGCTTTTTTAAGAAAATTTCAAAATAAAATTATTCAGTATAAGTTACATCATTTCAACACCACAGGCCTCTTAAGCATAAACTAATAGACAATTATACAGCAAAATATTGCAGAAAAGTGTATTATTACAAAAATTACTTACGTTTGATTTGACCGTTATATTATAATTCGAGCTGAGCATCCGCCGGCCACGATGAATTACCTCGCACTGGTAAGAGCGTGCGAGCCAGCGCGTCTTGACATGTTTGGGGCACCACCTTGGATTGTTAGCTACCTATGACAGGGACTTCGGGCAGCGGTGATTATTTTAAGTTGTGTTTCTGTTACTTAGGCCTTATTACCCGACAGGCCTTATTGGCCGCACCTACCTTAGTTATAGTATAGTAATCGTTGTCACGATACTATTACTATACTATACTTCAAAATGTTCCTGCTTGGGGTACATGACTACTATACTTAGCTTGATATGAAGGTAACATAAGACCCGAATAATTGCTCCATTTCTTACTATTCGAACACAAGTTTTAAGTTTTAAATTTTATCCCGTTTATTATAAGCAAAGGCAGTGATGCTAGCAAAGTACTTATAGGATTTATTTAAAATATATTTTATTCTGTTAAATAAGATAGTTACATACTGGCACGATGTATGTTGGTAAATAAGAAGCCAAATATATCTATTACATTATTAAAGTTATGTCTTTATCAGTCATGTCGTGCATGTTTCGTCAATCTTTTTTGTCTTACACTAGGAAATTTCTTGATGGATACATACATAGCACATATTATATACATTACTGGTGGTAGGTCTCTCATATGTGAGTGGCCGCCTGGGTAAGTACCACCGCTCTGTCTATTTCTGTCGCCAAATAGGAATGTAAATGCACCGTTGTGTTCCGTTTGAAGGGCATTGCAGCCAGAGTAACTACAAGACATATCTTATGTCTCAGGATAGCGAGCGCAGTGGAATGCCAAGCTTTGCTTTGATTTTCATGGTGTTGTTTGGTTTTGCTACTGACCGTAAGCTGTCATATCTTATCATCAGGTGAATGGTATACTCGTCTCGCCATTCATTGTAATAGAAAAACATAAACTCCGCTTTTTTTCCAAAAAGGGTAGGGCAAATTGAAATCTTCAGCAAATACCGCTTTCTCTAGTTAAATCTGCTTTCCGAACCGGGTGATAGAAAAAATAATTATAGAATCAAAATTATGTCGAATATTTTGATGGATTCAATAAATTATTTTTATTTTTCACTTTCATTTTGGAGGTAAATAAATCACTTTCTAAAATTGCTACCACAAGTCCCTTCAAACGGCGATTTGTCTACTCATGCTTTCACCCACATTCACTTTACATTACGCATATACATATTCGGGCCGACGATGAAATGAATTTTATGCGTCGTTAAACACCCATTCACTTAGAGGTTTACTTGACTTGAAAAGTCTATTTTCGGATGGAATATTTTATCTTAAAGAGTATGTGAGCAAATTCTATAGCTGAATTAGCATTGAATTTGTATCTGGTGTTAGAATATTCGTATTTGCAAGGACAGTTGCCACCTTACATATTGGCCTAGTGGATCTAATTTCGGACTTATGCTACTCACATACAAATATAAATTCACACGTTATTCCTAGAAGGGGTAGGCAGCGGTACAACCAGGACACCTATGTTTCCACTTGTGTCCTACGATGTGATAAGGGGCAAGCCTATCGCCACATTGGGCACAAATTCCTGACTCCGGTCTAAATCCAATCTCATACCCATGAGACTCGATATTAGTGTGGGGTCGGGACTATTTATGTGACTAATAGGTGTATTTATTTATTTAATCGCAGTTTGGGCGACCCGGAATTCGACTCTGAAACCGCAGCTTTGTTAACGTACCGTAATAAAGCTGCGGTACTGAGGCAGTCGAGGTATCCTGTGTGATGTGTCTATCCTGTAGCGCGGGTTCGATCCCCGCACCGAGAGAAATGTTTGTGCAGCCCACAAATATTTCTTTCGGGTCTGGGTGTTTGTGAGACCGAAAAGTCTCTCGTTGTTCCTGATACCCACGATACAAGACTCGATCTTAGTGTGGGGTCAGGACTATGTATGTGACTGTTGGGTGTTATTTATTATTATTATTTATTTATTACAATACAGACCAAAGCCGCCGACCCGCCTATGTGGGCAACTCTTTGTCGACGACATGGCAGCGGCATAGACATAAAAATAGCGTTTGCGTTGTCGAAATTTCATGTCGAAGGGCAACACGTTCGGACGCTTGTCGTTGACATGGTTCTTTTCTTATAAGCCGCCAAGTTGTGCTGCGGGCTATGTCGCCGGCCCGATGGCTTTGGTGTGTAGTGAGCTTAATAAGATCAGTGTGGGACAATGGTATCAACCGATAACCCTTTCCATCTCTTTTCTCTTATATCCAAAGGTTCCCTGTAAGAGATTGCCTAGTGCAATCAGGCTGCTTATTGTACTTACTTTAAATATAGCTTAAATTGTTTTTGTTTATTTTGGTTATAATGTGTGTAAAATAAAGAGATAAATAAAACCATTCCATGTGTGTGAATACTCTATCTGGACTCACTGCACTTGCCATCAGGCGCATGTTACATTGTAGTCTCTTTGTCGTATAAGTATCAAAACCTCAATACTCACGTCGAACCCCTGCACAGATCTGTAAGTGGTTGGTCTGAGGAGCCGCATGAGCGTGGCGCCATCTGTCGGCGGCAAGCCGGCTCGCATAGCGGCGGTAGCTGCGCGCGCCCACAGAGTGACCGCGTCGTACAGATGTGCTGCTTCTATCGGAACCTGTAGGTAGGGGAGGTTTTATTACAAATCTTCATTAATAAATGTTAATAATAATAAATACACCCAACAGTCACATACATAGTCCCGATCCCACATTAAGATCAATTAAGTCTTGTGTCGTGGGTATCAGTAGGTACGGGAGACTTTTCGGTCTCACAAACACCTAGACGCTTAATGCTCGCTATTTGCTCGGCATGCCGGGGCATTCCCTTACCATCAGAGTGTTCTTTAACCGGGTATGCGAACGATGGCCTCTTGCTAATAGAGTCAAACAGTAGGTCGGGATTAGAAAATATGGCGGACGCGTGTTTAAAATTAATATGTGATTGGGGCCATCGTAATCGCTTAAAGTTTTCACCACATAAAACGTTCCAATTACTTCTAAAAGGAACTTGAAAATCACCGCCGGGAATAGGCTAGTTTCATACATTTTTATTTTTGTTTATAACGGAAGGTTACGTTCCAAACCAACGCCAAAATCAGAAAGAATTTTTAAAATCCGTTAAGTAATAAGCAAGTTACAAATATATGAAAGTTGGTGGTAGGAGTGATAGAAAAGGATGCAACATGCACGGCGTGACGTCATCTTCCATAAGGTGCACGCGTGCGAAAGAGACAACGAGTGTCCCCACCGTACTATTAAATGTATTAATATCTCAGTCATTTTACATTCAATTTTGATGCTGTTTTCAAATTCGTTTGTTTTTATAAACGATGCTTTTAAGGAATGATTACTTACTGCTCAAATAAAATCTTGGTCACAACTCTATTAAATTTAATAATATCATTGTTAAGAAAAAAATCGGTTTGTTCTCTTGGTTTAAATTTATATTCATATACAAAGTTGAAGAGTTTATTTTTTTGTACGCACTTATCTCAGGATCTACAGGTTCAATCGACAAAACTTTTGCTGATGCATAGCCAACTTATCTAGAGATAATATATGCCATATAATATCACGCTGCTTCTAAAAGAAGTGGAGCAGTAGAAAAACATGTTGCAAAAGCTGGGAAAATATATTTACTTTGAGAACTTCCGTATCGTACTCTATGTAAAAGACTGAAGTTATGTAATTATCATGTATGTATCATATTTTACTGGTGATAGGTCTCTCACATGTGTGTGTGTTTCTATTTCTCCCGCAAAATAGCAGTGTAAATGCTCTATTGTGTTTCGGTTTGAAAGACATTGTATCCAGAGTAACATAACATATTGAGACTTAACATCTTATGTCTCAGGATGGCGAACGCAGTGGAATAACCAAGTATTGCTTTGTAATTCAATGTGTTGTTTAGTTTTGCTACTGTCAATGAGCTGTCGTATCGCTTACCATCAGGCGAACGGCAAGCTCGGCCTGCCTTTGAAAATATATATTTAAAAAATATAATCCTATTTATTCTAAAATAATGCCGTATTTGTAAATGGGTTTTATTCTTATTATGGCATTAATCCTTATCGCAATCGTACTCTCGATTGTAGAGTAGGCCCGTGCCCTGCAGTGGGACGTATATGGGCTGATACAGATACAGATGGCATTATTCCTTATCACAATGAATACGTTATTCATTACAAGGACTTATTTTATTTCGAATAAAGTCACACTTACGGCATTCGCCTTTTAATTAATATTATAGGAGTTTTTTTTATTTTATTATGCGGAATAAATGAGTTAGGGCTTCCATTGGAAAATGACGTGAATATCATCTATATTTGCGTTGTAATACCTCAATGATATTTGCGTCATTTATTTATACATAAATAACACCAAAAAATCATTTTAGAAAATAATAACCTAAATAATTCACATAAATGTCTATGAAGAATGACAGATAATAACATAATGGAAAAACATTTACGATAAGACGTCACAAACAACTGTTTATTGCAAACAATATTATAACCATTGACATAAATATTTGGAATTTAAGTGGCGCTTCAGTACATCATTAGTAGAGCGTTACTGAAATGAGTCGTCGCATCGCGTCGCTTGAAACGATTTTGAAAATAATTGCTTGTATTATGACAGAATGATTAATAAAAATAAAGATAATAATTATTATCAACGTTTGGACAAAATCTATTAAATTAGGTTAGTTGAATATTTATTTTAGCGCGATTATAACGGTCATGTTTTAGTAACTCCAAATGTACTAAAGGGCCTATCCTTAGTTTATAAATCAGTCATTATAACATACAATTCTAACATACCCTCGTCTTCGTCTTAATAAAGTTATATATATAGGTTACTTAAATCTTACAAGAATCGAACTATTGCAAAGTGCAAACCATAATACCGCCTCCCGTAACACGAGTACCTATAATCTGTGATGGAGCGCGCTTCAACAAGAAGTAGTTCGAGCGCTGCTACGCTGGACTAGACGGCGAGACGCTTTAAGAATTCAATAAACCTGAAAACTTCATAGTTTGATTCACCGTTTCTTTTCCAGTCCATATCGTCTTTCTCTACAACCTAATTCTTTTCGGTGAATTGATTATTTTTTTTACAATAGCTCATCAAGGAGTCAAGACAAAAAGTCGAAAACGGTTTTTACACCTATTTTACTAATCGTATGCTTTGAATTTTGTATGATCGAACAAGACAAAATATTCGATAACTAGATTAGTTTACATTCTATTTAAGAGGAGGGTAGACGCCGATGACCTTGCTCGAACGGGCGGCACCAAATCTCATGCACCGAGTTAGGAGCGGTTGACTGTAGTGTATGATTAATTCACTTACAATCGTCATAGGTATCGTGGCAGAATTGCTCGAACGCTGGCTGTTAGAAGAAAAGACGCGGGTTCGGTCCCCGCACTTGAAGTTCAATTTTTGTGTTTACTTATTTCATCTATATAACATTTTAGATTTTAATATTTTTATTTTTGTTTTTCTTTTGTAATATTATAAAGAGGATAGATACATTTATATTTTTGGATTTTTATTTACAATGAAACTCAAAAATTACTGGACCAATTTAAAAAAATATTTCGACTTTCTAATGGTAATTATCCGGGATTAACAGAAGCTATATATTTACCTGAAGAGGTTGAAATAAGGGTTTAAATGGAAAATAAAAATATTTAAAAAAAATTATCTCGAATGGTTTTTATTTTTCATTTCCACCCTTATTTCAACTCCTTTAGCCAAACATACAGCCAATGTTACTCCAGGATAATGTTGGATTCGAATGGTGAAAGAATTTTAAGATTAAGTCGGTCGGTTAAGTAATTTTTGGGTTTATTCATAATAAACAAAAATCGAAATATTCAAAAATCTATAATACAAAAATGTAAAAATACACATGTTACAAAAATGCAAAAAATGAAATGTTTCTTTTATAAAATATTATAGGTTAGACATATAGATGAATTTATAAACAAAAACAATTTTATCGATGCGGGGATCGAACCTGCGGCCACATCAATCATCAAGCGATCGGTCAATCCTTCGGGCCAACAATACTTACTTCTCGGTGACCAAATTACCGGTAACTATCTATTATATTAGTGCCTATTTTGGTGTTTAAATGTTACCTACTATTTCAAATATGATCGGAACATAACAATTCATTTATTTATATGTTGGGTAGGTCTCTCATAAGTTGCATGAAATTCAATTGAAATATTAAAACATCGCACGATACTTATATTTTGCTATGTAGGTACAATATTATGATCGTTAACTTTAACAAAATAAATCTACTATTATAGTACAGTTACTTTCTACTAAGAGCATAAATAATAATTTTATAAAATATGGTAGAAGATATTTTTCAAAAAAATATCTTCAATGTTTTTATTTTCCATTTTAACTCATGTCAACCCCTTTAGGCAAATATACAGCCAATGTTACTCCAGGATAATGTTGGAATCGGATGGTGAAAGAATTTTAAGATCGGTTGAGTAATTTTGGTTTATTCATAATAAACAAAAATCGTAATATTCAAAAATCTAAAATACAAAAATGTAAAATATAAATGTTACAAAAATGCAAGAAATAAAATGTTTCCTATATAAAATATTGGGTTAGATAGTAGATAGATGAATTTATAAATAAAAACATTTGTTTCGATGCGGGATCGAACCCGCGGCCACACGTTTTAATTTGGCATCCAAGCAACAGCGCCACAGTTGCAGTGACGTAGTATAGTGATTTACTACGGTTAGACCGGCCGTAACCGTTCTCAATGAATGTGTCGAGCGAAATAGCAATATTAAATTTACGTTGATATTGCGAAGACAAGCGACATAGGTCCGTTTAGCACGGCGGTTCGTCCCGCACTGATTTGTTGGGCGACAGCGGGGACGTGCTCGCGATTTAGAGTATCGATAATGTGAAAAAATTCGTTAAAAATAAATGAGACAGAAATTAGAAAAAATAAAAAGAAGGTCCCATCCGCCTTGCATTTCTTAATATCCTGATAATAATAAAATAATCCTAGTGCTCGTAGTTTAAGAGAAAAAACGTTGTAAATGCGAAAATAGAGGTCACTTTGCAATTTTATTTCAAGTACTTTTAATACACTTTTAAGAATTCTGAAAAGAAGGGCCCATGCTCCATATAGTGTAGATTAACATATATTTTTTTTGAAGACCTATTAATAAAGATCACCAAGAAAAAACGTTGTGAAAAAGGCCATTTCACATAGACCCCCCTCTTAAGAATAAGGTCGATATCCGCCGGTGAGAGACAAGTATGTCTTGTAAACACGATTATACTTGAAAACTCCCCAACAGATACACAAAGAATGAACTCAATATGCAATACACGTGCATTAGTCATTATAACGTGCTTTCCCCTATCCTCTTTATACAAACATTCTACAAGCGGCAATGACTAAATCATAACATAAAGAAATAATTCATAAATCAATCGTTATTTGTCTGATAACATTAAAGCATGTCCTTGAGGTAATCCAATTGTGCTGAGTAATTGAATCCTGTAATCTTTTCTGTTATCTAAAATCTTTTTTTTTATTATAGTAATCTAGATAACACTACGCACTAGGCCAGCGTGGTGGACTATATGGTCTAACCACTCTCAATCGTACTCTCGATTGTAGAGGAGGCCCGTGCCCTGCAGTGGGACGTTTATGGGCTGATACAGATAGTAATCTAGATAATCCGTCTTCTTCTAATCTAGATTCTTAAAAATAAATGTTTTACTCTTCTTTTTTAACAGAATCAACAAAACGATACGGTTCATTTATTGTTTCGGCAATAATTTAATTCCCATCTCGTTTTATACCTTTCCTTATATTCCCGTGAATACCTACGACGCATCACAATTTTTATTAATATTGCATAAAATATCCACAGATTTTATAAGTAGTCGCCGGTCTGTCGTCAATTCGTTGTATAGGGTAGAGCTACGCTGTTTTCATTCATGACTCACCCACCATTAATGAGTTAGCTCTTCCGGGATGGTACTACTATCTCACAGGAAATCGACATGAAGCGGCAGTTTAGCTGTCGCGGTTCGATCGGTGAGTGAGAGTGCCGGATGCCTCTTTCCTCTCCCCATACTTATTCCTTCCCGCTCCCCTCTCGATTTGAAGGGCCGGCAACATATCCATGATCCGTTGTGAATGTTAATGGGTGAGAGTAATCACTTGCCATCAGATGACTTGTTTGTTCAATTTCCAGAATTTTTGAATAAATTTACAAAAAAAGAATCCAAGGATATGAGAAACATAGTGTATACAATTAGAACTAATTTCGCGCAGTCTACAATGCCTTTGCTCGAAGCCAGACAGAGATACTTGACAAACTACACTTCGTTCCTACTTGAATCATTTTGAATGGAATAACACACATTGAGGTCCTAAATAAATATGACATACTTTTCTCGATATTTGGAAAAGAAACTATAGTAATAGTATATCGTGCTTTGCATCCAAGGGGCGAACTGTTTAGGTATTATTATAACACTCTGTCTACTTTTGCTGTCTAGCAGTTGTAGTGTATAAATTATGTTATGGTTTGAAGGAGGATGTAGCCAGTAATTACTGGGTATTAAAGTTCAACCTTAAGAAACCTACATACCATAGCGCCGCCACCCACGTTGGACCAGCGTGGTGGACTATATGGCCTAACCACTTTCGACCGTGCTCTCGATTAAAGAGGAGGCTTGTGTCCTGATAAGGGACGTATGTGGGTTAATACAGATACAGATAGAAAGACGGAAAAGTCAATAGCTCAGGGTGAAGAACGCTTTGCAGTGCTTATTAAAAATAATTATGACTGGTATTGTCCTGCTTATAGATAGAATTTAATTTAATTTTATTGAACGAGTAATTATTAATATTAATATATATAATATATAACGAGTAATTATTAATAGTAACTATATTCGTGATATGGCGAGATGGAAGGGTTTAAGTGACCGTTTTCAATTCAATCAATAGCAGGAATGTAGCCCAGCGTACTTTAATGGGAATTATAAATAAATAACGCCCAATGGTCACATACGTAGTCCTGACTCTACACTAAGAGCAAGTCTTTGGCGTGGGTATCAGGAATTACGAAAGACTTTTTGGTCTCACAAACACCCAGACCCCAAATAAACATTTAAGGGCCGCACAAACATTCCCGGTGCGGGAATCGAACCCGCGGCTTCTCGTTTCACAGGCAGTGTCTAACCGACTAAACCAGGGAGGTTGTCAACAAATACACGTAATGCTGAAAATGTTAGTCCTTTTACAACAGTGAACCATGTATTTTAAAGGGAATACATGTTCTAGCAGGGTTTTACAGTGCATCTACTATTATTTTCATTTCCTCGTTCAATAAAATTCAATTAAAAAACCAAGTACGAGTATACGAGTATAATAACGTTTATTACGTCTTAAATAACTTAAACATATTCGAATAAGTCTTCTGTTATTCCAGGTATTTTCATATGGTGATGGTCACATTAGGTGTACTGCACCGTACTTGTTAAAAAAACATATGGCTTTAAAAGTAAAAAGAACTATTAAAAAATCGAAATAAACGCTCAGGTCCGTTTGCACGACGCAATATATCTTTGGCTTCTCGAAATTACATCCGACAGCGTACTCGTAAATACATCTGTATAATAAATAAAACGGGTCAGTTCAGAATTTCTAAGTGCTTCTGGATTTTACTAGTCGCATTTCAAATCGGGACCGCATTTTGTGGCGAACGTTGGATGTAGCGAAAACAAACTTTATGAAATCAAAAGATATTGATCTTTTTCTTTTATGAGTTTTGGTAAATTACTTTCTCTAAAATCTCATATTTCTTAAATTACAGAGCAAACTTTAAATATCTGGTACGTGCTTTGCATCCAAGGGGCGAACTGTTTAGGTATTATTATAACACTCTGTCTACTTTTGCTGTCTAGCAGTTGTAGTGTATAAATTATGTTATGGTTTGAAGGAGGATGTAGCCAGTAATTACTGGGTATTAAAGTTCAACCTTAAGAAACCTACATACCATAGCGCCGCCACCCACGTTGGACTAGCGTGGTGGACTATATGGCCTAACCACTTTCGACCGTGCTCTCGATTAAAGAGGAGGCTTGTGTCCTGATAAGGGACGTATGTGGGTTAATACAGATACAGATAGAAAGACGGAAAAGTCAATAGCTCAGGGTGAAGAACGCTTTGCAGTGCTTATTAAAAATAATTATGACTGGTATTGTCCTGCTTATAGATAGAATTTACCACCAGGTGGATGACCTACTTGTGTCGCATTCTTACAAATATAACATAATATAAATAACAGTCAATAAATATTCATATGCCTATAATTGATAGTCAATCACCACGCATTAAAACGGTGAAGGAAAACATCGTGAGGAAACCTGCATACCATAGCGATTTATAAGAATTTCTATATAAGGATATTTCCAGCCATTATTTTATGTGCGGATTAAAGGTTTTTATTAATTAACAAATCTACTCAGACAGTATCGTGGGTAGTGGGCACTGATTTAATGATCGTAAAATCAGGCGAAGTGCAATGATCTTAAAGTGCCGGGACAAAAGACTATTTAAAAATTATTTATACATTGTTGTATCATGTATTTATTATTTGCATGTTTTGATAGAACTCTATTTAAAGACAGTAAAATTCACTGGTGGTAGGTTTCTTATATGTAAGATGCCGCTTGGGTAGGTACCAACATAATGTCTTTTTCTCGCACCAAACAGCAGTGTAAATGCACCGTTATGTTTCGGTTTGAAGGTCCTTACCAGAACCACGCGTGTTGGCTTGCGAAGCCATAGCTTGACGGTCCATACCATCCCGGCGCGAACCAAACGGTTCTCAAATTCTTTTTTATGCCGCAAAATCAGGCTGTGGAATTGTTTGCCATCTCACGTGTTTCCTCCTTCCTACAATCCTGGGTCCTTCCGCCGTAGTGTGAAGAGGCACCTTAGCAGGCCGGCATAATTGTTTCCATTGGCATGGGACTGCCGTCCGATGCCAATGGATACTCTGCCTGGGCGGCATTTGCGCTTACCATCAGGTGCAATGCCGCCAGTATGCAGGACCAGATTAAAATAAAAAGGACATTACAGCTAGAGTAACTCCATAGTGAGACTTAGAATCCAATCTCTCAGGATGGCAGTGTAATGCCAAGCATTGCTTTGTATTCAAGTTGTTTGGTTTTGCTACTATTCATGAGCAGTTTATCGCTTACCATCAGGCGAACGGCACGCTCGTCCCGCATGGCACGCCGTCTTGATGGCAATAAAAATAAAACTTTATAATGTCACAAAAAAAGAAAAACAAAAGTCTTAATCTATTTTGATTATAAAGAGATATAACAGACTCAATTTGAGCCTGAGAGTTTTGTGATGTAAACATTAGTCAAGGTATATTTAATATTCGATTATATAATATAAGATTATATAATATACAGGGTATATCGAGACTGCTACCGAAAACGAAGCTGGATGGTAGTTTAAGCGATTTCAGACACAATGCAGTAACATTTTTTGCAAAAAAAAGCAACCATTTTTTTTGTTATTTTTTTCCTTTGCCCATTTTTGGGTGGTAAATATATTTTTTTCCTAAAATAATAGTGTATACCCTTTTATTTATAAATACTCTAAGGTATAAAACAGTTTAAATTATTATCTTATCGAAAACTATGGATTCACCACCCAAAAATGACGATATTTAAAAAATAATTAAAAATTAATGTCGCGTTACTTTGCGAAATTTGTAGTTGCATTGTGTTTGTAGTCACTAAAACTACCACCCGGTCTCGTTTTAGGTAGCAGTCTTGATATACCCGGTATTATTAATATTAGATAGTCATAGCAGGGATGCATGCAGGCTTCTTTTAGCTTATTTTATGTAGAAATCTTTGGAAAATAATTTTCTGAATTGATTATACCGTAATTGTGGGTAATGACAAATAATCATACATAACCGATTTTATTTTACCTACTAGCTTTTGCCCGCAACCTTGTCTACGTGATTAACTGTACTTTATTTATTTAAAATCCATAAATATTACTATAAACCTTATTTTCCTCCATTTTTCCTCTTAAAAAGAGAAAAACCTAAAACCACAGTCGACGATAGAGGGGGCTCTCCCATCTCTTACCAGATAAAGGGTATGACGAGAAAGGGACTTTACTCATCTCTAACATGAAGTGAAGTGCGTATAAAAAGGGTGGAGACGAAGGGTACGATGTAGCGAAAGAGTATCCGCTGCTTGGATGTAGAGTTAGACGAGGCAGCCCGCATTCGGATAGAGTTTTTGGGTATTGGGTTCATTTGTACCCTGAGTGAGTATAATTGAGTAATTGTTTATAACTCTATCTGCCATTATTACAAAAAGAGATGTATGGAAAAGCTTAAGAAACACCGTGAGAGTGACGTTTGAGTAACCGTTATCCAGTCACATCACTATTGAGTAAAAAAGGATCAAGTATACCGGAATTCCTTCCTCATCTCATGGGAGCATTTTTCGGGATAGCAGCCTAAGTAATGTATAGATAATGACATTAAACAACACTTTTATTTCCAAACATGAAAATAAATATTGCAAACTAAGTCAAACCTTAATAAAATATATATAAACCAATACATAAATACATATATAACACAGTAGATATACAAATACTCACTAAGTGGAGATGGTTGGTAGGCAACGGCAATTTTCGAAATTCAACCCCGAAGAGTATAATAAGTACGCTGACGACTATATGAAAATTCAGACTTATTAAAATTATTCATAACTTTCACATCTTCGTCGTATATGTAAAAGTTATAATGATTATTTTGCTGACATGTCAATGTCAAATAGGTCACTATTTAGTATGTCTTCTAGTATATTTCGTAGCGCTCTGTAGGGTTACTCTGTGAAACGATACGAACCTCTAATGTTCGGATGTTCGACGTCCGGAGTATGTAAATTTTCTACTTCTAAAAACCAATACTTTTCTCTATGATATTTATCATTTTTTCCGAACTTAGTCTATCGTTACGACGTAAAAAAGAGGATTCCAACATTTGGTGGAGTATCTAGTCACATTAGTGAAGTTTCTGAGCCCGAACATTCGAAATTCGTATCGTTTTATAGATTAATCCTCTGATCCGCAACATGCTAGTTTCATACACATTTTAAGAAGATGCACCAATTGAAATAAAAGTAGATTCCACTCACTCACCATTTTTTTATACATATACAGTTTTATACGATAGCTTATTAACCAGGCATGCAATCAAGAATAGAGAACAGATCTAAAAAATAGACATTCTAAGCTTCCAAGGACTTGTGTTCGAATTTCCTGGCGATCGATTTCCTCCAAGATACAGACAGTAAAAAATTTGAAAAAAATTGGCCATCAAATATATTTAAATATAATATACATGCTGTGAAGAACGGTGCTGTTTGCGAATTTTTAATTCCTTTAATTTATTATTTGTATTGAATATTGTAAAATGTTACTATTTGTTTATCCCAAAAAATAAATAAAAATCGAATTCTATTCATTATAGCACATTTTAGCAATTCTAAAAAACAAGATGAATACGGAGAATTTAAATAGTATGGAGTGCGTTAAGTGTTAACCTAGATAAAGAGAGCATCATGGACTTAAATCGAAGCATATAATATAAGTGTACCTTGTTGTTAATTGTAGTAGTTAGTTGATTTTCATGCTACATACTTATATCCTGCATCTGCACTAACAAATCAGTTTTCTTTCTATTATTATATCCTATTGTAGCAGCCAAAGCCAAATAGGCTGATATATTAATATTAGATTGGTTTATACACTTCAACCCATGAATACCTACTTTGATTTATTTCCTAAACAGGACACCGTTGCTACATTATTCATCTGATGATAAATACAATTTAATCCAAATAGGGTATCTGCCGGCAAAGGAAAGATGATGATGAAAGATGAAAGATAACCAATCTTTCATCAGTCAATACAGTATGGCAACATTGAAACCGAATATACACAGACTGAACTCGAAATGCCACAACCTGTGAAGCACTATACGGGTTCCTACTATTGTAGATCCTTGTCACTGTTCAAGCGTATACAAATACCTTAAATAAGTAAATAAGTGCGTGTTTGCCTGTTAGTAACGGACCAAACACGGTTGCCAAAATGTTTCCGGTAGTCTCGGGTTCAAATCCCAGGGTTAATCACAAATTTTTCAATCATGTGTGTATTGATCAATCGCACTATGATGGGTAATATTTATATCATGAAAACTACTAAGGACTGTTTTTTCAATCGTCAGAAATTCATAACCTGACTAAATATAAATAAATAAATAATCATCAGCCCGTTGTAGTCCACTGCTGGACATAGTCCTCTCCCAAGGTACACCACAGAGCCCGGTCTGCTGCTTTATGCATCCATTAGCTGCCGGCTCTCTTGTGCAAGTCGTCCCGCCATCTGGCCAGGGGCCGTCCTACGCTAAGTTTACTAAATATGTATTGACCAATTTATAGCATATTTTTCAGTTTAATATTTGATCGTAGGCTTAATACAATTATCATTTAATAATATAAGTCTATTTATGTTATAAGTTATTCGCCGGATATATTCTATGATTAAGAAGATTAAGAAACCTCCTAAATGAACCCAACCTAGAGGCAAAACAAAACAGACATCAGACGAAACGACATTACTTGACCTTTGAGTCGCCACAAAATTTATATATTTTGGTATGTGTATCCGTTTCATAGTATGAATTGTTGACATAGGATCTTTATGGTTGTTGAAATAAATACTTTTACTTGAATCTCTTTTATCGCCAGTAGTAGTATGCCTTTTGATGATTTTACATACCATAGAAATTCTTTAGAATTGCTATAGTATCCAGGTTTCCTCGTGATGTTTTCCTTCACTGTCATAGCGCAACGTGATTGATTATTATCAATACACACATGACTGTGAAAAGTCAGTTGTGCCCTGGAATTTACAATTGCGAACACCGCGCCCACCGTGTAGGTACATGTTGGCAGCCGCGTCTGGTCTAGAGTTGTGTTATAACAGGTCAAACTCAATATCTGTTCTTCCTGTTACTGTTCCTTCCAAATAACAGTTCCTATTATCTGTTCTTAAATAACAGCCTGTTATTTTTCAAGTTCGGTTTGGCAGTATGATTGGATACGCGTTGTTATTATTTATGGTTAAAATACTAGGTGCTTCTCGTTCTAGCAAAGGCCTATTCAGATGGTATGAGGGAGACCAAGTACGTAATATGTACGTCAACGTATAAAACAGGTAACACGACATAATTCAAGAAGCATTTTTCAAAGACGATTTCTTCGTACATGACTGCCAATTGCTTTTTTCGCATAAATACTAGGTGTGTCTCGTTTTAACAAGTGACATTCGTGTGTACATTAAAAAGAGACGGGTGATGAGAACAGTTCTGTTAATCACAACTGTTATATTTTTAAGAACAGATTAGGTCTGTGGAACAGATATATGTTAACCGTGAGAACAACTGTTATCTGTTATTTGTCTTCTACCTGTTCTTTTGAACTGTTATGATAAATACGCCTCACTCCTAGTCTGGTCCGTTACCAATGGGTCACCATGCATTTGGATACATAAGAAACATCCCAACAATAAATAATACACTAAGTATTTTCATAAACGTGTATGTAACCAAATATTAGCGTGCGATGACGACTAGAATATGTCACTATTGAGTGTATCCGAATTGCCAGGAAAGTAGACCTTCAGAAATAACAAAAAAAGTAATCGTTTCTTAGATTTACGTTTGAAATAAAAATAAATTTTACAAATTCTGTCCCGGATTTGGGTTCAATTTCTTTGGTGGTCCGTCCGTCTCCGCCTCGTGATTACGAAAGCAGTAAATTGAAAGGTCGAAAAGTAAAAAAAAAAAAATGTTTTATTTCAATTGCAAGAGTGTCTGAATAAGCAATTATTATGTAGTACTGGTACTTCATGATTAATTTGCAAAATAAATGCAATTTTACAATGTCCGATTGTCGTAATTATTGTCCATTGATAATTTACAATTTAAAATGATTATATCATCTTTTGTACTTCGGACGTTGATATATGAAATTCTGTTCTGTTATTAAAGTAGCAATTCGATTAGTTTTGCAGTCTGCAATTTTAAATTGTAATTGTTGATTTACTTCTTTTTTATATTTAGTTTTTTTTAGTATATGCAGATGACCTTGCTCTGCTAAGAGAAATCCACTATGAGGTCCAGCAGTCTGCTAAAATTCTCGAAGAGGAAGCAAAAAAGGTGGGCCTGACAATAAGCCACGAAAAGACGGAATATCTCCATATACGGGGATACAAAAACAGCCGCGCCAGGTTCGGCACGTTGGAGATAAAGTCTACAAAGGAGTGCACAAATTCAAGCATTTAGGCTGCACTGTAACAGATCAGAACACCAGAGGGGACGAAATCGATATCCGCATTCAAAACACAATAAAATTTAGTGCAGCCCTTCATAAAGCGTTGGTGTCCAGGCTTCTCAGTAGAAGTACCAAAATCCGTATCTACAAAACTATTATAAGTCTAATTCTAATGTACGGCTGTGAAGCTTGGACATTAACACTCAAAGAGGAAAATAAGCTCCTTGTGGCAGAACGAAAAGTCCTACGTAAAATCATAGGACCAGTTAGGAGAGAGGATGGTACATGGCGAATAAGGAAAAATTTGGAACTAGAAGATCTGCTGACACATGCTAACATCATCGGAGAGATAAAGCTCATCGTTTGCGCTGGCTTGGCCATCTCGAGCGGATGGGAGAGGATCGGAAAGTAAAGGAAGCATACTTGGATCGACCAACCGGTCGATGGCCGGTGGGTCAGCCCAGGTATCGCTGGAGCGATTCCGTGAAAGGTGACCTGCGCCAACTTCGTGTCAGTAATTGGCGAGAGGTGGCGGACAATAGAGATAGGTGGAGAGCTCTCATTTCGGAGGCCAAGACCCACTTCGGGTCGCTGAGCCAGTGGAGTTAGAGTTAGTTTTGTTATTATTTTTTGTTTTGTGCTCCAGTTTGTCTATGTACCCACTGGATGTCGCTGTGTCACTTGATCTTCTATTTGAAAACCAGCGCTGTGGTATTATCCAGTTATTATTGCAGCATCAGAAGCTGAAAGAGTGGCCCATTGTTGGCACAATAATTAGGCAATAAAATATTTCGAGTGCTTTTATAGAACTAATTTACTGTGCTAAAAATGGTTTGGTACACTATTTAGACGACTGAAATTACAATTAAATGATCACTGTGTATCACAGTTCCTAACGGGACATGGCAACTTTAAGAGCAAACTATTCACTTTTAAGTTGTTTGAATCGCCTGCGTGTCAATGCTCTACACCTGACTGTGCGTACGAACAAACTGCATATCATACTTTGGGAGTGTGATCTCTGGTCCGATGAACGCGGAATAAAGTTGAACAATATGCAAATAATATCTGGTTTTGCATACTATACGAACCTCGTGGAATCTAGGAGGAATTTCCGTGCTTTTCGGCGCTTTTGCCATACCTATTATTGGACCCAAATTTAGCAGCTCAAACTATAGGACCCATGTAATTGTTTATCCCGTGGTGCTTAATACATCTGGCTTCTCCAGTTGTATATCTTTATATCAGAGAATAAATAATACCTCTCAACTCAATACTTTTGTCACCCGCTTTGCTGCGGAGGAAAGTGGACAACTATTTGTTTCCAACTCCTCCTTTTGTATTTCTTTCTGATTAATTTCGATGCGGGTTAAAGACAAGCTAGTGTCCCTGAGAGACTCGCCGAGCTCCGGAGCTTGGTGTCAATTCTTTGTGTGCCACTGTTGATCCTGGCTGACAGGAGTTGCAGTGGTGGGTGTGAAGGCGGCAAAAGTCTCTCTATAGAAAAAATCCGTCTTAAAGTTGCGCATTAAGCAAAGTCCTCATTTTTCCATAGCATATACAAAGTACATACATAAACTCACGCTTCTTTCCCAGAAGGGGTAGGCAGAGGTACAACAAGGACATCCAAATTTTGCCTCATATTTTCCATACCACAGTGTGATAGGGAGAGAGCCTATCGCTATTTCGGGCACAAATTCCTGACTCCGGAGTGATAATCAATAAATAAATCACTTTGCCCGACCCGGGATTCGAACCCGCGACCACAGCTTTGTAACCTAGATCGAGCAAGTCTATCGTGAATCTACATACGTACCTAGCTGTAGATTACCAGTATAAATTCCTGTGGTTTATATTATAAAAACGTATTTCAAACAATGCTTCACAAAGACATGATTTTTTTTTATTCCATATTCCGCCACAAGTTAATACTATATTCATATTATGTAGGCCGACGTCTATTTTTTGGGATATCTGCCCAATACAACAAAAAAATCGTGCTTTGAAAGTGTCAGGAAAAGATATTGTACGATATCTGTAAAATATAATATAAATATATAAATAAGCTAAAGCTATAATAAGGAGTGAGGTTGATAGACACTAGACGCCATTTCTTTGCTATTTTCATCTTGCCACTCTAATGCTGGTGTAGTGGTAAAAAGGTGTGTGGGTACCTTGTAGTCGATAGCGTGAAGTGTGTAAGGGTACAGCAGAGAAGTAAAAGCTAGTACACAGATAGTTCACAGTTTATTGTTCACTACACACACTATGGAAAAATAGTCAGAAAGGTCGTAAGCGACAGATCACAAGTACACACAAAGAACAGCAAACAAGCAAAAAAGATGGAAGACACATATATACAATAACTACTACGTAAGTTAATTATAAGCCAGTGCGTACTAAATGAAAGCGAGCGAATAGCGAAAAACAGTTGATCTAATCAGGTAGCAACGTATATCAGCGCGGGTAGGGTCTGACTGGTTAAACTATGTATTTGTTCCGCGCGTTCGGTCGAGTTCGGCGGCCCTCGGATGTGTTCGGGCACCCGAACCACACGTCATGGGCCGTGAAGCTAGCCGAACTCGGGCGCACCATTATTGTAGTAGCCCGTAACGCATTTCCAGACAATTTCGGAAACGACCAGTAGTGTCACTCGCGTCAGTGACTTTGTCAGTAAATTAAATGTGTGTATAAGTGTAGATATGTATGTATATATGTTTATATATATGAATGTGTGTATGTATGTATGTTTGTATATATTAATGTATGTATGTCGATTTACAATTATTTATCATATGGGCTTTACACAATAACACCCCCAACATGTACATATGCGTGTTTGTTTGATGTGAATGTATGTTTAAATGTGAATGTGTACATGTGTGTTTATTTTTGTGGGTGAGCGTCCACACTGGATTACGCGCACCTCTACGCAGTATTACTACAAATTTTTTCAATATTTTATTCTGAATTAGATATTTTTGCCCCGGCTGTTGTGCATTATCGTAACGTTCTGTTAATCTGTATTTAGATCAATTTGGCTCCGAAATTATACAACTGGCTTAAATAACTATTAGATATGTATAATCTTAACACATAATGTCATGTAGAAACTCGTATTGTCACTATCACGTCACTACATATAACTTGTAGACAACGTTGTGAGTTACCTATTTGTATACATGTTGGTTTAAGTTTAAAATGTTTTTTTTGCATTATATGTGTAAGTTAAAAAAACGGTGAAGGAAAACATCGTGAGGAAACCTGCGTACCATAGCGATTTATAAAAATTTCTATGGTATGTAAGTTCGCCAACCCGCACTAGGCCAGCGTAGTGGACTATATGGCCTAACCACTCTTAATCGTACCGTAGATTGTAGAGGAGGCCCGTGCCCTGCAGTGGGACGTATATGGGCTGATACAGATGTGTAAGTTTGTTTGTTCCTTACAAATAAATAAGATAATTTTCCCCTGGATTCGCAACATTTCTCATTAATCTACCGTTTCTATTGGCCATGGTATGATGACATAGAGCCTTGCACGGTAAATGGGCTATCGGTCTTACCAAAATACGATGCATGCTGGGGACTTCACTCGCAATGATCTATCAGCTGAAACCTGTGCCGAGATTATGTCGGACACTTTTACATATTGCGCAGACATTACCATCTGTCGAGGTTCCATCACTAACACTCGGAGGTGCGATTGGTGGAATGACTTATTGGTCCAACTACGTCGGACTTTTCGCAGAGCGCGTAGGCGTTTCAACGGGCTTAAGAGACGTTGTGTCACAGGGGAAGCAATTACATCTGCTTTAAATAAACTGAGAGTTGCCAGATCACATTATAAAGCGGCCGTCCAAAAATCGAAAGGTAATTTGTTACGTAAAATTGTGGCCCGGTTAGATAGTGAGGGTCCGTGGTCTCCTTTATACCATGAATTCAAAGCGAATAGGTCAATCAATTTGGCTTATATTGAGAATTTAAAAATTGACAACAACTTCACAACTGGTATTGAGGAGACAACGGAGGCTCTGTTACAATCGTTAATTCCGGATGATAATATTGAAAATGATACAGAATACCATAAGCTGATTAGGATGTGGGCCTTGGAGGTACCGAACTCTTCCGATTCAAATCTCGCGTCGTTTGATGAATTTAGCGAAATTGTACGAGCTTTGCCCCTAAACAAGGCTTCTGGTGACGATAAAATAACTAATAAAATGATCAAAGAAGCGTGTAAATTGGCCGGCGATGCATTACTCACTGTTTATAACAGATGTATTGCTGAAGGGGTATTTCCACGGGTATGGCGTACCGGTTTCATTCGTATAATACCCAAGGGTGGCGATAAATCTCCACATGATCCTAAGTCGTATAGACCTATTACACTCTTACCGTCTCTAGGTAAACTTTTAGAACGTCTTATCGTCCCTCGATTGCTACCGGGTGGACCAAAGTTTCACGAAAAACAGTTCGGATTTACGACGGGTAAGTCAACTATCGACGCGGCAATATCGGTTAGAAGAGCTGTAAGTACATCGGCGCGCAAATATGTACTCGGTATTTTCCTGGACATATCCGGTGCTTTCGACTACGCTTGGTGGCCAATGCTGCTTCTTAAGTTGAAATTACGAGGTTGCTTTAAAAATATATATTCACTTATTTACTCGTATTTCTCGCACGGAACAACAAAACTTAAACTTGGACATTATGCTGTGTCGAAACCACTTACGATGGGCTGTCCACAAGGTTCGGTCTTAGGTCCTTATTTGTGGAACTTAGGGTTCGATGATTTTCTTGCAATTCCCTTGCCGTCAGGGTGTTCTTTGACCGGATATGCGGACGACGGCCTCTTGCTTATAGAGTCAAATAGTAGGTCGGGATTAGAAATTATGTCGGACGCTTGTTTAAAACTAATATGTGATTGGGGCCATCGAAATCGCTTAACCTTTGCACCACAAAAAACGTTCCAATTACTTCTGAAAGGAACTTTAAAATCACAGCCGCGAATTAAATTTAATAATATCAATGTTAAAAAAAAGGAATCGGTTTGTTATCTTGGTTTAACTTTAGAAAGGAATTTTTCCTTTCTTGAACATATTAAGAACGTCGGGGAAAAGTCGAAAAGGAACTTTTTTGCTTTGACAAGAGTATCAAAATCAACGTGGGGGCTATCTTTCAATACACTAAAAATCATCTATGGAGCAACTTACTTAGGATGTATCTGTTATGGATCTCCCGTATGGGCTGATAGGGCTACTATCGGTGCTGTGCGAAGAAAACTGCTCCAGAGCCAACGTTTGGCGTTGATATTCTTGTGCAAGGCATATAGAACTGTTAGTACCGAAGCTTTGCCTGTCCTAGCGGGTGTACTTCCAGTCGACCTGGAGGTGCAACGTCGCGCCGCGATGTATTACTCTAATAGAGAGAATATGGATAAAAGTTTTTTCACCGCACGTGAACTTTTAAAAGTTGACAGATTATTTAAACCGGTTTCAGTGGTATATAGCGAACTATTAGATGAATGGCAAAATAGATGGGAGGTATCTTTGAAGGGCCGGCATCTATACCAATTTTTTCCTTGCGTACGAGATCGTTTAACAAAGACATGGCTAGATGTCGATTATTGCGTATCACAATTTCTCACGGGCCATGGTAACTTTAAGTCTAAACTATACTCTTTTAAGCTTGTTGCGTCGCCTGCGTGTCCATGTTCAACACCTAATTGCGAGTATGAGCGGTCCGCGCATCATATACTTTGGGAGTGTAGTCTTTGGCATAATGAGCGTAAAACCATGCTAGATAGTATGCAAATATCATCTGGAGTTGTATACTACATGGACCTTGTAGAGACTAGAAAGAATTTCCGTGCTTTCCGGCGTTTTTGCCATACCTATTACTGGAATCAAGCATAACAGTTCACATAATAGGTCCCATTTAAATGTAATAATAATTTGATAATTTGATCCGTGGTGCTTTACAGCTGGCTTCTCCGGCTGTGAGTCTTTTTGCGAGGTTATTTACCTCTTCAGTTCAATGTTTTGTCACCCGCTTTGCACGGAGGGAAGTGGACAATAATTTATTTCCAACTCCTCCTAATAATTTAACTTTCTGATTAATTTCGTTGCGGGTTAAAGACAAGTTAGACATTCCCGGAGACTCGCCGAGCTTCAATGCTCGGTGTCATTACATTGCGTGCCACTGTTGATCCTGGCTCACAGGAGTTACAGTGGTGGGTGTGAGGGTGGGACAGTCTCCTTACCAAAATACGAAGATTTTTTTGATTCAAAGCAGTAGTCCGTAAGATTAGTACATTTAAAAAAAACTATTCAATTTTATTATTAGAGCAATTTATAGCTTGCCATAATTTCCGCCTACATTTTATAGTTACAAATAGAACTAACCACACCTAAATAGATGTAATTAACACAGGATTAGATAGCGCAATAGCTCAATATCTGATTAAGTTCGGGGAACAGATAATTAGCTAATTAATGATCTTTTTCATAGCCAGAGATTTCTAAAGCTAGTGTGCTACGCGCGGAAACTACTGTAAAATAAAGGTGGTAAATCACCAGAGAAAAAACTGAATATTGGGTGTCATAAATTAAGTGGTAATTGTATGAACCCGCAGTAGACCAGCATGGTGGAATATATGGCCTAACCCCCTTTCAATCATACTCTTGACTGTAGAGTAGGCCTGCTCTGCAGACTGCAGTGTCAATATAAGCTGATACAGTTTGTAGATGATTTTACCATAGGTTCAGGTGAATCAGAATACGAATACACTGTAATGAAAAGTAATATTAGATGTTCCTAATAAGCTATTTATTATTAAAAACATAATTTGTACATAGGAATATGAAAAATAAGAAACTTTCACGCCGCTATTATTCGTCCGTCAAGTATAATAATAGGCCAAAAAGGCTAAACTTATGTTTCACTCTTATCCCAAGAAACGAAAGCTACATATAAATTTGCTTTATATAGTCTGGCTTTACTTTTATGAGTTATAATTTAAACCCCAATTTAGTAAAGCCTCACCCGGCTCAAATAAACGCATAATATTGCGCGTGACTTTTATCGTCACAATTTTTCATCTCTGAAATATTTACATAATAACGTATTCATTACGTATTTTGTATATAATGCACAGTGTTATGTACGAATGTAATGTACATGCATGAATGTAAACGGAATATATATCCACAAGAAATAGACCGGTAACACAACTACGGTTTTCGAAATTCGATTTAAGTACCTACCATAGGGTGAATTCAAAATTGTATCCATACATGAGTAACTAAAACAAAAATGTTTACTATTATTTATTCCTAGCATGTTCACATTCGCTATGTTTACAGTTAAGTAATAAGTATATTTATGTTTTTTTTTAATGTATTTTATCATTATTATTTATGTTATTTACTGCTTGAGCGCCTACTTTTCTTATAAATCAAAAGTACCTGGATGACCGAGCTTTGCTCGGTTTTTTTTGGACTAAAGGAATTGGACACTTGAAGGAATTACTTCACTAAAAGCTAAAAGTCTTCTTGTACCTTTCACTATTTATAATTCCAATGCAGTTGAAAATAGTCTTATTCTCTTTTACAAATTATTCCTAGTACCGCTCCGCGGAATATACCGTACTTTATATGCATTCTCTCTCGATCCAATACTCGCTCAATCGCGCAGTATATCCATAATAATCCATGATCCAAACAAATAGCCATATCCAAAATTAAACGCCAAATTACCAATGTCACTTTTTATTTTAAAGTTTTGACAGATATCCCAATAAAACCTAAAAGCTAATAAACAATTGATTTTCTTAGTGTTGCTTAACAACGCCATCTGCTGGAATATCTTTCTTGTTATTGTATCGTTAAGCAGTTAGTTGCAAACAATAAAATATATATTATTATTATTCGCCAATAGATGTCAGGAAGAGTCATTTTCTCAGTTCATATTTTTATTTTTTCATAACGTTTTCTAAAAATGAATCCTAGCTAGATCGATTTATCGCCCCCGAAACCCCCTGTATATAAAATCTCATGAAAATCGTTGGAGCCGTTTCCGAGATTCAGAGAATATATTTATATATATACAAGAATTTCTCGTTTAAAGATATAAGATACCAGAAGAACCATCACCAAATCAAACATTATAATTATAATATCCTACTGCCAAAATGTACGCAATTTTCCATATTAATAATATGTTCTGCCAGCATCAAATCTAAGTTTCCAAAGATGTATAAACAAGTCGTTTATTCAAATAATTTTGGTATCAATAAAGTTGACTTACAAAATAGGTTTGTTTACCACCAACCTGACCTCAGCGTGGCTTATAATTTTACACTACTTTGTTTGTGGTTTTCATTTTCTTCAATTTCGTAGTTCCAACTTAGTGATTGCAGTGTTTATTGGCAACAACTTTGTATGAAAACACAACTCTGAGAAATAAATCTTAAATTTTCAAACAGCATTTTATGTTAAATGCTTTGCTTAGTATTTATATCAAAACAAGAAGTAAATTATTGTATTTTATTTTCTAGTTGAACAGTTTTGAAAATAAGTCTTATTTAACATTTTTGGCTGACGTCAAAAGTTACATCTCATTTAGAGTGTATTATTGCCTACGTGCTTATTCATTTCCCTAAATCCGATACGAGCATAAATAACTCAATTGCGATAAAACTTCTCAGTGGATATAACTTAAAAGATATTAAAGTAAAGGTCGATAATATAAATAACGTAGACTATAAAACATTTCAATAGCCCTTGAAGATAGTATACTTTAAGTAAAAATTAATAAAACTTGGAAACTGTGAGCATGGATCTGATGTCAAGAGACCAACTCCGATTAAAAGCAAGAACAAATTTTCAAGAAATATTGCTTCATAATAATTTTATCTCCAATGCAAATTATAATAATATAAACACTAAAGCAGGTATAAATTATTTTTGCATGATGCGTGTAATTGACTGCATTTCAAATTGGTTTAGAAAAAATTGAAACTTCAATAAAATAGCCACGAGTTAATTAATAATAACTAGTGTTTGTATTTGCATCATTAATAAGCAAGAATCATAAGTACGTACAGTAAATTAATTTACTCTCTTCGATATGAATACTTTTAATGAATTCACCTAATTTTAATATCAGTCTTATCCAGTTATGAAACATATTAACTCTCTTTTGGAAAGAAAACCTATCCCGAAATCATAACACCACTCTGCAAATTACAGGAGCTCTGTAGTCGAAGTGTTTTCAAAAGGATTCGGAACAGAGTGATCAAACAAAGGATTGAAGTGTTTTATATAAGCACAAAAGTAGGTTGGAATAGCAATAGGCTACTTATATGAGTATACTTAAAGTAAGCTATTAAAATAACTACGATAACGTAACAAAGTTAATTCTAGAGTTAAATGTCTAGGTGTGACAAGACAAAAATATCATCGTATCCATGGCAAAGCAAGGCATTTAAAACAAAACTGTCTGTGGCATCAGTAAAATAGGCGGCTAACTTAAATCACGCTAATATAACATATATGACGGAGTGAAATGGTTTATTTAATACAGGTGTTGTATTTATTTGTTTTATCCGATTGATGTTTGTTTAATTACTGTGGAATAGATTTGTTTTGGAAAAATAGGATTTAAAGTGGGCAACACCCGAATGGAGTCGCACGCGGCAACACTGCTTACTTGTCTCAAAATGAAAGGATGACTTTGACAGTGTAGAGAAAAACGTTATCCCATTTTGAAAGCAAGGCGGAATCGCACTCGTGTGAACCCGTTTAATTTAAATCTGTTTTCATACTTGAAAATCTCTGTAAGTTTGATTTCCAAATTATGTTGGAACAATAAAACTAATCGTGGCAATAGAACAACGTGTTTATTTAGCTGCAATAGACTACTGGAGACTGCCGGCGATACATACGTATGGACGACTCACACGAACTGATGGCGGAAGATTTAGGCAATCAGTCTGATTCCCCGTCATATATATTTATAGCCGTCATAGTCCGACCAGCTTACGGGCCGCCTAGTAAACGTCTACCGCCGCTCATGAGCCTTCGAAGTGCCAGAGGTCCAGCACAACAAAGTCGCTGCCTACCATATCCAGAGTCCCTACTCTTTTTAAGCCTTGTTTGAAGAAGGACAAGTCATAGCGCTCAGGAAACACCTAGCAGGAAGTTAATTCCAGAACTTACACGTGCGTGGTAAAAAAGAGCAAACTTTACTGAAAAATTCAATTAATAATGTGCCTAACCAAGTAATCGAAGCTTTGCCGTTTATAGTATGTATACTTGCCGGCACTAGTCAGTAAATAGGCGGTCCTTATATTTACTAACTACTAACAAAATCCTCTTAAGTTAGAATCCACCGTCTAACTTTTATGCGACTGTGTGAGTGTTAGCAGTTGTGAGGAAGCTCGTAAATAACAATATATGCTGAATTTTTCCTTAGCATACCCATTGAATGGATACACGCTAATCAACATACATCGCTGGCTCTCGTAAACACAGCCTTTGTTATACCAAACTTCAAACTGAATATAAAATAGTTCGTATTACAAAGACTGCGGGTTGAAGATTTTCGTAATAGTTGGGTGGAATAAAAAGGTCGAATTTGGATGATAACTGGATTCACAGTTAATTTGGCGTCTCTTTTTATGAATAAAGTGGATGAAATAGGAAAAATGTGTTATAACCAGATGATATTTTAGGCCCGGTTAGTTACTGAAGCGACGAGAATATAGGAAGAGAATGATGGTAGTAGATGAAGCAAAAGTGATACGTCAAATTCGATCAAAGTTCATAATCTCTGTATCTCCTGTGGGATACAGGAGTGATCTTTTTAAAATTATAAAAAAATATGAAAATGGCTAGGGATAGTCAATTTTGTTACTTATAAAAAGAGACTGGTCCATCTGTGAAATACTTATGTATACTGTTGGTTTATTTACGAACATACATTCAAAAGATCAAGTTTTTCAGTGCCCGAAAACTTTATGAGAATTTTTGACCTTAATGCGTATTAAGCAAACTGGGCATCGATTCCAGAATATCGTGTTTAAGCCTATAATGTTATGCTACCACTAGAACAAAGAGGTAATATTGTATTTTCAGTTGTCTAATATCCGTTTTAAGCACTTGCAACAAATGTCCCGATAATTTTATGAAGTCTTGAAAATGTTATGTTATTTATTTACTCTATAATGTACCTTTTGCTTCAATTTTATTAAGAATTTATTTCCTTTGAATATCAAGATTTTGTTATTCATTTAACGAGCATTTTTGCATGTCTGTCAAGCTTCTCGGAAACCACTATAACGGTTCTCGCTGCGGTACAGCTTTTTAATTAATTTATATATAATAGATCGACTTGGCCAGCAGCATTATGTACAAATTGTACGATACATTATGTTTTCATGCGATGGCCAAGTCGATCCATTTATTTAAAACGTAAAGAATTTTTAATATTGATATAGTAATAACTAACGTAATAACTTTATATAGAAGGTCCCTTTAGGACTAAATAAATTAATCAACTTGGTATTACATGCATCTCACAACTTTTTGCGGTAGAAAACCTGAGCTGCGAGACTTGGAATTTTTTTACACGATGTTTTTGATGGGATTAACATAATCCTAACACCCTTGAATTGAAATTTTAGACACGTTTGTGGAACACGGGGTATTTGCAATCCCAATTCGTAGCCAAGAAGCATCAAAATATCTCTATTATTTTTTATAAACTTATTCTTTCTCACTACTGAGTAAAGGTCTCCCTCAATCCCTTCCACTTATCTCTAACAGTTACTGATACCATCCAAATGCTACTAAATTGGTCGACGTCATCACGCCAACTTATCCAAGGCCTAACTCGTCACTTCTTGCCATCCTTAGGCATTCATTGCGCGTGGTAATCTTTTCCCACCTTTTTGGCTGTATTCGGATACGTATCCTACCCAATCCCAATTTAGTTAGCCTGATTTTTCAACATCCTTGATTCTTTTTATATAGAGCGCAAGGTGTTATTGGACACTGCCCATAACGTAACGTCTATCATGCTGCGCTCCATTGCTCTTTGACCAATCTCTATAATTAAATATCAGATCAGATATATTTAATCGTCCTTTTGAATTCCGTGAACACGACTGGTTAATTACCGCTCTTTTCAATTTGGTAACACACCTTCAATAATGAGTATTGTACCCAATAATGCCAAAGGTGTTATAATATGATTTTCACTACTTTAAGTACGGAAAAGTATTTTTTCAATGTCTGAAGGCTGATAAGTCTACGGCCAGTCAGACAGTAAGCGGTCACCGCATTACTATGTTACATACATACATAAACTCACGCCTTTTTCCCAGAAGGGGTAGGCAGAGGTGCCAGGGCACCCACATTTCGCCTTGTATGTTCCGTCCCACGATGTGATAGGTGGCGAGCCTATCGCCATATCGGGCACAAATTCCTATGTTAATATGAATATTATAATATATGAAACATGTGAACCATGTACGCCTTACAATTAAATTTTATTATGATACCTTGATATTATAGCTCTCTTTTCACGAAGCTGGAATACTTTAGTCGCCTATTTATACACAGATATAAAAAAAACGAACTAATAAAACTAACTGACTAACTCATCTTTAAGGAAATACTCGTCTCTGTATCAGCCCATATATGTCCCACTGCAGGGCACGGGCCTCCTCTACAATCGACAGTACGATTGAGAGTGGTTAGGCCATATAGTCCACCACGCTGGCCTAGTGCGGGTTGGTTGCAAATACTCGTCATTTGATTCAAATTAAGTACGGTAGTTTTCATATCATGGTCATTTAAATTTGACCCACATTTTCATATTTCGTCGATTAATCATTATGGCTTCGGTAAATATTGAGGCATATCGCCCGACCGTATTATACGCGTATAAAGATACGTTAAGGCATCGAATGAATTTGTCCGTTTAATTTTTTTTTCAATCTATATTTATATTAAAAAAATGGTTTAGTTGAAAATAATACACGAATAATGTTTTCTGCTGAAATAATTTCGTTTCTAATAGCCAATTATTGTATCGACATGTTCGACGCATTTATTTTGTTTCTTTGGCTTTAATCGACATCAGTTCAACTGTTATAAATACATCATCATCATGTCAATGAAAAATATAATATGATTCTTTAATATAATATCCATAGTAACAAAGGCACTCTAACGTGGGCTCTTGGTAACGTAGGAACTAACCAATGTCATGCAAACACCATACCACGAAAACACGTTTTCCCTACTGATCCATGACCTAAATAAATAATATATTCTCACAATTTATTTGTATAAAATTGTACCTATTTAGTACAGGTAACGAAGCATTTTTTCCTGCATAATTTGCCAGGAGTTTTTTTTTCATGAAGAGGTGGCATATGACCCCACTAAGTTAAAAACCCAAAATACTTACAAAAATGGCGTCCGCTAGAGCCGCCATTTTGGAAAACGCGTTTGAAGCCATACCTCCGGAACAGTCCACTTTAGGCCCACCATGCTAAGGACCTTTCTTGTAGATAATTAAATTTCCCATCTTTTTTGTTCAATAATTTTTTTGTACCATTAACCGTTCGCAATTTACAATGTTATTAATATTCGTTTCATGCCTTTTTGCCGATATCTTTGTTAATAATTGTTTAAACAAAAAATTGTTAATGACTAAACTTTTAAATCAATAAATTCTTAACAACTTTTCACCCATACTTTTTTTTAAAATCAATATTTGAGAAGTTATCGCGCGTTGAATGGTGTACTACCGCATCAAGGTCAATGGAAACGAAGGATGCATAGCGTAATTATGAAATCCAATGATTTCTCCATGATTATCACGTAATTAATTAAATACTGATGGCATAAGGGAACAAAGCAATGAGGAAATGGTAAATTTTGTTAAAAATCCATGTAAAATTTATTGTAAAAAAGGTATAAAATGAAAATTAATCATCTTCTTCAACTCTTGTCCGTTTCGCAGGTGGTGAAGATTCTATATCGATGACGTTGTCCTCTTCCTCTTCATCTTCTTCAATGTCATACAAAGATTTGAATGCTTTCATTAATTTTCCATTGGGGTGATTCATAACATCTTCATCGTCATCGCCCAATTCTGTATCGTTCACTAGGAACTCAGGTTGATTACTGCACGTTTCTTCAGAGCAGTTCTCACAAATTACAGTACAGTCCAAGCCTGTCTTTCGGCACCCACAGGCTCTACCACAACCTGTTCTGCATTTGCATGAAATGCATTCCAGTAAACTAGGTGGTGCAAATGGCATCTTTGATGCTATTGGTTGGAGACCCTGTGATGTGCGTGTCCAGCCCCATTCCTCTGGATCCAAATGATTCCCAAGCCAGGCTTGAACTCGCTAGTAAGTTCTGTGGGAATGATATTTTGCCGCTTCTTCAGTGGGTGGCAGAGATGACCAAAGAGATTAACAAAGATATCAGCAAAAAGGCATGAAACGAATATTAATAACATTGTAAATCGCGAACGGTTAATGGTACAAAAAAAAATATTGAACAAAAAAGATGGGAAATTTAATTATCTACAAGAAAGGTCCTTAGCATGATGGGCCTAAAGTGGACGGTTCCGGAGATATGGCTTCAAACGCATTTTCCAAAATGGCGGCTCTAGCGGACGCCATTTTTGTAAGTATTTTGGGTTTTTAACTTAGTGGGGTCATATGCCACCTCTTCATGAAAAAAAAAAACTCCTGGCAAATTATGCATTGCGGACAAGAGTAACCTGTTGCTTCGTTGCCTGTACTATATTGTTTCCAAAAAAACATTTAATATGTTACGTAGCATATTAGCGACTGCCTCGGTGGCGTAGTTGTTCTACGGTACGGTCACAAAGCTAAGGTCTCGGGTTCGAATCTCGGGTTGGGCAAAGTAATATTGGATTTTTCTATTCATTTTCAGCCCAGAGTCAGGAATTCGTGCCCGATATGGCGATAGGCTCGCCACCTATCACATCGTGGGAAGCAACATAAAAGGCGAAATGTAGGTGCCCTGGCACCTCTGCCTACCCCTTCAGGGGAAAAGGCGTGAGTTTATGTTATGTAGCAAATTAGATACAAAATAATGAACTTTATAATGGTTTTTCAGATTTCCACGATTGTTACACATTAAAATAAAACTATTTTTTACGGATTTCATCGCAGATTTCGTTAAATTTTTACATTATTTAACTTCCCGAGACGCGACGTTTCGGTTACTTTACAGCTTTTGCGAACACGGGGCGGGCGGTTCCCACGAACTTTATTAAGGTGTCGAGTTAAGTTTCCAGTATCTTTAACTCACTATCGAAAAAATTCTAATAGAACATTTTACAAGTAATTTAAATTCCGGGATATGGACTTTGTCTAAGGAATTTAATTTTAGTTCTCTGTAAAATTAAATTAAGTTTCCTATTTCCTTTATTAATTACGTTATACATTCGTGTATTATTCAGAAAATTTAATAGAAAATATAATGCTATAATTTGGTTTGAAGAATATTTAATCATGCCATGTTTAGTTGTCACATTATATTATGATATTTACTTTACAATACAATAAATAAATGAACATCTTAGTAATGCTCCGTTTACCAGTTCAAAGATGTTTGATTATTTTTGTTAAAGTCCTATCTGTAAGACAGATCTACGTGCTCCGGGTCATACTAAAAAAACATTCCTCACAACCTTTTACCAAGAACGCAAGTAGCAGGAGGGCTAATGTATGTCATACTACCCCGCACAGAACAATGTTAGCACGGCGACAGTATTTTATAAATTCCTCACGTATATATAACAAATTTAATAAGCTAAAGCGAATATATCCGCTTTCACTGAACAAATGTAAAAATATTGCTAAATCGTGGTTGCAGGGTCTATCATACAAAGATACTGAGGATTTACTAAAATGACAAACACACACACACACACACACACACACACACACACACACACACACACACACACACACACACATACACATTCACATTTTATTACTTTATATTTTTTTAATTTTTTATTAATTCTTTATTGTTTTCTTAGTTATATATTATATTAATTATACTGTTGTGTTAACATGTAAGGCACTTTAACTTTAATCTATTTGTGGAAAATGTTTTTTAGCTGTAGTTATTTACTGTAAGGAGAAGACACTGGTTCCTGTAACACAGTTTATACTAGCACAGGAGCCAGGGCTTTCAATAAGTTAATGTATGTAAACTTTTCTGCCAATAAAGATATTTATTATTATTATTTATTTTAGACAAAGGACACGAAAGTTTTTTTTTTAATAAAACAATAAATAAACTTTACCATGCGACCGAAGACCTGTGGAAAAAGCAAGTCATAAAGATATAATGTCCTCATTAAAGCAGCCCTTTAATGTCCCTAATAAATATGTGATATGTTATAAAATCAGATACGACGCTCGCGTAATAAATAATAAGTACTTCAAACAAGCTGGATGAATTACTTATATGGAAATGAGCGGGTAGATGAGAAAATGTATTTTTCACGCTCGTAATAATATGTCCAAATTTTGCCATTATAGCGTCTTTGTTCTGTATGTAATTTACAATGTAAATGTAACATGAACGTGTTTCCCACATAACACTTTATTTTTGATTTGTACAAAAATTGTACATCAAAAGCCTACATCGGAAACTAACAAGTTATACGCAGTCATCTACAGTCAGAGTATGAAAATAAACATTTCGAAACATTTGGGCGCAGATCTCATAAACGAGTGACATAGAGTGATGGCAAGCAATCACGGCTACCAAAGGATTTATCGAAACAGCAATAATCTCATTGCGATACAAATTTTATATAGCTATATATTATTATATTATATAGCTATTTTTTTTTGTCTTACAGACCCCTGTTGTTATTTTGGATAAATATTTTTGTTTACTTAAACTTCAATATTTTTCTACATTAATTATGAACCTAGTTAATTTGCATCATAAAAAAATTAAGAAGTAGAAAGTACTGCTAATGTACAATTGTAATAGTCCCGATGAAAGTTTTTGCTTACTCATAAGACTCGCGGGTCGTCGACTTCTAGTACACATCCCACGATGATAGAATATTTACTCATTTTCCATTTATCAATGTAAAAAGTCAACATTCAGGCTCGGGGCTCGAATATCACATAAAAATTAGTCACAATAGTTGTTATCACATAACAATATATTACAAGCTACAAGAGGACTTTTTGTTGCCAAAACATATTGACCCAAAACAAATATTTATATATCAAACATTTTTCTAAGTTCTTATTAGTGTCGTGTATAGGATATTACGCCATTAATCTCGCAACAGCTGTATTTATTTGGAATTTACCCATGCGTCTTCGTATATTTTACCTATACTTCTATACTATTCTGTATCAGCCCATATACGTCCCACTGCAGGGCACGGGCCTACTCTACAATCGAGAATACGATTGAGAGTGGTTAGGCCATATAGTCCACCATGCTGGCCTAGTGCGGGTTGGCGGACTTACATACCATAGAAATTCTTATGAATCGCTATGGTATGCAGGTTTCCTCACGATGTTTTCCTTCACCGTTTTAGTGCGTGGTGATTGACTATCAATACACACATGACTCCGAAAAGTCAGAGGTGTGCCCTGGAATTCGAACCCGCGACCAACGTGAACAGTAGCCGCGTCTAGTCCGTTTACCAACAGGCCACCACGCACTTTCGCACTTCTATACTAATTTTATAAAAAAGAAACATTTATTGTTTTCATTAAATGGACTCTGAAACTAAGGGATTGATTAAAAAAAACACCGTTAGAATCCTACATTTTCGCTGACGAATATAAGTGATAGAATATTTTCAAAAGTGCATCTGCAACCGGGCGGAGGTGGGTTCCCGCTAGTGATAAATATGTTTATTTATCAGAACAAAGATTTAAACTCACGCATAAGCATATGGTTAGATTATTAATTTTGGATCTTCAACTATTTTACATATTCTAAATTTGAATTGAATTCTTACGGCAAAATTTTTTGTCTCATATTTATAAACGCGATGGCTTGTGACGTCATAATTCTTCCAATAGCTGTATATATTGGTACTTACCGATGCGTCCTCGAATATTTTGTGGTAGTTTGGCACACAGAAGGGCGGCGTGGCTGAGAGCTCCCGGATCATTTGGCACAGGACCCTGGGAAAGAGCAAACTCATTCAACTCATCTGTATTTTACGACCCAGCATCTTATTTTGTATCCCATAAAGTGCACAGTTATTCATAATAAAATTTATTCTAATAAGGACTAGTTTTGTATATCCAACTGAGCCTAATTTAGAGCTGTTGATTAACATCCGTTCTCTATAATGTATCTATCTTTAACAGGAGATTTCTTTAGACATTTCGATGCATTTTATGTTTCAGTCAACAAAGATAGAGAGATATAGATATGGTGCATATATTTATAGATGGCTGAGTAAGATAAATATATAGTTTTATCTTTGTTTAATGAAACGTAGAATTGTACCGATATACATAGATGTGGTAGCTATTTTAACCTTTTGTTAAAGATAGACCAGATATAGAGAACGGCCGTAAGAATTGATTACCGGTCGCGGGATTTAGTTTCAGGCGCATATCACTTTCCAAAGTTGTGTGTAAATGTAAAATAATTGTCGATCAATTTAAAAGAAAAGAAAAGAAGAGAAAGGGATATATCGTGAGTAAACTTTCCTTAAACCATAAACATTTTGGCAGAGATTATTACATGGGCCGTTAGTCACTTGGTAAGTTACTTCATTGGTTTGATATTAATTTACATATATAAAGTAATTGCGGAACAAAGTAATTCCAAACGTCACATTTACAAAAACCTTAATAAAATTACCCTCCTTTTTGGAGAATTCATATAAAAAGCTAAACGTGCATAAATACTTGCTTCTTTTCAATCCAGTCCATTCAAAGGCTGTCTGGAAGAAATTTTCTAGAAGAAGAGAGAAAAGAGAAGAATTGTCTAGAAGTCATTTTCAATCGTGTTTTCATTTCATTTCCGTGGTGATAAAAAAATATTTATAAATCTATATACCGGGTATCTCAAGACTGCTACCGAAAACGAAGCCGGGTGGTAGTTTTAGTGACCACAAACACAATGCAACTAAAAATTTCGCGTAGAAACGCGACAACTATTTTTTATGATTTTTTAAATATCGTCATTTTTGGGTGGTAAATCCATAGTTTTTGCTAAAATAATAATTTAAACACTTTTATACCTTAGATTAGTTATAAATAAAAGGGTATACACTATTATTTTAGGAAAAAATGTATTTGCCACCCAAATAAGGCCATAGGAAAAAAATAACAAAAAAAATTTGTTGCTTTTTTTTGCAACTTTTTCTGTTGCATTGTGTCTGAAGTAGCTTAAACTACCACCCGGCTTCGTTTCCGGTAGCAGTCTTGATATACCCTGTATATAAAACAAAGTCGGGTTTGTTACAACAGTTATAACTCGAGATCGGCTAGACCAATTTTCATGGTTTTTGGTTCGTTGGATTTGTCCCCGCCCCTAATAGCAAAATACATCTTAAAAATAATGAAAACTCGACGAAAACATAATTATAAAAGATGAATCATTTTCCCTAAATGTTACTTTGTTTACTTTCTTTCCATTGTCTTTCATTGACGGCTGACGAAATAGAACAAAATTCAAAAAAATTGTACATCGTGTATATAATAATATCTAGATACGGCGTCTTGAGCGTAATTTTGTTAAATGTAAAATAGACCGATGTCTATATCTACCAAAATAGCCCATTGTTTTTTGAGATTATTGCAACAGTTTTAAACAAGGTATACTCTATCGAAGCGTTTTGCCAGAGTACACCAAAATATATCTAATTATAATTTTTCGTTTTCAGAAAGGACATTGTTTTTTGAATTGATACTTTTAGATGCGCTGGGGGACAAATTTAAATTCCGCGTTAGTATTGTTTTCAGACTCAAGAATAAAAAATAAATTGGTACGTTGATGCCGTATCTAGACATTATAATGAAACGATATGCAGTTTTATATTTTTAAATATTTGTTCTATTACTTACGTCACCCGGTAAGGCAGTATGAAGGTTTTAATTTGTATATGGAAACGTACTAGACGCGACTGCCAACAAGTTAACGATCGTCACGGGTTCATATCCCATGGCACACCTCTGACTTTTCGGATTAATTTCTACGTGAAATAAAATCCGCCAACCCGTACTAAGCCAGCGGGGTGGACTATATCTTCTTCTATAATAAAAAAATGAATCGCAAAATGTGTTGGTAAGCGCTTAACTCAACAATGCCTGGACCAATTTGGCCAATTCTTTTTTTAAAATGGTTATTATTACTTTATTACTAACAAAAAGTAATGGCGTGCAATATTATTTGGAAAAACAGCATTTTGATGCTGAAATAAGGGAAGGAATATTGGATGGACAGTTAAAAACGCTTGAGTTTTTAATGTTAAAATTTCATAAGGCAATCTTTATATGTACATGTATATGGAGAGACGGGATATAATAGAGTGGATGGTACGGGAGAGGACTGGGATAGCTGACAGATTTGATAGGACGAAATGTAAATGCACGTTATAAGAGAGATTATATAGAGAAAGGACGGGACGGATCGGGAAGAGACTGAATAGACGGATGAGACGGGATTGAGCCGGACAGTAGGATAGCTACGTCAAGTTTAGGTATACAAGAGATTATACGAAAAATAACATGTATTTGGTGTGGAGTGGAATCAAAAAATATATGCAGTATGCACCCAGGCGAAGCTGGGTCGGGCCGCTAGTATATAAATACATGAAACAAATACAGCCACAGTTTATCATCTATTTTTCTGTGAATGGAACTTAGGGCATGGATCATTACTCACGTGATCTTTGTGATTCATGTTTTGAAATTGATTCTTTATTCAAAAGATGTCCACTAGTCCAGCTAGTAACCGATAAATAATGATAGATTGTATTCTCGGAGTGGGACCAATCTATGCATCATAGAAAATATGTTAAGGAAATAAGGTGAAGAATATTTCGTGTCGTTGAAAAATTTCTTGTGCAACCTTTTCAATGCTGGGCCAAGTTTTTAAGTGGCGATAGCATCAGATAAATAAAAATTATGCCCAAAATTAATAAACGATATTGGTTGTGGTTTTACTCTATGATCCGAAATGTAATTCATTTCGAACGGTCGACGACCAAAGTAAGTTATAAGTTGTCCACTTCTAAAAATCAATACTATTCTCTATGATACTTATTATTCACTCCGAGCTTAGTTTATGGTTACGACGTACAATAAAGGATTCGAATATTATGTGGAGTACCTAGGCATATTCATACAGATTTACTTGAATTTCGTTTCAGATCATGTAGTAACCCTCCTAATCGATATCTACGACAACCTCCGTGCCTCAGTTGTACTCTGGCTATAAAATGAAAGGCTGCGAGTTCGATCCCTGCGCCAAGAAAAATGTTGGGTGATCCATAGATATTTGATTCTGTTGCTGGTCTGGCGTTGGTGTTAGTGAGACCTTTTCGGTCTTTCGTATTTTCTGATAATCCGACACAAGACCCGATGTTTGCGTGCGGTCAAGACTACGGATGTACTATTGGTTGTTTTTTTTTTTAATTGCCTAAGGTCCTCGCCAAAATAAATCAGTCAGGTCAAAGATCTTTGTATGGGGATTCAGATCATTATTAAAATCACAGCTATTAAGGCAGTTTTTGAAAGATGGTATAAATAAACATTAAATTGATTTCGCAATTATTCGCTCTACAATTATAATAGCTATAATCAGTGTAAATGTATGTTGTGCTCCGGTTTGACGAACACTGTAGCCAGACACTACGGATTACTGGGCGTAATCAGACTAACATCCCATTTTATTTATATACGACCGCTTTTGTACTGCTATGTAATACAGGGTATATCAAGACTGCTACCGAAAACGAAGCCGGGTGGTAGTTTAAGCGACTTCAGACACAATGCAACAGAAAAAGTTTCAAAAAAAAGCGACAATTTTTTTTTTGTAATTTTTTTCCTATTGCCATATTTTGGTGGTAAATACATTTTTTCCTAAAATAATAGTGTATACCCTTTAATTTATAAATACTCTAAGATATAAGAGAGTTTAAATTATTATTTTAGCAAAATCTATGGATTTACCACCCAAAAATGACGATATTTAAAAAATCATAAAAAATAATTGTCGCGTTTCTAAGCGAAATTTTTAATTGCATTGTGTTTGTAGCCACTAAAACTACCACCCGGCTTCGTTTTCGGTAGCAGTCTTGAGATACCCGGTATAATGTTCTATTGTTAAGTTTATTTAGTGTACAATAAAAGATATAAATGAATAAATAAATAATAAATATATTCAATGGATGAATGTATATGGTTGGCGGACTTACATACCATATAAATTCTTATAAATGGCTGTGATATGCAGGTTTCCTCACGATGTTTTCCTTCACCGTTTTAGTGCGTGGTGATTGACCATCAATACACACATGACTGAAAAGTCAGAGGTGTGCCCTGGAATTCGAACCCGCGACCACCGTGAACATGTTAGCAGCCGCGTCTAGTCCGTTTACCAACAGGCCACCACGCACTTCGAAAAATGTATAGAAGCAGGAAAATCATAAATATTTATATCGTAAAAATATTAATAGCTCAGACTTGATTTCCTTCCCGGGGTGAAAAATTACAATATTCGTTATGTTTTAAAGGATTTCACAGCAAACACCTTTCATGATTTTATTTATTCCTTGTATTATAGTTATTACTTTTTCAGCCTATATATTTCCCATTGCAGGGCACGGGCCTCCTCTACTATCGCTCTACTCTAAACTAGTGCGGGTTGGCTGATTATAAAAATCGCTATGGTATGAAGATTTCCTCACGATTCTTTCCTTCACCGTTTTAGTGCGTGGTGATTGATTGATCAATACACATGACTTCGAAGTCAGAGGTGTGTAAAATATAAATAATATATATCAATAAATGGGTTGTAGATATATCAATAAGTGCGTGGTGGCCTGTCGGTAAAACGGACTAGACGCGGCTGCCAATATGTTCACGGTGGTCGCGGGTTCGAATCCCAGGGCACACCTCTGACTTTTCGGAGTCATGACGTGTGTATTGATAGTCAATCACCACGCACTAAAACGGTGAAGGAAAACATCGTGAGGAAACCTGCATACCATAGCGATTTATAAGAATTTCTATGGTATGTAAGTCCGCCAACCCGCACTAGGCCAGCGTGGTGGACTATATGGCCTAACCACTCTCAATCGTACTCTCGATTGTATTTAATAGAACCTAATGAAGTCATTGACATCTTCAGAGTTGTTTGGTATTTAATATCCTTTTAGGTAGATTAAATATTATGGCTATATTCTCCTTTGACTTTTTTTATGTTTCAACAAGTCTATTTTCCTTTACTAATTAGCTTAAAATATTTACATATACATTAAAGTGGAATGATTGCTGGTATAATTAATGTTAAGATGTTCCTTTCAGAAAATTATTTTTATATAATTTTATTTCAATTATAATGCATACTTCAGGAATCATTAGAACAAAGAAATTCAACTTCTCAAGTAGAATTGTTGATATAATACTTCATCACGAGGTATACTTATTATTACAATATGTATTTTAGGTTTTCACCTACCACGACTTAAGAATGAAAGGTAGTATAAGGACTACCTTAAATTGAGCCACTACGGAATTAATGGTATTGCTCTTGAATTATGCAAATCATATTTGTGTAATAGGGTCCAAAGTGTTGATGTCAACGGAATAAGGTCTCCTGGGTCTGCCGTTACTATGGGAGTTCCGCAGGGCTCGATTCTTGGACCCTTTCTATTTTTAATTTACATTAATGACTTACCTTTTTTTATAAGGGACAACTGTGAGGTAGTGTTGTTTGCTGACGATACCTCTTTAATATTTAAAGTAAATCGACATAATCCTAATATTGACGACGTAAACCACACCCTCTCAAAAATAGTACATTGGTTTAGCATTAACAATTTGTTATTAAATAGCCAAAAAACTAAATGTATAAGGTTTGTGACACCTAATGTCAAAAAAGTTAATGCTAACATTATTTTGAATGGAGATGAGTTGAGCCTTGTGGAGACAACTAAGTTCTTGGGAATTACATTAGATCCCAAACTTCAATGGGGCTCTCACATAGTCGCTTTAGCTAAAAAGCTGAGCGCCGCAGTCTTTGCGGTGGGTAAGATTCGCCAATTGACTGATATTGATACAGCTCGGTTGGTATATTTTGCCTACTTTCATAGTCTGATGAGTTATGGAATTTTACTGTGGGGTGGTGCTGCTGACATTAATACCATCTTTGTTCTCCAAAAGCGAGCTATAAGATCAATTTATTCGCTTGGGTCCAGATATTCTCTTAGAGAAAAGTTTAAAGAGATAAATATAATGACAGTAGCATCACAATACATTTTTGAAAATTTAATTTATGTTCATAGAAATAAAGAAAGTTTTCTTAAGATTAGCGATATTCATAACAAAAATACAAGGAATAAGAATAATCTAGCTACTCTTAAGACCAGACTCCACAAGATCAGCAAATCTTTTAAGGGTTACTGTATACACTTTTATAACAAAGTTCCCAGTAACATTAAAGCCTTATCTATGACAAAATTCAAAGCAACTATCAAGCAAAAATTATGCAATAAAGCATATTATAAAATTTCAGAATATCTAGATGATAGCAAGGCTTGGGAATAGAATTAAATTAAATAAATGGGTAGTATTTCGGAGCGGAAGTCTTAGTATGCTCTGTATAATATCATTTAAATTAAGTAACATGTCAAATTTGCCATCGTTTTCTGTGTAAGTGATTGGGTATGTCATGCTCGCTAAAAAGTCTGTGCTCGCGGTGGCGTCGTGTGCCAGGTCGGTCACTTCCCTGCAACATGGTTGAGGAGGCCGATGGCTGGCACATGCGTCATACTCGTGAACGGGTGCTGCTTGCGTAGACTGGTCTATCCGATTTGCTTACATTGTAACGGATTCATTGATGGATTACATAAGGCTTTCGCAATTATTCACTGTTTTGGCGAAAAAGAGTAGGTATACTGATTCTTCGTTCTGGGCGACTTCGCTTCACTCAGCCATAGTAATAATTATAATATAATAATATTCGTATTAAAAATATTTTTAATAAACTGCTCTGATTTAAACCAACTTGTAAATTATGTAATAATCACTTAATTGTAAACTGGTTTTGAAAAGAGCAACACTAGAGTTTCTTGCCCGTTCTTCTCTAGTGAAAACCGCTTTCCGAACCGGGTGGTAGATAAAAAAAAATGACTGAATCTAAACGATGCTGAACATTTTAATGGATTCAATAAATTGTTTTCATTTCATTTCATTACTACTATTATAAAAAGATGGATTTTACAGCGGTCAATATAAAGTAAGCGCCCTAGAACAACAAATACAAAATGATACACCCCAAGTAACATTGTACCAAGTTTAAAAACAAAAACCAGGTAGTTTTGTTAAAAATTGCGAATTTAATTTTCAAGACTTTCGATCAATCTGTATACTCAACAGTCACATATATAGCCCTGAATCCACACTAAGATACCAGTTATGAGTTGTTGGATCAGAAACTACGAGGGACTTTTCGATCTCACAAACATCCAACGTGAACTAGCATTAATTATCTCAATGCTGGGATCGAACCTACTCCCTGAAGTTTTACAGACGGCTTCTATTCAAATGTGCCACAGAATCTATCATGCCCCAGAGGCGCTTTGTAAAATTAGCTTCTACGATATTTACGAATAACTGAATTTGATTGTAGCAAAACAAAAATAATTAAAAAGGGAAAGATTTTATTTTAAAATTTCAAGTTTTCAGCCCTCTTACTCTTAATTACGAAGGGACGATCACAAATCCCTAGCTTTAAGTGGCAAGGGTTCAGTAAGTATCGGGTCATCCGGGATATTAAATACAAGGTTAAATAAATACAAGAAGAACGTTATCATGGTATATCTAAATGATTCCTTAAATATTTTTTTTGTATTGTATCAGCTCACATACGTCCCACTGCAGGGCACGGGCCTACTCTACAATCGAAAGTACGATTGAGAGTGGTTAGGCCATATAGTCCACCACGCTGGCCTAGTGCGGGTTGGCGGACTTACATACCATAGAAATTCTTATAAATCGCTATGGTATGCAGGTTTCCTCACGATGTTTTCCTTCACCGTTTTAGTGCTTGGTGATTGACTGTCAATACACACATGACTCCGAAAAGTCAGAGGTGTGCCCTGGGATTCGAACCCGCGACCACCGTGATTATGTGGGCAGCCGCGTCTAGTCCTTTTACCAACAGGCCACCACGCACTTAAATAAGTTTAAAATAAAAAATATTACCTTTTGCCTACAAATTGTATAGGTTTATTGCAAAATAATGAAACACTGTAGGTTAAGCCGAAATTAAGTCATTACTATTGGAATAAATGTAATGCTAATCTGTATATATAGGTATCTATATATTAATACGTGATGCAAAAACTTTGGACCCCTTTTTACGAAAATTGTGCGGACGCAGGAGCATAAAATTTGGCACACTTATAGTTTATGTGTAGGAGAAGTGCAGAACGCTAATATTTTTCGATAATAATGCTTATAAAGTACATTAAATCAAAAAATAAAACATTACACACACTACCATGTATTTCACACACACATACATACACAAATATTTGTATACGCATACATACTCTGGTGCCAAATTGTTTCTTTTCTTTTTCATTTTGTTCTTCGGACATAGACATATAAAAAAAAGGTTTTATTTGCCTCATTTAATATAAAAAACGATTTTAATAATAATGCATAAAAAGTAAATTAAATCAATAAATTGCAATAAATAAAACATTACACAAACCAGCTTGCATTTGACACACGCATTTGTAAACGTATACATACTCTTTGGTCAAATTGTTTCTTTTGTTTATTATAGACATAGTTGAATGTCAAACAGAAAAGTTTGTTTCTATGGTTTGTTTACTGTGGTTTTATTCAATGTCAAATGTCAAACAGAAAAGTTTTAATTGACGAATACTACGTGAAATACTGAGCGCTTATACAAATTGTGTAGCAGTAAGATACATTGAAATGGATACGGGCTATCATTATATGCATAAAGAAAGTTCTGGAGCAGCAATCTGCAATAACAACATTCAGGTACAAAAAAAATATAATTTGCTATTGCTGGTTCAAAGCAATTATTGTAGTTTACGATTTCAGTAATTGCATATACTTCAGGATAAATAAGTGATTTTGAGAGATACGTACATTTAAATGTGCACGAATTATCAAAATAACAACATCATTACACAGGTAAAAACTTTTTCTCTTCTTGATTTGGTCGAATTTCGACCACTAGGCGACCACTAGTACATATAAAAGAGGAACCTGACTGACTGACTGATTGACGTATCAACGCACAGCCGAAACTACTGGAGCTAGGAACCTGAACTTTCACACAAAGGTTCCTATTGTGACGTAGGGTAGCACTAAGAAGGGATTTTTGGAAATTCAGCCCCTAAAGGGGTGAAAAGGGTGAAATTGTATTTTATAGTAAAACTTGGAACTTTAGTTAATCATTACAAACAAATATAATTGCCTATACTCTTTTTTCTCAAAATTAGTCGCAAAAGGTTAAAATAGGGGTTGAAATGTTGTATGCAAAATCGAAACCGCTGAAGTTATTCATATGAAAAATTGTATTTCACCACTTATTTTAAACGAAAAATAATGACGTGAACTACTTTTAAACAAAATAGGACTAAGGGGGTGAAATAAAAGATGACATTTTATGTGAAAATCAGATCCACTGAAGCTAATTTATGTTATCATAAATAAGTTTTGTGCAAAGCTTTCGTATAATTTACAGTGTAATATTGTTGTAGCGATATAATATATTGCTTTTACGTCCGTATTATTATAATATTCACGCAGACGAAGTCGCGGGCTAAAGAAAACTAGTTCTTTATATAAGCGTACATGAGGCACTGTCGAGGTGAAGCGAAAATTTAGAGAATAGCCTTGAGCAAAATGGCGCGTAATTTGAATGGCAAATAACATTGTGTGGGAAGAGCTAGAAGTCAATAATAATGAAAATAAATAAACACATTCTACAGTCATATACATAGTCGTAACCTACACTTAAGTTAAAAAAACTGGTAGGTAATAAACTGGTTGTCTGACATATGTATATTGCCTTAGAGCGATAAGACCGCCATTAGACTTTGTTATTTTTGTCTCCTGTTTATAAACAGTTATTCTTTTTATTTTGTACAGTAAATAATTAAATCAACAAATAATAATGAATGTGTCGTGGGTATCAGAATCTACAACTAACTTTCCGGTATCACAATGACTGTCTGTATCAGCACTATCTGTATCAGCCCATATACGTCCTACTGCAGGGCACGGGCCTCCTCTACAATCGCTACGCTCCTCTAAAATAAGCCTAATGCGGGTTGGCGGACTTTTACATACCATAGAAATTCTTATAAATCGCTATAATATGCAGGTTTCCTCACGATGTTTTCCTTCACCGTTTTAGTGTGTGGTGATTGATCTATACACACATGACTCCGAGAAGTCTGCCCTAGGATTCGAACCCACGACCACCATGTACATTTTTTTTTAAGTTTTTTTTTATTTCAATGAATGGCGAGACGAGCAAGCCGTTCGCCTGATGGTAAGCGCTACGACAGCTCATAAACAATAACAAAATTTCACTGCGCTCGCCATCCTGAGACATAAGATGTTAAGTCTCAATATGTCCAGTAGTTACTCTGGCTACAATGTCCTCCAATCCGAAACACAACATTACATTTACACTGCTGTTTCACGGGAGAAATAGACATTGCGGTGGTACCTACCCAGATTACCTCTCATATATGAAAGACCTACCACCAGAAAAACATGTTGGCAGCCGTGTCTGGTCCGTTTACAAACGCTACCACGCCCTTGACTGAATAAGCAATATGACTTGCAATGTGAATATGCTTAAAATGATAATAAATACTTACGCATATTGCGGGTTGGTTGGGAATGAAGGCGTCAGTCTGAGAACCGCTCTGAAAGCCAGGATGTCGTTGCTGTTGTTCAATCCCAGGTGGTCTGTTAACATAATTAATTCAATTAGATTTTACTACAAATAAAGTTGGAAATTATGTGTGAATGCAGTGAGATTTCATATCCATTCGCAAAGAGAGTTATACCTATTTGTACTTGGTAGGTTACTTAAATAGAACAGATAAGCAATTGTTTTTTTTGTTTACAATAGTAATTATTGTCATTGCTATACAAGCTCTTATATTACTATAAATGCCAATTTTGATTGCCGTCTAAAATAATAAATATTAATAAATAATACACCCAACAGTCCCATAGTCCTGACCCCACACCAAGATAGAGTCTTGTCTCGTGGGAATCAGAAACTATGAGAGACTTTTGTCTCACAAACACCCAGACCAGATACAAATATATGTGGAGCACATACATATTTGTCTCAGTGCGGAGATCGAACCCGTGGCCTCACGTTTCATAGCTGGCGTCCAACCACGGAGGCTGTCAAATACTTTATTGTTTTTGAGAATAAGTTTTTAAGTATCTGAATACTATAGTCATATTTTTATTATTATTTTTTATCTTTGTTTAGTCCTCTTTAAGGTTATTGTGTCATTTGTTTAGTATTAGTATTCATTGTGGTTTTAGTATTAATTGTATTATCAACGACTGAACGTCTGCACGTCATGAAGGTCTCTCATCGAAAATTAGCGTTGCAGTGCTGCTTATGTGGTGCTGCAGCATACTAGCTGAATGAGAGCTACCTTTGCTGGCGCAATATTTATTTGTTTTTATTTTACCTTAACTGTTTTTTGTCAACTCCTCTGTTATTTACTGTGCCAGCAATAAATATTCTTTCTTTCTTTCTTTCTTTCTTTCTTAAGTAATTCAAGACATCAGCAAAATATTAATTTAAATAATAATTGTAAAAATTGTCCGGCGAATTTGATCACTGCCACCCATGAACATCTACAAAGCCTGGGTCATGGATCAAGTCGGGAGGAGAGCGAAAAAGAAAACGGAGGGGAAAGGGGTATTGAGCAGCCGACAATCTCACTCACCGAACGAAACTTGACAGAGAAGCTACTATATTACCGCCTTGGATGAGTCTGAACTTATGTAGATAAGTATCATAAGATTTATAAATACATCAACATTTGTAATTCTTTATTAAAATCTTTATTAAACAGAAATCAGTCTACAATTTAGTAAAAACATAGTTAAATTCAAACAGGGAATTTCTTAAACTAAAAATACAACACTTTCTAAGGGTACCCAAACTAGGCTAAGCCTGTTTCTTGGGATACCAAAAATAAATACTTGAAAACAAAAACAATTACTAAAATATATTGCTTATTTTTTCGTTTTAATTCACAACAAATAAACAAAAAAACAAAACGAACTTATTGCTTATAATAAAAATGACACAGTTTTATTTATTATTGAAGGTAATAACACAGATTTTGAAGTACCTACACAAATATAGTTGTATACTAAAATTATAAAATAAATAATCGAAATAAAAAATAAACTTAAAAGTAAATAAAAGAAATCGTTAACATTGGGTTATAAACACTTTCATAAAATTTTCAGTGTAACTATAAGAACAGTTCAACAATCCCTTTTGGATTTTCGATTTCGCCTGCTTCACTGGTAGCTCTTTGATGTTAAATAATTTATTGATGCGGTTGTAAATAAATGGTTTCGCATAAGACGAGAACTTTTTAGCGAAACTTGTTCTTACATGGTGAACAGGTATTTGAAAGATACGTCTTTTGAGCATATGTAAATAATCATCTGCGTTCAGTGTTTCTTTGTGTGTTTCAAGAGCAGTTTTAAGGATGTATAGTCGCCTAACACTGAGTACTTGGGTTTTATTGAATAGGTCTATGGTAGGAAAGCGGTAGGAGACTCCAATCATAGTTATTAGAACCGCACGTTAAGATCTTTCTAGCTTTATAAGTTGAGTAGATACCGCTCCACCCCATGCTGAAATACAATAGCCGATTATAGATTGACACAGTGTGTAATATACGGTCTTTAGTAGTGTAACAGGTGCAACGTCTCGTAAAAGTTTCATTATATGTATTATTTTTCTGACCTTTGTACAGAGCGAGGTAATGTGGTCGTTAAATCGAAGGTTCTCATCTATTATGACTCCTAGGTATTTTGTGGAGGTGACTTTTCTCAATTGGGTATAATCACATGAAGATGGTGTGTTTAAATTGTGCATGTTACCACAGGAATTAGCTCTAATAACTAGATCAGGGGGAGGTGCCGTGGCGCCTGTTATGTGAAAACATATAAGGTTGGTTTTGGTAATATTTAATGTAAGCAGATTGTTATTTAGCCATTTAGATACATGACAAAAACCAATTTGGGCTGTTCTGAACAATTCCGTCCACGATGGACCATGAAAAATAAGTATAGTATCATCAGCATAATTGATAAGATCGAACCCGTTCATTAACTTTTGTTGTGACAAATCATTCATGTAGATTAGAAAGAGCGTAGGTCCCAAAATACTGCCCTGGGGTACTCCAAACATAACATCTTGTGCGTAGTGAAGGAGTCAATTTTCGTGTATTGTTTCCTTCCCGTTAAATAGCTCCGGAATAGGTCTAAGCAAACAGCACGAATTCCAAATAATTCGAGTTTCCTAAGAAGAATCTGAATCGAAACGGTGTCAAAAGCTTTGGATAGGTCTAGAAATATTCCCAGACAGTTGTTACCGTCATCTAGATGTTTAGCAACTATATTAGATAAAAGCGTTACAGCGTGCTTGGTAGATTTGCACTGCCGGAAGCCAAATTGCCTCTCTGAATGTAGTTTGTGTGACTCTAAGTATTGAATGAGTTACTTGTTTATAATTTCTTCCAATATTTTTGAAAATGTACCAAGTAGAGTAATTGGTCTGTAGTTATTAGGATCAGTATCATCACAGTGCAGCCTGTCTCTATGAGCTGAACATCTTAATAGGCCAGCGGTCATCCATGGTTTAAGGACATTTTGTTTCCGGGTTATTTGTGTAGTACTAGAATGTTTATTTATTATCTTATTTAAAATGTTCATAAAAGTATTGGCAGCTTCTGATGGACATGTTGCCTCATATACCGAGGTCCAGTTTATACATTTCAAGTCAGTAACAGTAACTGAAGATAAGCATATCACAGATTCCATATCGTATTTATTATTAACAAAAATATGGTCAAGACAAGAATCCTTTCTTGTTGGCTTGTCTACAGCTGCTCTGAAACCTAATTGTGCCATGAGATAAAAGTAATCACAACACGAATCTGGTTGGAGAATATTAATATTTATGTCACCAGCTATAACTTGACAAGGGGTCAGTGGCATCATTTTGGCAACGGATTCAAGGGATTGTAAAAAATTATCTGTGTTTTTAAAAGATGGGGAACGATAGATACCTAAAAAACTGATTATGTTTGGAATATGTACTTGTAAGCAGTTGGCATCTTCAAGGTTTGGTTCGTATATTATAGGCGACCAACATTCCCTTACATAGATAACAACACCACCCGCTTGATTAATATATTTTTTGGACGAATAACAAGTGTAATTTTCCATTCGAGGGATTATTGAACTGTCACGTATTCAACATTCCGTAAGAGCAATAATATCAAATTCTACGTTCAGCCTCTTAAGGTTAACTAGAAAGTCGTTAAAGTTACTTTGCAAACTTCTAATATTATAGGTCATTATTTTAAAATTGTATTTAGATAGTACATTAACACAGTGTTCGATTATTTCAAACTTATGGCAGTTTATATTCAAAGAATTATCAATATTGTCCAGTAAGTCAGCTAAAGCCATAGCGAATGATGTATTGGTTAACATTTGAAATATTCTTACTGAATTGAGAATATGAGCACACAATTAAATGTTTGCAAAGTGTATTTAAACCTACAGTGGCCAGTTTTGCAAATATGAGCAGCAAAATATATATATTATTATGACAGCCACATAAGGAATTACACACCCAAAAGTATTCAAAAAGATTTACATATGTGACTGGAAAAAGTCTTAATGTATGAGATCCATTGTTATTATATCGTGGGAGTAATAATTTAAAATAAATGGTTAATATAAAAAAGAATTTTTGATAAAACAATATTCTATATTATAATTCATAACACTTTCTAGATTTAAAAAATCAATAGATCTTTTCGCTACGGCCACTCTGATAAAATTAACTGGATTTCCGACGAAAGCCGTGCGGAAAAACCCTACGTTACCAATGTTGCAATATTTCACGGCCTTTCAGGTGAAAGCATTTTTCAACACCCACGCTCATACAGTCGGCATTCACGTGTATAAGAATAAAGTAAAAAGTCAACACGGGAAATTCTTTGAAGCGCGCCGATCCTTCGCTTTGTTCGCATCCCATCACTTCGCTTTGCTAAGCACTGTGATATACATATAATCCGTCATTGTATACAATTCCTCGGAAATGTATGATTATTTTTATAATATCAACTTTTTATAGCAAATCGATACATTTCCTAAATGGTCCTCGGAAATGTATTACATTCGGAATGTAAATGAGTACAGCGAGTATGTGGAGAATTTCTCTCCACTTTTAATTACGCTAATGAAAACAGAGAACTAACCAAAACATGCTTGGAATTGTATACTATTCCGGTAATACATACTTTAATTATCCAGTATAAAATCTATCGGCATACGAATCAAATTATATGGAAAAAAATCTGCGTCCAATACCTCGTAAGTACGATTAGCACCGGCACGCGTTTTAATAACTCTGAGCCCTGATGCGCTTCGAGTCTGGGGATGTCTAACTTGTCCTTTCCCGCAATTATATTAATCAAATAGTAAAATGAATGAGAATACAAGTATTAATAAATTTTCGTCGACTTCCTTCACTGAAATAAACAACGATGAAATAACAAATGAAGAACCTAAGATGAAATATTTTTAGAACCTGTAAGGCGGGCTGTAAACTATTATGGATTAATTAAAACTATTACGACAAAAATTATACTTGACTTATAATTATCTTTTTTTGTAGTCCAGGTTTTGTTAGGCAAACGCGATGTATGAAAGTATCGAGAAAATTCTAAGAAGTGTATGCATAACAAACCGCGAACTTGGTAACTTTACCAAAGAAAATGTTTTTCTGATCAACAAATGTTGGTTTTACTTCAGGCGATTGTGGAATAGCAATTTTCCTTATTATTTCTGGTATCTACGACCAATTTTTATCTCAGTGTGGGATTGGCAACGGGCACGCAAGCCTTGATGATAGAACTTAACTATAAATATTTATGTTCGTAATATCTCCAAGCATTTTTTTTTTTGTTTTATATTTCGAAATAATAATGGAAAGGAAAGATAGAGGCAAGAAGCCAGCAAAAGCTGATACTTTTAAAATCCAAAAACAAGAAGAAAAACATAGGTTAAAAAATTTCCAGAAATATTCAAGTTTAATAAAAATTCAAAAACGGTTGATAATGTACAGATGGGTTCTGTTAGATCTAAAATACTTTTACAAATAAATATATTTAAATGAAAGCAATTTTTGTTTTTATAATGTAATAACCACTATTAATACCAACCCTAGGGATATGGTATGGATGATAGTAATAAATTCAACTATTCTTACTTAGTTATTTTTCTCAAAATCTGTAACAGTAGTTGCAATCAAGTTGGTGTTAATAGATAACTGAAGGACCAATATGTACCATGTGTAATAATAAGTACTTTTTGATCTAACAACGTATGTGACTGCCTCGGGGGCACATTTTCACTTCGCAATCATGTGAAAAGCTGAGGTCTGGTCAAATCCCAGGTCGAGCAAAGTGATATTGGATTTTTCTAGTCGTCTAGCTAGTCAGCTCTTAGTCAGGAATTTGTGCCCGATATGGCGATAGGTATCACATCGGGGGACGGAACATACAAGCGGTAATGTGGTTATTCTAATAAGACCTCTGGGTCCGGCCTTCCCAAAAAGAGAAAAAAGCGTGATTTTATGTATATATGTGAGATATTACTATAAAATTGAAAATCGCACCATTTGTCTCCACTATAGAGATGTCGGATGTTTAAGTGTGATAAAGTACCACATAATTCGTCTACCAGTAAAAAAAAAGAAAAGTAATTGTGTTTATTTATTGCTAACAAACAATCTAATTACAAGTGGGAGAGGTTATCCAACGCATGAATAAACAAATCAGTGTTAGGGCGGCCGTACGTAGGTTTACAAGTTGAGCGGCGAGCCTTGGCAAAGGCAACGTAGCGTGAGTTTCGGAATCACATTATCTCGGTCTATTTGCGTGGGTCTCATCAAAACATGGTATCTTACGAATCACATGTTTTGTGCTATTAGTAATGCGTTGCATGTGCCAGTAGCCCAGAAGGGGTAATGAGAAATAAGTCTGCACATTGCGTCTAGTGCTTCCATTCCTAAAAAGGATAAAGGATGGGTATAGAGTATAAAATTAATAATACCCATGCCGAAAATTTCAGTCCCAAGTAACTCATATGATATATTACATTACGTAAAATGAAAATAAAATCAAATACTTAGGCATTCAATCCAAGGCTTTATTTACAGATAATACGCCGTCATTATTCCAATTGATTGATTCTACTCTGTCTAGACTAGGCGAAGAATCTTTAAGAAATATGAGCTTAACATGAAAGTGTAATATTAAATTCTCCGTATATAATAGCATGCGAATTTAGACAATCAAACGCAAAATAGTCCAAGCTCCAAATGTCTCTACTTTCTGAGAGGTTATCTATACGAAGTTCGAATATTCGGACGATGAACGTCAACATACAGGGTATATCAAGACTGCTACCGAAAACGAAGCCGGGTGGTAGTTTAAGCGACTTCAGACACAATGCAACAGAAAAAGTTGCAAAAAAAAGCGACAATTTTTTTTTTGTAATTTTTTTCCTATTGCCATATTTTGGTGGTAAATACATTTTTTCCTAAAATAATAGTGTATACCCTTTAATTTATAAATACTCTAAGATATAAGAGAGTTTAAATTATTATTTTAGCAAAATCTATGGATTTACCACCCAAAAATGACGATATTTAAAAAATCATAAAAAATAATTGTCGCGTTTCTAAGCGAAATTTTTAATTGCATTGTGTTTGTAGCCACTAAAACTACCACCCGGCTTCGTTTTCGGTAGCAGTCTTGAGATACCCGGTATAAGATAAAAGAAACTTATCATTCACTTTGAACTTAGTCTAAGATTACAACGTACGATTCTAACAACAACAAGATTTGGACATTATGTAATGTATTTATTCATACAATTTTACAATGTTCGAATATTCGTCATTGTGTTGGAGTACAAAGTAACCCCTTGGCATGAAACAGACTCATTACAACCGTACACAACATACTAGAAACTCAAAAACAAATACAAATATAAAACATTAACAACCCGGTCCGAGTTCGTGCGGATGCAAATTAGCTTTTATATATTGCTTGCTATCTTCAATTTAAAGTTACATCGATATTTTACCGTCCGCAAATTGCAATGACAATCAATTATGTGCAAATATTCCATCTTGATGAACAAAATGGCAATTAAAACTTGCAACATTCTCTTACGATGCAGACAAATGGTTTTTTATTTAAGAGATTGGAAGAGAATATTTTTTATTTAATGTAATATTTCAGAACTAGTTTAGAAAAAGTCTTTCGATATTTTTGTCTGGCATTGTCGGTATTTGAAACTGGGAGCTGATTTTTTTTGAATATGGTGTATAATAGCGATTGGAATAGGGGGCTGAATATACTTGGAAGTGCAACAATACGAGTAATTGTACTTAAGGGGCATCATTATCCGAACGGAAGGCGTGAGCAGAGATCTCATTATGTGAGTATCAATACCAAATTTTTAAACATCCGGCCCCGGATGCCATTCTATAATGGCAGCAATCGGATGTAGAATGAAATATATTTATTATTTATGTAAGTGTTACTAAGAATAATTAGTGTTGCCATGGGATGATAAATAAATTCAAATATATTATGTATTAGTTAATATTTCAAACTCAAAGGTATAGGATGGGACAGGAGAGGAAAGGATTACATGCCTTAAGTCATGGGACGGAAGCAGTCAGGACGAGATATAAAGGGATGGGACGGGAAAATAAATATAGAGGACGGCATTCACATATACAAAATAATATGTTGCTGATAGAAACTGGAGTAAAAAGTATCTACACCCGGGCGAAGTCGCGCCCAACCGTTAGTATTTTAATAAGTACTAACGTCATAAAGTCGCATTTAAACTCACTGAGCTGTAAACTTGGACTACGGTTTGTTGAAGGAGGCCTCTTCTCATAAAACCTATATACGACGAGGACTATATTTACGTTTCATATAAACGAGCCATTACGCTAAGCAGTAAAAGTTGTAATAAAAAGCACTTTCGGAAGGATGTGCCTATCACATTTGTTGGTAAACATTTTCTATTTACTACGCAGTTGTGGATTGCGTGCGATGGAATATTTTTATGAATAGATTTGACCGTGAATAAACAATAGGGACTAAAATTGAGTTGCCTTTTCGCGCTCTCCTTTTCTTTTTTTTACGTCTATATAAATTATTTTTTAAAAACGGGTATGCGTTCCCATGCATTACTTATCCGATTCGGGAAATTATACCGGCTTTCACCAAATCGTATGGATGCGGGCGGTTAATACCGGAACAGTTGGGGCTTACTTGAAGAGGCTTCCGTCCAATATTTAGTCCTTTTCTAAATTAATGTTTGAATTTCGTTTAGCTGATATATTTCAGGTAGGTAGCAACATGAAAATACGCCAAGCAATTCTTCAACGGTAACGAGACTATAATCATCTATGTATATATAAGAAATTGGACGTTTGAAAGCATCCAATGTTTCAAATATAACTAGGGGCTACCACATAGGAATAGAAGTGTGTGCTTAGAGGGGTTACTCTATGATCCTAAACGAAATTCGAAGGTTCGAACATCGTACGTAAAACTGTACTTTGACCACACGCCCTATACTCCTATGTGTTAACGTAGTAACCGATACATCGAATGTACAGTCCATAATCCACTTTTTTGACTGAGAGACGCTATATATAGTACACAACGCTGGCCTAGAGCGGGTTAATAAGTCGTTAAGGGTCTTCTCAGTCAGGCCCGCGTGGGATCCGGTGCAGTGATAATATTAAATCGCTGCGCGTCGTTTCAGTAACACTCATGGTCAACTCAAACATTGATTAACATTTTCCTTACCTTAAATAAAAGTACCGAAAACTATACAAATTTAATTTATACCTTTTTTTGTAAATAGTGATTAAGTACTTTGTATTGACTTGTAATTAGAGCTATTTAATTGACTAGATGAACAATAAACGATTTTTATTAAATTTTAATTCATTTCGTTATTGCGCTTTGTAATTTTTAATAAAAAAAATCATCTATTGACACTAGCGGTCTGGCCTTGCTCGTCCGGTTAGATACTTTTTGAGTCATTTTTATAAATATAGGAACTATTTCGCGTGTCATAATTAACATATTTAAACACAATATTACTACCGTAATTTACACTGTCCATGCTACTCCTTTGAGATTGAAATAGTATCAAATAAATTTGAACACCTTGCACATCGCACGGGAGCACTACATTTTGTTGGGATAAAAAGTAGCCTATGTTAATCCATGATGTCAGCTACATTTTAAATTTAGTATGGAGGTAGCTCCATACTAAATTTCATAAGCATTGGCCCAGCGGTTTGAGCGTGAAGGGGTAACAAACATACAAACTTTCGCATTTATAATATTAGTAGGATGTTTAAGAAGGATACGTATAATATTACTTACCAGCATGAGTGATAGCTGCTGTACTAGGGTCGTATATTTCGTCGTCGACAGCCACCACGGCGTAGTCCCCGTGGTCTAGAAGACCTCGACGCTGCAGGACATTCACGAAGTCCACCAGCGCGATGTGCTCGCCCAGAAACACGTACACTGAGGACAAACATATATGTTTAGTAACTGTACCATATAAACTCATCATCGTCTACTTCTAACTAAGCCTGGGACTCCGCTACAACCGAGAGTTTGGTTATTAGGGATGCAGTAATTTAAATTTAAAGTCAGAAAATGGTACAAAGGAAATTAGACAGGTGTTAGGTCTCTCATATGACAGCCTCCGTGGCGCAGTTGGTTAGACGCCGCCTGTGAAACGAGAGGCCGCGGGTTCGATCCCCGCACCGAGAGAAATGTTTGTGCGGCCCACAAATATTTCTTCCGGGTCTGGGTGTTTGTGAGACCGAAAAGTCTCTCGTAGTTCCTGATACCCACGACACAAGACTCGATCTTAGTGTGGAGTCAGGACTATCTATGTGACTGTTGGGTGTTATTTATTATTATTATTATTTATATGTGAGAGGCCGCCTGGGTAGGTACCACCGTAATATCTATTTATCCCGTTAAACAGCAGTGTAAACGCACAATTGTGTTCCGGCTTGAAGGACAGTCAGAGTAATACTAATATTTCCAATATTGAGACATCTTATGCCTCAGGATAGCGAGTGCAGTGGGATGCTTTTTCATTCATAGTGTTGTTTTGTTTTACTACTGTCCATGAGCGGTCGTATCGTTTACAATCATGCGAATGACTTGCTCGTCTCGCCATTCATACTAATAAAAAAAGATAAGAAAAATAGTGTGAATTCAACAACCTGGCCACTAAGTTGACTCGGTTCACACGTTTAAATTCTAATGAAACTTTTTGCATAAAATTATCCTTGTTAAAATATTGCGCCACATACGAAACTAAATCAGTGTCAAAGCTATGTAAAGCATTATTCCTACACGTGAAATTGTTGATAAAATTAATGTAGAACTAATTTTCCAATGTAAATGAGGCTTAATTTGGCATTTTAAGCAATTTTGTTGAAACAATTTAAGTGTTTTGTTATGGTTTTGTTTCATAATTCGCCCCTCAATGATAACATTATGTTTATAATATCGATTTTAACTGGATAATTAGCATATTAAACAAATAATCTACATATTGAACGTATAAACTCTACAATCATTTTATTGGCAAAACAAAATCGAATACGTGTCTTGTATTCGAATTAAATTTACATGTATATTTTTTTTGAATTTGGCCAACTTGTATGAGTTATTTTTATTTGTGTGTTTTGTGTATTCACGAGAGCAATGATATTATGAAAATTAAAAAAAAAAACATTTCACTTCTAACAATTGTAAAACTTTATTTTCGAAGAGTATAATTAAGTTAATAATCATAATTAATTTCTACTTAATTATTTCTAACTGCCCTTAACACACATTTACATGATGTCGGTATAACATGACTTTTCAACAATTTTGTAGAATGTTTTTGCTGATAATATTATTTAACGCTCGTCTGCCTTCCTGACATTAACCTTTTCGGGAGTACACCTTTAGTCTGCGACGCTAATTATATTGGTTTTAAATCAATTAACCGCTCACAAATGTGCATGTAGGCCTGTTAATACTAACCGGGTGTGGACTGCCAACATGGCAGATGCTGTTTCAATTCCCACAACCACACCCCATCACAGGTTAAATTCGTAATTAAACAATCCCTCAAGATAATCGATCCATCCAACTCTAAGACACAATTACAAAACGCAATAGTTTTAACCCTTAAATTGCAGGATTTTTTAAAAAAAAAATATTCCAATGAATAGTGAGACGACCATGCCATTCGCCTGATGGTAAGCGACAGCTCATAAACAGTAGCAGAACCAAACAACACCTCGAATCACAAAGCAATGCTTGGCATTCCACTGCGCTCGCCATCCTGAGACATAAGATGTTAAGTCTCAATATGTCCAGTAGTTGCTCTGGCTACAATGTCCTTCAATCCGAAACACAACAGTGCTTCTACACTGCTGTTTGACGGGAGAAATAGACAATGTGGTGGTACCCACCCAGGCAGCCTCTCACATATGAGAGACCTACCACCAGTATAGTTTAATCTCATCAGTTCAGTACCCATCGATCACAGCGACCAGGTAAATATGCATAGAAGGGCTTTAGTTTGGTTAGATTCATGGATTTCGAAGCCAAATGTATATTGACAGTGAAATACCACGCTTTATAACGGCGAAGAAAAAATGGCGAGGAAACCTGCAAACTAAAACGATTCAAAATAACTTCTATGGGATGTAAAAGTCTGTCAACCCGCACTAGGTTAGCTTATGAAATAAACGGCCTAACCTCTGTTAATCGTCCTCTCGATTGTAGAGGAGGCCCGTGCCCTCAAGTGGGTTGTATACGGGTTGATACAGATATGGTGCGAAGCCCGGCAACCCGCATTATGCCGGTTGGCGGATTATGGTCTAAGCCCTGCCAATCGAACTTTCGATCGTAGATAAGTCCCGGGCTGAACAATTCACATGTAAAGGCTAATATGAGCTCAGAGGCTAACGTTTATAAAAAGATAAATTAAAGTTTTGACCTATTCAGAAATAAGTCGAGACGAGCCGAGACACAAGATCCTAATTACATAACTGAATAGTGAAAACAAAAAGGTCTTGAAGATGACACCGATCCTAATATAGCATTCCTCTCGCTTCACAATAACATTTTCACCTCAACACAGTCTGTTCAATGACCTTTACGAAATGTAGGTTATACCCTATAATGTATTTTGTGATAGAAGATAACAATGGAGTTATTACATCGTTTATAAGCTTTGCAGGAGATTTAATAGTAGTTCAGACAGTGTACAGCACTATATATATTTTACTTCGTTATATACATATTTTTTTCATGTTGTCTCTTTGGAATGATTACTTTTTACACGCTTTATATTAGCTTCATTTGTATATTTGTAACAGACTCCTTTGGGCGCGATTTTGACCCACTTTAAACGGTCAGATTTCATTCAAACTTTGTATATTTGTCTGGGACCGATGACAATAATGATTGGAGTGTGTTTGTGTACTTTTATTTACATCTGCCGAATAAAATGTCGCATTAGTCCACTACCAGCCCAGAATAGCCATGATTAATAAATAAATACATTTATATATTTTGTTTTCATAATTTTAGCTATGTTATATACGATAATTATCATCCCATAGGATACAACGTTGTCTCTGCAATACTTTTGAAACCAGTATTACACATACATACTAAAACTCAAGCTTTTTCCCAGAAGCAGTGGACAGCACCCTGGTAGCAACCAGGACACCCACGCCTAGTGTCACCCGTTCCACGATGTGATGGGTGCAGAGCCAGTATTACCATATCGGGCATACGCTTACAAAGCTGAGGTCTTGGGTTCGAATCCCTGGTTGTGAAAATGAAAATGAAAATAATTTATTGAATCCATTAAAATGTTCAATATCGTTTAGATTCAGTCATTTTTTTATCTACCACCCGGTTCGGAAAGCGGTTTTCACTAGAGAAGAACGGGCAAGAAACTCTAGTGTTGCTCTTTTCAAAACCAGTTCACAATATAGTGATTATTACAAAATTTACAGGTTGGTTTAAATCAAAGCAGTTTATTAATAATTTGTTGTAGATTTACAATGTTTACGTTATAATAAATATAGCTGAGTGAAACGAAGTCGCCCAGAACGAAGAATCAGTATACTCTTTTTCACTAAAGCAGTGAATAATTGCGCAAAGTGATATTGGATTTTTCTATTCAGTATCAGCCCAAAGTCAGGAATTTGTGCCCGATATGGCGATAGGCTCGCCACCTATCACATCGTGGGACATGCAAGGTGAAATGTGGGTGTCCTGGCACCTCTGCCTACCCCTGCTGGGAAAAAGGCGTGAGTTTATGTATGTATGTATGCTTGTTAGAAGCGTGTCAGATACAACTCCGTTGTATAATGCCTTAAAACCATCACCGGTATTCTATCTCGCCAACTGATTTCCACACATCAAAAGACCGAACATCACATTGCCTAATACACAAATCCGAGATCAAGAAACCCCAACAAAGCAGCGCAGGTGGCGACTTCACACACACAATCTTGAACGCGGCCTTACCCGCAAAGAGATTTGCCTGTAAAACTTTTCCTTGAAGCTTATGGGCCAGCTATTATTCTGAATATCGCAGCGGTGGTAGAGCTAGACGCTAAAAAAATGCAACCCCCAAATTACAGCAAAAAATTACACTTTTTGCGATTTTAGTTACATTATGTCTGAAGTAACTAAAACTACCACCTGCCTTTGTTTTCGCACGCAGTCTAGATATATACTATTTATATCGGTCTGATAAGATAAAAGCAGGTCTGAAAAATCAATTCCGTGATAATATACAAATCAATTGAATAGTATACCGCCCGAGCAAACACTATAATTATAAAGAGTATTTTTCACCTTTCAGTGTATTTTCAGTACGCATAATTAAAATGCCATTTGAATGCTTCCTACGAATGATGTTAGAAATATATTGTATTTATAGTGTTTTTATTTTATTTTATTTTATTTTTTATTTTTATTTATTAGAATCTCCAACGAAGACAACACATAACATATATATAAAACTACATATTTATCATTCTGCGTGCATCTTCAATTACAGGAGAGTACGGCTTGCACAGAGTTAGTTAACAACATAAATATCAGAACAATAATGACAATTCCAATATGAATGAATAAGGATGAACAGTCTGCTACTGAATAAGACTTATGGGCTCCTTAATAGAATAATTACATAAGAAAAAAGAAATATCTTTAACAGTAACAATAATTTTAAGAGTACTAAAAATTATACACAACAAAACAAAAATAGACTTTTATAAACGAAATTAAACAGAAAATATTATTAACCTTAATTTAGAGATCTCAGTCTTTTATAGAGATACTTACAAATTAGAACGTAAAATTAATATGGGTTAACAAAAATGAACACTAAGCCAAACTAAATAAGAGATAACATGTTGAAAAACGAATTAAAAAATAGAAGAAAAAAAATACAAATCATAACACAATAATTAGGTTACTTTAAATTAAATTAAATGACATTGTTGTAGTGAGACTTAATTTTAGTTTTAAATTTGTGCAATTTATCATGAAATATATCTATTTCGAGCGATCGTGGAAGAAAATTATACAATTTTATAAAACGCGTTATTGGTGAGTTGGCACCCAAGTTCGTTCTATAATTTCGAGGTTTGAACAGTTTATAGACATTAGGGCGTGGTAAAGTTCTTGGGATGGATATATTAATTTTGCTTATAAGTTGGGGACAGTCAATCTTGTTATTAAGTACTTTATAAAAGTACATAAGGTCACTCAATTTACGTCTAATATTAAGGGATGTCATTTGTACTGACGATAATCTTTCAGCATATGATGTATTTTTTTTGCGACTCTTGTAGTTGAATGTAAGATAATTAATAAATCGTTTTTGCACTTTTTCAATTCTATTTTTATGGAAATCATAAAAAGGCGACCAGACCTGGGAGCAATATTCAAGGGTGCTTCTTACTAAACAGTTATACAACAGTACTTTAGTGCTAGACTTTTGAAACTGAGTGGAATTCCTAAATAGGAAACCCAACATTTTTGAGGCTTTTTTCAGAATATGGTCAATATGAGCATTGAAATTGAGTTTTGAGTCAATCAGGACACCCAGGTCTCTGACCTGATCAACCTGTCTTAGTTTAACACAATTTATATGGTATGATGAATTGATAGGAATCTTTTTACGAGTAAAAGATATGTGATAGCACTTTTCCACATTCAAAGCCATGTCGTTGTCAGTACACCAATTATGAAGCCTATCAATATCACTTTGCAGCATGGAGATGTCATCGGTATTCTGTATAGGTCTAGCTATTTTCAGATCATCAGCAAACATAAAAGCGGTGGAATTATGGAAACAATTGACAACGTCGTTAATGAAAATTAGGAACAATAATGGTCCCAAGTGCGAACCTTGTGGGACCCCGGAAGTTGCTACAAACGGATTAGACAGTGCTCCGTTAACTACAACACTGGAATTCCGTTGACTTAAGTATGACTCGAACCACGTAAGAAGTTTACTCCCGATACCGAAGTTTGAGAGTTTACGAATCAATATTCCGTGGTTTACTTTATCGAAAGCTTTGCTCAGATCAGTATAAACAGCATCTATTTGAATGCCATTATCTACTACGTTTTTCTTGGGATATAACTAGTATGTGTTAGTATGTGGCAATATATTTATTTTGAAATACTATTCGTATTACATTTAGCAGAAAATGGTGATATTCATGATTACTCGCGTTATTTCTAAAGCTAGCAATACACGCTATTTTTTGCAATAGTAGTTTAAAAGGCAGGTTTGAATGTACAGTTGAATTGTACAGGTAGTCCGGAGCGTGTATGTTGCACAACTATGCAGGTCTCCACACTTGTTCAGACAGCAAAAAATATATATTTTGATAGTTTTGCCCCCCATGCAGTTTAACTGTGCAGGCAAAACTGAGCGTGTGTGACGGTTATCCTTCTTTTCATAAAAAGTAACAATAAACGACTGAGAGTTTGTACAGGTTTACCTCTAGATATATGTCCTGTACTGAACTCATGCTTACTTGCTAGGTAACTGTACAGGCAAACCATTAGCGTGTATTCAAAGTATCCTAACACTTGAATGATAATGAAGGAGCAAATAGAAATTGATGGTGATATTGCTTTAATATCAAAGCAAACACAACATTCAACCAATATGTTTGCAAAACATTTACAATCTTCCTGGATTTTGACTTACCACGTGTAAAACCAAGTCACCAAATACAGTTCCCACAGAACCACAACATATAATAATTTACTTCCTTAATATAATGTTGGAACCACATCAAACATTTTCCGTGTAAAGTGAAGTTTAAAATTTATCTTGGAAAGGAAATGAGTCACTTGCACCGCGGATATTATGGTTCCACGTAATTTAAGATTGAACAGTTTAAATTGTAGTTTAGTTTTCAACTGTTTTGTTCAAGAACAGTAAATACATATGATATTGAAAATGATTAAGGATATCGGATAAAGAATTAGGATATTTATTTCATCGCACCTCAAGAGGGTTTGCCTTTAAAAAGTCGTGGAAAGTAACTACATCTACAGGATGCTACAAATTCTGACTCCTCAAGATGAATTCGTAGTTGCTCATATTATATTTTATTAATTTTAATATGCATGTCGTGGTTATCTGTATTAAAAGAATAATGGCCTTCGAATTTAGGAACTTATTTACATACCTAACAAATATTTTTGATGGAATAGGAATATAAGTTGCAAGTCACTATGTAATTATAAATAAAAATTGCGTGGTGGCTGGTTGGTAACGGACTAGGCGCGGTCGCCGTCAAATCCCAAGGTACACCTTTGACTTTTCAAAGTTATATGTGTATTGACAGCTAATCACCACGCACTTCACCTTCAGTTCACCGCTATGGTGAAAGAAAACATCGTGAAAACCTTCGTAACATAGCGATTGGTAATAATATCTATAATTTTTGAAGTCCGCTAACCCGCACTAAACGTAGACCAGCGCGGTGGACTATATGACCTAACCCCTCTCAATTTATTTAATTTATATATTAATATTGTACACCTCACAAATTAACAGGCATATTAACACAAAGCGCTTACATGTATATTATTAAACATAATAAACGGCGGTTCCAGACCACCTTAAGATGGACTGGAATGAACGGAAGCACGGAAGAAATGGGTGGTCACAGTATAGGAAAAAACAATACAATGAAACAAAATAATTGTGAGGCGAGACATAAAATATAAATATAATAATACACTTCATAAACTATAACATAATAACTATGGTACATAAAACATTAATTTATGAGAAATAATATTAAAGTGATAAGTAATATGATTAAAGATACTTTTTAAATATGGGTAGAGATTTGGCTTTTCTTAAAGTCAGTGGCAGTTCCACAAGCAAGCAGCATTGACCGTATATAAATTACCATGAAAAGAACTAGCTCGCGAATTGCCAGTGTCATATTTTCTGAGGACTTACGTGATCGTTCATGTGTGCTGCTAAGAAATTTAAAATGCTCTTAAGGATAGTGAGGAGTTGTGGAATGGAAAATAATGGTATACAAAAGTAAAATAATGCGAGTATTTCGGCGCAGGCGCATTGATATCCACTTGAGTTTTATACGAAATTCAGACATATGGTCATATTTACGAAGTCCAAATATGAACCGGATACAAAAGTTTTAACGTCGCCCAAGCTTGTCATACTGGTATTTAGTGAGATCGAGGTTCTCTTGCCGTTTGTCTGAATCGATCTTTTGGTTATCGAGGAAGCCCGTGCCATGCAGTTGGACATATACGGGCTGATTCTTTATATGCAGTACTTAAAAGCTGTAATAGTGCAGTATTATCATCTAACTTTATATCATGTAATGTAATATTTTTAAGTATTGTAATTTTTCTCATAAAATATTCGAGAAGTTACGAAATGCCTTGACAGAATTATTAATAGCTACACAATTTTCTACATAGCGCTAGTGTCCTTCCATAAAAATATGTATTACGCGTGCCGTCGCCATCTCAGCTTAATCCTTAAAATATTATAATACAATATTTTCCAATTTTGTTTATGTTATGATATCACAAAAAACTGTGTGGGATGTTCTCTAATCCGGGATCTTCTGTGGCATCTGGTTTGCGGAGTTATTTTAGTACGGCAAGGAGATTTACCCATAGATTAACCCCTGGACCGTCGGACGAACCGCGCTCAGGTTCGTCGGACTTCAAGCAATAAAGCAACCTAACGTTATTGAAATAGGGGCTATTTTAATTCAAGGCCGCAATATGGCGCTTACGACAAGCCAGGGGTTAAGACACGATCCAACTCGTGATTGCTATTATGAATATGATTTACATCTAGATGTGAATTGTGAAATTGTTAAAACACAATTTGACACGAGGAAATATATTTATATGGATATAATAATAAATTATGAAAAACATTGGAAAAGGAACACAGATTGTATATAGAATAATCTAATGGTTCCAGTAAATCGTTGGATGCTGGCCGCTTCCAATAGGTCTATCTGGAAGTCTTGGGTATTGCATATGTTCAGCAGTGGACTTCCTGTGGCTGAAGTAAAATAAACAGAAAGTTTGCGATGAAAAGTTAAAAAAATTGCCAAAAGCAAGTAATTAGAGCTCTTTTATTTTTTAATCTGATGGTACATGATCATTGCCGCCTATGAACATTATCATGTATGTGTTTCCGACCCATCAAATCGGGGTATTGGGCATCCGGCAATGTTAATCACCAAACGTAACGCGGCAGCGAAGCAGTCGCTTCACGTCGATTTCCTGATAGACCGTGGTACCGCTACGGAAGATTCTGCCCATTTATGCTGAATCATGACTGACAAAGGTGTGCCACTGTAGAACTTCAGATATTTTATAATTTCGACACAAATTCCACAACATGATTTTGTTTTGTTAAGTTACTATAAAATAGATAGAAAAATATCAAAGATTATTTTGAGAATGGAACACAGAAAAAATACAAAATAATGACAAACTATGACAAATTCATTAAATATTCATTTGCCTGAGTCGAAATACTCGTATTCTTTTACTTTTGTATACCATTCTTTTCCACCCCACAACTCCCCACTATCTTAAAGAGCGTTATACATTTCTTAGTACTATACATGAACGATCACTTATGTCCTCAGAAAATTTGATGGCAATTCCCGAGCATAGTAGTTCTTTTCTTGGTAATTCGTTTACGGTTCATGCTGCTCGCTTGTGGAACGATCTGCCACTAACTATTATATAAGAAAAGTCAAATCTCTACCCATATTTAAAAAGCATCTTAGATCACATTACTAATCACTTTAATTATAAAAAATCTCCTATATTAATATTTTATGTATTATATTTATTATAGTTAATGTAGTATATTATTATATTGATATTAGAAGTAGTCTGTCTGTCAGTCTGTCCTGCACTGACTCGCCTCTACCGAGCGTCCTACCGCACAGATGTTGTGCCGGAATCTTGGAGGGAGGCCAATGTGCAACTGATCCCCAAAAAGTGTGATCGGTCGGACCATACCAATTACCGCCCTAACGCTATCACCTCAGTGATGTGTAAGGTCATGGAGCGGCTTATAAACGCTCAATTGGTCCGCTAACTGGAGGATCACTCGTTGATCAGTGACCGACACTACGGATTCCGTCAATATCGATCGACGGGTGATCTTCTAGCGTTTGTCTTGCATCGCTGGGGTGAGGCGATTGACCAGCGTGGCCAGGCTCTTGCTGTGAGCCTTGACATTGCCAAGGCGTTTGATAGGGTCTGGCACCGTGGTCTTCTTTCCAAACTTCTGGCATACGGTCTGCCCGGCAACCTGTGTTCGTGGATTTCCGGCTTTCTGCATGGGCGTAGAATACGTGTAGTCGTTGACGGACACGCTTCGGCGCTCATGTCGGTAAATGCCGGAGTTCCTCAGGGCTCGGTGCTGTCGCCCACCTTGTTTATTCTGCATATCAATGACATGTTGTCGCTTAGCAACATTCTTTGCTATGCAGATGACAGCACAGTTCATGGGCGATACCACTGCGAGCCTCTCGGTTGCCGAGTCGAAACTGTGAAGGGACGCGAAGATCTTGTCATTGAGCTCAACCGGACCTTGGATCTTAATTCTACATGAGGTTCCAGGAATATGGTTGAGTTCAATGCCAAGAAAACCCAGTTGTGTGCGTTCACGTGCAAAAAATCCCCGTTCTCTCCCCTCCCTATTCTTCAGGGTGCTCCCCTCTCAATGAGGAATGACCTAAGTATCTTTGGTAATGGATATCCGCTGTGATCTCAATCCAAGGAATCACATCGAAGGCGTAATAACTGCCACATCAGATTGCAGTGGCGGGCTACCCGCATTGTGAATGATGCAGACGTTACGAGCAACTTAGAGTCGCTACAACTCCGGAGGGATGTCGCCTCTCTAAGCGTGTTCTACCGCCTGTATCACGGTGAGTGCTCTGAAGAATTGTTTAACTTGATACCCTCCTCTCCATTCCTAACCAGAACCACGCGTGCTGGCTTGCGAAGCCATGGCTTGACGGTCCACACCATCCCGGCGCGAACTAAACGGTTCTCAAATTCTTTTTTGTGCCGCACCGTCAGTCTGTGGAATTCTTTGCCGTTTCACGTGTTCCCTCCTTCCTACAATCCTGGGTCCTTCCGCCGTTGTATGAAGAGGCACCTTAGCAGGCTGGCATAATTGTTTCCATTGGCATCGGACGGCATACTCTGCCTGGGCGGCATTTGCGCTTACCATCAGGTGCAAAAAAAATATCTATTTCTCTTTATTAAAAAAGTATTTGTTATCACTTTTAAATTCTGTTTTGTTCCTTTGTATTCTTTTTACCTATACCATGACCACCCATTTGTTCCGTGCTTCCGTTCATTCCAGTCCATCTTAAGGTTGTCTGGAAAAAATCGCTGATAGCGATAAGACCGCCGTACTTCTTACACATATATAAGCGCTTTGTTTTAAATGTTTTTTAAGTTGTGTGGTGTACAATAAAGTATTTATAAATAAATAAATAATAAATATTCACTTTGAATTCGGTCACTTCAGGTACATTACAAAATATTCAGTTGGTTTAACTGAAACCAAGGCTTCTATCGTATTAAATAATTACGTAACATGTAATGACGACGTTGGTTTTCTCTAATTGGTCTAATTATTATAAATTTTACTGGCTACATAATCCTGATAGTTTCTTTGAAATAAATTTACTGGTAGTAGGTTTCTTATTATTACCACTTTCAATCGTACTGTCGATTGTAGAGTAGGCCCGTGCCCTGCAGTGGGACCTATATGGGCTGATACAGGTTTCTTATATTTAACATTCCGCTTGGGTAGGTACCACTGCAATGCCTATTTCTCCCGTGAAACAGCAGTGTGAATGCACTGTGTGTTCCGGTTTGAAGGACATTGTAGGCAGAGTAACTACAGTATATATTTATTTATTTAATTCTTTTTTGCACTGTACAGAAATACTATGAAGATATTATACAATAAGAATAATAGTACAAGTGGCGGCCTTATCACACTAGGTAATCTCTTACAGGCTACCATGGCATGGATATACTAACAGGAGATAGAAAGGGCAGTCTAAGGCGTAAAAGAAATAATAATCATCTACAATTAATAACTAAAAATATAACATAAACACACAAAATATATATAAATATCCATATACATACACATATACAAACATACCTATAATACTTACATATACATAAACATATTATATACCTATCCTAAAATATACCAGGAAGAGAATGGACAAATTATTTCAGCTACACTCTTGTTGTGAGAGGAAATGTTCTTTGACCTTTCTTTTAAATGACGACAGTGTTTCAGCCCGTCGCAACTCAGCTGGTAGAGAGTTCCACAGTCGGACAGCTTGAACAGTAAATGATTTGTCCATGAATACTGTGGAGTGCCAGGGCATTCTTAGTTTCAAGTTCTCCGACGACCTCAAGGATCTTGAAAGCGAATCATGGAGAAAGACGAAACGATCTTTAAGATACGAAGGCGTTAGAGGATTAAACAAAATTTTGTATAGAAGTGAAAGAATATGAGTATTCCGACGAAACCGGATGGGTAACCACTTGAGCCTAGTACGAAATTCTGAAACATGGTCATATTTGCGAAGCCCAAATATGAATCTGATAGAGAGATTTTGGAGACGCTCAAGCTTATTAAGTTGGTCCTCGGTGAGATCTAGATAGCTGACATAATGAGACTTAACATCTTATATCTCTGGATGGCGAGTACAATGGAATCTGTATCAGCCCATATACGTCCCACTGCAGGGCACGGGCCTCCTCTACAATCGACAGTATGATTGAGAGTGGTTAGGCCATATAGTCCACCACGCTGGCCTAGTGCAGGTTCGCGGACTTACATACCATAGATTTTTTTATAAATCGCTATGGTATGCAGGTTTCCTCACGATGTTTTCCTTCACCGTTTTAGTGCGTGGTGGTTGACTATCAATACACACATGACTCCGAAAAGTCAGAGGTGTGCCCTGGGATTCGAACCCGCGACCACCATGGACATGTTGGCAGTCGCGTCTAGTCCGTTTACCAACAGGCCACCACGCACTTTTAATGGAATGCTAAGCATTGATTTATAATACATAGTGTTGTTTGGTTTTCGTACGGTCCATCAGCAGTTGTATCGCTAACCATCAAGTGAAAAGCATGCTCGTCTCGCCATTCATCCCAATAAAAAATATCATAAGACTTTAAAAGTAACAGTTTTTGAAACGATCAATTCGATAACACACATAAGGTCAATGGAGTCTTATGAATTCTATATGAGATAATTTTAACAAGTGTTACGTATAATGGTTTCTTAGATTTACGCGAATGTTGCACATTGAAATAAAACTATTATTTACGGATTTTATCGCGGATTTGGTTTAATTTTAACATTTTTGAGTTCCCGACGTTTCAATTACTTTACAGCTTTCGTGGTCACGGGTCGGACTGAGGTATTGGTCATCCGCTCTGTGACTGTTACAATTCAACTACCCTTATTTTACAATTATTAAATTAAAAAATATATATATTTAAATAGTTAGTCTGTATTTGCGATCCGATCTACGCAGAAGGAGCTCACGGTGTCTTGAGGTCTGGCAGTTGGTCTTTTGGGTTCCGATTTAATTAAATATAGTATTGGATCCCATCATCACCTTAACTCCATCAACAATAAAATTCAATTTACTATGGAGTTAGAACATAATAAATCTCTTGCCTTCTTAGATGTTTTAGTAATCTGTAACCCTGATCAGTCCTTAAGTCACACTGTGTATAGAAAAAAGACCCATGCAGATAAATATCTGAACGGTGATTCTCACCACCATCCAAAACAGCTAGCTACCGTGGGTAAATCCTTGTTTCAGATAGCACGAGGAATCTGTGACGAGAAACACCTGGCGACTGAGCTGCAACACGTCAACCAAGTACTACGAGACAACAAGCTCTAAATTCCACACCACCGTCACAGGAACCGAGTGAAGCCAGCCACAGTTGAACGAGTCCCCGTTGTCTTGCCATACATAAAAGGAGTCACAGACAAAATTGGCTATATCATGAAGCGTGCTTCTATAGAAACCTACTTCAAGCCGCCCAAGAAGATTAGTCAATTTCTACCACCTGTCAAGTGCCATATACCCTTGCAAGAACCGGGCGTATACAAAATAGATTGCGACTGTGGCCTCTCCTACATAGGTCAAACAAAACGAAGTATAGGGACCCGCGTGAAAGAACACATAGCTGACGTCAAACATCGACGCTCAACGAAGTCTGCAGTTGCTGAACATATAGAAGAAGGCTCCAAGCATTACCTCCGCTTTGACCAGCCCCAAGTCCTCGCTAAAGAACACCGTTTCCTGCACAGGATGTTTCGCGAGGCTATTGAAATTAAAAAAACATCCAAATTTCAATAGAAAAGATGGCTTGAAGCTTGCACAAGCATAGGATCCAATACTACATTTAATTAAATCAGAACCCAAAAGACCAACTGCCAGACCTAAAGACACCGTGAGCTCCTTCTGCGCAGATCGGATCGCAAATACAGACTAACTATTTAAATATATATTTTGTTAATTAAATAATTGTAAAATAAGGGTAGTTGAATTGTAACAGTCACAGACCGGACGATCAATACCTCAGTCCGCCCCGTGACCACGAAAGCTGTAAAGTAATCGAAACGTCGGGAACTCAAAAATGTAAAAATTAAACCAAATCCGCGATAAAATCCGTAAATAATAGTTTTATTTCAAAGTGTTACGTAATTATCAAACTCGAAGTAAACTATTAAGTTTGAAGCATGTATTGTTACAAGTTTGTTAGCGTGTAATTAACCGCCATTACAACGATCAACTCACAAAATAATTCAAATCCAATTAACAAGGGTCTCTGAAATGAAGTTGATTTTAAGTTGTTTATTTATTAGCTGTGGGTATTGCAATTAGACACTATTGAACGTTATTTACATATATTTTGATAACTGGAAAGTTTCAAATATTTGATAATTACAACTTATAGCTTTTTAGATTGTCTAGCTCAGCCGTCGGCAAACTGTATATTTTGTTTACTTGAAGGTTTCAAATACTTGATAATTACTACTTATAGCTTTTTATTTTGAATAGTATAGCTCAGACACCGGCAAACTTTTGAGTCGGAAGAGTAAAAAATTACAATTTACAATATTACAATGTTTTAAAGAGCCAAATTTTTTTTCTGACTACTGTGATGACGTCTGTCACGGAGGAGTGGTGCGGTAAAAAGAGAGTACAAGAGGCTGAGAGACAGTAATGGTGCCGTATCCTCGTTAATCGATTGAGAATGATTTTAAATGTATGTATGGGTAGTAGTTTCAAATCCAAAGAGCCACAGGTTGCCGACCACTGGTCTAGCCAGTCAATTTGATGTTCCGTAAGCATTTAATATTTAGAAACTTGTCCTTAACATTTCAAAAATACATTGGTGATAATTAAATTCATTATTAATGCTACTTCGTTATAATAGGTTCTAAATTATTTGACACTTTATTTCTCACGGTAACGAACCCGACAAGACACGTTTATTTTTTTCAAATTAAAACACGACTGCTAAAACTACAGCACCACACCGTCATCACAAGCATTCCACTCACCTCGAGTTTTGTCGTGCGTTTGATCGACAATCTTTTCCATGTCGGATATGTGCCGAGGTATGTAGTCAGCGAAGCGGTGCTCAGCGGTCACGGTCATCTCGTTTGACTGAGCCAGATCCTGTAAAACAATAACATTTTAAAATATATTTTCTGGTGGTAGGCCTCTCGTATGTGAGAGGCCGCCAAGGTAGGAACCACCACAATGGCTATTTTTCCAGCAAACAGAAGTAAAATGCACTGTTGTGCTGGACATATTGAATTTTAACATCTTATGTCTCAGGATGACGAGTGCTATGGAATGCCAAACATTGCTTTAAATTCGTGGTGTAGTTTATGAGCGGTCGTATCGCTTACCATCAGACAAATGGCATTCTCGTCTCTCCATTCATAGCAATAAAAAAATGTATACATTTCTGACTATGCAATAAATTGAAAGTTACTTAGGCATTATTTAAGTATCAAACTGATATTCCATTGTTGGAATTTCGAGTTTTACAACTTTGGTGGTGTAGCTATTCTGAAATAAGAGTTGCGGGTTTCATAGGAAGATATGTTTGTGTGGTGCACAAATATTTCAGATCTGAGGGTTGTGAGACCTAAATTACAAAGCAAGTACCCTTCTGTGGAGTCGGAAGTATATGCGAAATATACATCCAATATCTAGTCATTTATAATCATGTGTGTATTATTTACGTGTCAGTCTAGATACATATTGGCGAATTGACAGCGTAAAAGATAATTTTGAAATTCAATTACATTTCCCATTTTGTTCACGTGTTATTACAATATTATATTACCTTCAGAATATCGGCTTTCATATAAAATGATTCATGAATTGCGTAACATTTAATTATAATAACATTTGTAGGCTTCCATTAATATAGAGGAAGGGTGGGCAAGATGGAAAACTGACATGAAAAATATTTTATTTCTAGCAATTTTATTCATCAAATCATTGTAAAAACTCATTTCTAGCGTAAGAGTTTGACTCAAAAAAGAACCAGCTACACTAGCTGTCTACTAGCTGGCTCCAACAGGTATAAATTTCTGTTCTTAAATATAAAAGAGTCTATATCTATAAAAGAGCCTATGTCTCCGTGTGCTTGGAGAGATGGGAGCTAGTCGCAAGATTTGGAAAATATAGAAAGTTTCCTCTTACTCGGCCCGTCCATCTTGCCCTCCCTTACCCTATGTAAGTTTTACAGAGAATATAACATAACAGGCGCGTTGGAATCTTTAATTGCTTTCATTTGAATAATTATGAACATTATAGACTATTGAATATAATAATATTAAAACAGGACATTCGGGACGACAAAATGAAATGTGATATTAAATGTGGCAATAATTTTGGTAAGCCTCGGAACGTGCAAATATTAAAAGTTATTTCTGTAAATAGCGAATTCAGAACGATTTTGAATAAAAAGGTAATTTAAATTTAAATCTTTTTTTTATTTCATCCACATTATTAGAATGGTTGAGCCTTGGATTATGCCAGTTGTGTAGCAATCCTGGACAAACGCTTCCAATAATATAGTAACAATAATAAATACACCCAACAGTCACATACATATGTAGTCCTGAACCCACACTAAGATCGAGTCTTGTGTCGTGGGATCAGAAATTACAAGAGACTTTTTCGATCTCACAGACCCGAAACAAATACCTGTGGACCACACAAATATTTGTTGCCTTACGGGGATCGAACCTGCGGCCTCGCGTTTCACAGCCGGCTTCTAACTAACTGCGCCACGGAGGCTGTCGAGTATTACCTAAAAATGTAGGAATATAAGTCACAATCATGTTTAATGGTTTCTTATTATTATATATATATTGTTATTAACGCAAACTTTACTATTAGAAATAAAAACTAAATTTTACGGACTCTATCGCGTTACTTACCAACGCGACGTTTCAATTACTTTGCAGTTTTCGTTCCAAAATCTACTTTATAATATAACTGCACTTAATTTATAATAACTAATTAAAAACTTTATTTAAATAGTTGGTCCGATCTGGTCGCATAAAACAACTAACTTTTCAAATACTTTTAAATAATAAATAAAATAATAAATAAATAAATAACATCCAACAGTCACATACATAGTCCTGACCCCACACTAAGATCGAGTCTTGTGTCGTGGGTATCAGGAACTACGAGAGACTTTTCGGTCTCACAAACACCCAGACCCGGAAGAAATATTTGTGGGCCGCACAAACATTTCTCTCGGTGCGGGGATCGAACCCGCGGCCTCTCGTTTCACAGGCGGCGCGGCGTCTAGCCAACTGCGCCACGGAGGCTGTCTTAATTGTAAAATAAGTGTAGTTATATTAAAGTGCGTGGTGGCCTGTTGGTAAACGGACTAGACGCGGCTGCCCACATGATGACGGTGGTCGCGGGTTCGAATCCCAGGGCACACCTCTGACTTTTCGAAGACATGTGTGTATTGATAGTCAATCACCACGCACTATAACGGTGAAGGAAAACATCGCGAGGAAACCTGCATACCATAGCGATTTATAAGAATTTCTATGATATGTAAGACCCCAACCCGCACTAGGTCAGCGTGGTGGACTATATGTCCTAACCACTCTCAATCGGTAGTCGATTGTAGAACAGGCCCGTGCCCTGCAGTGAGACGTATATGGGCTGATACAGAGTTATTTTATAAAATTTACTGAACGGATTATTAATATGTCAGTCCACCCCGTGACCACGATAACTGTACAGTAATCGAAACAGCTAAGTTAAAAAAACCTTACCCGCGATAACATCCTTAAAATTAGTGTTTTTGCAATCATGTTGTCTAAACATATTCAAATATTACTAATGAATACAGTCTAATTCCATAATTAGCTCCAAGACTAATGCAGCTGTGAAATAATAAAAATATAGCACTTGGTACGTAGGCGCGGGGCTCCGGCGTTTATTTGACTAATGGATAATCTTATACTTATTTTTAACTTAAGTGGTGTACAAAATAATTGTTTAAAACAAGCGAAAATATAAATCAATCAATGTGCACTATTTATGGACAAATAAAGATTAATACGCCCACAGTACTCCACATTACTGCACATATTATGCAGTAAAATATAATATGTGGGTACCAGGAGTGTAACATATATTATCTCAAATCATAAAAAGGTCCATGCCGAAGTGAAGCGAAATATGAGTGACTGAGATTTAGCATAACCTTTCTTTTAACAACAATAATAACATAGGTAATGTGAAAATGTTCACCGATTAAGAGAGACTTGCGTTTCACAGACTTACAGGTTTTTTAATATATTTTTTTTTTATTGCATTGAATGGCGAGTCGAACATGCCGTTCGCCTGATGGTAAGCGATGCGACCGCTCATGAACAGTAACAAAACCAAACAACACCCTGAATTACAAAGCAATGCTTGGCATTCCACTGCGCTCGCCATCCTGAGACACAAGATGTTAAGTCTCAATATGTCCAGTAGTTACTCTGGCTACAATTTCCTTCAATCCGAAACACTACAGTGCATTTAAACTGCTATTTGACGGGAGAAATAGACATTGCGGTGGTACCCACCCAGGCAGCCTCTCACATATGTGAGACCTACCACCAGTAAAATAGCCACTAAAAATCATTTCGTAAATCAAAATATTGTAAAAAATACTAATCTATAATTATTTATATCTTAATGTATAAAGTGCGTGGTGGCCTGTTGGTAAAACGGACTAGACGCAGCTGCCAACATGTTCACGGTGGTCGCGGGTTCGAATCCCAGGGCACACCTCTGACTTTTCGGAGTCATGTGTGTATTGATAGTCAATCACCACGCACTAAAACGGTGAAGGAAAACATCGTGAGGAAACCTGCATACCATAGCGATTCATAGGAGTTTCTATGGTGTGTAAGTCCGCCAACCCGCACTAGGCCAGCGTGGTGGACTATATAGCCTAACCACTCTCAATCGTATTCTCAATTGAAGAGTAGGCCCGAGCCCTGCAGTGGGACGTATATGGGCTGATACAGTAATGTATAATATCCTATATATATATATATATATATATATATATATATATATATATATATATATATATATATATATATATATATATATATATATATATATATATATATATATATATATATATATATATATATATGTAAAGCCAGTGTTTGTATAGTTGTTTGTTACCTCTTATCTCAGGAACTACTAGTTCTTATTGTAAAAAACTTTTTGGGTTGGATAGTTTATGTATCGAGGAATGCTATAGGCTATATATCATCACGCTACGCCTTATAGGAGGGAAGGAGTAGTGAAAAATCTAGCAAATACGAAGAACTTTTCTTTTTTCCATGGACCCATTGGTCGATATTCTAAATTTATACATAGTCGGATTTGAACATTTTTGCCGCCATTTCGGAAAGTGTATCTGTACCATGGCAGAGCCGGGCAGAACCGCTAGTTTAATATAGAATTACACATACAGGGTATATCAAGACTGCTACCGAAAACGAAGCCGGGTGGTAGTTAAAGCGACTTTAGACACAAAGCAACAGAAAAAGTTGCAAAAAAAAGCGAGAATTTTTTTTTTGTTATTTTTTTCCTATGGCCATATTTGGGTGGTAAATACATTTTTTCCTAGAATAATAGTATATACCCTTTTATTTATAAATACTCTAAGGTATAAAAGAGTTTAAATTATTATTTTAGCAAAAACTATGGATTTACCACCCAAAAATGACGATATTTAAAAAATCATAAAAAAAAATGTCGCGTTTCTAGGCGAAATTTTTAATTGCATTGTGTTTGTAGCCACTAAAACTACCACCCGGCTTCGTTTTCGGTAGCAGTCTTGAGATACCCGGTATAATGTGAAGACGGTATATTAGAAAATTTTATGGAATATAAAATAAATAATAAATAAATAAATAACACCCAACAGTCATATACATAGTCCAGACCCCACCCTAAGATCAAGTCTTGTGTCGTAGGTATCAGGAACTACGAGAGACTCACAAACACCCAGACCCGAAAGAAATATTTGTGGGCCGCACAAACATTTCTCTTGGTGCGGGGTTCGAAGCCGCGGCCTCTCGTTTCACAGGCAGCGTCTCACCGACTGCGCCACGGAGGCTGTCAAAAATATTCCTTTTATTTTCAAATCCAAGCATTATTTCAAGCCTAATATCAATACGTTCAATTTACGTAATTTGTTTCAGCAGAAAGGAATTTAAACCCCATAAAGCCCTTCCTGAAGCTATTTACGGAGTGCAAACCGCTTCCAATTATTCGAATTAATGAATTTCAAAAGAAATTTCAATAAAGAGAGTTGAATTTTGCGCTTCTGTTCAAAAATTACGATTTAATTTTCTATTTGGTCCAACCATTATTTGTTAAACGATCGATGCTGACTTTTCGCCATGTTGTAAAGTGATATTTTTGTTTACTTTTCGACCTGTCTACCTGATATCAACCCTTTGATAGTACTCAGTAGGAAATAGTAACTTAATCAGACAACAATTACTCTACGACAGAGAATTTATTAAAACAGGTATGAGGTATCCTGATTTAAGCCAAATCATCTGCTTCAAGTTATAATTTATAAATACAGATTTCATGTTAAACCAAATCATCTGCTTCATGTTCTTTCAACCCTTCAAGATTTATAGCAAACTTTGTGAGAAATAAATCATGAATGTTGAACAAATAATGAAAAGAAAGGCATCAACAGCGGTTTGGTGATAAACCTTTATTTAAGAGTGTTGTACCGTGTGCTTTTTGGTGAATTGACGAATTACCTATAGTTAACGTTCTGCGGGAGACGGAAACGCTCTTATATTTCGAGATAACTCGAGACGAGAACGAGATAGGATTGTGACTTGTGATTAGCATTTTTGCGACACAAAAGATTTTTCTAACCTAATTAATGACAAAACTTCAAACTCGTCTTACAAAGCACTGGTTTGAAATCATTAAGCAATATATGAGATGAAGGATCAGAAGGAATTGGTCAAAGACTAGATATTAAACTTAAATAAACAGTTATAACTACTCAAAATAATTTCCAGTTATTGATATTTATATGGACAAATACCAAACTTGTAATTGAAAAATCCAAATCAAAGTTTGTGTTTGTTTAGGCTTTAGGGCCTCAACAGTGTGAGACTATCCCCTTCTATCCATACAAAACAACTCTTATAGGCTGTAAGAGAAAATCAACAGTACCGCGCAAAGAATCGACACTTCGCATGAGAACGGGAATCTGGCCCGTCTTTAACCTACAACTAAATTATAAGAATTAGATATAAATGGCCAGTACATTGGAGTATATACTTAGCCCTCTAAAATACAAGATCGACAGATAGAATTAAAAATTTTCTTTCATAGTAATATGCCAGAAATAATATATATTTTTTTTATTTCAAGGCACGACCCTGTCGTTCGCCTGATGGTAACAGAAGCAAAATCAACACCTTGAATCACAAAACAATGCATGGCAGTCTACTGCGCTCGCCATCCTGAGATGTAAGATGTCAAGTCTCGATATGTCCAGTAGTTACTCTGGCTATCAGCGGCGTGCACAGGATTATGACACTGGGTATGCGGCGGAGTACTCGGTCATAAAAACTTTGTCTTTTATAGTTTTTTAGCAAGGCCACAGCCACGCGACGGAGCTCTAAGTCGGAAACCATGCCAACATAATAAGTCTTAGATGTACTACTACTCATGTCCATCTTCTACGCCAACGCAGACAAAACAGCGATCGATCGCCGCGGCGGAAGAAATTCTAATAAGTAAAATAAAAAATACTCACCTAGTCGGCTTTCAATTTTCACATATTAAAGGTTCCGGTTAGTTGAGATTACTATACCTATGCCGATGTAAATAAACGCAAGATTTCGGCCACCTCATTCATTCATTTGATAAACATACATTTTTAATAAAAAATAAACCTCACAATCAAATAACATTTGAAAAAATAAACAAACACACTAGTAAAAGCAAATGACTACAATTAATATCGAAACTTAGTAATAAACTGTTAAATGTACACACTTTCAAATGTTAAAATGAATATCTTTTAAGAAATCTATTTTTTTTTTGCAAACATACTAGTATAAAATAGTAAACAACGCAAAAACACATAAAAAAGCAAAATGGCCCCCGCGAAACACAAAGCATTTCTATTTAAACAAATAAAACCTTACTAACCAAAAATGCATAATGTGCATAGGTGATTTATTAGATTCCTGCCTATTAATTTTACTCGGATTATAGGCAACGAACATTTACGATTACTCCCGACAACTGCCGAACTTCCGAGGCCTGCCGCAGGAGTCGCGGCTTTCAATATTCATGGGTGTGTGCGTTTGCGACTGTGCACGGACACCAAAATTACTACACACATGCATACAAATGTCATGCGGGACGCGGCGGCATGACTTGGTTGATTAGGTACATTATTTTGCTTTGCAGAGCCGCTTGCTTTTCGCGTGGCAAATATAATTTTTGCGTGATTGCAAATAGGTGCTATTTATAAAATATTAGGCGTTTTTAAGTTATTATATTTTGATTATTCATTTATTTACTATAAATTAAAGTCATCTAAAACGTACGAACGTTATAATAAAATATCTGTGAATGGCAAGTAAAGCACTGCATTTCTGCCTACAAGGAGTGCACGTCCCTGCTGGCTATAATATCCTTCAAACCGAAACACAACAGTGCATTTACACTGCTGTTTAGCGGAAGAAATAGACAATACGGTACCTACCCAGGCGGCCTCTATGAGAGACCTACCATCAATAAGGACCTACCACCAGTTATTATATCACATTAGTTTACACCCAGTGAGTTATGCTCTGATAATAAATCTAATAATTGTAAAAGGCAGATGTAAACCAGATAAATGCTTACATAGAATCTGCAGTGAGAATTTCTAAGAATAGAAGCACACGTGTCGTAGCATAATCGGATCGAATCACCTCTTTCAATTATAACAGCACTGTGAGTAGGAAGCGATCGGAATTTCCGCAAATTCACCGATGCGTAAGCGAACTGTAACTAATGCGTTGTAAACCTTTATGTAAAAAATTGTACCCGTTGATTTAAAAACTAAGGAGGCCCTTCAGTACATTTGGAGTTTCGAAAAGATGACCGTAAAAATCGCGTTAAAATCAAAATTCAATCAACTTAATTTCATAGATTTAACCACTCTCAATCGTACTTTCGATTGTAGAGTAGGCCCGTGCCCTGCAGTGGGACGTATATGGGCTGATACAGTCAGACAGAATAGATTTGGTCTAAAAAAGTATTATCGTCATTTTTATTAAACTTTCTGTTATAATACAAGAAAGCATTTTCAAAATCGTTGCGAGAGACGTCTAATTTCAATGACGCTCCATTAAAAATATACTGGAGCGCGCGCACCACTTACGTTGGTACACTTTATGAACTTTCCGAACTGTCCATATATTTACGTTACGTTACGTGGGTTCCACGTTCAATATCAACATTCTGGTCCACTTTTTTCACTTTTGGATTCAACGAGGAGTTAGGTTCACAAAGAAACGTAAAATCACTACATGATAAAGAAATCATAATCATGTCTATTCAAACAAATATAACGAACGGTTTTTGAATGCGGACAATAATAAAGAGCAAAAAAAACAAAGAAAATGGGCTTATCTATAAAAGAAAAACTGCAGGTTCCAACTAGAAGTGACGTTTTTGCTTAAAATTAAATAATTAAGGGATAATTTTCCATTAATTGCGAAAAAAAATATATAGAAATGTAACATCTTTTATATGTAATACTAGTGCTCCCAGGCATCGAACATTCGGGACGGGACAATAGGTTTTAAGCGTTCACATTAGAGTGCTTGAAGTTTAAAATAGGAAAGAGGAATTGAGTTCTTTCACCAGACTACATATGTCATCACCTCAGAAAGTCACTTCATGTACAACACATTTAGTAAATAAGACGATTACCACAAATTAAATCTAAATAAATTTAATTTATATAATGATATAATCAATTATTTTGTAATTAAAGAATAAGTACTATGCATTGACTTGTCATAAGAGCTATTTAATTGCCTACATGATCAAAAACCAATTTCATTTCATTTAATTTCAAACATATACATGGTAAAAAAGGTTTAAGATAATTGGCACACACGACAGCTAATAGCTTGTAGTTTACGCATGATAAATCTAGGCTAATTGCGTCTGGATTGCGTGCCATTTTTCTAACAGATATTTATTTATTCGTTTCATTTTCTTACGTCATATTTTATAATAGATGCAGTGAACTAGTTTTTTCCTTAATTAGACAGTCATGATTTATATCAGAAAACCTTTATATCGGCGCTCCGAATTTTAAATTGCCTGGCCCGGAGGCGTAGTCGTTCTGCTGTATGATAACAAAGCTGAAGTATCGGGTTCGAATCCCGGGTTAGGCAAAGTGATATTGGATTTTTCATTATCGGCCCGGAGTCAAGAATTTGTGCCCGATATGGCCATAGGCTCGTCACCTATCACATCGGGGGACGAAACATACAAGGCGAAATTTGGGTGTCCTTGTTGCACCTTTGATTATACCTTCTGGTAAAAAGGCGTGAGTTTGTATATGAACGAATTTAAAATTCTTCTTTATAAAATTATTATTAAATAAATAAATAAATTTTAAGTTCTCTCTCTGTCTCCTAAACTCTCTCTCAATCTTCAGCCACAAGAAGTACCGATTCTTACGATTTATCTGCTTTTGCGCCTTTGTGCATGTCGATTTTGTATTTAGAAATACATCTACAATGCAGGAGTAGTCCTAGAGTTAATCAAAGTTTAAAAAAAAAACTTTGATGTGATATCAACTTTTTATGAACTTGTTAACAAAACGTACGGCAGTTAAGAAAAACAACCATAATAACAATTTAATTTCCAATCACTTGATGCCTAGACTCTAGTTACTTCACTAGATGCGGTTTACTTAGTATTGAGTAATGAGGTCAGACTTTTGCTAGAAAGTATTTTTCGAAACATATACAGGGTATATCAAGACTGCTACCGAAAACGAAGCCGGGTGGTAGTTAAAGCGACTTCAGACACAATGCAACAGAAAAAGTTGCAAAAAAAACCGAGAATTTTTTTTTGTTATTTTTTTCCTATGACCATATTTGGGTGGTAAATACATTTTTTCCTAAAATAATAGTGTATACCCTTTTATTTATAAATAATCTAAAGTATAAAAGTGTTTAAATTATTATTTTAGCAAAAACTATGGATTTACCACCCAAAAACGACGATATTTAAAAAATCATAAAAAATCATTGTCGCGTTTCTTTGCGAAATTTTTAGTTGCATTGTGTTTGTAGTCACTAAAACTACCACTCGGCTTCGTTTTCGGTAGCAGTCTTGAGATACCCGGTATATTGGGAATACGTAAATGAACTCAGAGAATAACAATTTTGCAAGGGAGAAAATTTTACGTCACATCGCATTCGATAAATTGATAAGGAATATGCCTAGATGCGTAAGGGAAAACTGCTTTAACAGGCGGAAAAGTATTTTCCCTACGCAGTGTGATTTTTCCCACAAAAAATCCAAACATGAATTGATAGGTAAAAGCGAGCTTTTAATGTCCATAAGATCGGTTCGCTTTTCTGAGCACCATTCTCTCTTTGCCATCTTTTTAAAAATAGCATCATTTGCCTAATAGAAGTTTTCGTTTCGAAGCTCCCTGCAGCATCCCAAAATAAATGCATTTCGGTGAAAAAAAATCAAAATCCTAACTATCTTCACCAACCATATTTTTCCGTCTGATTGTACATCCATTTCCAAGTACTGAAGCCATAAAAATTAAAAACACAACAAAAATATAACGTGAATATGCATTCCGAGTTAAAAAATATACCTCTAGAATTTTATTCGATTTGAATTAATTATACCAATTTACAACGAATGTTGTAAATTCCTCATCAGAAATGAGGAGATCCGTAGGAGAACCAAGGTTACCGACATAGCCCATAGGATTGGCAAGTTGAAGTGGCAGTGGGCCGGGCACATAGCTCGTAGAACCGATGGCCGTTGGGGCCGAAAGGTTCTCGAGTGGAGGCCACGTACAGGCAAGCGAAGTGTTGGACGCCCGCCTACAAGGTGGACGGACGATCTGACTAAGGTCGCAGGAAGTCGCTGGATGCAGGCCGCTTCCAACAGGTCATTGTGGAGATCATTGGGGGAGGCCTATGTTCAGCAGTGGACTTCCTGTGGCTGATATGATGATGATGATGACAACGAATGTATTTTTTTGTCCACTCGAAATTTGAAACAGCTGCAGTTTATTTGTTTTAAAAATATATACAAAGTTGGTGACTGCAATAGTTAAAAAAAATGAAGCGAACCATCTGGTGAACCATACTTGAAATAGATTATTCTACAAAACAAGACTTTTTAAAACGTTGGTTTATATAATAGTTTCTTAGATTTACGCGAATGTTACACATTGAAATAAAACTATTATTTACGGATTTTATCGCGAATTTAGTTTAATTTTTTACATTTTTGACTTCCCGACGTTTCGATAACTTTACCGCCCCGTGACCACGAAAGCTGTAAAGTTATCGAAACGCCGGGAAGTCAAAAATGTAAAAAATTTAACTACATTCGCGATAAAGCCCGTAAATAATAGTTTTATTTCAATTCGTTGGTTTATATTCATGATTTGAACAAAGCCAATAACATATTGGATCTTAATCTTAAACATCAATAATTAGGAATCCATCCAAGGTATTAGAGTTTGGGAGTTTGTTTGTGTTTGTTTGTCTAAATTAATGCTTTTAACAATGTAATGCATTAGACCCAAGAAATTCATAATATAAAGTATGTCTATTTCTTCCGAAACTGCAGTGTAAATTGTAGCATTATTGTGTTCAGGTATGAAGTAAATTGTTGCCAGAGTAACTACTGGACATAATGAGACTTTATATCTTATATCTCAGGGTGGCAAGCGCAGTGGAATGCCAGACATTATTTTATAAGTGCGTGGTGGCCTGTTGATAAACGGACTAGACGCGACTGCCAACATGTTCACGGTGGTCGCGGGTTCGAATCCCAGGGCACACCTCTGACTTTTCGGAGTCATCTGTGTATTGATAGTCAATCACCACGCACTAAAACGGTGAAGGAAAACATCGTGAGGAAACCTGCATACCATAGCGATTTATAAAAATTCTATGGTATGTAAGTCCACCAACCCGCACTAGGCCAGCGTGGTGGACTATATGGCCTAACCACTCTCAATCGGTAGTCGATTGTAGAGGAGGCCCGTGCCCTGCAGTGGGACGTATATGGGCTGATACAGATTTTATAATTAATGGTGTTGTTTGAATTTGCTGCTGTCCATGAGCGGTCGTATCGCTTATTATCATACGAATGACAAGCTCGTCTCGTCATTATTTGCACTATAAATATCTAGATAAAAGACTTTAGAACTTTGGCCCAGATAAATGAGTTTTACTAAAACAAAGAAAATTAATTAAGTAATGGTTTCCAAGATCATTACTTAATTACAAACTACATAAAATTGGGAAGTTGGTGTTTAACAATTACTTGTTAAAGTTTACGTTAGCGGTAGTAATTACTATTTCGGAGTTCTCGCGGTTTCAAAGCAGATTTAACACACACTAAAACCAGGGACGAGATTTATACGAGTTTGTACTCTATTTTAACTGTTTCCGTACAGTTCCATTCAAAGCATAATAATAATTTATTTATATTTTTTACACACAACATACAGGGTATATAAAGATTGCTACTGAAAACGAAGCCATGTGGTGGTTTTGGTGACTAAAAACACTGCAAGTAAAACTTTCGTAAAGAAACGCGTCAATTTTTTTTATATTTTTTTAAATATCATCGCGGTTTGGAAGTAAATCTGTAATTTTCGCTAAAATAATGATTTAAGTCCTTGCGTAACATAGAATCTGTAAAAACAAAAAGGCGTACACTATTATTTTAGAAAATACAATGTATTTACCGTAAATATGACGATACAAATAACAAAAAAAAACTTTTTTCAAAATAATTTAGTTGCATTGTGTCTGATGTCATTAAACTACCACCCGGCTTCGTTTTCGGTAGCAATCTCAAGATGCCCTGTTGATTAGTCATGTGTTTTACCTCAAAAGTATAGATAGAAATAACTATTGCTACCAATAATTAGCTAAGTTTATTACAATCTCAATGCTGACAGCCTTTATAGTCGTCAGCTGTGAAAAGAGAGGCCGCAGGTTCGATCCCCGCACCGAGTCAAATATTTGTGCGATCCACAATTATTTTGTGAGGCCGAAAAGTCCGTCGTAATTCCGATACCCACAACACAAAACTTAATTGATCTTAATGTAGAATAAGGACTATGCATGTGACTGTTATGTGTATTTATTTGATATTTATTAATATCTAATATGTAGCAAATCAACACTATGCCGGGCATTTATTCCAGTCACAATCAATCCAAATGAAATTTTCCGTAGCTAGCGAATAAATCTCACAATAATAACTGTCTCATTTTGGATTAGAAACCACATAGTTCACAGCCATTACACTAATGAGCATTAATTTATTTCTTGAAAACCGATGTCGAGCTCAGGTATCCGTTAACGTAAATAATTAATTAATCGATGAAGTATTATTAAGCGAAAACAAATTAAGTATAAATTGCCTTCTCAATACTTAAGTTAATATTATCGCTCAATAAAACGTGCAGAAACCTTTTTACCTGGGTGTTTTCTCAAGAATACGTAAGGCGTTTGAAGTCAGATCTAAGCTAGCAGGGCGCACTAAATACATCATTCAAACATGAAATAACAACCTATCAACCAGTAGCCTTATGTATATAATCAAATATTTTTTTCTAAGAATTCAAATCAAAAGCTACTTTAAAAACTACAAGCCTTTGCTCTTTGTGTTTAAAATTCTAGAACATTCCAGCCACTGTATTTGGAAATGTGTACTGTATGACGGTTGGTAGTTCTGTCATATGTGAGAGGCCGTCTGGATAAGTACAACTGCAATAGCTATTTCTCCCATCAAACAGCAGTATAAATGCACTGTTTTATTTCGGTTTGACGGATATTGCAGCCAAAGTAGCTACTGGACATCTTGAGACTTAACAGCTTATGTCTCAAGATTGTGAGACACTCACTAAAACATCTATCTACGGCTGTCTTATCAAAGGAAGACAGCTGCGCGCAAATAACCCACTTTTTTTCAAAGAATTTAAATTTCTGAAGATAGTCGATAAGATAATGGAATATATTTTTTAAATTATTGTATTATCATTGGTCCTGGATAAGTATGAAAAATTTCGAGTCAAGCCAACGTTTTGATGTGCTCTAAAATCGACTTCAAAGATTCCGTTACATACATACATACAGGCGCAGTTAATAAAAGCGTATTAAAAAAAGTGTCCTCAAAATTGTGATTCTGTTTGAGCCGCGTTGTTTAGACAGTCCTACTGTTACTTAATTACGGAGACTTTACAAAATGCCTGTTCGTTCCCCTGCTCCCGACTCTTCTCATAGTCATGTATCACAGCAATTAGTGACTCTGCACAACTGCAAATTTTATTCATTAATCAATCTTGCGTATTTTGTGTTTTGGACACATAAACTACGACAAAGCTAACAGCGAATTTCATTTTCATTTTTCAAACTGCTCTTGGTAGGGAATGATATATTGGGGATAAACTGAACTCGACATTTAATTCATCAATATAGACAGCGTAGGTTAAGAAGCAGCCAAAGAGGTCATTTGTCTTCAGTGTAATGCAGTAATTATCTAGATTAATCAAAATCTCCAAATTGAGAAGAGTAAAAAATAATTACAAAAACCGGCCAAGTGCGAGTCGGACTCGCGCACGAACGGTTCCGTACCATCATCTATAAAAAAACCCTGAAAATCACGTTTGTTTCTGTTTATTAAGATCAAGTTAAAAATTGCTTAAAAATTACGTTAGTTGTATAATATTTATTTTGAAACGTAATATACAACTAAATATTTTGTGAACATTTGAAGCGTCTACCCGTTACCGTTATTAATAATGAGCAAAATAAAATAATTTAATTAAAAATTAAAAGACCGACTTCAATGTGCACTACAAAGTAATAAATAATATATATTTCATTGTGCTAGCACACATTGATTAATTTTCTTATTGACTAGACTAGCCAACAAATCTTAAATACGTAATATTTTGAAGGCGGGTCGCCAAATGACGAACACGACGTCCTACACTTAAATTTAATTTGTGTAAAACATCCTAGCGAAAAATACGCAATTTTACACGCAATATTAATTTACCTATACATAGGACAATGAAATATATATATACATTGCACAATGAAATATATATTATTTATTATTTTGTAGTGCACATTGAAGTCGATCTTTTAATTTTTAATTAAATTATTTTATTTATTACTTTTTAGTTTTCATAAGCATAGCAATAATGCCAAAGGTAATCATATAATGAAAAACTGGAATCAATGTATACAAAAAATGAACCACTGCGATCCTTTATGATTTCAAAAACGAAAATTAATATTTTATGATTTTTAAGGAAGCTACACTGTCATTTCGTTTTTATGATAAAGAAGATACTAAAATCGGCTCAACCTGCTAGAGATATTGTGTAGTTTTGTGGAGGTCTGCTCTCCAGATATGTACCTATTCATCAGATCATCACCATATTTTATGTGACCAACATTATGTTAATTATATAATTCGTTTCGATTGTATAATTCGTTCCGAAGAAAAGTTATTTAAAATCATTTATTTATTGTCGCAGATATTTAGTATTTATCTTTGTATATATTCGCCCCCCCCCCCTTCCCACGCCCCTTTCCATCCCCTCCCCCCTTGTAGTAGTAATAAACGTATACTGAACCTAATGTAAAAAGAATTATTGCTGTACTGTTCAATTTTGAGGAGTTCTGCCCTTCAGGTCCAAAGATATTCATCAGGTCTTCACAATATTTTTTTTGGTCTAACCTATCATATAATACTCTTTGACAAAAAAGTTATTTTTAAGTCGGTTAAGAACTGCCGGAGATATTGAGTATTAACAATTGTACCTATTTTCTACCCCCCTCACCCCCCACCCCCACCCTTTTCCCATTTTTAACCACCCTTTGTAATAATATATTTATACTTAATCTAACGCAAAAAGAATTAATGCTAGACCGTTTAATTTTGAGGAGTTCTGGTCGGCAGATCCTAAGATGTTCATCAGGTCTTCACCAATTTTATATGGGACCACAGGGTTGGTCCCATATAAAATTGTAAAATATCATGCTTTCCAACAAAAAAGAAATTTTCAAAATCGGTTCACAATTGCGGGCGTATTCGCGTAACAAACATACAAAAAAAAAACAGTCGAATTGATTACCTCCTCTTTTGAAGTCGGTCAAAAAAAACGAAAAACTACGTTTGCTGTATGGGAGCATCCCTTTAATATTTACTTAATTTTTATTCAATGATTTATTTTGTACAACTTAATATCCAATTTTAAGCGTATACCTGTTACTGTTATTGAAATTGAGCAAGAAAATACGAAAAAAAACACGTTTATTGCATGGGGACCCCCTCAATATTTTCATTCTTTTATTTTTAGTTTTTTTTTGTTATAGCGGCTACAAAGATACATAATTTGTGGGAATTTTAGCTTTCTAGCTATCACGGTTTATGAGATACAGCCTGGTGACAGACAGACAGACAGGCAGCGGAGTCTCAGTAACAGGGTTCCGTTTTTACCTTTTAGTCGCGGAACCCTAAAAAGACACTCAATAACCAGACTATACATATGGCACGTGATTATGTAGACATTTGTAACTGTAATTGATATGAAAAAAAAACATTATATTACGAATTTCTAACATGGCCAAAATGATAAAATATCCTATAAATAATTCGAATAATCTTCTGCTGTATCTGTATCTGTATCAGCCCATATACGTTCCACTGCAGGGCACGGGCCTCCTCTACAATCGACTATCGATTGAGAGTGGTTAGGCCATATAGACCACCATGCTGGCCTAGTGCGGGTTGGCGGACTTACATACCATAGAATTTTTTATAAATCGGCTATGGTATGCTGGTTTCCTCACGATGTTTTCCTTCACCGTTTTAGTGCGTGGTGATTGACTATCAATACACACATGACTCCGAAAAGTCAGAGGTGTGCCCTGGGATTCGAACCCGCGACCACCGTGAACATGTTGGCAGTCGCGTCTAGTCCGTTTACCAACAGGCCACCACGCACTTGTAATCTTCTGCTGTGATAATAAATAATATATATACATATAATATACACAAATTCAAATAACAAATATACACAAATACAAATAACACCCAACAGTTACATACATAGTCCTGACACCAAAGTAAGAACGAGTCTTGAGTCTCAGGAACTAAGAGAGACTTTCGGTCTCACAAACACCCAGACCTGAAAGAAATATTTTCGGACCGCACAAACATTTATCTCGGAGCCGGGATATTTTTCTTTTATTGCAATGAATGGCGAGACGAGCATGCCGTTCGCCTGATGATAAGCGATACGACTGCTCATAAAAAGTAGCAGAACTAAACAACACTTTGAATTACAAAACAACGCTCGCCATCCTGAGCCATAAGATGTAAAGTCTCAATATGTCCAGTAGTTACTCTGACTACAATGTCCTTCAATCCGAAACACAACAATGGATTTACACTTCTATTTGACGGGAGAAAAAAACAATGCGGTGGTACCTACCCCTGGCGGCCTCACACATATGAGAGACCTACCATCAGTAAAAAGTACAGTAGAACATAAAACAGTATGAATGTTACTTCGTCCATGGTATGAAAGGGTCGTTAAAATTCATTGAGTCAGTGGGAGGCAGACAGCGAGTATCCTCCTTGACCCAACCGCCCCATCCCAACGCTTTCATACGTATTAAGTGTTATCGAGAACATTCTATAAATACTATTATAAAAATGGAACTAGAAAATTGGGGATTATATTGTGTTTTGTTTGCTGTAACAATTTTTTAAGCTTTTCATTTTTTGTAAAAAAATATTTTGTGTTTTGGTAGAACTGAATTTGTATTTTATTTTCGTATCGCAAATAAGCGAAAACATGGTTGAGCAATATATTTTTTGTAATCATTTATTGACATAGAAATAAACCTCAAAGATATTTTTCAAATTCATCAACTCCATCTTGGTAAAATAAATACTTAAAAAATGACATATCAAACTGGCCACGCATTTTTTTCGAAATGCTATTGCTTGAAAAGGAATGTTACGATAACTGAACATACACGATCTTATGAAGTTTTAGCTTGTTGGTTTTACGTTTGTTTATGAGTTATTTTGTATTTTCTTTATATAATTAATAAAAATGAATAATTTTATGAGGAAATACAGTTCTGTAGCAAATATTGAAAGAAACTTAATACAAACACTACGTTGTTGATAGCGATTACGCTGACGTCACAGTGAGTTCGCGCCAAAATGGCGTTTAAATGCTTCGAAATTGATAGCAGTTTTGCTTATATATTTTTTTGCATTTTTGGTTCATATTTTCAAAGCCTTATATTTTTTTCCGGTTATGTAATAGCATACAAAATCGATTACAAAAATAAAAATAAAAAATGATGATATTCCCTATAAAACTGTCATTTATCTAACCATGACCGCGGCGAATACGATTTTATTTGCATTGTTACCACAACGGAATAATGCCTATTCTGGTTGTCACTTATTATAGAAATCATATTTATTCATAAATACTTAATTACTTAATAATATTACCACTCTCAATCGTACTCTCGATTGTAGAGGAGGCCCGTGCCCTGCAGTGGGACGTATAAGGGCTGATACATACATACTTAAATAGGATCTTATTAAGCTACTTAGGTAGTCTTCGTAAAACGTAGTGGAATCAACTATGCTACCATTGAATGAAAACGATTGTCAATGCCTAATACAATTTTTAATAAAAAAATAAAACCGACTTCAAAACAAAAAACCACTAAAAACTAAAAAAATACATAATAACAAGTACCACTGCAAAGCAAAAAAATAATATTTATTTCATAGAACTTGTGCTTGTTGATTAATTCGCTTAATGATTTGACTAGCCAACAAATCAAAATATATGCATAATATACTGAAGGCGGGTCGCCCAGTACCAAACATATAGATATTAAAATTAACATAAGGCATAGGTCCTGCATGTTTGGTACTTGGCGGCCCGCCTTCAATATATTATGCATATATTTTCATTTGTTGGCTAGTCAAATCATTAAGCGAATTAAGAGCGTTTATACCCTGCTTGCCAACACGCACTAGGCCAGCGTGGTGGACTATATGGCCTAACCACTCTCAATCGTACTCTCGATTGTAGAGGAGGCCCGTGCCCTGCAGTGGGACGTATATGGGCTGATACAGATACCCTGCACGCGCTTTTTGGCTTAAAAACAGGACTTTTCAAATGAGTTAATAGCCACCAATAAACAAGATCAAGGTAAAATAATTAGTACTAATTTTAGAAAAGGTTATCATCTAGGGATTTTGGTGGAAAACATTATAGATTGATGGATAATTTGTGAGTACTATAAGGATTACTGAACACAAGTTTCGTTATTTAGGCTTTAAATGGTAATTTAGAAGCTTAAGATATCCGAAACCACAAAATATAAGATAAAAATAAAAATATTATCAGACTAATAAGACCCTTATGGAGGGATTTTGCTGAGAAAAATAATCTTTTTGTGTTCAGTTCCTGAAAAATAAAAATTTAAACAATGCGAAATGATTCAGAAACTCTCGTCAAGAACATATTTTTTTTCAACATCTTATCGTACATAATTTTTTATAGCCATTGCATATTATAATAGAAGAACATCTTATCAATAAATTACCATTTTTATATTTCAACAAAATTTGTTTTCATGTTTTCTACAAATGTTTTAAAAACCACTATAAAACACGCTGTCCGACGTGGATCAAATCAGACCGCCGCGCCGCAAGGCCTTCTAGAGGGAGGACGTATCGCTCGTCGCTCCGGCTGCAGTCGATTATTGCCGCGCGTAGTGAAAATAGCCACGCGCAGACTGCGATTACCACATCTTAGTACTTTGGTAGTAAAATATTTAATTGTTTTTATTACCTACAATGATTTTGTAGTGAGTATAAATTATGTTTCAGGTAATATAATGGGATTTAATTCCGAGGCTAAATTATGTTATGTATTGTAATATAAAATTAAATATATTTCGTAATTGTAAGGGGTTGTAAGGCCCCTAACTCTTTTCATGTGTTCGAACACGAAATGATTAATAAACGTCCGTAGTTTCTACTGATTGAACACTGATTTGAATGCAACTTAACAATGTAATAATAACGAAAATATGATTAGTATCCAAAATTTGTATTATTCTTTGCTTGCACAGTAATATTTGTCTACTTATAATGCAAATAAAATATTTTTATGATATTATATTACAGTTACATTTCAATTGAATATTTGAAGCGCACGGATCAAAGTTGTTTGAGCCGATTGTATAGCGAGCCGACGCAGCAGCTCTACGCACACAGCTTTGGTCGCTTATTTGTGCGTGAAATTAACGAAGAAATACCTATAGTTGACTTTGCGCGCAAGGTGTATACGCTCTTAATCAACAAGCACAAGTTCTATGAAATAAATATTATTTTTTTGCTTTGCAGTGATGCTTGTTACTATGTAATTTTTTTTGTGGTTTTTTGTTTTGAAGTCGTTTTTATTTTTTTATTAAAAATTTTAGTTATTGTTATCTTTTTAGTGTTGATAGGAATTTAAATAAAGAAGATTTGATCCCCACAAGGAATATGTTCTTTCCGATGATAACGAAATTGCTAAAATTGGCTAAAAACTGCCGAAGATATTGGAGTATTCACATATTTATTTATTTATTTTCCACCCCCCTTTGCCCCTACCCCCTTTTCCCTCCACCACTGTAGCTTAGCTTTTATACTGAACCCAATGCAAATGGAACCATTGGAATCCTACTAAATTTTGAAGAGTTCTACACTCCAGGTCCGAACATGATCATCAGATCTTTATATTGTGTTCCTGGGACCAACCTGTCAATACATTCTTTCCAATGAAAAAGAAATCACTAAAATCGGTTAAAAGCTGCCGAAGATATTAGAATTTACGTATATTTTAATTTTATCACCTACCCCCCCTCACCCCCACCCCTGTGTCCCTCTCTCGCTGTAACTTAATTTTAATAATGAACCAAATGCAAAAAGACATATTGGAATCCTACTAAATTTTAAGGAGTTCCCCTCTTCAGGTCCGAAGATATTCATCAGATTTTCACCATATTTTTATGGGACCAAATGACAAGCACTAGCTTTCAATCAAAGAAAGAATGGTCGAAATCGGTTCACACAGTACAGAGAAACGAGGTAACAAAAATAAAAAAAAAGGATTGAGAACCTCCTCCTTTTTTTGAAGTCGGTTCTGTATCAGCCCATATACGTCCCACTGCAGGGCACGGGCCTCCTCTACAATCGTCAGTACGATTGAGAGTGGTTAGGCCATATAGTCCACCACGCTGGCCTAGTGCGGGTTGGCGGACTTACATACCATAGAAATGTTTATAAATCGCTATGGTATGCAGGTTTCCTCACGACGTTTTCCTTCACCGTTTTAGTGAAGTCGGTTAAAAAGTAATAAATAAACATTTGAAATCTCGTATGAAATGAATCATGCTTAATGATGGTTTGTAATAACTTTGTGCTAAGTCTCAATACGACAATAATAAGTACTAATCTGGCTACCATGTCCTTAGAACTGGAATACGTCAGTGCATTCACACTGCTGTTTGGCGGCATAAATAGACATAATAGTGTGCGGTAAAAAATAGTACTACAATTTAATAATATACCTCCCATTCTCTAGCGTCTAGAATCTAGATTATGTTTATTCATCTGAGAGCATAGTCTGAAAGTTCGCGAGTTCCCAAAACAATTTAGCGTCACATACAAGCACAATGCTGGCAGGCGGCAGCAAAGTTTAATTTCTACACAACACAATTACTATGTTTATGGCACTATACATTATACGTAGTTGAGTTTAAAACTTAATTTCAAGTCGTAGTAACTATTACGTAATTTTCACCACAGATCAAATAAAAATTCTACGAAGCCAATACTGCGTATCTGTCTTCTACCAGCCTGCATTTATTATTCTCATATTCCCTTTAACAAGTTAAATATAAAATGGCGTTTGGATTTCTTAGTAAAGCAATTATTAATAACGAGTATTCCAATTTATATGGGCCTTAATTACGAGTTTATACTCTTTATATGAATCCCCACATGATATGAATGGATCTGCCAAGAAAATATTATTTCTATGAGTTTTATTTTGTGAATAAACATACCGCTTATGTCGTCAAAACCTGAAACTACGAAGCATTTGTCGGTCAATATTTTGTGGCCCGTACATTAATGTACAAAGGACCCACTGCGTCTCGTTTTATAGCCAGCTCATATAAGCAACTGCCAAATTAATCTGTCATTCTATTATCGAACGTTGTGCACTAGACCTTTTCACTTAACCTTCGATCCAAATATAAATACGCATGGACGGCGGTATCCCTTACCATTAGGTTTGCCGGACCTATCCAATCATTACCGGGTGTAGGATTAATGATGGCGTGACTTCTATGGCGTCCTATAAGTACTATCCAAATCTAAGTGAAAGACAGTCATTAATTGATAGAGAGTTACAGTAAATTCCGGCATTCGGCGCCCATTTGCACTGGCGCCCTAGGTCTGTCGCCCAACCGCGCCCTAACCTTACAGTTTACACTGGCTGTGATCGGTTACTCTATAAAAACCATACGAACTTCGAATGTTCGGATGCCGCGCCGTACGTAAAACTTCACTAATGGTCTAGATACTCCACAAAATGTTGGATTCCTCTATCGTACGTTGCACGATAGACTAAGTTCGTTGAAAATGATAAGTGTAATAGGGAATAGGATTGATTATTAGAAGTGGAAATCGTATATCTTACTCCGGATGTCGAACTTCCGAAAATTCGAAGTTCGTATCGTTTTCGTAGAGAGGGGTTATTCCACCTGAATCCAAAAAAACAAATTCACACTACAGTTTAATAATTACCTTGATAGCATCCATTTGCTGAGCAGCAGCTGTGTGGTCGTCGCCAGCGATTATGGCGAACTTGGTCCAGCCAAACGCCTTCAGTAGGGCCACCACAGACTTGCTCACTTTGTACGCCGGTGGCAGGGTGCGGGCGAATGTGGCCCCCAACCCGATACTCTTCTCGAGGGTCAAACCGTGGTCGCCGGCGCATTTCTAGACAATGATAGATGATGATTCACAAGATTAGTCATAAAAGGTAGACAAAGCCGAAAGGGGGATGCTACACTCATCATCGAACCTGTAATCGCAAATAATAAGAGCTTTAGCCAAAAAAAAAATCATTTAAATCTGCAGAATGTATGGAACAGCTGTTCTTTTTTTTCTATTAGAGAATTCTGATTAATCGTCACTCGCAACGTTTTAGAAAATGCTAGATTGTATTATGAAAGAAAGCTTAATAAAAATGAATGTAACATTTTTTATCACCGTTTAGACGAAATCTATTACATCAAGTTAATTTAATATAATAAATATTAAGCGCGATTTTCATAGCCATCTTTCTGAAACTCCAAATGTACTGAAGGGCCTATCCTTAGTTTTTAAATGTGGCATGGCATGTTCAATTGAATTGAATATCTTTGTCTATGATTTGATACAAGAAATTATTGCATACAATAGAAATAGCATTAACATTTTGCTACTATATTTTCAATCTAAACGTAAAATAATAAAGCCTATGATTTATGTATAGCAATGCCTTACACATTTTTGAGCGCACCAAGATTGCTGACGTGACTTTTTTAAATAATACACCTTTACCATAATTACCCCTAACCACTAAATTAGATTAACAATGATGCGTACTATCAAACTAAAATATTCAACCGTCCATCGACCTTTGAGACCAACGCTGTGTATGCTAATGTGATTTGGCTGGAGGTTGGACACACAAGAACAATTCGGATACGTCACGTCTTCCCGCAATAGATAGAATTCACGTAACATTCTCAAGGTTTACGGAAATTCCTCAGAATCAGACATGTTAGTTTAATTATATTCTAGGAGTTGAATTTAATTAGAAATTGGTGCGGAGTTTAATTCACCATCCAGATATTTTACGGAGACTGACGTTTTGTCTTGGAATAAATGAAAAATCTCTATTATTAAAGTTCGTGGATGGTTAAGAATATGAAACCTCAAGATAATAAAGGTGAATTACATCCAAAACAGAACTAAGTGATATAGTCAGTCTATATTCTATTTTAGAATGTTCTTAGAATACCCACATGTTTTTAATAGTATCAAAACAACTAGACGATAAAAAACAATCGTACGTAAGTGCCGCATAAATAGTTAAACATATAATAAATAGGTGATCTATAAATAGATAAAAAGGCTCTTTATTAGCTCTGGCCAAAAATCAATGTAAGTCGATGCTTTATTTAGGCATTCGTATGAGTATGTTTCGTATTCATATACCAAGTACCATTCAATCTAATTCTGCTTGCAAGTTGCTGTGTTCAAATATTAACTATTGTGGTCTAGTTTAAACGACAATGTCTAGAAAATGAGTGCGCCAATGATAATTAGGCATTTCGAGGTTTGAAACCTAATGTATCGGGTTGGCAGCAAGTTTGGTGGCATTTACTATGTGATAATAATAAGTTCTCAGCAGTATTGCCTATATCTATGGACAGCCGTGGTTACTGTCAAGTACGATTCGTCCTTTTCACTAATAAGTAAATAATACTATAAGTAAAAAAGTCTGTAGACATAAATACACTCACGTGTGAAATCAAAGGCAAATTCCAAGCGGCTGCTAGTTTGGCTTCAGTGTGGCACGTGCCGTCTGGACCGAAGAAAGCCACCACGCCCAGATCACGCATTTGAGTCATCACCCTGCAACAAAACAATGATTTACTCTCTCTTTCTAACTCTCTCTTCTTCTCTCTCTCTTTCTAACTCTCTCTTCCTCTATCTCTCTTTCTCTCTCCCTTTCTCCCTTCATACACTGGAAGTCTACTCCAGAACATAGGCCTCCTCCATTTCAACAGAAATTTAGTGTCCTGAATCATTAGTTACACAACCAATATTAATTAAGATTCAGATTACACCTACTTCAGCTCTGCATCACCTGAATTTAAACTGAGTAATAAAACTTCTGGCGTAATAACTTAGTCATTATCATCATCATCATATCAGCCACAGGAAGTCCAGTCACACACGTAGGCCTCCCCCAACGATCTCCACAATGACCTGTAACTTAGTACACAGGTTTATTTTCCACTAAGTAATCAAATTTTAAAATCATGTTATTTTCTCATAATCTTCCGTCTATTCTATCACAAAACAAAATATATTTAGACAACACGCACAACAATAATAAGCCAATTAATGAGCTCCACAAACAATGCGCGCCCGCGTTTGTGGATAAAAGGCCGGTGACCGCGCTTGTAATAAATAGATATTGTTTAATATAAACATTAATTAGGATATTTTAAACGAAATAAATGACCTATTCAGAGAAAATATAAATATTTTTTACCATGCATTAAAGATAATTATTCTCTCGAGTTCAATGACAAAAAATAAAGTCAACTAAAATAAATAATTCACAGACCAGATACCTAGCTACAAGCTAAACACTAATACGAGTAGTGTTGTGTGTATGGTTAGCACTCATCCACCGTTATAAAATTTAATACCTAATACGCTAAATACGCTGAGAGTTAACTAGTTTGGACCTATAGTTAATACTTATGTATGATAAAATCAATAGTCAGTTCTATTTTGGCTTACATAATACAAACTTATTCAGTTGAAGCTCGTTAAATTAACTGTAATGTTGATAGATTACACATTATATTATATAAACCTCTTTTTACTAAAATTGGACGCCATTTGTAAAAATTTAACTACTAATAAATCAATTTAAAACTTTTGTTGCGATCTCAGTACAAAAAGTATTAATATTTTAAAAACAAAACATCATAAAATGTTTACGAACTTATAAAATAATTCACAAAGAATATTGAAGAAAACCTTTTAAAAACTGAATCTATAACTATTATGTTCGATGACATGAAAAACATGCTTTTAAAAATGGCTGCCTATATTTTATCAAAAAATGCGGGCATAAATATGAGGTCACTTTTGAAGGTTTTCTTTACATTCTTAAGATAAAGGCTAGAACAGTACTTTTGTTAATACTAAAGCGAGCATAGCATTACACACCCACAAAGTAGACAAAATAACTAATACTGGTTGCATACATAGATTCTCAAGAAACAGACCACTATAATATATATAATATATAAGTTATAATGGAATTCTTTGACAGAGACCTACGATCCGCAATGAAAGTTTCCATGGCATAAGATTACAATTTAAAATCTTTGAAGCAGAAAATATCCGTCTTTAAAAAGTTCTCTTTCTCATTTCAGTAAAATTAGATATTATTTAGTTAAAAAATATCTAGCTGTTAAAATAGGATAGATTCCTGCCTAAACTATAATAAAGAACTAAATATATTATGCCTTAACCGTCCTAAATAGTTGAAAATAAATGATTGTCATATTAGTTACATTTATTAAAACTTCTGTGACAAAAATAAACATCAATTTTATAATTTAAACAAAAATGTTGTGTATTTGAAGTTTACATTTAATCTGTCGTCGAATACCCGCGTAACAGAACAAAGAAGTGCACAGCAGTCATGGATATTGTACAAACAAGCAAACTTGCGCGCTTACACATTGTGAATGTGTTCCAACCTTTATGTAGAACACCTATTAGCATACTATGAACAACTAATGCAATATTAACATATTTGAAGATATTAATAGATAGATATACAACGTTGATGCGACCGATGGGCATTAAATTACACTATGTATGCTACCTTGCATGGCGTCCTTGGTATTAATTCGGCACGGCACAAAAAATAATAATACCAAAAATGAGATTTTGTTTGTTTCAAACAAACTAAATAGCTTCCAAATAAGAGTAAAACGCAACCATCCTGTGTAAATAAATTTCATTGACCTGCAGGTACGAATAGATAACAAATCGGCAACGTCGCGCGCGGCGCGTGTTATTGTCGTGTACTTATTATTGTGTGACTTGTGTAAGAGCGGCAACAACGCGCAAATTTTAGTATGATCTATCGTTTTAAGGTGAATGACCATGCGTTGGGCATAATCAGCTGTTAGAAAAGCTACATCGTGTTCAAATGGGGCAAAAACATAAAAAAACATTTATGACTAAACTACTGCTCCTATTTAATTGATTTTTAGTACAGAGCTTCAAAATGGTACCTAGTATATGCAGTTTAAAGAAATGCCCATCGGTCGCATCAACGTTGTATAACTGGTGGTAGATCTTTTACATAAGAGAGGGCACCTGGTTAGGTATATCCTCAAGGTCTATTTCTGTCGCCAAACAACAGTGTAAGTGTTGTTTTTCGGTTTGAAGGATATTGTAGAGCGCAGTGGAATACCAAGCATTGTAATTCAAGGTGTTGTTTGGTTTTGCTACTGTTCATGAGCGGTCGTATCGCTATTCCAAGATAAGTATTTTGCGCATCCTTTGAAAACTGTATCACATTTCACAACTAAACTACATTTCACGCCACTTTCGTAACGATATGTTTACTAGTTCTTTAACCTGAACAAAGCCTAAACTCAGCAAGCTAATTACTTAAATAAGGATTTTCTGTTAGTTGTGATTCTCTCGTTTAATTCTATGGTTATATTAATAACTAGCTGTGCCCGCGATTCCGTCCGCGTGGAGCTTAACAAAAAAGTTAATTAGTTGATTTTAAGTTATGTTTTTAAATAAATGAAATTTTCTAAAACAAATGTAGCCTAAGTTACTCCTTATTATATCAGCTACTTGACAAAAAAGTCCCGTCAAAATCGGTCTAGTCATTTCAAAGATTAGCCGGAACAGATAGACAGACAGACAAAAAAAATCTAAGGTCATTTTTGTTATAGGTATCGTGTATATAGCGATATGTAGATGGATTTTTTTTTAATTTTCACTTTACAAACAGACACTTCAATTTTATTTATGTGTAGGTAGGTGAATTAAAACAAATGAGCTATTGAAAAAAAGGCATCAATAAATTCATGTTTTTTTTTAAATTAGACACAATCCATATGTTCGAAACTCAAGGACAATTTCCAACGCTACTTTGAAAATATAATACACATTAAGGACTCAAGGCAAAGTCATAATTGAAATAAATATAAATGTAGAACATTCTCTATTACATCTTGGAATCCCAAGGCCATTTACCAATGAAATATAAATAAAGATAATTTCTTTCTCCTTCTTTTATATCCATTCAAAAGTTGTCTGGTAGATATCGCTTATTTGCGATAAGACCGCCTTTTGCACTTTAATGTTAATTCTTTATATTCTTGTGTTATTTTCGCTTGTGTAAAATAAAGATTAAACAAATATATTAAATATTAAATAAATATTATAAAGATGCCAATAGAATTACCTTAAAGCAAGGCTGTCTTTGTCCATAGATAGCGATGGTGGTGACCGACCAATGTCGACGGCGACAAAGCGCAGCCTCAGTCCAGGTAGGAGAGAAGGATCCCGGTTTACCGCCGCTACAGCCAGAGGCAACGCCCCGAGAACTATCTGTGAACAAAAAATATTATTCAATACAATAGATTTAAGACAACGGTGAAGGAAAAGATCGTGAGGAAAGGCGCATACCATAGTGATTTATACGAATTTCTATGGTATGTAAAGTGCGCCAACCCGCATTAGGCCTACGTGGTGGACTATATAAATAATAAATAATAAACTTTATTTATTTCTTCTCACAAAACCATAGGTACATAAGTTGCCTTAAAACTGTTTTTAAGTAAATGCTTATTTTGTGAGAAGCTGGTGTCTGCTGTAGGTTTCCACCTGTGGTGCAGATCACCAGGCTCGCTTCCCTTTTAGGGCCTATCCATAAAATTGGGAGACATAAAATTGTATGTGTATATGTGTAATGTTTAAAAAAAGAAAAAATAATAATAAAATAAAACATATCTAAACAATATTTGAAATGAAGTTAGAATTTAAGCTGAAAACAAACTTAAAAGAGCTATAATTATAATTAAACATCTAAGAAAAATTTCAACTCCTAGTAACTTAAAAGTAATGTGTGTGGTCAGTATAAGAGTGAGTATGTTTGTATGTGCGTGTGTGTGTGTATGTGTGTGTGTGTGTGTGTGTGTCCGTCTATGTGTAATGTCGTGGATGTGTATAGTGTGAGTAATTGCGTTTACGCGCGTGAGTGTGTTATTTATATAACCTAACCCATCTTAAATATACTATCGATTGTAGAGGAGGCCCGTGCTCTGCAGCGGGGCGTGTACCATAAAAAGTCCGTCGAAGATTTTGATATTCACGACAGAAGAGTTAATTGATCTTA